>CM066035.1:628836011-630036011 GCA_033557465.1 Ichthyophis bannanicus
GGTCGAGGGCAGAAGTTGAGGCATTCAGTTCTTTAATAGTATCAGAAATGTAGAAGCTGATAAGGATAAAGCAGAATTGCTTAACAAATATGTTCTGTTCTGTGTTCAGATGAAGAACCAGGAGCAGGACCTCAGAAAACACCCATATAGGAACAGGCACCCATAGGAACAAAAGCGAGGGACTTCTTGAACAATTTTTCAGAAACTGTGTTCGTGAGAAACTATCTCAACTTAAAGTAGACAAAGCGCTTGTACCGGATGGGATACACCCTAGAATACTGAGGGAACTTGGGGACGTTCTAGAAACTCCACTGACTGACCTTTTCAATGCCTCGTTGGAGTCGAGAGTGGTGCCAAAGGACTGGAGAGAGGCTCATGTGGTGCCTTTACACAAAAGCGGAAGAAAGGATGTGGTTGAAACTACAGGCTGGTTAGTTTAACTTCGGTGGTGAGTAAATTATTGGAAACGCTGCTGAAAGAGAAAATAGTGAGGTTTCTGGAGTCCAGCGGATTACAGGATCCGAGGCAGCATGGATTCACCAGAGGCAGATCTTGTCAGACAAATCTGATTGATTTCTTTGACTGGGTGACCAAGGAGTTGGACCGAGGGAGAGCTCTAGATGTGGTGTATTTAGATTTCAGTAAAGCCTTTGACACTGTTCCTCACAGGTGACTTATAAACAAACTGAGCACCCTAGGGATGGACCCTAAAGTTACTGCTTGGGTTAGAAATTGGTTGGGTGGGAGGCGACAAAGAGTACAAGTAAATTGGAGCTCACTCTGAGGAGAAGGATGTTACCAGTGGTGTGGCCCCAGGGATCTGTCCTTGGTCCGATTCTTTTTTAACATCTTTGTTAGTGATATAGCGGAAGGGCTGTCGGGTAAGGTTTGCCTCTGCAGATGATACCAAAATCTGCAATAGAGTAGACACCCAGGAAGGTGTAGATAACATGAGGAGGGATATAGCTAAAGCTTGAAGAATGGTCTAGAATTTGGCAGCTGGGATTTAATATTAAAAAATGTAAGGTCATGCATTTGGGCTGCAGCAATCCAAGGGAGCAATACAGTATAGGGAGGTGAAGTACTTTTGTCCACTAAAGAAGAGCGGGACCTAGGCGTGGTGGTGTCTGATGATCTGAAAGTAACTAAATAGGTAGAAAAGGCGACGGCAAAAGCTAGAAGGATGCTTGGGGGCATACGGAGAGGAATGGCTAGCAGAAAAAAGGAGGAGATAAAGCCACTGTATAAGTCTTTGGTGCAAACCTCATTTGGAGTATAGTGTGCAATTCTGGAGACCGCACCTTCAAAAGGATGTGAACAGGATGGAGTCGGTGCAGAGGGTGGCTACTAAAATGATTAGTGGGCTTCATTATAAAGCATATGAGGACAGACTTAAGGATCTTAATATGTACACCCTAGAGGAAAGGCGGGATAGAGGTGATATGATTGAGATATTTAAATACCTCCGTGGCATAAATGTTCAGGGAGAGAGCCTCTTTCAACTGAAAGCAAGTTCTGCTACGAGGGGACATGGGATGAGGGTGAAGGGAGAGAGATTCAGGAGTGATGTGTGGAAATATTTCTTTATGGAAAGAGAGCACAGTTACTTACCTGTAACAGGTGATCTCTGGGAACAGCAGGAATTAGTCCTCACATATGGGTACGTCGGAACCGACGGAGCCTGCGCGGGAAAGCTCCCCAGCTTCCTAGAATGGAAGCTTTTGGGACCTCCCACTGCACATGCGCGCTGCCTTCCCGCCTTCCTGAACAGCTCTCCTCAGGTTCGAGTTTATAGCTGAGACAAGAGAGAGAGGACAGGAAGACAGATAGATAGAAGATACAACTCCTAGGGGAGGTGGGTGGGTTGTGAGGACTAATTCCTGCTGTTCCCAGAGATCACCTGTTACAGGTAAGTAACTGTGCTATCTCCAGGAACAAGCAGGAATAAGTCCTCACATATGGGGGACTCCCTAGCTGAGATGCCTGGAGATCCCCCTCCAAGGGTTCGCCATCTTCGTATGGATCTCAGGCATCCATCCTGGGAAGGTGGGCAGGAGTTGTCTAAGAATGGAACAGGTGTTTGAGGACAGCCTGGCCAAACAAGGCATCCCGGCGGGAGTCCTTGTCCAAACAGTAATGGGCTGTAAAGGTATGAACCGAGGCCAGGTAGCGGCTCGACAGATCTGATCAATGGAAACAGAGTGCAGATGAGCCATAGAAGTTGCCATGGCTCTCACATTGTGAGCTGTGACATGGCCTTCCAGAGAAATGTTTTTACTCTGGTAAGCAAAGGAAATACACTGAGCAATCCAATTGGAAAGTGTACGCTTGGAGACTGGAAGTCCCAAATGTGAAGGATCAAAAAGCCACGAAAAGTTGGAGGAGACTTTCGATGTGGCTGAGTCCTATTAAGGTAAAAGGCTAGAGCTCTTTTACAATCCAGAGTATGAAGGTTCCTCTCTGCACTGGATGCATGAGGAGCCGGAAAAAAGACAGGTAGATATACCTCTTGATTAAGATGAAAAGGCGAGACCACTTTGGGCATAAAGTGGGGATTCGTCCTAAGGACCACCTTGTCATGATGAAATCTTGTATAAGGTGGATTATCCACTAGAGCCTGCAGTTCGCTGAGCTCAAAAGGTGGCTTCATAAGCTGACCAAGCACTAGATTCAAATCCCCTGCGACCGGGGGGGGTCTGATGGGTGGTTTAGTGAGAGTCAGGCCTCTCATGAATCTTGCAACAAGAGGATGAGAGGAGATAGGTTGTCCATTTATAGGTTTCAGGGATGCTGAAATAGCACTTAAATGGACTCTTACAGAATTCGTCTTAAGGCCTGCATTGGAAAGATGCAGGAGATAGTCTAAGAGGGAATTCAAAGGAAGTGCCAGAGGGTCAAGGCCCTGCTGAGCACACCAAATGGAAAAACGTTTCCATTTGAAAGCATAAGACCGCCTCGTGGAAGGCTTCCTAGAGGCATGAAGGATATCTTTCACAGGTTGAGAAAGATTAAAGTCTTGAAGACTTAAGCCTTCAGTAACCAAGCTCGGAGATGTAGGGATTTGGGGTTTGGGTGCCACAAAGTACCGTCCTCCTGAGACAGAAGGTCTGGTGCAGCTCCTAAGTCCAGGGAGGATCCCTGGGAGAGCTGTAGAAGCAGAGGGAACCACACTTGGCCGTGGCCAGCGTGGAGCTATGAGGATCATAGAGCCGTGATCTCTCTGGAGTTTGAACAGAGTCTTGGGAATCAGCGGAATGGGTGGAAAGGCATATTAGGAACGCCTGACCCCAATGGAGGAGAAAGGCGTCCGTGGCCTGAGCTTCCTGACACGGAGTCCTGGAACAGAACCGGGGAAGTTTGGCATTCCACGGACTTGCAAGAGGTCTATGTCCGGGGTCCCCCATTCCTTGAAAGATTCTGGTTATCTGGTCCACGTGTAGGGACCACTCGTGTGGCAGCAGAACTCGACTGAGCCTGTCTGCTCGAGAGTTTTGAACTCCTGGAATGAACACTGCTAGCAGATGAATTTGGTGCACACTGTCGAATGCCCATTATCTGAGAGCTTCGTTGCAAAGCTACAGAGAGCCCGTTCCTCCTTGTTTGTTTATGTAAATCATGGCCACCTGATTGTCTGTCTGAACCAGGACAGTCAGGTTGGCAAGGAGGGTATGGAAGACCTTGAGGGCAAGGTAAATTGCTCGCAGTTCCAGGAGGTTGATATGAAGGGTGGCCTCCTGTGGTGTCCAAGTGCCCTGAGTTGAGAGTGTTAGCTGATGGGCTACACACCGAATTTGGGAGGCATCTGTTGTGAGGGTTTCTTGGAGGTAGCAAGGGCTGAAAGGGAGCCCCAACAACAGATTCTTGGTGGATATCCACCAATGGAGGGACCAAGACAGACGGTTTGAGGTTTGTATTTGGTCTGAGAGTGCTCCCGACGCCCGGAGTCAACTGGGTGGCCAGGGTCCATTGAGCTGCTCTCATATGAAGACGAGCGTAGGGCACCACATGTACTGTGGAGGGCCATATGGCCCAGGAGGCGTAGCATTTCCCTGGCTGTCAAGTGAGTACTGGACTGGGCTTGGGAGGCCAAGCTCAGCAGACGCTGACCCCGAACCAGTGGAAGGTAGGCTCTTGCAGTGGTGGTGTCCAACTGGGCCCCTATGAATTCTAGAGACTGAGTAGGCTGAGTTGAGACTTGGGGAGGTTTACCAACCAGTCCCAGATACTGCAGAAGGCTCCTTGTGCGGTCTAGGGAAATCTGGGCCTGCGACTGAGGTGGAGCTCGAATGAGCCAGTCGTCCAGATATGGGAATACGAAATTCCCCATGCTTCTGAGAAATGCGGCTACGACTGCCATGCATTTGGTAAAGACTCTTGGGGCAGAGGCGAGACCGAAGGGAAGTACTCTGTATTGGTAATGACTTCCCCTGAACAGAAAGCGAAGATATTTTCTGTGGGAGGGATGGATGAGTAGATGTGTATACGCATCCTGTAGGTCTAGAGAACAAAGCCAGTCCTGACTCTGAAGGTATGGAAGGAGAATGCCCAAAGAGAGCATTTTGAATTTCTCCTTGTACAGAAATTTGTTCAATTCTCTCAGATCTAGGATTGTTCTGAATCCCCTGTCTTCTTTGGAATGAGAAAATAGGGGGAGTAGAAACCTGACCCCTGTTGATGAAGAGGAACCTCTTCTATGGCCCCTTGGGCAAGCAGAGAAGAGATCTCCTGATCCAACAGGGCTAGGAGAGGAGATGGAGAATTGAAGGGTCTCACCATGTGATGAGGAGGAAGGCTGGAGAAATGAAGTTTGTAACCCTCTCGGATGATAGAGAGGGTCCATTGCTCTGTTGTGATCTGTTCCCATCTGGGAGCAAAGTGAGCTAACCTTCCAGGTATGGTGAGAGGTTCTGGTTGGTCCAGAACCAGGAATGGCAAGTTCTCTAGGGGCAAGTCAAAACCCCTGAGGGGGTGGAGCCTGTTGAGCTGCAGTAGCTGCTGCAGGCTTTGCTCTTGCTTGTTTCGTTTGCTGACGTTTAGCCGCAAAACGAGGTTGAGAAGATTGCTGGCCAGTATTGGAAGCATATCTGGCCTTCTTATAATAAGGCCTCTTGAAAGACTTCTTCTTAGTGGGAAGTAGAAGTGGACTTAGAAAGTCTCTCTAAGGTGGCATTTTCAGCGTCCATTTGAGTGGCCTTAACTTGCCACTCTGCACCGAATAAGTTCTCACCTGTACAGGGCAGATTCCGTAAGCCATCTAGAACCCAGGGTTCCAGATCAGAAGCCTGGAGCCAAGCCAGACGTCTGGCTGCGATAGCAATGCCAGAAGCTCTGCTGGCTCCTTCGAAGGAATCAAAGGCAGCTCTGTTGGAGAACTTAGAAACATCTAAAAGTTGTTTCACAACAGAAAGGAAGTCCTCCTGTTTATCCTCAGGGATAAGGGAGGCAAAATGCCGTACTTTCTTGGCAAGTTCCCCTAGGAACATGCCCATATAGAGGCTGTAGGAATTAATCCTGGCTATAAGCATACTAGCCTGGAAGATTTTCCTACCAAAAGAGTCCAGTGTCTTACATTCCCTTCCTGGAGGTGTAGAAGAGTGCCTTTTAGTACTCTTGATCTTTTTCATTGCAGACTTTACCACAATGGAGTGGTGAGGCAATTGAGTTTTCTGAAAACCAGGAGAAGGAGGGACCCGATACATGGTGTCCAACCTACGGGAATAAGGAGACAGAGTTAAAGGGTTCTCCCAGAAATCCATCAATTGTTCTTGAAGGATTTCATGGATAGGCAGGGTAACTGCTTCTTTAGGAGGACTTAGAGTATCCTAAAATATCCAATCTTTTTGACCTTGGTTCCCTTTCAGAGGAGGTAGTGATAGAAAGGCCTTTAGCCATTTCTGAAATAAAGTCCTGAAAGGACAAATCCTCTGGAGGAGACATTCTCCTTTTTGGAGAAGAAGGTTCCTCAGGAAGGTCAAGGGAGAGCTCTGCAGACTCATCAGAGGAGCCAAAATCCTCAGAGGAATCGGTGTATTCTCTAGTTTCCTCCAACGCACGATACGCATACCGATCGGTATCGACATCGGGCGTACCGGGTATGGAAGCGGTATGGAGCGAAAGCCCATACGGTACCGATTTGCGTTTAGAAGAGGAAGGCCTGGGTTCCGGCATGGCGGACGATACCGGAACCGGGCCCGGAACCGCTGGAAGCGGTACCGATGGCGTTGCAGCGTTAATGAAAGCCATGACGGCCTGCTGCATGGATTGGACAGTATTGCCCATAGACGCCACGGCTGCCTGGATGTCGGTACCGGTATGGGCCGGTACCCCAGAGCAGTCCAACAGGTGATCTGTCGAGGCCGTGCCATCGATGTCAACCTGTAGCCCCTGAATTGGCGTTTTGGAAGGCAGAGCTTCCCGCCGGGGCTGTTTGGCTGGGGCAGGGTCCTCAAAACTAAGAGCCTCTCGATGCTTTGAAGGAGATTTGCCCTTTGAGGACTTGCCCACAGAAGGTTTGGTTACCTGAGATCCATCCGGATGATGACCTGGATGACTGTGATGTTGGATTCTCTGAAGCAAACAGCACATGGAATTTGTTGGCCCGGTTCTGCAGCCCACGCTTAGACATTTGGGAGCAGGAAGGGCAGTCCGGAATGGAGTGGTCAGGCCCCAAACATTTAAGACACCATTCATGGGTGTCTGTGACTGATATTACAGCAGTACACTTGGTACACTTCTTAAATCCAGGGGCTGGCTTCTCCATGTGGAGAATTCAAGTAGGCCTGAAGGCCTAACTGAAGTGACCAAGTGCTGAAAAATAATAAAAGAAAAGAAAATAATTTTTCAAGAAAGAAAAAGGAAGACCGGCGATACCGGTATCGGTATGGGAAGGCAGGTACGCGGTCTAAAGAAACAAAACAAAAAACTACAATTTCTTCAGCGGTGACAGGATACACGACCTGCTGGCTCCGCGGAAAAAGAGAAACTGAGGAGAGCTGTTCAGGAAGGCGGGAAGGCAGCGCGCATGTGCAGTGGGAGGTCCCAAAAGCTTCCATTCTAGGAAGCTGGGGAGCTTTCCCGCGCAGGCTCCGTCGGTTCCGACGTACCCATATGTGAGGACTTATTCCTGCTTGTTCCTGGAGATTAGTGGATCCATGGAATAGTCTCCCAGTGGAGGTGGTAGAGATGAGGACAGTAACTGAATTCAAAAAAGCATGGGACCAACACAGAGGATCTATAAAGGTAAAAAGTGGACTGTTGTAGTTGTTGATATGGAAGGACAGACTAGATAGGCCATGTGGTCTTTTTCTGTCATCATGTTTCTATGTTTCTATTATAAAAATGGGTAGCCAGGTCTTGAGGACGTAGAATATTCTCAGTTTGTTGATAAGATGTATCATTTGTGAGAGACTGGATAGCACAGTTACTTACCTGTAACAGGTGATCTCTGGGAACAGCAGGAATTAGTCCTCACATATGGGTACGTCGGTACCGACGGAGCCCGTGCGGGAAAGCTCCCCAGCTTCTTAGAATAGAAGCTTTTGGGACCTCCCACTGCACATGCGCACTGCCTTCCCGCCTTCCTGAACAGCTCTCCTCAGTTTCGAGTTTATAGCTGAGTCAACAGAGAGAGGACAGGAAGATAGATAGATAAAAGATACAACTCCTAGGGGAGGTGGGTGGGTTGTGAGGACTAATTCCTGCTGTTCCCAGAGATCACCTGTTACAGGTAAGTAACTGTGCTATCTCCAGGAACAAGCAGGAATAAGTCCTCACATATGGGGACTCCCTAGCTTAGATGCATGGGATCCCCTGTAAAGGTTCGCCATCTTCGTATGGATCTCAGGCATCCATTCTGGGAAGGTGGGCAGGAGTTGTTTAGGAATGGAACAGGTGCTTGAGGACAGCCTGGCCAAACAAGGCATCCCGGCGGGAGTCCTTGTCCAAACAGTAATGGGCTGTGAAGGTATGAACCGAGGCCCAGGTAGCGGCTCGACAGATCTGATCTATGGAAACAGAGTGCAGATGAGCCATAGAAGTTGCCATGGCCCTCACATTGTGAGCAGTGACATGGCCTTCCAGAGAAATGTTTTTGCTCTGGTAAGCAAAAGAAATACACTGAGCAATCCAATTGGAAAGTGTACGCTTGGAGACTGGAAGTCCCAAATGGGAAGGATCAAAGGCCACAAAAAGTTGAGAAGACTTTCGATGTGGCTGAGTCCTATTAAGGTAAAAAGCGAGAGCTCTTTTACAATCCAGAGTATGAAGGTTCCTCTCTGCATTGGATGCATGAGGAGCTGGAAAAAAGACAGGTAGATATACCTCTTGATTAAGATGAAAAGGCGAGACCACTTTAGGCATAAAGTGGGGATTCGTCCTAAGGACCACCTTATCATGATGAAATCTTGTGTAAGGTGGATTAGCCACTAAAGCCTGCAGCTCACTGATGCGGCGAGCCGAAGTGACTGCAATGAGGAAGATGACCTTCCAGGAAAGAAATTTCAAGGAGGTGGAAAACATTGGCTCAAAAGGTGGCTTCATAAGTTGACCGAGCACTAGATTCAAATCCCATGCGACCGGGGGTGGTCTGATGGGAGGTTTAGTGAGAGTCAGGCCTCTCATGAATCTTGCAACAAGAGGATGAGAGGAGATAGGTTGTCCATTTATATGTTTCAAGGATGCTGCAATAGCACTTAAATGGACTCTTACCGAATTCGTCTTGAGGCCTGCATTGGATAGATGCAGGAGATAATCAAGAAGAGAATTCAAAGGAAGTGCCAGAGGGTCAAGACCCTGCTGAGCACACCAAATGGAAAAACGTTTCCATTTGAAAGCATAGGAACGCCTGGTAGAGGGTTTCCTAGAGGCAGAAAGGATATCTTTCACTGGTTGGGAAAGATGAAAGTCTTGAAGGCTTAAGCCTTCAGTAACCAAGCACTGAGGTGAAGGGATTTGGGGTTTGGGTGCCACAAAGTCCCCTCCTCCTGAGACAGGAGGTCTGGCGCAGCTCCCAGATCCAAGTAGGATCCCTGGGAGAGCTGTAGAAGTAGAGGGAACCACACTTGGCGTGGCCAGCGTGGAGCTATGAGGATCATAGTTCCATGATCCCTCTGGAGTTTGAACAGAGTCTTGGGAATCAAAGGAATGGGTGGAAAGGCATATAGGAATGCCTGATTCCAATTCAGGAGAAAGGCGTCCGTAGCCTGAGCTCCCTGACACGGAGTTCTGGAACAGAACCGGGGAAGTTTGGCATTCCACGGACTTGCAAAGAGGTCTATGTCCGGGGTCCCCCATTCCTGAAAGATTCGGTTTATTTGGTCCAAATGTAGGGACCATTCGTGTGGCAGCAGAACTCGACTGAGCCTGTCTGCTCGAGAGTTTTGAACTCCTGGGAGATACACTGCTAGCAGGTGAATCTGATGCTCTCTGGCGAAGGCCCATAGTCTTAGAGCTTCGTTGCAAAGCGACAGAGAGCCCGTCCCTCCTTGTTTGTTTATGTAAAACATGGCCACCTGATTGTCCGTCTGAACTAGGACAGTGAGGTTGGCTAGGAGGGAGTGGAAGACCTTGAGGGCAAGGTAAATTGCTCGCAGTTCCAGAAGAGTGATATGAAGGGTGGTCTCCTGTAGAGACCAAGTGCCCTGAGTGGAGAGAGTTTGCAGATGGGCTCCCCACCCTGTTTGGGAGGCATCTGTTGTGAGGGTTGCTTGGGGTAGCAATGGTTGAAATGGAGCCCCCAACAACAGATTCTTGGTGGAAGTCCACCAGTGGAGGGACCAAAACAGACGATCGGAGGTTTGTATTTGGTCTGAGAGCGCTCCTGACGCCTGAGTCCACTGAGTGGCCAGGGTCCATTGAGCTGCTCTCATATGAAGACGAGCATAGGGCACCACATGCACTGTGGAGGCCATATGACCCAGTAGGCGTAGCATTTCCCTGGCTGTCAAGTGAGTGCTGGACTGAGCTTGGGAGGCCAAACTCAGGAGGCGCTGGCCTCGAACATGTGGAAGGTAGGCCCTTGCAGTGATGGTGTCCAACTGGGCCCCTATGAATTCTAGAGATTGAGTAGGGATGAGTTGGGACTTGGGAAGGTTTACTACCAGTCCCAGATACTGCAAAAGGCTCCTTGTGTGGTCCAGGGAAATCTGGGCCTGTGACTGAGTTGGAGCTCGGATGAGCCAGTCGTCCAGATATGGGAAGACAAAGATTCCCATGCCTCTTAGAAATGCGGCTACGACTGCCATGCATTTTGTGAATACTCTTGGAGCAGAGGCTAGACCGAAGGGGAGTACTCTGTATTGGAAATGTTTTCCCTGAAACAGAAAGCGAAGATACTTTCTGTGGGATGGATGGATGAGTATATGTGTATACGCATCCTGTAGGTCTAGAGAACAAAGCCAGTCCTGACCCTGGAGGTAAGGAAGGAGAATGCCGAGAGACAGCATTTTGAATTTCTCCTTGAAGAGAAATTTGTTCAATTCTCTCAGATCTAGGATTGGTCTGAATCCCCCTGTCTTCTTTGGAATGAGAAAATAAGGGGAGTAGAAACCGGACCCTTGTTGAGGAAGAGGAACCTCTTCTATGGCCCCTTGGGCAAGAAGAGAGGAAACCTCTTGACCCAACAGGGTTAGGAGAGATGGGGGAGAATTGAATGGTCTCACCATATGATGGGGAGGAAGGCTGGAGAAATGAAGTTTGTAACCCTCTCGAATGATAGAGAGGGTCCATTGTTCTGTTGTGATTTGTTCCCATCTGGGAGCAAAGTGAACCAACCTTCCGGGTATGGTGAGAGGTTCTGGTTGTGTTAGAACCAGAAGTGGCAAGTTCCCTAGGAGCAAGTCAAAACCCCTGAGGGGTTGGAGCCTGCTGAGCTACAGTAGCTGCTGCAGGCTTAGCTCGTGCTTGTTTGGATTGCTGACGCTTAGCAGTATAGCGAGGTTGAGAAGACTGCTGGCCAGTATTTGAAGCAACTCTGGCCTTCTTATAGTAAGGCCTTTTAAAAGACTTTTTCTTAGTAGGAATTGAAGTGGACTTTGAAAGTCTTTCCAAGGTGGCATTTTCAGCATCCATCTGGGTGGCTTTGATTTGCCACTCTTCCCCAAATAAGTTCTCACCTGTACAGGGCAGATTCCGTAAGCCATCTAGAACCCAAGGTTCCAGATCAGAGGCCTGGAGCCAAGCAAGACGTCGGGCTGCAATAGCAATGCCCGAAGCCCTACTGGCTCCCTCAAAGGAATCATATGCTGCCCTATTAGAGAACTTAGAAACCTCTAAGAGTTGTTTCACTAGGGAAAGGAATCCCTGCTTTTTATCCTCAGGGATAAAGGGGGCAAAATGCCGCACCTTTTTGGCAAGTTCCTCCAGGAACATGCCCATATAGAGACTGTAGGAATTAATCCTGGCTATAAGCATACTAGCCTGGAAAATTTTCCTACCAAAAGAGTCCAAAGTCTTACATTCCCGTCCTGGAGGGGTGGAAGAGTGCCTTTTGGTACTCCTAATCTTCTTCATTGCAGACTTCACCACAATAGAGTGGTGGGGCAATTGAGTCTTTGGAAACCAGGAGAAGGAGGGACCCTATACATGGTGTCCAACCTACGGGAATAAGGAGACAAAGTCAAAGGATTTTCCCAGAAATCCATCAGTTGTTCTTGAAGGATTTCATGGATAGGCAGGGTAACTGCCTCCTTAGGGGCCTTTGAGTATCCCAAAATATCCAGTTTTTTGGATCTGGGTTCCTTTTCAGAGGATGTGGTAATAGAAAGGGCTGTAGCCATATCTAAAACAAAGTCCTGGAAGGACAAATCCTCTGGAGGGGACATTCTCCTTTTAGGAGAAGAGGGCTCCTCAGGTAAGTTGAGTGAAAACTCAGCAGAATCATCAGAGGAGTGAAAATCCTCAGAGGAATCGGTGCTTTCCTCTAACGCACGATACGCGTACCGATCGGTATCGATATCGGGCGTATCGGGTATGGAACCGGTATGGAGCGAAAGCCCATACGGTACCGACTTGCGTTTAGAGGTGGACGGCCTCGATACCGGCATGGCGGACGATACCGGTATCGGGCCCGGAACCGCTGAAAGCGGAACCGATGGCGTTGCAGCTTTAATGAAAGCCATGACGGCCTGCTGCATGGACTGTACAGTATCGCCCATGGACGCCATAGCTGCCTGGATGTCGGTACCGGAGTGAACCGGTACCCCAGAGCAGGCTAACAGGTGATCTGTCGAGGCCGTAGCATCGATATCAACCTGAGACCCCTGAATTGGCGTTTTTGGAAGTTGGACTTCCCGCCGGGGTTGTTTGGCTGGGGCAGGGTCCTCAAGTTCTAAGCTAAGAGCCTCTCGATGCTTTGAAGGAGATTTGCTCTTTGAGGACTTGCCCACAGAAGGTTTGGTTACCTGAGATCCATCCGGAGAAGAAGACCTGGATGACTGTGATGCTGTATTCTCTGAAGCAAACAGCACATGGAATTTGTTGGCCCGGTTCTGCAGCCCACGTTTAGACATGTGGGAGCAAGATGGGCAGTCCGGTATGGAATGGTCAGGCCCCAAACATTTCAGACACCAGTCATGGGTGTCTGTGACTGAAATAACAGCATTACATTTGGTACACTTCTTAAATCCAGGGGCTGGCTTCTCCATGAGGAGAAATTGAGTAGGCCGAGAGGCCTCTCTGAAGTGACCAAAAAGCTAAAAAATAAGAAAAAAGAATTATAATTTTTTAAAGAAAGAAAGAAAAGACCGGCGATACCGGTATCGGTATGGGGAAGGCAGGTACGCGGTCTAAAGAAACAAATAAAATAACAATTTCTTCAGCGGTGACAGGAACACGACCTGCTGGCTCCGCGGAAAAAGAGAAACTGAGGAGAGCTGTTCAGGAAGGCGGGAAGGCAGTGCGCATGTGCAGTGGGAGGTCCCAAAAGCTTCTATTCTAAGAAGCTGGGGAGCTTTCCCGCACGGGCTCCGTCGGTACCGACGTACCCATATGTGAGGACTTATTCCTGCTTGTTCCTGGAGATAAGTCAAAAGAGTTCACGAGGCCTGTTGAGGGAGCGCATCAGAATGTTGGTGTGGTATTCTTTCCTTCTCTGGGTGATACTACTGCGGTGCTCTTGCATTGTCTTCATGTAAGCATCACGATCATGGGGGAGCCTGGAGTGGTGCCATTTCCTCTCTAATTTCCTCAGTCTGTGTAGAGATTTGCATAGATCTGCTGTGAACCAGATGGCTGTATGTGATCTCTTACTGGTTTGCATGGGCTGAGTTAGGAGTGCGGCCTTGCTTAAGTGGAGTTCCAGTTGTGAATAATGTTGATTAATTCAGGAGTTGTATGGTTAAGGTTAGGTAGAGTTTCATCAAGGAAGGCTTCTTTATTGAAAGGTCTGAAGCAACAAGCTGGAGGTGCTGTTGTGGTGGAAGAGGATTTGGTGCTTGGAAGAGTGGATGGGATCTGGAATAATATAGCCAGGTGGTCTGACCAAGGAACTGGGGAAACTTGTGGAGGGGGGGGGGGGGATGTTGTTAGTTTCTAGTGAATAGGAAGGAGCAAAGATCAGGTCTAAAGTGTTTCCTTTCGTATGCGTTGCGGTATGAATGAGTTGATTGTAGTTTAGGGTAGACATCGCATCAATAAATGCTGTGCAGTTTTTCTTAGCGAGAACTGGAAGATTAAAGTCACCCAAAATCCAGAGAAGTTTAGTCCTTGGTGAGTGGTTGCAAGCTAGATCCAGGGCTATGGAGAGGTCATCCGCATCGGCAGAAGGAGCACGGTAGAAGAGTGCTCCTTCATTACAACATTGGAAAACTTATTTACAGGATTAAACGTGGTTGTACAGATTAACCGTTAGCATAACTATGTACAATAGGTAGGAAGTGTATAGCATATGTGTTGGTGCATGAGGGGAGGGGATGGAGGGGATGGAGGGGCAGTGGCTGTCAAGGGTGGGCGGGTGTTTGCGGTTGGTTGTTATTGGTGAAGGGTCCATAATACTCAACAAATAGGTGGGTTTTGAGCTCTTTCCGTAAAGTTTGGAGGCCTTTGATGGCTCTTAAGTTTCTGGTAATGAGTTCCAAATAGAAGGGGCAACGTAAATGAAGGTTCTATTGCTGCTAGTTTTGTTGGCATTGCGGATATGGGTTGGGATTGCTAGTGTATTCTGGGAGCAAACCCTCCTGGTTCTTGAGTTGTTGGGTGGGCTAAGGAGGGAGTTGAGGAAAGATGGGGCAATTTTATTATACAATTTGAAAGTAATTATGAGGTATTTAAATTTGGTCCTTATAGCAATGGGCAGCCAGTGGAGGGATTGGAGGAGGGGTGTGATGTGGTCCGGGTAGTGAGCTTTGAATATAACACATGCAGCTAGATTTTGAGCTAACTGGAGTTGATGGATGGCGTTTTTGGGTAGGCCATACACGATACTGTTGCAGTAAACAAGGTGGGGTATTATCAATGCTTGTAGGACTGATCTGAAGTCTTAGCTGTCTAGTAAGGGTCTGAGATACTGTAGCATTTTTAGTTTGACGTATATGATCTTTGCAGTAGCTTTAATGTGGGGGGACCATGGAAAGGGATTGATCTAGGATGATTCCTAAATATTTGATTTCTTTTTTTAACTTCCAGTTCTGAGTTGCATAGGGGGAGTTTTGGGGGGGGGGGGGGGGGGGTTTGAAGATTTGATTCCGGGTGATGTATAGCACATTTGTTTTTTTCATGTTAATTTTAAAGTTGTGTGTGTCAAGCCAGACGGATATGTCGGTGAGGCAGTCTTGGATTTGAGGGCAGATGGGGTTGGAGATGTCTACTGGATGATACAGCATGACATCATCCACGCAGAGGTGATAGTGTACGTTGTGTTTTTTGAAAATATGACATATTGGTTGCATGTGCAGGTTGAATAGAAGTGAGAATAGGGAGGAGCCTTGCGGGACACCTTGGCCCTGTTTGAAAGTTGAGGAGGATGTTGTGCCTATTTGGATCTGTAAAGTGCGGTCGGTTAGGTATGATTTAAAACCATTCTAGGACTGTGCCTTGAAGGCCGAGTTGTTAAAGTCTTGTGATCAATATGTTGTGGCTGATGCTGTCGAAGGTGGCAGCTATGTCGAGAAAGACTAGGAGGAATGCTTGTTTGGTGTGTTTTAGTCCGCGGTGGAGTTTGTCCATAAGAGTGAGTAGTAGTGTTTCTACACTATGAAAAGGTCTAAAGCCATGCTGTTGGTCATCAAGTGGAGCATTTAGATCTAAGAAGTCTTGTAATTGGATTTGTACAGTTTTTTCAATAGTTTTTGCCAGAAATGGTAGGCTGGCAATAGGCCGGTATGAGTTTGGGATGGTCTTGTCTATTGTATTGATGTAAAAAGTTACACTAAATATTTCTTGGTTACTGTTAAAATAATAGTTACAAGTATTATAATGTTTCAATGTTCAATGTAAAGCCACATAGGCCATTTTGTTCTAATGTAAATTGTTTACACTTGTAGATTAAGCGGTATATAAAAATAGCTAAATAAATAAAAATATGCGCTTCTTTGGAGACATGCTGCGCAATTTAGGACCTTAGAATTAAGAGAGCCCTTACCAATTTGAAACTCAGTTTTATCAGAGGAGGAAGTCAAATTGCAAGGAAAGAAAAACCTTTTTTGCTTAATTGCTTTCTAATATGATTGAAATGCACAGGCTGAGATTCTTACAACTTCTTCCTAAGCTCCGCTATTCCCTCTTGCATTTAAATATAGCTATTGTCTGTAAACAATTATTGTTAATATCTTATTACTGACGGATCTAGCATTAAATGCAAGGTTTACAAGTTCTCTCCTAAAGTTGGTTTTGGGTGTTTTTTCAAATGAAGACTTGACCATTATAGAAAGGAGCAATGATGTCCAAATTTTTCCCAAACTCCTGATTTCAGTAATCTATAAAATCCACAATAGTTAAAGTTGCTTTGGTTTGACTCGATATCACAAAAATTATGGAGAAGCTGCTAAGGAGCAGAGGAGCGATAGTTAAGGAAAGTATTTCTCTTTTAGTTCACATACACAAAATTAGCTGAAGTTTGACCACACAGTGATCTCTCCATAACATTGGCAAACCAGAGTTTACTGATTTTATATATATTCTACCTGGGGAAAAAGACAATGTCCAAAATAAATCCATGACTTTATAAAACCAAATCAAACAAAAAACACACACATACATGTATGTTATGTACTAGGACCATGCTTAACAACAGAATATGGAGATGAGAAAAAAAATAATTTGGTCGGCCTTTGTAAGTGGTATACATGCACACACAATCAAGCTCCTACCTCACTAAAAATTCAAAGTAAAAGAAAGTCAATGAATAGAGGATTGTGAGGGTGGAGTAGATGCAGGTATTGAGGAACAAGGAGTCTGGATATGATTGCAAGAGAAAGGGAAAAGAAACAGAAAATGAAAGTCTGCAGAACATATTTCTACAGTCCTAATGCATACGTTTCTGAATGTACCCGCCCATTCATTTTTGACATCTACTGAGGAAATTATAGATGGGAAAATCTATTCTGGCAGCAGTATATAATAGAGATTCCACTTAGGAAAAATTTTAATGACATTCCTGTACTTATATATAGGACAGATATGCATGCAAGCTAAAAGCAGTGCAACAAAGAAAAGCAAGGCGTGATTGCTCCAAGAAAACAAATACGCCAACTGTTCTTGCTTTGAAGATACTGATCATCTTACAACTGCAGTACTCATCTAATGCAGTTTCTATCAGGAAAGCTGCAATGCTTCAGAAATAAAAACAAATACTGAAATTGCTAAATATGGAGAAATTTTTACCAAATTGTCCTTCCTTGTATCCTGGTAGACCAGTCCAGATGAGTGGGTTATTCTCCCTTGTCTGTGGTGGAGGCAGACTTGAGCAACTTTCAGTGATGTTATTAGGTAAATATGACTATGGAGCACTGAGAGAAGCCAGTAGGACACTTCTCAAACAGTAAACTGAAAAACGCATGAAATCAATAATCAGAAATTCAACTTTGCAACAAATAACATGAACAAGTATTTGCTCTCTTACCAGAATTAACTTTGCATAGGGCACAGATACCAACAATGCGATCAAAAGGCAGCAGGGCTTCTCAACCTATAAACAGGAGTCCTTCCAGGGCAGGCACTGAACTGATTTAGCAGGATTTGAAGGAAGAAAATCATCAGATAAAATTTCTACTTCCTTGTCCTGCTAGAAAAGTCCAGACAAGTGAAATGTACCCAAGCAATCAGGACCTAGAGTGGGATGAAGATGACACTCCAGACAGCACTGCCCTACCAAAGGCTCCATCCACTCTGGCTCTCACAAGCAATCTGTAGTGCTTTACAAAGGTGTTCTGTCATCAAGTAGATGTCTTGCAGATGTCCTCTAGAGACCCCAAAACGGACTTTGCCCAGGAGGAGGCTTGTGCCCTAATGGAGCGAGTGTCAACTCCCTCCAGCATTCACTTACCAGCCAAAAGGTACACTGACCCAATGTCCTCCTGAGTCCAGCAGGCAAAAAAGAACTAAGCCACTACCAGTCCCTTCCTCGGACTGCTGAGGACGACAAAAAGCAGAGCAGACTGGAAAAAGGAATTAGTAATCTCCAGGTATTGTAACACCCTCCACCCATCCATCAGATGCAACAAGGGGTCCTTCTAAAGATCCGGAGGAGGAGGAGGGCAAAACGAAAGTTTGGTTAAGGTAAGATGTGGACAGAGTCTATGGGAGAAAGAATGGTGCAGTCCGCAAGGAGACAGAAGCCACTGAGATGACCAAGAAAGGCGGCCTGCAAGACGAGGCTTGCAGCTTGGACACTTGCTGGTAGATGCTATAGCCAACTGGAAAACCACCATAAGGGTCAAATTCTTGAGGGAAACCTAACCAACAGGCTCAAAGAAAGCCCTTTCAGTGCCAGCACCACTAGAGAGAGACTCTGAAGCAAAGCTGGGCACATAGGTGGAAAAGCTGCTTCCCTCTCTTAAGGAAGTGAGATACATCGAGGAGCGCTACCAATAAAATTCCTTGGATACAATCAGTGGGAGTGGAGGAGTAGCCTAGTGGTTAGAACACTGGCTTGGTAACCAAGCAACCAGGGTTCGATTCCCACTAGCACTCCTTATGGCCTTGGGCAAGTCACTTAACCCTCCATTGCCTCGGAACAAAGGCCTGGCAATCTACTTCCGGTGACACTGCCAAGAAAACCCAGGAGCTTCTGGGTCGCCAGGAGTCAGGACTGACTCGAAGGCACACATTGCATTTTTACAATCAGTGTAGCACAGGGTCATCACCTGAACCTTGCGAGCTCAGAGCCAAGCTCTAATCCAGGCTGGACTGCAAGGAAGACAAAATAGTAACAACGCCCGCCTTCCTGGACAGAGGAACACCATCTCTTGAAAACTCTCCACATGTATACATAAGCTAAAGACACAGAGAGCCATCCAGACCTTGAAGCATGGTGTCTAATATCATTCCTGGGTAGGCTTTCTTGGAGAGTCAATGCCTCACAAGGGCCAGGCCATAAGCAAGATGGGATTGGGATCTTCTTATCAGGAGCCCCTGCTGCAGGAGGACCTTCTCTTGACGTAGCAAGAGAGGTAGAGGTAAAAGGTTCAAGAGATCCATGTATCACAGCCTGCAAGGCCAGTCCAGGTCCATTATGATCGCCCAGAAAAGCTTGAATCCTGTTCAAGAAATAGCTCAGCAGGGGCCAGAGAGGGAGATATACACAGAGTCCTTCCTGAAGCCACTCCTAAAGTAAGCCTACCAATCTGCCATCCATGGATACGTCCCACAGCTTAAAAGTTATCCACTCAGGAAAATGTCAAAGTGGAAATCAAGTCTAACACTACAGGTCCTAGCTCTGCCCTATGGAGATTGCCTGTGTGCGAGTTGAACTCCCACTGGCCCAAATCCATAGATTTCTGACTCAGAAAGCTGGCCTGCAGATTGCCTATGCCTGAAATGGGTATTGTGGACTGGGCAATCAGAGGTTCCTCCACCCAACACAGCTCTGTGACCCCAAGAATAACTGCAGCACTGCAAATTCTCTCTCACTTGCTGACATACAACATTGCTGTGGCATTGTCAGAGAAAACCTAACTGCTTTACCCATTAGGAGAGGCCTGAACCTCTCTCCCAAGCCAGAAGGACTGCTGTGGCCTCCAGGTGTATAACTGATGTGTGCACTGCCTGGATGGACCAGAATACCTGGTCCCACTGGCCCAGGCGGTGCACACCCCAACCCCTTCAGGCTGGTATCAGAGATGAAAAGCACCCAATCCAGTGCTTCCAACAGCATCTCAGCCAACAGCTAGCAGGACTGCAACCACCAATTCATATACTCCTTGATCTCCCAGGGGAAAGCACTGTTACTTACCTGTAACAGGTGATCTCTGGGAACAGCAGGAATAAGTCTTCACATATGGGTACGTCGGAATAACAGAATAAAAAGGCCAATCCAGGTCACAAGTACCTGTCAGGCTGCCAAAAGGTAGACAGATTCCATGCTGCTGCTTATCCCAGGGGTAAGCAATGGATTTCCCCAGTCCACTTTAATAATGAGTAATGGACTTCTCCTCCAGGAACTTGTCCAAACCTCTTTTAAACCTAGCTACTCTAACAACTTTTACTACATCCTCCAGCAAGAAATTCCAGAGATTGATTACGCATCGAGTGAAAAAATATGTTCTTTGATTGAGACTTGAATGTACCACATTGTATCTTCATTCCATGTCCAGGAGGTCTTTCTCCTTCTTGAAGGAGTAAACAACCGATCTATGTTTAGCAATTCCACTCCACGCATTATTTTATAGACCTCTATCATATCTTCCCTCAGCAGTCTCTTCCATCAGCCAAGATGAAGAGCCCTAATTTAAGCATTTCCCTGTAGGGTATCCTTCCAGCCTCTTTATCACTTTGGTCACTTTTCTCTGTACCTTTTCTGATTCCGATATATATATATTTTTTTGGTATGCACATAATAAGCAAGATGCAGTTGCATCATGAAGCGATACATTATAATATTCCTGGTTTTATTCTCCATTCCTTTCCTTACGCTTCCTAGCATTCTATTTGCTTTCATGGCCACCACTGCTCAATGGGTAAAGGGTTTCAACATATTAGCCACTATGTCACCAGATCCTTTTCCTGGGTGGTGATTCCTAATGTGGAACCTTGTGCATCATTGTAAGCATAGCTTGGGTTGTTTTTCCCTAAGTGCATAACTTTGCTCTTGTCCACATTAAAATTCATCAGCTAGTCTCTCAATTTATCAAGGTTCTCTCCAATTTTTCACAATCCTCGTGTTTTAACAACTTTGAATAATTTTGTATTGTTTGCAAATTTTATCACCTCAGTGGTTATTCCCATTTCCAAGTCATTTATGAATATGTTAAAAAGCAGTAGGCTGGAGCAATATGGCGGCAGGTCTGTGCCTCGGAGTGCTAGCTGCTTAAGATCTGTTCATCGGAAGCTTTTCTCTCTTGCTCTCCTGGTTATGAGGTGCAGAAAGAGAAAACAAGATGGCCTACCGTCAGGCTCGGCTTTTCCAGCTTCTCAGCGGATGTTAGATTCTTGCAGCTTTTTTACTTACTTCTGGGACTTGAGCGGTGTCATTGGCAGGACCGGGCGGTGATCTGTCTTTATCCCTGAGCACATCTGAGATATGGTTGTCTCCAGAGCAGCGCACCCCCCTCCGCCATGACCCGGAAGTTTGGCGCTAGCCAGAGGAGTGCTTCCCGATGTTTTTTTTGATGAGCACACTGGTATAGAGAGGTGAAAAGAGCACTATGGTGGCATCAGCGATCCTACCCAGCCCTGAGCAGCTAATGGTTAGTGATGCAGAACCTTTTTTCTCTCTTTTTTTTTGGAGTGGCATTCTGTGAGGCCCAAAGGACTGCCGCTTCCTGGTGGCTCAGGTTTGGTAAAGCCTGCAACTGTCACATTGAAAGCACTGTGTGGCGCGCTGGCAGCTTTAAACTCTTTTCTCTCTGCTGTCATGGGAACTGTGAGTAAGGAATTAATGCAAGTAAAACAGGATTACCAAGAAGTATCAAAGACTCAATTAGAGCATGTGGGAGATCTCTCGAATGGAAGAACAACTTAGGAAGCTCCATGAATTACAGGTTGCCCAGGTTAAAGATCAGACTTTGTCACAGAAAACAGTTTCTGGAAAACCAAGTTTGCAAGAATAATTTGAGGTTGTTAAATTTACTAAATCTCCAGTTCTGTCTCCGGTGGAGATGGTTAGGAGATACTTCAGGGACATGCTAAAAATCCTCCCGGAATGTCCCCCCACCCGTGCACAATACTTATCCCTGGACTCTGGTAATCGCAGTGGTAAGGCCACCTTCTTGAACAAGAGATTCTTCAAGAGTTCCTTGGAGGTGGTCACAGAGAGAACCACCCTACTGGTCACGTTGGCCCTTGAGTCTGATAAAGGGTTCATACTTTGTGTGTACTTTAAGTATTTCAAGGAGATCTTTATGGGATCTCAGGTTCAGATGTTTTCCGACTTGTCTCGAGCCATCCAGTTGAGGAGGAAGAAGTTTCTGAGCTATCAGTCCAGAGTCCTTTCCCTGGGGGCAATGTATGTTCTGAAATTTCCCTCTTGATGTTATATTTCCTTTAAAGATAAATCTTTTCTATTCTTTAAGCCCAAGCAACTCTTGGAATTCTTAATGCCTAGTAAAGAGCCTGAAGCTCCAGTAGAGTCCCATATGGCTGGCATATAAGTCTCTACCTGCCAATTACGATAGTATTATCTTGGTTAGTTTAGGGCATCAGTGATGGATTTTACTGTTGTATAATTTCCTGTAGCCCCTGTTGTATAATTTCCTTTTTATTGTGGACTAATGGGAATATGGTCAATTATATACTGTTTGAGTGTATTTTTGATTTTCTTTTTTTACTCATACTATGTCATGACCTTTTCCTTTCAATCATCTATATATCTGGATGTGTACAGTATAAATGCAAATAAACAAATGGAAAAAAAAGCAGAAGGTGAGCACAGAACCCTGGAGTACTCCACCATCCTGAAAATCCAGATACACTATATCTATCAGCTCACCTTTATCTACCTTTTTATTCACACCTTTAAACACCTTTAAAAATATAGCAGAATAGTGAGACAAGCCTTTCCTTGGCTAAATCCACGTTAGTCATGATTTATCAGGACAAAAAGCAATCTATATGCTCAGTAATTTTGTTCTTTATAATTGTTTCTATCATTTTGCATGGCACGGATATCGGTTTCACCGGTCTGTTTCCCGGATCACTCTTAAAGCCCTTTTTAAGAATAGGCGTTAAGTGAGCCTCTCAGCAGACTTCATGTTTTTGAGTTCTTTCAGCAACCTGGTAAGTATATCATCCAGTCCAAGTGATTCACTCCTCTTTAGTTTATCAAATTGCTGTATTACGTTTTCCAGGTTTATCGAGATTTGTTTCAATTCCTCCAAATTTCATTACTGGCATGGGTAACTTTTCTACATCTTATTCAATAACGACCGAAACAAAGAATTCGTTCAGTCTCTCTGCTTGGCCTTGTCCTCCCTTACTGCTCCCTTTTACCTCTCTACAATCTCTACCATCTAATGGTCCAACTGACTCTCTCACAGGCTTTGGCTAGAAATGTTCTTTAAAGTTTTTATTACAAGTTCTTCCTTCCACGGCAAGCCAATTTTCCCAATGGAAAAAGGTGAATAGTGGAGTACCCCAGGGATTTGTGCTGGGTCTGCTGCTTTTTAACATATTCATAAATGACCTGGAAAGTGGAATAACGAGTGAGGTTATCAAATTTGCAGATGACAAAACTATTTAAAGTTGTTAAAACCCAAGAGAATTGTGAAAAATTGCAAGAGGATCTTGATAAATTGGAAGACTGGGCATCAAAATGGCAGATGAAATTTAATGTGGACAAGTGCAAGGTTATGCACCTAGGGAACAACCACCCAAACTATGGTTACACGATGCAAGGTTCCACATTAGGAACCACCACCCAGGAAAAAGATTTAGGCGTCATTGTGGATACTATGTTAAAACCCTCGGCCCAGTGTGCAGCGGCGGCCAAGAGAGCAAATAGAATGCTAGGTATGATAAGGAAAGGAATGGAAAATAAAACAAAAGATATTATAATGCCTCTATATCGTTCCATGGTGAGACCGCACCTTGAATATTGTGTGCAATTCTGGTCGCCGTATCTTAAAAAGGATATAGCGATTTTAGAAAAGGTTCAGAGAAGAGCCACCAAAATGGTAAAGGGGATGGAAGGATACTCCTATGAAGAAAGGCTAAAAAGGTTAGTGCTCTTTAACCTGGAAAAGAGATGGCTGAGGGGAGATATGATAGAAGTCTATAAATTAATGAACGGAGTGGAATGGGTAAACGTAGATCGATTGTTTACGTTATCAGAATATAGAAAGACTAGGGGACATGCAATGAAGCTACAGGGTAAACTATTTAAGACTAATAAAAGAAAATATTTTTTCACTCAACGTGTAATCAAACTCTGGAATTTGTTACCGGAGGATGTAGTAAAGGCTGTTAGTGTAGCTGGGTTTAAAAAAGGTTTGGACAAGTTCCTGGAGGAAAGGTCCATAAACCATTATTAAGAAGTGACCGAAGATATCAATGCTTGACCCAGTACAAGCATTGTGGAACTTGTGTCTCTTGGGGAAACTGCTAGGTACATATGACCTAGATTGGCCACTGTTGGAAACAGAATACTGGGCTTGATGGACCTTGGTCTGACCCAGTATGGCATATCTTATGTTCTTATGTTCTTAGGTCCTCTAAAATTGGATCCCACCCTGACCTCTTCTGTCTTCTCAGCAATCTGCACATATTCCAATATTCTAATGATCATACAGGGTAGTTTTTCCTAAGGTAAAAAGTAAATGATGCCCAGCTCACATCCATTCCATTTAAGAGTGCTTCCCTCTGAGCTAATTCTGGAGGACAGCACATCCTGGAGCAAATCCAGATCCCCTATGGTCTCTATGGGCCACTGGTGTATAGTCTACTGAAGGGGAAGGGCCCCTATGTTTTCTGCAAGAAGCAGAAGGCCTGAAACAATCTTCATAAATTCTTGGGGAAAGGAACCTCCCTAGGGCAACAGAGGCCCTGGATCCTCATCAGCAAAAATCTGACTGCACCTACAACAGATAGTTTACTCAGGACTGCAGAAAACCCATCATGCGGGATCTCCAAAATGGCCTAATTCTTCCACGAGCAGGAAAACAGGATCTTCTACCAGGTGCAGGAGCTCTATTCAGAGGACATTTCTCTCTCCTATAATTGGGAGAAGAGGGGGGAGGGAGGGAGTGACAAGGACGGACAAAGAAGCCCACCCACAAGCACCGGTGACCCATCAACCTTCTCCCACTTGTCTGAGGATTCCTAACTCTGTGCTCCTCCATACTTTCTGAAGCCGCTGCAGACTCAATTGACTCCTGCGCTGCTCTGCTCAAAATTGAAGCTATTAATTTCAAAGTAGCCCCCCCACACACACACTTTTATAAAAAATAACTTTACAAACAGCCCCATTCTCCAGCAACTCTCCAGCTTCTGAGAGTCTTTCCTCTAAGTAGCAAAGAGGAGAGGGGAGGTCTAAGGCTTGCTAAGAAATGAACCAGTGACCTTGCAGGTCAGAGACCAGAGACTTGGGGCCAAACCATGGAGACTGCTCTAAATCCAGCATAAGGGAGTTCAGGCCACTAAGCCTGCACACAGTGTTGCTCGAGTGCACGAAGACAAAGCTGTAAAAGCATTTTGGGGTATGGCAAAGGAGGGGAAGGGAAAAGAAGGCAAAGTTGCATTAGCCGGGAATCAAATCCAGATCAACTGCCTGTAAGGCAGCTATGCTCACCACCAGACCACCAATGCATATGGGCTAGGCATTTTGGAGGAGGGCTTCTACTCCAACATGACATTTCTTCAGCATAGCATCCCTTTCCACTGGAAGCGCACTTTGTCATGGCTGCGAAGAGGGCATCCATCTGAGGATGTCCAAAGGATGCTCCATCTCACCCTTATGCAAGAGGACAGTTAAGTCAGAAACCTAAGGTCCATCAGGCTCAACTCCAGTGCCTCTCCACTGAGAAACCACAGGCTTATGCAGAGGCTCAGGGAGGAGGAAAGGCTGGAAGGATGCAACAAACCCTTTAGAACAGGGTCCGCTTATGCAAACCTCACAGGTGTGGGTCTACATAAAACATAAGGCCAGGATAGAGTCCTCAATAAGGGAAGAAAGATCCTCTCTGTGAAACAGGTGATCACTGATGGATCTTCACCCTTCCACCAGGGGAAGATCCTCCTCTCTGTGACCCACCACTGAAGAAAGGGACTCATCTTCATCCCCCATCAGGAACAAAGCAGGGCTCCTGAAGAAACAGACAAGCAAAAGTGGCAGAACAGGGGCACTTAGCTTTCTTGCTGCCAGAAGGAGAGGCACCACAGGGCCCAAACATCCCCCCTTAGGAGTCATTAGAACCACAGGACCCCTTATAGGGACTGCCACTTAGCTGCTAAAGACTGAAAACAGCCTGTAAGCTGTTTCAGGTGCTGCTATTCATACTGGCTAAGGACCATGGAGGACCTTCAGAGGCATATGGGCTTGAGGCAGAGGCCAATCTACCATGTTCCTCCTTCACAGGGACCATATAGCCACCCAGAAATGGGCCAAAGTGCCTGCCAGCAGGAAATAAAAACAGGGAAGCAGCAGCAGATGTGGCAAACCCGGCCTTGGGCCCCAGTCTTCCTGTGGGGAATCTCTAACATGCTGAAAAAATTCACAACACACTTGGGACAAAAATCTGTAGCTGTGGTTTAAACCATTGGCAAGGGGGATGGGGGTGTTGCAGGCTGCATTGGGCAGCACAACTAAGCACTGCAGCAGCACAGGGAGAAAAAAAACACATACACAAAAAGCACAGTTACTTACCTGTAACAGGTGATCTCTGGGAACAGCAGGAATTAGTCTTCACATATGTAAATGAGTCTTCACATATGGGTACGTCGGTACCGACGGAGCCTGCACGGGAATGCTGCCCAGCTTTCAATCAGAAAGCTTTTGGCAGCATCCCTCGCGACTGCGCAGTGACTTCCCGCCTTCTCCACAGCCTCTCTTCAGTTGAGTTTCAGAGCTGAGACAAAGGCGAGGAGAGAAAAGGAAAAAAATAAAAAAGATGCAACTCCTAGGGGAGGTGGGAGGGTTGTGAAGACTAATTCCTGCTGTTCCCAGAGATCACCTGTTACAGGTAAGTAACTGTGCTATCTCCAGGAACAAGCAGGAATGAGTCTTCACATATGGGGACTCCCTAGCTGGAGATGCCAGGGGGAGATCCCATAAAAATGCAAGTGCCTGGATCAGGGGTGCATTTTGTCTCCAGGAATCCCCGGCATCCAATGTGGGATGGAGGGTAGGAGTTGACAATAAAGGAGCTGTGAGGAAAGAAACAGCATAGTCAAGGACTAGAGGGTTCTACAGACTACCGGAGTCCTTGGTAGATATGATGAGTAGCATTAAAACACATTTAATGTACACTTAAAATATGCAGCTTACCTACTGTATTGTAGGAAGTAGAAAGCATGATGGAGTCTACTGGATAAGCAGTGGCGGAATCTTCAAGGTGACCTCTCAGTAGTGAGGATGAAGGTCCAGACCTGGAGGTAGTAGATGATCCAGGTGTCAACTGGGTAGGAGTAGACGTCAGGTCTTCAATGGAAAGCTTTATGGGAAAAACTGAAAACTCCTTTAGGCATCATTAACATTGAGGACTAAAGGAAGAAGACTGACGGAGTTGGAGAACTAGCCCAGTCCTGGTGGGAAGAGGGGGACTGGAAAACCCCTATTCCCACAGAAAACAGTTGTGTACTCGAAGATAAAGATGTACACTGTTTTTCCTAGCTGGCGAGAGATAGGAAAAATATTGAAGCTTGATGCTTCAAGGACATAAAGAAAAAATGGAAGATGTTAGCACCAAAGTGGTTATTGGTGCCTAACAGTTTCTGTATCGTAATATGGTATGGGACGTAGGGCGACAGACTGTCTAAAACCTCTAGGAGGTAAATCATGTAGTATAGACAGTAAGGGTGATAGTGTATAAGACAGACCAACCCTTAAGAAGCCCCCCATCAAACACATATACATAGGGATATATATATATATAATATATAAATATATATTATATATATATATAATATATATGTCCAGATGTGTATATTAGAATATGGGTGGTGAAATATATATACATATATATACATATATATATATATATACATATATATATATATATAAATATATATATATACATATATATATATATATATATATATATATATATATACACACAGAGATATGATATACCTAGATATATGTACATTTGTGGGGCATGGTTCAGCACCACCAGAGTAATGATATAGGTATGTAGACATATATGGAGATGCTACATACAAGACAAGAGATTGAAGATATATGTCTACCACCCAGCCCCATAATTGTACATGGGGAATATAAAAGAAAAAGATTCTGCGTTCTACAAGAGGGTGAGCCCACTTGGGATATGTATAGAGAATCTATTTTCGTGGGTTGAGGGATGCCAGAAGGCAATCCAATGAGATAACCGTGATGTTCGCGTGAGAACAGATGAAGATATGAATCTGTAAGGAACAAGGCGGGAGTTCCACAGAACACTGACATGGTAGATGCCTTGGATTTTCACGCAGAAGAACTGATATCTCGTGTTAACACCCCAAGCTAGAGGGGGTGTGGAGAACCCTCACAGGTATAGGAAGGGTTTATAAGTTTTTCTCTAATAGAGGAACTTCAGAGACAAGGTCAATGCTCTATAGCAAGGCCCTCATAGTAGAAAGCTTCTCTGAAGACTGCAGAGAGCATTGTGCAGGAGAGCTATGAGATAAACTGACTGAAAGTCAGGTATGTTGCCATATCCTAGGAAATGAGATGGTTAGAATAATGTGAGAAAGCCTAAACGAGTAGGAGGATCCAAGATAGCTTGGAATCACTACTGAGGCTAGACAAAATTTTGAACAAGGGACTAGAACTTGGAAAAAGTCCCAGTAATACAATTACTGTAACTCCTGCAGGCAGAGCTGCTGACGGAAACAGCAGAGAGATTGTCCTGTGCTGAAAAAAGAAAAACAGACAAGAAAAATGAGGGGATATTTCTTCTCCCTGTCTGGGGAACGAGCTTGCCAGAGAAGCAGTTCAGTATGGTAGCCCTCAAGTAGTTGGAGGGTGACGTACCCATGGGGTAAGTCAACTGAAGGAAAAAATATTCAGTTGGGATAGAAACTATCAGGTGATAGTTGCAACTGCTCTTCTAGAGAGTAAGAAGAGGAGAAGTGTGTAGTTCCTGAACAAAATAATTTTTTTGACAGGTTAGTACACTGAAAAAGAAAAGCACAGTGAAGAAACTTCTAAGATGTAGAAGTAAAGTGTGGGTTACAATTCCCGGTCCCTATGGTTGCTGGGAATGCGGAGACTGGCCAGAACTGGAGGACTTCAGACTAGGTTGAGGCGTCCCTTGTTTAGGTACAGCCGAATGATGGGCAGGAGATGAATGAAACTTTCTTTTCTTAGGGAAAGAAGGTTTGGTAGGACATTTCCTACTATTTGAAGAAGGAGGTGGCGTAGAATGGTTTCTAGTGGAAGAAGAGTCAGTGGAGCATTGAGCAACCTGACGTAAAGCCTCCTTATTAAAAAGACCTTCGCCTGTACAAGGAGAATGAGCTAGTATAGTTTGTGCCCGTTTGCTCAAGTCTGAAGCCTCAAGCCAGGCTCTGCGACGTGCTGCAATGGCAATAGCAGAGGATCTGCTAACGGACTCAAAAGAATCTATAGAAGCACGAGACAGGAACCAGGATATATTCCGGCTGTGATTGATGAGCAAGGAATAATCAGTAGCCTTGGGTTCTGGTAAAAAAAAGGGGTCAAGAGAGACAATTTCTCTGTGACTTCCTGGAGTGTTAGACTCATGTGAAAAATATATGAGAGAACTCTGGAAGCCAGCATAGAGTTTTGGAAGGCCTGACGGCCAAAAGCATCGAGTGTTCTTGAAGAACGACCTGGCGGAAAAGAAGAATGCTTCTTCTTGCTCTTAACTTTCCTCAGTGCCGATTCCACTACAAGGGAACGATGAGAAAGTTGAGGCTTTTGGAACCCTGGAGAGGGTGGCACTCGGTACCGAACCTCAATGTCTGTAGAAACTTGAGGAAGTCGTAAGGGCGATTTCCAAACCCTGAGAAGGAGATCCTGCAGAGCAGGATGTAAAGGAAAGTTTATATTTTCCATTTGTGCCGGTGAGCCATGAGTAGGATCACAACCAGGGATAGAAATATTAAGAAAGGTTGCCATATCCCGGAGAAAAGCCTGGAAAGACTGATCTCCTATGGGAACCATCCCTGGTAAGGCTAAAGAAAGAGCCTGAGCATCAGAGGACGTACAGGGTACTGCACCAATGCCAGGTATCGGTTCCAAACTAGGCATCGGTGCAAGAACAGGCATCAACATCGATACTGATAAAGGACTAGCAGGTGAAGTAGCCATCGGGAACTGCTGTAGTGGTACTGAGATCATGAGGGAGTTATGGCTAGGATCTTCGGAACTGCCTATCTGGAAACGACAGGAGTCGGTTCCGGGACGCGTCGGTACGTAGTCCGAGACTCGATATCGACTCAAGACTCGGCATCGAGACTATCGATGCATGTCTCGACAGTTCCGATGCCGGTGGCAGTATCGGCGATGCCGATACCACTAAGGCAGCCTGGGTTACATCGATCGATACCGACGGTACCGAGGATACCCGATGAGCACCTATCCACCCCGATGCCGATGCTAGGGTATCGGAACCGATCGACGCCGGTGCCGGTACCGTCCAGGAGCATGGCTGAGATTGAGGGAAGACAATGTGGTGCGTATCGATCGGTCCCGAAGATACCGAGGATGCCCGATGACGATCCCTGGTGAAGAGTGGAATACTCGACACCGGTGCCGATGCCAGAGGCTCAGTACCCCTCGAAGCGGATACCACCCCCGCGCATGGCTCAGGCATGTTCTGTGAGGGGTGAGCCCCAGGAACATCCTGAAACCCCTTTAATGCTTTGGAGCCCAAAGACTCCCGCAGGGGTAATGCCAATGGATTCTTGAGGGTTAGGCCGGAGCCGTCACCATGCTGGGCATGGGACATACCACTCAAGCATTGACTAGTCTTAATAGACTGTTTTTGGGTTACCTGATCCTGTGAAGTAGAGAAACCGGGTACCCTCACTGCCGAAGAAAAAACGGTATCGAGGGAAACGCTAAATACTGAAGGTTTCCTCACAAAATTATCTCCTGACAAGTCAGGGGAAAAAGGGTCAGGACCCACACAGTTGAGACACCAACTATTGGTGTCTAAAAACAAACAGGTGTTCCCACATCGGATGCACTTCTTAGGAAAAGAAGGCTCCATAATGAAAAGGCCTAGTAGGCCTAAGAAGTTAAGGCAAAAAAACTGAAGAAAAGTTTTACAGAATTTAGTCAAAAAACCACCTGCGGTACCGGTGGTAGCGGGAAATATAGCCGCGACCACAAGAAAACAAAAAAACTAAAGTAATTAAGCAATTAAAAAGAAAAGTTTCTGCGGTGACAGGAGGACGTCCTGCCGGCTCCGCGGAAAAACGAAAACTGAAGAGAGGCTGTGGAGAAGGTGGGAAGTCACTGCGCAGGCGCGAGGGATGCTGCCAAAAGCTTTCTGATTGAAAGCTGGGCAGCATGCCCGTGCAGGCTCCATCGGTACCGACGTACCCATATGTGAAGACTCATTTACATATGTGAAGACTCATTCCTGCTTGTTCCTGGAGATCCATGAAAAGGGAAAAACCACAGCGATAAAGGAACTCTCTAAAAGAGGAGTCCCTACAGCTGACAGTCCAGAAGGTGAAACCTGAGAAGGGCTATTCCACAGCCAGTCACTGAAGTTTGGGAAGGCCCAGCTGCCTAAAAAATTAACTATGAAGCTGCTTTATGGCAAGCAGCAAAAAAAAAAAAAAAAAAAAAAAATTTATAGATATATATATAAATAGGAAAAGAGGAGAAAAAAATAACTTGAAAATAAGCAGATAGGATAGCAAGAGATAAGAGGAGGGGGCGCCTGGGCCCAGACTTACCCCCTTCCCCCTAAAGGGGCCACATGTGGTCATACAGTACACCAGCGTTGGAACCTGTGGATAACAACGCTGGACACAAGGCAGCTGTCCGTTCAAGGAGACAAGTGCATACCAAACTCCAAGCATACCTTGGGCCTACAGTTCTGAATCAGATCACAGGACCGCCATAATCTGGGCCAAGGAAGATAGGCCTATCTACACTACTACATCAGTCCACACATCTTGCCACCTGCTGAAGGTAGGCAAATACTGGCTTCTCTTACAACTGCACCAGTAGATACACTCGTGATGACACCACCGAAAGTTTCTCTAGTCTGCCTCCAAAGTGGCTTTTTCCCCCCTTCAATCAGCAGAAGAGGATGTCTCAACTACTCCAATTAGGAAGATAGGAGAAGTCCTTAGAAAAGTACAGATCAGTAGGTATTATTCTACATGGAATGAAATAATATATCTGAAGACTACTAAGCAATGGTTTTATCTTAGGTAACGTACAAAACCAAAGCAAGAGTTAACAACAAGTCCTAATCTACTTTTTTTTTTTTTTGAAGTAGCCTCAATATATTAACATTTATGTGATGCTATTATAAATTAGTATGTGTTTCTGAATACCAAAACGCTGCTACATTTCAACATCCACCTAAAAGTCATTCTCAAGAATATTCATAAGCTTGCAAAAGGCAAGTAGTATGCTTGTACTGTGAATATGCCTAACTGCTTTACCATATGTCTTCATTCATGCCCTACAGAATTTCTCTCAGTTTATATTTGTTTATTAAAATGCTTACTATACTGCTTTTCACAACCATATAGCAAAGCAGTTAACTTTAAAAATAACCTGTTACAGCAGGGCTCGACAGAACCTGACCATCAGGTCACCATGATGCCTAGAAATTGTACGCTATCACAATCCTAAGGGAGGAGTGGTCTAGTGGTTACGACAAGGTACTTCAGGCCGGAGGGCCGGGGGTTCAAGTCCCACCTGGGGACAGCAATCTCAGGCCGGAGGGACTGGGATTTCTAGTCCTATAGGCACTCCTTGTGGTCTTGGGCAAGCCACTTAACCCTCCATTGCCCATGTTCCCTGTAAGTATTAACGTATGTGTGTTATATCCCCTCGTGTTAAATGTATCCCCCAATTGACCGCTTTGACCCGGTGAAAAGCGAAATATAAATACAGCTAAATAAATAAATATATGGTCTTCAATTAGGGATCCAACTAGTTTATAAACCAAAATTTTCAAACCCTAAATAGTGCAACATTCTCTATTCCTCAATATACTTTTGTCAGACACTACTCCAGCATAGCTTTGCAGTGATCCTCTCTTTTCATCCAAGTCCTTTTTATTTTACTTTTATTCCCTTATTACAACCTTAAAAATCCTGTGATAACACTCATTTCATTCAAATGCTGCACCCCAAACAAAGCGCTATGCTTCAGACAGTGCGGCATTAAAACTGCACCTCCTACATCAGAGGATTCATTTACTTATCTCTTAAGCTTAAGCGATAGTTGTCAGAGCCGCAAACAAAAGTTTTTACTTGCAAAAGGAGTTGGTAACCTTAAGATACCAGGGAAGCACTCTCCAGATATCCACCAAGTAAAGGGCCTTGTCCTTACCATGGCACTATTCCCTAATAAAAGGAGGGCAGACAGACCACGTAATTAACATGTCGTCATCTTGGATAAGGAAGGGAGGGAATGTACACTGCCTCCTCTGAGAATGACAAGTAAGGGTCTCTGCATGATAACATCTGTAGTTCTCGACAAGCAGACTGCAACCAAGACAATGGTTTTAAGGGTCAGACTTTAAGCATGGTCCGCGTCAATGGCTCAAAGGGCTCTGACATCAGAGCCTGGAGTACCAGGCAGAGATCCAATGAGGGAATGATTGAACGCAGAGGACAACACAGGTGCTGAACCCCCTGAAGGAATCAAAACAAATCCAGGTACGAAGCTATAAACCACCCTGCCACCAGTCCCCTGCAGCATGATAAGGCTGCCACCTGAACCTTTAGGGAATTAAGGGAAAGGCCCTTGTCCAGGCCAATACGAAGAAAGGAGAGCAAGGAAGGCAAGTCCGTTTTAGTAGGACCAACTCGACTCTCACTGCAACCAATGCTCAAAGAGGCACCAGACACACACAGGCAAGGTTGGCAGAGCCTCTCCTCACCTTGAGGAGCGTGGAAACCACGACAGGGGAATAGCCCTTGTGCGCTAAACACCTCTCAGGAGCCATGCCATAAGTGAGAAGGGAGCTGGGTCATCCAGAAGGACCAGGCCCTGCTTCAGGAGTCCCTGGGCTTGGGGAAGTCAGAGGAGATTCCTGAAAGAGCTGCATCAGGTCCCTGAGCCATTACCTCTATGGCAAATCCAGTGCCACCAGAACAAACCAGCCCGAATGTTACACTATGCAGCAAAGCACAATCCGCAAGAGCAGCCATGAACGAAAAGAACAGCAGACACTGCTTTGGTCAGGACTAAACTAGGGTGCTGATGCCCCTAGAGCCTGCCTCCCTTCAGAGATTAAAGAATATGGCGCTCTGGCATTTGATTGGGATACAAACAGTTCTATCTCAACACGACTCCAGAGGAGTAGAATCTGCTGAAATACAAAATGATTTTAGTTCCCACTTCCCGAGATCAAGAGAGGGGTGACCGAGGAAGTCTGCTTCCAAAATAGCCATGTTCTGCACGGGAGAACATGAGGGTCATCTCCAGGGCCACTCCGACAATTCGTGCACCACTGCCGCTTGACGTATTGTGGCGCCCTCCTAGGCGGCTGCCTAGTGGGGGCGACCGGTCATCACACTTGATTCTATGCTTCACCGTAGTAGCTGAGGCCCTTCTAGTGTAGTTGTGGGCTTATTATTAAAGCAGTCCGAGTGGATGAGGCTGACACAGGAAAATTTGTTATAAATGTTTTTTATTTTTCTTTGCAGCGTCAAATTGGCAACAGGCCTTGATAAAGGTTCCCAAAACAGCAAACAGAAAGAAGGATATTTTCTCCAACAAAAACATTTCAAAAGATACATTCAACTGCTTTAGCAAAGCAGTTTCTTCACTCTTTGCTTTTTAACTTAAATTCTTCTTCACTTAAGCAAAACAGTTTAAACTCTGTTACGTACACAGTCCAGCAATCTTCTCAGCTTCTCCCAGCTGCTACAAACCAGCGTGCGATTATGTGCTGCCTCTTAGCTTAGAAACTAACAGCATTTTAACACAGCTCCCGCATTAGTAAAAATGGCTGTTTTAAAGCATGAGGTTTTCCACCTTTTTATCTGCCCTTCTCAATGGCTTTACTTAGCACCAGCACTTCTTATATTTTCACACAGCCTTCAATAAAACTTCTAAGCATTGCTTGTACAAAAACCACATTCCATAGATTCATCAGAGGACACTGGATTATCTTGATAAGACCCAATTTCCATCTCCTCCTCTGTGCTGTAAGGCTCAGGGCTTGGGACACGTTCTGGCACGTTTAGCTGCACTTTCTTTAAAAGTTTAAAAAGCTTTTCCCACTTGAGATTCCTTCTTCCCTTTGGCACTGGGTCAGAACCTCTTGCCCTTTTTCCCCTTACTGAATCAATTACAGGAAATGTTTGGTTTACCTGGCTTGCAGAAACCCTTCCTTTACAAGGCTTTCTGTAATGTTTGGTTCTTGGCTCAGAGTTTGAGCTGCTGTCCTCAGAGTCAGAAATGTGGTTCTGGAACTCTCCCCAGCTCCTTTCTTTCCTCTGGCCTTGCCACTTGCCTTGGCAGTTATGGCTGGTCCCTTTAGAATCACCAGGTCTCACAGCCCTGCAGTGCTGTCTCCTCTCCTGGCTTCTCTGGACTCCTTGAATTCCTTCAATTTTCTGCCTTTCTCTGCCTCTGGCTGTCTCTCCCTCACTTGCTGAGTGACGCAGTTTAAATGCTCTGTAGCCTGCTTCCTTCTCTGGCCCCACCCTCTCTCTCCCTGCAGCTGCTCTGGAGACTGGGTGTGGCTTCAGGCTAGCTCTGCAAGTGTGTGTTTTAGTTTCACTTTCTCTCTGGGACCTATGCTTAGGTGAGCCCATCCCCCACTTATGGAAAAAAACCTCTTTTTTCTCTCTTTCACAGGGCTGTGCTGCACCCGCATCACCACCGTATGTCACCACCATGGCGGTGCCCAAGAATACCCAGACTGATCTGCCCTGGATTAGAGACAGAAAGAGCAAAAGGGTCAAATGAACAGCCCTTGCCTCAAGATGGTTGAAGGGCCATGCCGACTCCAGGCTGCCATAAAAGCCCTGAGCTGTTGGGCACTTGCAATGCGTTCCTCAGCCAAACAGGCTGGCATCCGTTGACAGGAGGAGCAATGCATGATCATCCAATGGCATGCCCTTCTCAGATGCTGGGGCTGCCTCCACCAAAGAAAACGGGACACTACCACTGGCTAGAGGGGAAGCCTAGCCTCAAAATCCCAATAGCTTGAAGACCAGCAAGACGGTATTAGTGTAGATGGGTTTCGAAAAGGTTTAGACAATTTCCTGGAGGAAAGGTCCATAAGCATTATTAAGGAGGACTCTGGATATCCACTGCTTACCCAGAACAAGCATTGTGGAATCTGTGTACCTTTTGGGGAACCTGCCAAGTACTTGTGATATAGACTGGCCACCGTAGGAAACAAGATAACAAAAGAACATACTGGGTCAGACCAAGGTCCATCAAGCCCAGTATCCTGTTTCCAACAGTGGCCAATCTAGGTCATAAGTACCTAGCAGTTTCCCCAAAAGACACAGGTTCCTCAATGCTTATATTGGGTCAAGCAGTGATATCCTGGGTCCCTTTTAATAATGGTTTATGGACCTTTCCTCCAGGAACTTCTCCAAACCTTTTTTAAACCCAGCTACACTAACAGCTTTTACTACATCCTCTGGTAACAAATTATATGTTGAGTGAAAAAATATTTTCTCTTATTAGTCTTAAATAGGTTACCCTGTAGGTTCATTGCATGTCCCCTACTCTTTTTATATTCTGATGACGCAATCGATCTATGTTTACCCATTCCATTCCATTCATTAATTTATAGTCCTCTATCATATCTCCCCTCAGCTGTCTCTTTTCCAGGTTAAAGAACCCTAACCTTTTTAGCCTCTCTTCATAGGAGTAGCCTTCCATCCCTTTTACCATTTTGGTGGCTCTTCTCTGTACTTTTTCTAATAACGCTATATCTTTTTTAAGATACGGCGACCAGAACTGCACACAATATTCAAGGTGCGGTCACACCATGGAACGATACAAAGACATTATAACATCCTTTGTTTTATTTTCCATTCCTTTCCTTATGATACCTAGCATTCTATTTGCTCTCTTGGCCGCCGCTGCACACTGGGCGGAGGGTTTTAACACATTATCCACGATGACACCTAAATCTTTTTCCTGGGTGGTGGTTCCCAATGTGGAACCTTGCATCATGTAACCATAGTTTGGGTTGTTCTTTCCTTGGTGCATAACTTTGCATTGTCCACATTAAATTTCATCTGTCATTGGATGCCTAGTCTTCCAATTTATCAAGATCCTCTTGCAATTTACCACAATCCTCTTGGGTTTTAACAACTTTAAATAGTTTTGTGCCATCTGCAAATTTGATAACCTCACTCGTTATTTCCTTTTCCAGGTCATTTATGAACATGTTAAAAAGCAGCAGACCCAGCACAAATCCCTGGGGTACTCCACTATTCACCTTTTTCCATTGGGAAAATTGGCAATTTAGCCCTACCCTCTGCTTTCTATCTTGTAACCAGTTCCTGATCCGCAATAGTATATCATCTCCTATCCCATGACTTTTTAGTTTTGCCAAAAGTCTCTGATGAGGGACCTTGTCAGAGGCTTTCTGAAAGTCCAGATACACTATATCAACCGAAAAGATACTGGGCTTGATGGGCCATGGTCTGACCCAGTATGCCATTTCTTATGTTAGGACCTTTGCAGCAGTCTCATAAGAGCTCCTGTCCAAGGTACCATTTTGATCAATGCCACCATCAAGCCGAGAAACTGCAGATACTCCCAAACTCTGTGAGCCTGCTGAGTGTGTTGTCTCAACTGGAAGCCTTCCAACTTTTGCACCTCTCCTCGGGTATGAAAACCCTGCCTACATGAGTGTTGAGCCATGCTCCCAGGTATTCCAGCAATTGGTAAGGCTCCAAGTGCCTCTTCCTATGACTGATCACCCAGCCAAGACTGTCCTTGCCAAAAAGGTTTTCACCTGTGTAAGGAATATTACCCAGTTATCTTGATCCCATTGTTCAAGATCTGATACCTGAAGCCAAGCAATCCTGCATGCATCAATGCAGATTGATATGGCTCTACTGGTGCATGCAAAGCAATCAAAAGTTACTCTACTGACAAACAGACTTTCTGGGCATGTTTGACCAACGTGAGATAGTCAGCTCTTATCAGAGAGAAGAGGGGACCATTGACTTAAGATCTCTAGTAATCTCCTTGAGGAATATACCCATATAGAGAATGTATGAGTATTCTGGCTGACAGCATGGAAACCTGAAAACACCGATGTCCAAAAGCATTGAGTGTTCTCGATTCTTTACCCAGAGGGTTAGAAGAATGTGTCTTAGAACTTTTAATTTGACGCATTGCTGATTCCAGTACCATTGAGTGGTGTGGCAGCTGCGTCTTGAAAGCCAGGACACTCCGAAATTCTCCCATACACACTCTCACTGTTCTTTAATTATATGACGTCAGTGCCCTACGTGTACTCATGAATATGAAAAGTTTTTACCCTTTTGACCTCTTATAAGGCACGAAATCATGGCATCCCTTCAGGTTACCAGTGCTCTGGTTCACTTATATTTTATTTCTTTTAATGAGATCCTGCATTTACTCTACAGGTAAGATGTGAAATCTGCGGCTTTTGCTCTGTGGCATTATCGGCTTTCACCTGTACCGCATGTCATTACACCGCGATCTCTTATTTCCACATTTATTGTTTTCTCTTATTCATATCTGATGTGCTCTTTGGATCCCGGTACAGCACTACGTTTTCTCATATGCTACATGGGGCAGTTTATGTCCCTGTCCAGCATTATTATTCCTTCAGTCACTGACGCTGCCATATTATTTTCAATAGAGTAGTAATTATACTGTTTCTTTGTACCCTTTGTGTCCAAAGCCATTGATATTATACAGTGTGACTGAATTTTTATTTATTTTTGTATTTAGACCTCAGACCATGTGTTTGGTAATTTAGCATTATCTCAGCGTTGGCGTTCCTGTAACTGCCAGAAAACAGTGCCGTTTATTTCATATTTTAGCTCCATCACATGGGCTTCCCATTATCATCATTTTTATTTCCATGCTCACATTCTACAATTTATATTTATAAATATTTTACTTTCACTTTTATTTTGTTTTTTAAACTTGTTTTTAACATTGTTCTTACTCATACAATTGTGTCTTCAATATATGCTCCTTTACAGAGGTGATTCACAGTTTGGAATACAATACACACTGTGTGTTACTGTAAATATCAGCATATCATTATAAACATCAGTTTACTTTGCCTCTTGTTCCTCCTCATTTCCTCCTCCTCTGTTTTCTCTCTGGGCTTGACATGAATGATTTAATATGCTTTATGTATATCACTGTTTTTATTATATATTTAAGGTGTGCCTTCCCTTGCTTTTTATAATGCTTTTATTTATGTATGTTTCTAACTAGCTGTGTCATTTTTGTTTTTATCAATATATTTGTTTTTATTGGATGTAATAATATTCTTAATTTTCTTTTCTTTTTTACTTTCTTTTTTAATTATTTTAATAATGTGATTAATTATTTTAATTATTATTATTAGTTATTTGCATTTGTTTGTAGTTTCCAGCCCCCTGAAGGCGTCTAAGGCCAAAACGCGTTGGGGTTTCTGTTGAATTAATAAAGCACCTGTGACCACCACATACCACTCTCGCCTGATGTGTTTCTCCTGGTTCTCTGCAAGGGTTTTGCTCCTCTTGTGTTTCTCCACTCCGAAACTCGATATATGGTATCGAGTCGTCAAGTATGTGGAGAAATAGTTAAAAGGCATTTCCCACATACGGAGCATGAGATCATGAAGAATTTATTTATTTAATTTACATTCTCTTATATACTGCGCTATTCTGCATCAGTGCGGTTTACATTGAACAAATTGAAATTACATTGAACAGGGCATTATAACTTGGAGATAACTATTTTACAGGGAACATGGGCTATGGAGGGTTAAGTGGCTTGCCCAAGACCACAAGGAGCACCTGTGGGACTAGAAACCCCAGTCCTTCCGGCCCAAGGTTGCTGTCCTCTCGTGGGATTTGAACCCCCGACCTTCCGGCCTGAAGTACCTTGCCCCAACCACAAGGCCACTCCTCCAATCCACAGAATGCGGTGAACTGGAAGTGTGGCTGCCTCCTTAGGAGCTGTAGAGTATTGAAGATTCTCCAATTCCTCTGCTCTAGGTTCTTTCTCGGATGTCACTGATGTGGAAAGGCCCCTCGCTCATTTTGGCCTCTGCGATTTATACTCAGGAGTGATATATGGTTCAAATGTCCACATTAAGCTCACTAGGCTGATCAGACACACTCTTGGGGTTTCTAGTCCCACAGGTGCTCCTTGTGGTCTTGGGCAAGCCACTTAACCCTCCATAACCCATGTTCCCTATAAAATAGTTATCTCCAAGTTATAATGCCCTGTTCAATGTAATTTCAGTTTGTTCAATGTAAACCGCACTGATGCAGAATAGCGCGGTATATAAGAGAATGTAAATAAATAAATAAGGTACCATAATAAGCCTTAGTAATTGGAGGAATAAGTTCTTTAGAAACAAGAAGAGTCTCTGCCAAATATCTTTTAAACATATCCAATTCTGACACCCCCTAGGGTTCTGGGGAAATTCAGTATATGGAGATTAGCCACACTGGTGACATTTTCAAGTGATTACAAGGTGAAATTAGACTTACCTGCTAATTGTTCCTTGAGGAACTCTAGTCCAGTCCCGGAACCTCTGAGTTTAGTACCTCCTCCAGCAGCTTTGGAGACTGAAACACGTCATCGCTTCGATGCCAGCGGTATAAGTAGGCAAGGACTGCCTCTCCACACCAGTACCTATTGACAAAGCAGACTCAGCAGAGCAACAACGCGATCACGTGTTTCAGTCTCCAAAGCTGCTGGAGGAGGTACTAAACTCAGAGGTTCCGGGACTGGACTAGAGTTCCTCAAGGAACAATTAGCAGGTAAGTCTAATTTCACCTTGTAATCATTTGAAAATGTCACCAATGTGGCTAATCTCCACACTGTGTCTAAGCAGTAATGGGCTGTGAAGGTATGAACCGAAGCCCAAGTAGCTGCTCGGCAGATGTCGTCAATAGACACAGAGTGAAGATGAGCCATAGAGGCTGCCATGGCTCTCACATTGTGAGCTGTGACATGGCCTTCCAGTGGAAGGTTTTTACTCTCATAGGCAAAAGATATACACTGTGCAATCCAGTTGGACAGTGTTCTTTTAAAGACTGGAAGTCCCAAATGACTAGGATCAAAAGCAACAAAAAGTTGAGAGGACTGCCTATGTTGCTGTGTCCTTTGTAAGTAAAAGGCCAGAGCCCTTTTACAATCCAAAGTATGAAGATTCCTTTCTGCGTTTGAGACATGAGGCCTTGGGAAGAATACAGGAAGGTAAACCGCTTGGTTTAAATGAAAAGGTGACACCACCTTTGGCATAAAGTGTGGATGAGTCCTAAGGAATACCTTATGATGGAAACTTGTATAAGGAGGATCAGCCACCAATGCTTGCAATTCACTGCTGCAACGTGCTGATGTGATTGCAATAAGAAAAATGACCTTCCAGGAAAGGAATGTCAAGGAGGTAGTGGCTAATGGTTCAAAAGGCTGTTTCATAAGCTGCCCAAGAACCAAATTTAAGTCCCATGCCACCGGTGGTGGCTTAATGGGAGGCTTAGTCAAAAGAAGGCCTCTCATAAATCTCGCTATGAGAGGATGAGAGGAAATAGGCTGCCCATTTAGAGGCTTGAAAGAAGCTGCAATAGCACTCAAATGAACTCTCACTGAATTGGTCTTAAGCACTGCATTAGATAAATGAAGGAGATACTCCAGTAATGATTCCAGAGGTATCGCAAGAGGGTTAAGACCCTTCTGCGAGCACCATATGGTAAACCTTTTCCACTTGAAAGCATAAGAGCGTCTTGTGGAAGGCTTCCTGGAAGCATAAAGGATAGCCTTTACCTGCTGAGAAAGGTTAAGACCGTGAAGTTCTAGGCTTTCAGCAACCAGGCCCTGAGATGCAGAGACTGGGGATTGGGATGCCACAGCATCCCATCCTCCTGAGAAAGGATCTGCTCCAGATATCCTAACTCCATAGGCGGAGCTTGAGAGAGATGTAGGAGCAGAGGTTACCACATTTGCCGTGGCCAATGTGGAGCTATGAGACTCATATGACCTGTCTCTCTGAAGCTTGAACAGGGTTTTGGGAATTAGGGGAATGGGTGGAAAGGCATACAGGAAGTCCTGGCCCCAATGGAGGAGGAAAGCATCCCTGGCCTGACAACCCTGAGCCGGAATTCTGGAACAGAACCGGGGAAGTTAGGCATTCAGTGGAATTGCTAAGAGGTCTATGTCCGGGGTTCCCCAAATTTGGAAAGTTTTGGCGCCCTGCTTGTTCAAAGAACATAGCTACTTGATTGTCCGTTTGAACTAAGACTGTCTTGTAGCTGAGCTGGGTGTGGAATACTCGAACAGCAAGGAAGATTGCTCTGAGTTCTAGGAGATTGATATGTAGATAGGTCTCTTGTGGAGTCCAGGTACCCTGGGTAGAGAAGCCTTGCAGGTGGGCTCCCCAACCCACCTGTGAGGCATCTGCTGTTAGAGTGGCTTGGGGTAGAGGTGCCTTTTTGCACTCTTGATCCTTCTCATAGCTGATTCCACCACCATGGAATGGTGTGGTAGCTGAGTCTTCTGAAACCCAGGACAAGGAGGAACTCGATACATGGTGTTGAGTCTTCGAGAGTGAGGAGATGTGGTTAAAGGTGTTTCCCACATCCTTAACATGAGATCATGCAAGATCTCATGAATAGGTAAGGTAGCTGCCTCCTTGGGAGCTTTAGGGTATTGTAGGATTTCTAATTCCTTTGCCCTAGGCTCTTTTTCAGGAGCCACTGTGATGGAAAGACCTCGAGCCACATCTCGGATAAAATCCTGAAAGGACATATCCTCTGGTGGAGACATCCTACGCTGAGGAGGAGAAGAAGAATCCTCAGGAAGAAGTACTCTGGTATCGGCAGAGCTTTCGGAGTCTTCAGACTCATCCGAGGATTCGAAGTATCTCTGATCCAGGTGATCGTGCAAGGCACGGTACTGGTACCGATTGAACTCGGCATTGGAGGAGTCCGGTACTGACTTGTCGATACCGGATGGGTAAGCATGACTCGGTCCCGGTAGAATACCTTCCGATGTCGATGCAATCGGTGCTGGTACCGGAGTCGGTGCCGGTACCGGTTGAATTGTCTGAAGCGATTTCAGGGGCATTGAGGCCAGGAGAAGAGCCGCCAGACTGCATTCAATAGCCAAGAATCTCTGGTCTATCGACGCTGCCGATGCATGAGTATCAGTACCGGATGAAGCAGCCGATACCCCAGAGCATGGCACTAGTAGTTCTGCCGAGGTTGAGGCCTCAAGAACATCCTGGAGCCCCGTTAGTGCTTTGGAAGCCGAAGCCTCCCGCCGGGGCAATTTTGCTGGTGAAAGTCCCTCAAGGGCAACGCCAGAGGCATCTCGATGCTTAGAGGGAGATCTACCCTTTGAGGACTGGCTAGATTTATGTTTAGTTATCCAAGATCCATGGGAGGAAGATGAAGCCCTGGAAGACGTCGATGCCACAGAGGCTGCATCGGAGGGAAAAGGGTGCTAAGTTTAGCAGCTCGGTTCTGCCGGCCCCTTTTCGACATCATCTCGCAGGCAACACACTCCGAAATAGAGTGGTCAGGACCTAAATATTTGAGGCACCACTCATGGGTGTCTGTGACAGAGATGGTACCACACTTGAAAAACGTTTTAAAACCCGAAGCGGGTTTTTCCATTTTAAAGGAAAAAGTTGGGCCTAGTGCCCAAAAAGGCGCATGGCACCTGAGGAGAAAATAACTGGAAAAGACTCAAGAAGAAAGGGGGGTTTTTTTGTTGGGTTTATTTGAAAAAAAATTAAGAAACACCGGCGGTACAGGTGTAGCGTCGAAGGAAGGTAGACGTGACCACAAAAAAAGAATAGAAGGGAATTATTTTCTGCAGTGACAGGATTTGCGACCTGTCGGCTCTGCGGAAAATGAAGAACTGGAGAGGGACAGTTGGGAAAGGCAGGAAGGCAGCACGCAGGCGCTGTGGGATGCTCCCAAAAGCTTTCCTATTGGACGCTGGGGAGCGCTCCCGCGCAGGCTCCGTTGGTACCGATGGATACTCATATGTGAAGACTACATTCCTGCTTGTTCCTGGAGATGTCTAATTTCACCTTCCTTTTTGTCCCTCTAGTCCAGTCCCGGAACTTCTGAGGATGTAACAGAGCAGTAAATATCAACGGGAGGGCCCTGTAAGAGCAGCCTGAAGTACTGCAGACCCAAACCTCACATCACCTGCTGGCCCGCACATCTTACCGATAATGCTTGACAAAAGAATTCAAGGACGACCAGGTCGCTGCCTTACAAATCTCCGCCGCCGGCACCAAACTGAATTCTGCCCAGGAGTACGCTTGCGCCCTAGTCGAATGAACCCCGAGACCCTCCGGCACCACCTTGCCTTTCAAAATATATACTGTTGCAATGGTTTCCTTCAACCATCTGGAAATGGACGCTTTAGTCGCAGCCTCCCCTTTCCGCAGACCTCCGAACACCACAAACAACCGATCCGACTTACGGAAGGACGCTGTCCCGCTGAGGTACCGCTTAAGAGACCGACGAACATCCAGAAGACGTAATCTACCTCCCACAGACTCCTTCTCCTCTCCAGAGAACACTGGTAACGAGACGGTCTGGTTGACATGAAAAACCAAAACCACCTTGGGCAAGAATGCGTGAACCGGCTGCAGCACCACCTTCTGATTTGAGAATGACAAACGGTTCCTTACAAAACAAAGCTTGCAACTCAGAAATCCTGCGGGCTGAGCAAATGGCCACTAGAAAAATCGTCTAATGTCAAATCCTTCAAGGATGCCTTACCTAATGGCTCAAAAGGAGCTCCAACCAACGCTTCCAACACTAGATCCAGGTCCCATGGGGGAACCAAGCACCGGCGTGGAGGCCTCAAGAGCAACACGGCCCATAAAAACCATTTGACATCCGCATGCATCCCCAACACCTCTCCTTGAACTTTACCTCGGTAACACGAGATCGCCGCTAACTGCACCCTCAAAGAACTGGCCGCCAGCCCCTTCTCGAAACCATCCTGCAAAAACGCAAGGATCTGCGAAATAGACGCCGCTGAGGGACGTATCTGCCTGTCCGCACACCAGGCCTCAAAAATGCGCCAGACCCGCACATAAGCTAAGGACGTATATCTCCACCTCGCTTTCAGCAACGTAGAAATGACTGCCGCCGAATAACTTTTGGTTACCATCCTTGCCCTTTTAACAGCCAAGCCGTAAGTGAGAATTGATTCACCTGCGGTGTGGCCCCTGAAGGAAGGTCCTCCCGCAGCGGGAGACGCCACGGACTGTCTACCAGCAAACAAACCATATCTGCATACCATGGCCTTCTCGGACAGTCCGGCACCACCAGAATCACCAGGCCCCAGTGTCACTCTATGCGCTGCACCACTCGTCCGATGAGCGCCCATGGTGGAAAAACGTAAATGAAACCCTCAACTAGCCACCTCTGCATCAACGCATCGAGACCCTCCGACATTCTCTCTCATCATCTGCTGTAAAATCAGGCCGACTTTGCGGACTCTAATGTCGCCATCAGATCTATTGGCATCCTCCAGCAACTTGCGATTAGTGCAAACACGTCCGGATAAAGCATCCACTCTCCTGGATCCACCTTGCGATGACTCAAATAATCCGCCTCTACTCCTGCTACATGCTGAGCCGAGATGGCCAGCAGATTTAGTTCAGCCCAGACCAATAGTGGACTTGCCTCTGCCTCCAACGCTGCACTCCCCGTGCCACCCTGCCGATTGACGTAGGCTACTGTGGTCGCATTGTCGGAGAGTATCCGAACTGCCAACTGACCCAGGCATGACTGGAACTCTAACAAGGCCAAATACATTGCCCTCATTTCCAGTCTGTTGATCGACAAGTCCTTCTGTGGTGCCGACCACTGCCCTTGCACGAGTCTTCCTTCGAAATGCGCTCCCCAGCCTGTGAGACATGCATCCGTTGTCAAGGGCCTCCAGGCCGGAGCCTCCAAGGGCATTCCCTTCTCCAAGTTCTCTCGCCGTGACCACCAGAGAAGCTCCTGTCTCACCTCCGGAGGGCAAACCAGCCACTGCGACAGCGCAAGAGAGTGATGTGACCAATGTCATAGTAGCGCCCTCTGCAACAGCCTCATGTGAGCCCTGGCCCACGGAACCACCTCTATCGAAGCCATCATCGTTCCGAGCAATTGCAGGTACTGCCACGCTGTGGGAGCCCTTTAGGACACAAACTTCTGCACCAGCACTCTCAAGCCCGGCAACCGTCCAACTGGAAGAAAGACCTTCCCCTGCGCTGTGTCGAACCGTGCCCCCAAGTATTCTAGGGACTGCGACGGGACCAGCTTGCTCTTGGAGAAGTTGACCACCCATCCCAGGCTCTGTAACAACTGCACTACCCGGGATGTGGCTTTTTCGCTCTCTTCCTCTGACTTTGCCTGAATCAACCAATCGTCCAAATATGGATGCACCAGCACCCCTTCCTTGCGGAGAGCCGCTGCCACCACCACCATAACTTTGGTGAACGTCCATGGTGCCGTTGCCAGGCCAAACAGCAAGGCCTGGAACTGGAAATGTCCCATGGGCACCGCAAACCGAAAAAATTGTTGATGCTCTTGCCGAATGGGAATATGCAAATAGGCTTCTGTTAGATCCAACAACGTAAGGAACTCTCCCTTTCTGACTGCCACAATCACAGAACGCAACGTCTCCATATGGAAATGAGACACCCGGAGACAGCGATTACTACCCAAAACGGGGCGAACGAAACCTACGAAATTCTCTCTGCGACTCTTTGGGAGCTGTACTAGGGCAGCCCTGTTTTGGTTTATCTTCCGGCAACCGACCCCCTTTAGACTCCCCCAGATCCTTGACTAAGTTGTCCAAATCTTCTCCGAACAAACAGCTTCCCCCTAAAAGGCAGCTTACTGAGCCGAGCCTTGGAGGAACTGTCCGCCGCCCAGTTGTGCAACCACAAATACCGCCGGGCTGCCACCACAGAAGCCATACTCTTTGCAAGCCCCCGGATCATGTCATAATGAATATCCACCAAATAAGCGATCCCGGACTCTGGACGAGACACCTCATCCACCTGCTCCCCTAACTGATCTACCTGTAGTTGCTGAGACCAACACAGACAGGCCCTCGCCACCCAAGCACCTGTGATAGAGGCTTGCATGGACAGGGCGCTTATGTCAAACACTTGCTTCAACAACGTACCGAGCTTCCTATCCTGACCATCCTTAAGCGCCACCGATCCTTCTACCGGGATCGTCGTCTTTTTTTGTAACCGCCGATACCGCCACATCGATCTTTAGGGAGCGAAAGAGATCCCTATCCTGGTCAGACAGCGGATAGAGTCGAGCTATAGCCCTAGATACCTTGAGGGCTGACTTGGGCAAATCCCACTCTTCCTGAATCATGTTCCTGAACACCCTGTGAATAGGAAATACCCGCTACGTCTTACGTACGGCTTGTAACAACAGATCCTCTAATGCCTCATCCGTCGCTGGAACCGCAGACGGCATATTAAGCATCTTGAGGGTTTCGGTAATCAGCACTGGCAACTCTTCCCGCCTAAACACCCTGACTACTCTAGCCTGCTGTTCCGCATCAGGCAGTTCACCCTCTTCTAACTCCTCTACCGAATCATCCTCGAGATCCCCTTCTGCCGCCTCCAGATCTTCTAAGGACATAGATGTCAACATCTATACCCCCACTCCCTTACTTCTCATAGCAGGGATACCAGCCGACTCCAGCTTCAGTGGGCTCCCCAGGCGCTTCTCCCCCCGTACACTGGCAGGAAATGTGGCCATAGCGGGCTGCAGCAGAGAAAATGCCTGATGCATTAGCAGAAAGAAGTCCGGAGGGACCATGGGTGGCCCCCCCGCTGGACACTGTCCCGGCGGAGAAGGCCCCACCGCCATAGACGGACCGGCTAAGGGCTCCAAGGGAACAAGAGACGGAGGCAGGACATCCTCCTGAATCTGGGACACTATCCCCTGCCCCCCTCCCCTAGTGCCTGTTCCATCAACGCCGCTTCTTGGGTGGAGCCTCTACACACCCCCGAATCTAGGACCGAGCCTCGCCTCGTGCCACAAACTAGGCACCGAGGCCTAGCCGGCATGCTATACCAGAGCCCAACGCCCCCAGAAAACCAGCCACTAGGAGTCACGAATCACTCCCCGATTGCTAAACTCTCCGTCCTTCTGGGGTTTAAAAAATTTTTTTTTTTGGTAGGCCTCTTAAAGCCTAAACCTCCACAGAATCCAGAACCCACAAAAAAAAAAAAAAAAAAAAAAACAGGAGACCAACTGCCGCTTCCCTCCCGGTTTCTATGAGCCCGCAGTGCCGAAAACCCCCCCACAAAAAGTCTCCCCTCACGCTTATAACAACATAAGATATGCCATACTGGGTCAGACCAATGTCCATCAAGCACAGTATCCTGTTTCCAACAGTGGCCAATCTAGGTCATACGTACCTAGCAGTTTCACCAAAAGACACAGGTTCCACAATGCTTGTACTGGGTCAAGCATTGATATCCTGGGTCCCTTCTCAATAATGGTTTAAATCAGGGCCGGATTTACCTATACGCCATGTACGCCATGGCGTAGGGCCCACAGCTGGCAGGGGCCCACAAAAAAAGAAAAAGTTAATTTTTTTTTAAAATAAAATTTAAAAAAAAAAAACCTGCTGGCTGCTGCCGCGGGGCCCCCTCTGCTGCCGCGGCAGCACCGACTGACCCGCGGGGGCCCCCTCTACAAGCTGACTCTGTCTGTTCCTTCCTCCCTCCCTCCCTCCGTGCAGGGTGCAGGCTGCGAGAGACGCGAAAGTGTCTCTTTGCATCTCTGTTAAGCCCACAGGGGCTGATGGGAAATTTCCCATCAGCCCCTGCGGGCTTAACAGAGACGCGAGGGAGACACTCTACCTTCGCGCCTCTCACAGCGTGCACGGAGGGAGAGAGGGACCGACGGAGTCAGCTTGCAGAGGGGGCCCCCGTAGGTCAGTCCGTGCTGCCGCGGCAGCAGAGGGGGCCCCGCGGCGGCAGCCAGCAGGTTTTTTTTTTAAATTAAATTTTACTTTAGGCCGACGGGGGTGGGGGGGTAGGACTGGTAATGGGCTATTGGGGGGGCTGGGGCTGGAAATGGGCTGGGGGGGTTAAGACTGGAGGTGGGTTGATGGGGTTAGGACTGGTAATGGGCTGTTGGGGGGGTTTAGAACTTGTAATGGGCTTTGGGGGGGGTTAAGACTGGTAATTGGCTTTGGGGGGGGGTTAAGACTGGTAATGGGCTGTGGGCTGGTGGGGGCTGTCTGGTAATGGGCTATGGGGGGGCTAGGACTGGAAATGGGCTGGGGGGTTAAAACTGGAGGTGGGCTGATGGGGTTAGGACTGGTAATGGGCTGTGGGCTGATGGGGGGGTTAGGACTGGCAATGGGCTATGGGGGACTGACTGGAAATGGGTTGATGGGGTTAGGACTGGAAGTGGGCTGATGGGGGGTTAGGACTGGTAATGGGTTATAGGGGGGCTTAAACTGAAAATGGGGTGATGGGGGTTAGGACTGTAAGTGGGTTGATGGGGGGGCTAGGACTGGTATTGGGATGGGGGGTTGCTAGGACTGGAAATGGGCTGATGGGTGGCTAGGACTGGAAATGGGCTGATGCAGGGACTAGAAGGGAATGGATGCTGGGTGAGGCTGGAACTAGAAGGGAGCTGATGTTGGGGGAGGATTAGAATGGGATGGGGCTGAAAGAGTAAAATGGAGAAGGGAAAAATATTTTGTGTGGGAGGGATAAAAAATCTACAATTGGCCGGGTATTGGGAGAGTAAGTGGGGATTGAGGATGGAGGGGTAAAATTTGAGTGGATGAAATAGGAATGAGGAAAGAGCAAAAGGAGAAAGATTAGTATGTTAAACCAGATGTAGAGAGAAAATGGAAACAAATCTAGCAGAGAGAAGAAAGGACAAATGGACAGCAGACGATGGAGAGTTAGCAGAAGACACGAAGAAACCAGAAGAAAGTGGCTGGAGCAATTGCAGCTGAAAAAAATGCACAAAAGGTAGAAAAATATCTCTTTATTTTGAATTTATTAATTGGAATATGTCAGCTCTGGTAAATGTGCATCATTAACGTCTGCGCTTTGTTTAGTACAAGAGCAAATTAATGTATAGTTTTATTTCTACAGTGTTGTACTTTCCAAGTTTGGCTTTTGGGATTCCCAGTTTAATTATTGTCTTCCTGTTTCTAAATTGTGATTACTTGTTTGATGGTCTATGTTCTGCATGTGTAACTGAGCTGAGGTGTTTGTTTATGTAATTCCTATTTGACATTGCCACTTGTTCTCTTTCCCCAGTAGGTCATGTATTGTTGTTCTCTGAAATGTATTGGTTTAATATTTGCAGTGTTGCCTTTTGATTGGTAGGGTATGGTGCTTTGTGAGTCCTGGTAGTGCTGTTAGGATACGGCGGGTTTATTATGGGTTCTAAATGGGCAGTGTTTGTAGTAGTTCCTAATGTGTCTGGCAGTTGGCACTGGATTATAGTAATGTAGAAATCTTTTAGTCTTTCTTTATCCATACACTCATTAAGAGGCACGTTTACTAAAAGTTAGTATATGGTAACATTATGCAAATATTTATGCAAATGAGGCCCCTTATGCAAATGAGGCCCCGCACCCCCCTGGGCCGCCCCTGCTGGGGGCCCACAATTTTTGTTGGCGTAGGGCCTCACTCAAGGTAAATCCGGCCCTGGTTTAAATAGTTTTGTGTCATCTGCAAATTTGATAACCTCACTCGTTATTCTACTTTCCAGGTCATTTATGAATATGTCAAAAAGCAGCGTACCCAGCACAGATCCCTGGGGTACACCACTATTCACCTTTCTCCCTTGGGAAAATTGGCCATTTAGCCCTACCCTCTGCTTTCTATCTTTTAACCAGTTCCTGATCCACAGTAGTACACTGCCTCCTATCCCATGACTCTTTAGTTTTGCCAAAAGTCTCTGATGAGGGACCTTGTCAAAGGCTTTCTGTCCAGATACACTATATCAACCGATTCACCTTTGTCCACCTGTTTATTCACACCTTCAAAAAAACATAACAGATTAGTAAGACAAGATCTTGCTTGTCTAAAGCCATGTTGGCTGTCTCCCATTAGGCCATGACTATCTACATGCTGAGTAATTTTATTCTTTATGATGGTTTCTACCATTTTTCCCGGTACTGGCGTCAGACTCACCGGTCTGTAGTTTCCCGGATCACCCCTGGAACCCTTTTTAAAAATTGGTGTTACATTGACGATCCTCCAATCTTCAGGTATTAGAAATGATTTTAACGATAGTTCACAGATTACTAATAGCAGGTCTGCAATCTCATATTTCAGTTCTTTCAACACCCTTGGATGTATACCATCCGGCCCAGGTGATTTGCTACTCTTCAGTTTATCTAATAGTTGTAATACATCTTCCCGATGTATCGATATTTCCTTCAATTCTTTCGCACCTTTAAATACCACTTCAGTCATGGGTAACATCCCTACATCTTCCTCAGTAAAGACCAAAGCAAAGAATTCATTCAGTCTCTCCGCTATCACCTTGTTGCCTCTTAGTGCCCCTTTAACACCTCTATCATCTAATGGACCAACTGACTCTCTCACAGGTTTTTTGGTACGAATGTACTTGAAAAAGTCTTTATTTCGCGTTTTTGCTTCCGCAGCAAGCTTTTTCTCAAATTCTCCCTTTGCCTGCCTTATCAATGCCTTGCATTTGACTTGCCAGTGCTTGTGCTGTTTCCAGGTTGTGTCGTTTGGCTCTTTTTTCCATTTCCTGAAAGATGCTTTTTTGGCAACAGCCTCTCTGACCTCACCTTTAAACCATGCTGGTAGTTTTTTGGACTTCCTTCCACTTTTCTGAAAGCGTGGAATACAGCTGGCCTGGGCTTCCAAGATAGTATTTTTCAACACCCCAAGCTTGATGTAAGTCTTTAACCTTTGCAACTGCTCCTTTTAGTTTTTTCTTAACTATTTTCCTCATTTTATCATAGTCTCCCTTTCGAAAGCTAAACGGTAGTACTGTGGATTTCCTTACTATCCCTCCTCCACTAATTAAATCAAAGGCGATCATGCTATGATCACTATTGCCAAGTGGCCCCAACACCCTTATCTCTTGCACTAGATCTGGTGTTCCACTAAGGACCGTGTGAACACTAAGCAGTCAGGCCCATCGCACCCGATCACCACCAAAATGTTGCGATCGGAGCTCCCCGGCCTCCCCGCACGTGGCCGAACCCCCGAAAATACTAAACGGAGGCTTACCGCAGTCCTCTGCATTCCGGGGGCCTCGATCCATCACCGGAGCTCAGCCGAATCAGCGGCTTCGGCACCGGGGCAGAGACACACTGCAGCGATCCTCCCCTTACAGACCTGCTGCCTGCTGTGCCTGCCACCTGGCTCCTCACCCGTTCACACGGGATTGGGAGCAGGGAGGCTCTTCATGCCGGATCTCCACAACAGTGCTCTTCTTCCGTGTGCGGGGAGGGGGGGGGGGGGGAAGAATGAGGACAGAGGGAGAGACAGAGGAGGCAACCAGACCTTTGCAGTCCTACTCTATACTCTAACCCCTGGCCACTGCTTAAAAACTGCCCAAAGAAAAAATGGAAATTACACTTACCTAGTAATTGTTCCTCCTTTAGTGACTCCAGTTTAGTCCTCCACCTCTGGGTTGTGCACCTCCTCCTGCAGCATGGAGACTGGGCATGTCAAAATCATGACATCACTGGATGGAGCCTGCTGGTATCTCCCCATCAGCCCCAGTGACCTAATGACAAAGCAGACTCAAAAGAGCAACAAGTAAGTAGCTATAAAATAACTTCAACTGTTTCCATAACCGTAAATGAGTACTGAACTAACAATTCGTCACCAAGAAGGAAAATTTTTTTTTTTTTATTCTTTCACTTTCCCTGTTCCACCCCCTAAAGCCATTTAGAGAGAAAGTAAAACAGGTCAGACAGTAATACTCACTGCGATTTAGCCACTGACAGGATTAGTCCACTCTTCAAAAACTGATGGACCTCCCCATCTCAAAATAAATTCCGAAAGCTCACCCCCTCGGGCGGGAATGAGGACTAAACTGGAGTCACTAAAGGAACAACAATTACCAGGTGAGTAATTTCCAGTTCCTTACTGTTCCTCCAGTTTAGTCTTCCACCTCTGGGATGTATCAGAGCAGTAATTATTGGGAGGGGCCGTTCCACCCGGATCACAACACCGCCGACTTGAAACAAGCATCATTTGTTGCCATAACGTCCTGGTGGCAGTGTCCACTGAAGACAAGAAAGGATGACCAGATGGCCGCTTTGCCAATTTCCACTGGTGGAACCAAACAGCGTTCCGCCCCAACATTGCTTGCGCTGTAGCCAAGCGGCTCCGCAAGCCCACCAGTACTGGACGACCGTGAAACACATATGTTGACACAATTGCCTCTCTAATCCATCTGGAAAGTTGGCCCTCTCGCTGCTGCTTCCCCGTTACGGGAAACACCGAACAGCCTGCCTAGCCTTCCGACTTGCAGACCATGTCTGAGACCTTTAACTCCTGCCGCAGCAGTCTCTGACATCTAAGCGTCGAAGCCACAATCTGAGGCGATCCCCTCCACCGCACCTAGACCTGGGAAAAAAAAAACTGCGATGGAATTAGGTGAAATGGAGAACTACCTTCGGCAAAAAGAACGGCAAGGGTTGCACCTGTTCTCTGAAGACAGACAAAAATGATTCGCTACAGGATGCCTGCAACTCCGATATGCACCCTGACGAGAAGAGAGCCACCAAAAGCACTGCGTTTCTAAAATAAAACTTAACGCCTGTAGGAAGAGCTCAAAGGGTTCCTTAGCTACTGCTCCTACACCAAGTTGAGATTCCACGGAGACACCATTATTCTATAGCACGCCAGAGCTGTTAACTATAGTCTTAAAGGACTGACCGCCAGCCCCTTGCCAACCCGCTAAGAGTAAAGCTCGACTCTAAAGGCACGGGTACCGTAGCCACTCGAATCCGGCGTCATGAACGCCAGCCCTCAAAAGATACGCTGATGCGCACGCAAGCCAGGGATGTGGACCTCTTCTTGACCCGAAGTAAGGCTGAGATGACCGCTCCAAAAAACCATTTCTCCTTAACCTCGCCCTTTCAAGGGCCAAACTGCCAGCGAAACCGACCCACCTGAGACACTTGCCGGACTCTGAAGCAAAAAATCCTCCGACACCGGCAATCTTCCAGGATCCCTGTCAAGCAGACGAGATAGACAGGCCCAGCATGGACACCTTGGCCAGTCCGGAGCCACTAACAGCACTCTTCCCCGAAGAGCTCCTAAGCACTGCACCACACACCCTATGAGCACCCTGGGAGGACACCCTAGAGAGAGTCGAACGACAGCCTTGGTTGCAGCAGAACATCAACGCCCTCCGATATCCTTTCTCATCTTCTGCTGTAAAAACGATTCACATTGGCTGAAGAAGGATCGCCCTTCGATCCATGATCGGAGAACCCCACCTGATGACTATCTGTGGGAACACTTCCAGCTGACGCTACTCCTTCATCTGCTTCTGCAACGTGCACCGCAAAGCACCTGCCGCCGCGGCTCCACCGAAGCTAACAGAGCCTCTGATGCCCCTTGCATGTCCGCCCTACCTGAACCGCCCTGCCGGTTTAGGGAAAGCACTATTGCGGAATTGTCGCAGAGCGTTTATTTTATTTATTTATTTAGCGTACATTTGTATACCGCTACTTCCAGCGATCAGTAGCGGGGTAGATTACAAAACGGAGCTGTCTGATCAGGACAGGGATATTTGAAATATATACAAGGTGATTGATAGGAAAAGCACAGCACATAGCAATTATGAAAGAGAGTTTCCTTCCATAAGGAGGGTGGAGTTATTACCTATGTACATTTTTGCAAATATACATTTTCATTTTACATATGTACTTTTTTTTAAATATAATTTACATAATTTTACATAATTTACAGGTATACATCTTTGGTTTCCTGGGTAGCACGGCTGAAGTCACTTTGATTTACATCATGTTGTAATGAATCTGAAATAGGTGGGTCTTGAGTTTTTTCCTAAAGTCCATTAAGTCTTCGCACGCTCGAAGCTCAGGTGGCAGTTGGTTCCAGAGAGTTGGTGCTGTGAATGAGAATGCTCTGTTACTTGTACCGGTTTTGACAGATCTTGTGTTTTTCGATACGCAGAGGGTATTTAAGTTGGTGATTCTTCTGCTTCTGTTGGGAGGTTGGGAGCTGATAAGGTTGGAGAGAAAAGATGGTGCTATGTTATGCATGAGTTTGAATGTGGTTGTTAGGGTTAGAGTAGTTACTCACCTGTAACAGTTGTTCTCCAGGAGCAGCAGGAATCAGTCCTCACTTATGGGTGACGTCGGCGCCGATGGAGCCCTCGCGGAGCAATTTTCCCCAGCTTTCGAAGAAAGCCTTTGGGAATTGCAGTGCGCATGCGCGGTCCCCTTCCCGCCCAAGGGTGCCATCTTGCTCAGTCTGATGACATAGTGAAAAGACAGTAAAAAAGTTAGCAAAACCATATACTAAGAATGACTGCAACTCCAAGGGGAAGAGGGAGGGTTGTGAGGACTGATTCCTGCTGCTCCTGGAGAACACCTGTTACAGGTGAGTAACTACTCTTTCTCCAGGACCAAGCAGGAAGTCAGTCCTCACTTATGGGACTCCCAAGCTTAAGGCTACCGGAGACCTCAAGCCTAAAAGAGCTCCCTCAAGCTCAACAGTACAGAAGGAAGGAATCTTCTCTGAATACGAATCCGGCCGGTAGCCCAACACCAGGGCCGGAGGGTAGGAGTTGCTTAGACCTCAAAGAGACTGTGGAGGACTGCCTGTCCAAAAGCACTGTCCCTGCGGGACTCTCTCTCTCCAGGCAGTAATGAGCCGCAAAAGTCTGGCTGGAAGACCAAGTAGCGGCCTGGCAGAAGTCCGCTAACGGAACAGAGCGGAGATGAGCCACTGATGCAGCCTTCGCCCTGACAGGGTGAGCCGTGACTCGACTCTCTAAGGGGAGGCCGGCTGCCCCATAAGCCCAGGCGATACAGTCAGCTACCCAGATGGACAAAGTACGCTTAGAGATGGGTACCCCCAACCGATTGGGGTCAAGAGATACGAAAAGCTGGACAGCTTTTCTATGCTCTCGCGTACGGTCAAGGTAGAAGGATAAGGCTCTCCTACAGTCCAGGGTGTGCAGCACAGTTTCAGCTCGGCTGGTATGCGGCCTGGGAAAGAAGGTCAGAAGGACCACCTCTTGGTTGATATGAAAATGGGAGACCACCTTTGGAAGAAACTTAGGGTGAGTCCGTAGGACAACCCTATTCTTGTAGAACCTAGTGTATGGGGGCTCCGACACTAGGGCCTGTAGTTCACTGACGCGCCTAGCGGAGGTAAGGGCTACCAAGAAGAGAGTTTTCCAGGAGAGGAAACGAAGAGGACAGGTAGTCATGGGTTCAAAAGGCGGACTGGTAAGCCTTTGCAGAACCACGTTGAGGTCCCAGTCAGGAGCTGGAGGGCGCAACGGAGGCTTAAGCAGAAGGAGGCCTCTGACAAAACGCGCTACCAAGGGGTGCGAGGAAAGAGGCCGGCCTTCCACCGGCGAATGATGTGCGGAGAGGGCACCGAGGTGGACTCTGACAGAGTTGGATTTGAGGCCCAGATCGGAGAGGTGAAGCAAGTATTGCAGTACCACTGATACTAAACAGGCGAAGGGGTCCTCAGAGCGCTGAGAGCACCAGACCGAGAAGCGACGCCATTTAAGGGTGTAAGATTTTCGGGTAGAAAGACGCCGAGACGCTAGGATGACGGCTTCCACTTCCGGAGGTAGCAGAAGCGGAGCTAGGACTACCCTTTCAGCAGCCAGGCCATCAGGTGCAGGGCCCGGAGGTTGGGGTGCAGGAGAGTACCCTGATCCTGGGTCAGGAGATCGGGCTGAAACCCCAGAGGAAGAGGGGTGTCCACCGCTAGCTGTAGAAGTAGAGGGAACCACGGTTGCCTCGGCCACCGGGGCACTACCAGGATCACGGAGGCCCTGACCTGGACCACTTTGAACAATGTCCGGGACACCAGTGGCGTGGGAGGGAAGGCATACAGTAGGCCCGTGGACCATGATATGAGGAAAGCATCCGGCGTTACTCTGAGAGGATGCGGGTGCCGTGAGCAGAACCTGGGAAGCTGCCGGTTCAGGGGACTGGCAAAGAGATCCACGGTGGGGGAGCCCCACCGGCGGAAAATCTGCTGGACCACTGCGGGGTTCAGCCTCCATTCGTGTGGCTGCAGAATCCGGCTCAGTTTGTCCGCCAGGCCATTGTCCTGCCCGGGTAGGTAAACAGCCTTGAGGAGGATGTTGTGACCGACTGCCCAAGAGCACAGCCTCTGAGCCTCCTGACATAGGAGGGAGCCCGTGCCCCCCTGTTTGTTCACGTAGAACATGGCAACCTGATTGTCCGTCTGCACCAGCACAGACTGACAAGACGTGAGGTGAGAGAAGGCCCGCAGAGCTAGGCGGATCGCCCACAGCTCCAGGAAGTTTATCTGCTGGGCGGCTTCCCAAGGTGTCCAAAGGCCTTGAGTGCACATCCCTTGACAATGCGCTCCCCATCCCAGGAGAGAGGCATCTGTCGTGAGCACCTGGGACGGTGGAGGAGACTGAAAAGTCATGCCGAGTACCAGATTGGGCAGGTGAAGCCACCATTGCAGAGAGGAGACCAGGCGGTCGGAAATCTGTATTAAGTCCGTCAGCCTCCCTGTGGCCTGATGCCATTGAGTGCGAAGGCTCCACTGAGCAGGTCGCATATGCAGACGGGCATTCGGAGTGACATGGACCTTGGAGGCCATGTGACCGAGCAGTTGCAGGAATTGTCTGGCAGAGGCCGGTGACGCGCTGTGGAACCTGCCGGCCAGAGCTATGAGCCTGTTGGCCCGTTCCAGAGGCAAGAAGGCCCGAGCCTGCAGAATGTCCAGCCGTGCTCCTATGAATTCGAGATCCTGAGAGGGGCGCAAAGTGGACTTTTCAAAGTTTATGACGAAGCCCAAGTGCTGAAGCAGAGCCACTGTGCGTTGAGTGGCCTGAGTGACCTCTAGGGAAGACCGTGCCCGGATGAGCCAGTCGTCCAGGTAGGGGAAGACGAAGAGGCCCTGAAGCCTCAGGAAGGCTCCCACCACTGCCAGGCATTTCGTGAACACCCTGGGAGCGGAGGATAGGCCAAAGGGCAGTACGCGGTACTGATAACACAGGTACACTAAAAAAATTTTTTTTAAACTGCCTCTAATGTTTCGATTGAATTTTACGTTTTTTGGTGCGCTGAATCCAAATCTGGTAACCAATTTGCTCCATCACGTACAGATTTTTTGCTACATTGGGTTAGCAGTTTGAGGTGAACGTTTCAGATTGAGTGCGATCGAGATAAAAGTTTCTTGGATGAATTCTTTATACTAATTGTTTAGTAGTTATTCAAATAAGAATAAAGAAAATTGTAACAAGGCAGCACATAAGAATAGAGTAATGTCAACAAAACACACTGTGATGGTAGCAAAATTGTCTGCACTTAAAACAGCCACATACATGTGCACAAACATTGAGCATATAAGAGCGAGGTTAGACACAAAGCAAAGCAAAGAAATGTGCAAAAAATGTTGTACAGGTATGTATGTAAGAATAGAAAACGCAAACCGCACCATTGCAATACATGAAGACAAACACCCGATGGTGTGAAAATAAAATTCTAATAAATGAGATCCGACACTGTGGTAATAACTAGCAAATTTTTATTTCAAAGTTTAGTAAAAACACGATATTTGTCAACACAGTTTAGATTTTAAAGTCATTCTTGGGTCAATCAATCTCCTGGTGGGCCCGTTTCTTCTTCCCCCGAATGCTTCTCTTGGTGCGCTGCTTGGCGTATTTTTCATCTGGGGTTTCCCGCAGCAGCAACCAGCAGAAATCAGCCATCATAGTGGTGTTCCATCTTCCTTGGTACCTTCTCTCTGCGTCCTTGATGTCCTGGTGAAACCTTTCACCTTGTTTTTCACTGTACGCCCCCAAGTTTTCGGGAAAGTAGTTCACATGGGAGTGCAAGAAATGGACTTTCAGGCTCATGTTACAGCCTTGTTCTTTGAAGGCATTGAGCATCCTGGCAACAATATCCTTATAATTCTCATCCCGCCTGTTCCCCAAGAATTTGAGAACAATATCCTTGAAGGAATCCCAGGCTTCTTTTTCCTTCTCAGACATCGTTTCAGCGAATGCTCCATCTGAAATGAGTTTCCTTATATCAGGGCCAACAAACACTCCTTCCTTTAGCTTTGCTTCAGAAAGTCGGGGGAACTTTGAGCAAAGGTACCGAAAGCACTCACTATCTTTTGGAAGGGACTTGATGAATTGCTTAATGAGACCCAACTTAATGTGGAGAGGTGGTAATAGAATTTTATCACGAGGTACCAAGCTCTCATGAAGAACATTTTTCTCACCGGGTCTCAAATACTCCCGAATTGGCCAGTCTTTTTCCCCCCAGTGTAGGTCGCGGGCCCGGCTATCCCACAAGCAAAGGAAGCAGGGATATTTGGTGAAACCGGATTGCTGCCCTAATAGCATGGATAGAATTTTAAAGTCTCCACAAATCATCCACTTATGCTCATCATAACGAATCTTCTGAAGAATCAGGGCCAAATTCTCGTATTTTTCTTGGAGAACAACAGAGTGAGCAATAGGAACTGAAGCGAATGTGTTGCCATTATGAAGAACACCTTTTATGCTGTCTTTTGACAAATCAATGAACAGCCGCCATTCAGCAGGATCATACTTGAGTTTAAACTTTTCCATCACTCCATATATATCGTTGCAAAATACCAAATCTTCCTCTTTGCTGAAATACTTCAAAAATTGTGTCTCGCGGTTGCGGTACCAATAAAAAGTTGTTCCTGGTGACAATAGATTTTTCTGTTTAAGCCGAGAACCTAGCAGTTGGGCAGCATCTTTGGGGAGTCCTAAATCCCGGACTAAATCATTCAATTCAGCTTGAGAGAAAAGTTCAGGTTTCGGATCTGGTTCAGTTTCAAACTCGGAAGTACTGGACTCATCGGGAAAAGCCATCTGATGAGTCTCATCATGATCAGAACCGTCCACACAAATATGATCCAAAGATTTTGGTGGTTCAGGCACAGGTACTTCGTTGCTATGAGGCATAGGCCTAATTGCTGAGGGAAGGTTGGGGTAACTTATTACGTTCTTATTTTTTAAGTTGTATCCCTTCACAATGCAAGAGCAAAAATAGCAGTCACTGCTGTGGTCTCTTTGTTCACGCCACATCATAGGTATTCCGAAACAAATGCTTGTTTTTTACCTTTCATCCATAAGCGTAGATCTTCCTCACATGTCTTGCACACTTTGTGAGGAGCCCACGGTTTGTCTTGATCGCCTAACTTCAAACCGAAATAGGCGAAATATACTTTTTTAATAAATGCAGAAATGTTCCTCTGCCGCTTTTTCACGGTATATTCCCCACAAATAAAACAAAAACTGTCCGGAGAGTTGACGCAACCTCTGGCTCTATGAGCCATCACAAATACACAGCACTGCAAACTACAACTGTAGTGAACCACTTCGGAATAAAGCTGGATTACGACTGAGCAAACAAAAGGTAATAATGAACTTGCAAGAAACTGAAATTTGACAGGAACGTTCATGTCGCAACCACCGTGTTTGAGCGAGCGAACGAGGCGAGGCGAACAGGAAAGAACATGCGCCAGCGCGAGTACTGGATTTAGCCCCCCGCCTCCCAATTGTCCTGTTAATGTATAAAATGAATACAAAACACTCTAAAATATCATGAGGGAGTGTTTCTAGTTAGTTAACCATTACAACCTCTATTTTGGGCCAAGAAAATAAACTGCAGTCGGCTAAAAAGAAATTATGTGAACATTCCTTATATGGGTAAGAAATCTAATTTTGCAAGAAAACGTGACGTGATGGAACATTTTGGCTATTTTTCCTGGATTCAGAAACCCCAAAATCTATAGGAATCAGTTGCAAAACTGGAGGCAGTTTTTTGGTAGTGTATCTGTGTAATGATTCCCTGCCACCACAAATCTTAGATATTGCCGGTGGTCCGGATGAATAAGGATGTGGGTATAAGCATCCTTTAGATCCAAGGAGCATAGCCAATCTCCCTGCTGGAGGTAGGGCAGTAGTCTTCCAAGGATAAGCATCTTGAGCTTTTCCCGCTGCAGGAACTTGTTGAGGTTGCGTAAGTCCAGAATGGGTCTGAGGCCTCCTGTTCTCTTTGGAACCAGGAAGTACCTTGAGTAAAACCCGTGACCCCACAAGTGTTGGGGCACTGGCTCCACAGCCTGTTCGTGAAGCAGACTTTGCAGCTCCTGAAGGAGTAAGTCCCTGTGTAGGGGGGGGGTCTTGGAGGCTCCCCTGGAAAGAAGGGGGGGCACCTGGTGAAAATGCAAGAGGTAGCCCTTTTGAACCACCTGCAGCACCCAGGAATCGGATGTTATGGCAGACCACCGGTGGGCAAAGTGGGTCAGCCGGCCCCCCGTGCTGAGCGAAGGCCCCTGAGGGGGAGAGGCTATGCTGGCATAGTCAAAAACTCCCACCCTGCTGGGCCAGGGCCTGCGTGGTGGGCTTGGGAGCCTTCTGCCTACGGGATCCGTTACCCTGCCCCTTAGGCTGCTGTCCCTGATGGGGGGAAGCTGAGGCCTGATATTGTGGGTGGTGTTGTTTATAAGCAAACACCTTCCTCAGGTAAAAAGGCTTTTTCCCTGAGCCCTTCCTCTTCTGTGAAGGGGCAGAGGTCTTTCTAGATAGGCGAGTCCTGGAGAGAGTCTCGGACTCTAGCGCCGCCGCCTTTTCAGCCATGGGCTTGCCAAAGAGGTTTTCACCTCTGCAAGGGACATCGACCAATTTGTCCTGCACCCATGGCTCGAGGTCAGATGACTGAAGCCAAGCCTGACGGCGAGCTCTGATGCTGGCTCCGGCTAATCGAGCCGATGCTTCGAAGCCATCGTAGGCTGCTCTAGAAATGAACTTCGAACACTCTCGAATCCCTGTGGACAAGGCCTGGAACCGCTGCAATGGTTCCTCGGAGAGACCAGCAGAGAACCCCGCAATTTCTTTTGTCAGGTCTCGAAGATACATGCCCATATATAGTTGGTATGTCTGGACTCGACAAGCAAGCATAGAGCCCTGGAAGCACTTTCTACCGAGGGCATCCAGATTCCGGGCCTCCTTACCCGGAGGCACAGAGGAGTGCATCTTTTGACTCTTAAGTCGATGCATGGCTGATTCCACCACCATGGAATGGTGTGGCAGTTGTGCCTTCTGGAACCCGGGGCTCTTGCGGACTCGATACATGGAATCGACCCGCTTGCTCAGCACCGGCGTCGAGGCCGGGCTCTCCCACATGCGGAAGAGTAGCCGCTCCAGCATCGGGGGAACCGGTACAGTAAAGGCCTCCTTTGGGGGAGAGTCGTATTGGAGGGCCTCGAGCTCTTTGGCTCGAGGCTCCTCCTCCGTATCCGCGGGGAAGGCCAAAGCCTTGGCCATATCCCTCACGAAATCGGAGAACCGGGTATCCTCCAGGGGGGACCGCCTCCGAGGCTCCGACTCGGGCGAGTCGGAGGGGATGCACCGAGTCTGAAAAGAACCGGGTGACTCGTCCTCCTCCGTGTACCAGCCCGACTCCTCCGAGGAGGAATCGAGTGGCTCCGTGCAGGCGAGAGCCGGGGATCTCCGCCCCGACGCCGAGGCCGGCGTCGAGGACCTCGGTCCCGAACGGGAGGCCGAGGGAGACCTAGGTCGAGGATCGACTCGAGCTCGTATGGACTCGAGGATCGACTCGGCCTCCGGGGTCGACTTGGGCGTCGACGTCCCGGTGGTCGGGGCAGATGCACTGGCGAGGCCGGTGATCAATGCCCGCTGCTGGTCCATGAAGGCAGCGATACTGCGCTCCAAGGTCGTCAATCTGAGACCAAACTCAGAAGACCCAGCAGCCCCCGACTCGGGCCCGACGCCGTCGGCTCTCCCGGAGGAGAGTCCAGGAGGACTACAGTACTCACGTGTCCAGGCGACTCCACTTCGAGACGAGGAAGCTTCGAAGGCCTCTCCGCCTCCAAGGACCCGGGGCGGCCGACGGGGCTATGCGACCTGGCCCTCGAGGGACCAGGAGCGTCCTCCGACGCCACCCTCGCGGGCTTCTTCTTCCGACGGTGTTCCCGGCCGGGGGACCCCCGTTCAGAGGAACTCAGACGGTGCTCGGAGCCGGAGCCACGAGATGTCGAGGCCTCTGACAAGGTCCGGGCCCGACCAGACGCGCGGTCAGAGAAGATTCGTTCCTTTTGTGACTGCCGACTCCTCAATGCCTTCGAGGACATCTTGTTGCACGGACCGCAACTCATTGAGTCATGTTTGGGTCCGAGGCAACGGAGGCAGCAGTCATGCGTGTCGGTAAGAGACATAAGTTTGACACAACGATCACACTTTTTAAACCCACTGGCAGCCATCGGGGGAAAAAGGGCCCCTGCAAGGTCGAAAGACCGTGCTGCCAGGGAAGAAGGAAAAAAGTGGCGGGAACGCCAGTTGGAGAGAAAAAAATTATGTGAACGGACTCGATAGGGAATATCGAGGCCGGGCGGGGAAGAGGACACACGAACCGAGAAAAATAACAAGAAACAAAATAAAAGAAATCAACTTTTTCAGCGGCGGTAACAAACTACGTCTGTAGGGCTCCGCGGAAAAAAGGAGACTGAGACTGAGCAAGATGGCACCCTTGGGCGGGAAGGGGACCGCGCATGCGCGCTGCAATTCCCAAAGGCTTTCTTCGAAAGCTGGGGAAAATTGCTCCGCGAGGGCTCCGTCGGCACCGACGTCACCCATAAGTGAGGACTGACTTCCTGCTTGGTCCTGGAGAATTGTATTTTATGCAAGCTGCAATGGGGAGCCAGTGTAGCTTGATCAACACTGGTGTGATGTGCTCAGCAAAACCTTTTTTCATGATGATTCTGGCCGCAACGTTCTGCGCCATTTGGAGTATGTTCAGGGTTTTCTTTGGAAGGCCCTGTAGAATGGCGTTGCAGTAGTCGAGATGAGGCGTGATGAGAGCTTGTGCTATTGTCCTAAAATCATGCGTTTGCCCTGCCCGATCCTTCAGTTCAGTATCAAACGCTTGAAACACCCAAGCAACGCCGTCAGCTCAAAACGGCTGATCCAACCATGTGCCTACCGATTGCTCCAAACCTCACGCGCACAAGATCCTTGCAAGAACCTCCCCCGTCTGCGAGACTTGCAACCGTCAACATCGGGAGCCATTGCAAAAGTACCAGTGGCATGTCTTCCGCACGCCCTCCTGGCGAACCCCCGAAAGGGATCGCCTGACCTACGCGGGACAGGGAAGACGTTTACTTCAGTGCATCAATCTTGCGTGACCAACATTGCAACAGAGACCTTTGTAGGTGTGCATGCGATCCCCGGTCCATGGCACTACCTGCATAGCCGCTGCCAATGTACCGAGTATCCACCAATAGCGCCGGATCCGACAGCAACCTGCCTACCAGCTGCTGAAGGACCTGATCTCTCCGTTCTAGCAGAAACACTGTTCCCAATTGGTATCCGGGCCGTACCCCCAAGTACTCTAAGGCTTGAGAAGGACTAAGCGACTTTGACCGCCTTGACTACTCAGCCTAGAACATGAAGAAACTTTACTACTCTGTCCGTAAACCGGACACTCTCAACCCTGGACATTGGACGAATCTGCTACTCGTCGAACCCAGGGTGAACTAAGATTCCTTCTTTTCGCAGAGCCACCACGACCACCACCATAACCTTGATGCAGGTGTGCGGAGCCGTTACCAGACCAAAGGGCAAAACTAGAAGCTGAAAATGCACCCAGGGGAAGGCAAACCTTAGAAACGTTTGATGCGCTGCCCATTTACTTCCTTGGGATCGATACAATCCAAATTCACAGAATTGCAGACGATCTCTGTTGTCCTTTGCAAGAAGACAGTATCAACGATACTAGCAGCGAGCGATCAAATTCTAGGGCATACCCTTTGTGTATTATCTCTACCACCCAATGCTCTGCCGTATCCAGACTTCCTGCACCTCGAAAGCCCCGACACCTTTGAGCTCTGGAAGTCAATGTACCTCGCTGGGACACTCCCAATGAGCGTTACTCAGCGACCATAGGTAAATGGGAAGATTCATTTGCTGTCCATCCCCTATCTTTCAAACTATATACCTGTCTTGTAGCAGGCACTTTCTGTTCTCCAAAGAGCTGTAGCTTCTATAAACCTCTAAGCAATATATTTTTTTTAACCAGTCCCTTCACAGAAGCAAGTAACCACACATCAATCTTTTCGATATCCTGACCAGGCAGCCAGCACTCTGATATTTGCGCAGCCACCACTATGTCCTACAAATTAGGCCTTTCCCACATGGCTACACCAAGTCCTCGCGCACTGAGTACGCTTAGAGCTATGTAACACCAGGAATGCTTAAGGATCAAGTGGGATTTACATTCCTTGACCCCCATCCCATACCAGGCCCTAAGGCCTGGCTGGCCTGGTGGGAAGCACTGGGGACACTTCCTAGGAACTCCCTCAATCTGTATCCATGTATGAAGCACGATTCCTAGCACAGTGTACCCCACAGGTCAAGCCTTTGCAGTAAATAAATTAAATTTAAAATATAATTAAGAAACTGCACATGTCCCTCTAGGACGATGTTGCTATGTCCTGCTTTCTGGAGGCTGTCTCTCCCCGGCACCCCAAACACAGCAGATTCTCCAACATGCGGCTGCAGACTGCTTTCCATCTCCTCCTCTTCTGATGGTTGCTAGAGGAACTTTCCACTTTGAAAATTAACCAGCCTCAACCATTAAAGAATGAGAACGATCACTGGAATTACCTGCATTTCTCCAAGAGGGATACCCTGATACCGTCAAACTGGAATCCGAAGCTTACATCCCTGGATCACTTGCCGCTGCAGTGTTAAGTTGGAATGTCTGCATACTGAGGATCTAGAGAGCAACTCCCCTCCTGAGATGCAGAACTTGTAATATGCTTTCCCTCTCAGCTCCACCAGGGCTGACACCTCACATGTGCTGAGAGCCGCAGTTTTCCGTTCAGAACCATGTGTGTGGCCCTAAATATTACCTCCTCAGATTGAGCGCACCCAGTCAGCACTCCCACAACTCTAATCAAGCACATAGCTGGGACCCAGACTAAATCTAGGAGAAAGAACTGCCACAGCTCCTGGTCTGGTAGCATCCTCCAGGGAATCACATTTTAGCTAGCACAGTACTATTGAAGCCTGGCATGCTGCAGGTGACAAGCCAGGCAACTGCCCTTTCCTATTTCCCATATAAGATGGGGTTCCGTCATCTGCTATGTCCTCCAGCGATGAAGACAAGGGAGTAGCTGACCCTGCCTTCCTTACCAGATGGGACACAGGCGGCGGGTCTAGCAGCGCCTCCCTATGCCTAAAGGCGCCATTTTTTTTTAAAGGAACCACACCGAAATTAACAAACGTTATAGGGATAAAATAAAACCTGAAACAAAACCCCTTAATAATAACTATCCTAAGTCCACCTTATCAGTTCCTTTAGTGAGCCCAGCACCTAGGCTCACTACGTCCTCCTGCTGCATGGAGACTGGACACACTGGGGCTGATGGGAGATACCAGCAGGCTACATCCAGTGATGTCATGATTTTGACATGCCCAGTCTCCAAGCTGCAGGAGGAGGTGCACAACCCAGAGGTGGAGGACTAAACTGGAGGAACGATAATGACCTCACAATTTAAAAACAACTCTGCCTTATTTGCCACTGCCTTAGCCCAAACCCCTAGGCTCACCACCTTCTCCAGCTGCTATAGAGACTAAAACTACTGGTGTGGAGAGGCGGTCCTTGCCTACTTATACCGGTGGCATCAAAGCAATGACGCATTTCAGTCTCCAAAGCTGCTGGAGGAGGTACTAAACTCAGAGGTTTCGGTACTGGACTAGAGGGATGGAAAGGAACTTGCATTTTAACGCAATATTGTCTTTGACTAAAGCAGTATTAGCATCAGAAAGAGAAGAAATCGTAGTCATTTGTTCTTATGCAGTAGTTTTCAATGAATCAATAACACTTACTGTCACAGCTATCGCATCTGAATTACTGTATCTTGGAGACCAAATCAACTGTCTGTTTGGAAACATTATCTGCCAAATGAACAATGGTGTCCCATATGGCCTCAAGCATAAACTGCTTGGGACAAGGCAGAGTACTCAGAAGAGGAAAAAAGATCGCCACCTCCAAGGAACGAATATGAGCCAAGCCTTCATTTGCTCCAACTCTATTCATAGAGGCAAGATCCGCTGCCTTTGGGTATCCTGGGGCAACTCTGGCAGACCCAGAGACAAGTCACAGCACCATCCTGCCACAGTCCTCAAGCAAGAATCGCAGAAATGCCAACTTCTGATTGACAGTCTTCAGAAATGCTGAGACCCAGGGCAGAATCCCACGGGCACGGAGGTGGTGTCCATGCATCTGGGGAGAGAGAGAGATCTCTAATTCCAAAAGTGACGACGGACCCTCCAGTCCAGACGCCGCAACAGTTGGACAACCCAACACCAACTGCCTCAGATGCTCCCAAATATCGATCCACTGGACCTACAGTGTGGAAGAAACAACAGTTGAGATCTTTCCTGGACTTCCTCTTATGCTTCGGCATGAAGAAAATCAGAGTAACAGCACTACACTGCTATTTTGACCACGCCCCCCCCCCCCCCCCTCAGCTGCCAAGTCCTTCTTAAGGATCTCGACCCTCTCCACCAGGAATATCATGCGTTTAGTCATAGCCATGAATAGTACTCCCACACTAAGGGGTCCGTCAAGCTGATTCTACTCGCGCTGAGCCAAGGGAACAGCCGGAAATAGGACTGTAGGACCCCAAAAGCCCAGTTCAGAGGTTTTCACCCTAAAACCCCATGTTTTGCTGCATGGGGTCAGGGAGAAGTATACACACAGCAGATCACCAGACCCACCAAGTACAAAGGGAACATGCATGCTAAACCCACTGAAAAGCAGACTCTGCAACCTGCAAAGTCACCATAACATCCTTGTAATCTTCTGGTATCTACTCTCCGTTTGGTCCTGGGTTCATTTCACAGAGACAGTATGGTAAGGAGCACAATAAGACAACCAAAACTGGTGTGGCTTGGAAAAAGAGTTTTATATAGAAATGAGCTTATTACATAGGTACAGAACAGAGTTATAAGGTTGTTACAGAGCTGCGTCTGTGTGTGTGCGCATGTGTGTTTGTGAGAGAGAGAAGGGGGGGAGTGTGTGTCAGAGTCTCATAGTAAGAAGAATATAGAGAGAAAGCGAGAACAAGGGGGGAGGAGAGAGAGAGAGAAGGGTGGGTGTCAGAGCCTCATGGGTGTCAGAGCCTCATGTCCCTCATGTCCGATGAATAAGAAAGAGAGGGAGAGAAGGATGGGGTGTAAGGAGTGTCCGATGAAATAAGAAGAGCAGAGAGAGAGAGAAGGGGGGAGGGGTGTAAGGAGTAGTGTGTGTCAGAGCCTCATAGCAAGAAGTATCCAATGAATAGGAAGAGAAGGATATTTTGTGTTTCTCTGTATTTATAGTGAAATTCTTTAGCACATCCCTCTGTCATAATTTGGTTTGTTTGAGGTCTGCTATCACTTGATTAGCAAGGAGGGGCTGTAAACTATGTTCATTGAGTCTGAAGACAGACATCACCAGGGGGTCAGAGCTAATCTCATCATGTAAACTACATTCATTAAGTTTGGAGACTGACATCACCAGAGTAACAAAGCTGCTTGCAATCCAAGGTCTGGGAAAAGCCATGACACCTATGCTAGGCATAATGTCATGCTGATGTATGCTGACAATCCTGAAAGAGCATAAACAGGGCCCAGCAGAGAAAAGGCACATCACAGAGATTCTAACCAGCCCCCGGGAGAAAGCGTAGTTACTCACCTGTAACAGGTGTTCTCCAGGAGCAGGAGGAATCAGTCCTCACTTATTGGTGACGTCGGCGCCGACGGAGCCCTCGCGGAGCAATTTTCCCCAGCTTTCAAAGAAAGCCTTTGGGAATTGCAGCGCGCATGCGCGGTCCCCTTCCCGCCCAAGGGTGCCATCTTAGCCAGTCAGATGACATAGCTAAAAAAGACAGCATAAAAATTTGCAAAAACTAAAGCAGATGATTGCAACTCCACGGGGAGGAGGGAGGGTTGTGAGGACTGATTCCTGCTGCTCCTGGAGAACACCTGTTACAGGTGAGTAACTACGCTTTCTCCAGGACCAAGCAGGAAGTCAGTCCTCACTTATGGGACTCCCAAGCTCAAGGCTACCGAAGACCGTAAGCACAAAAATGAGCTCCCTCTAGCTCAGCAGCACAGAAGGAAAGAATCTTCGCTGAATTATTACCCACCGGTAGCCCACATCCGGGATGGAGGGTAGGAGTTGCTCAGACCTCGAAGAGATTACGGAGGACTGCCTGTCCGAAAGCACTGTCCCTGCAGGACTCCCTCTCGAGACAGTAATGGACCGCAAAAGTCTGGCTCGAAGACCAAGTAGCGGCCCGGCAGATGTCTGCCAGCGGAACAGAGCGGAGGTAAGCCACTGACGTAGCCTTTGCCCGAACGCAGTGAGCCGTGACTCGACCTTCCAAGGAGAGTCCGGCTGCCCCATAAGCCCAAGAGATACAGTCCGCAACCCAGATGGACAGAGTACGCTTGGAGACCGGGAGTCCCAATTTATTGGGGTCAAAAGACACAAAAAGCTGAGCAGCTTTACGGTGCTCCCGCGTACGGTCAAGGTAGAAGTTCAAAGCCCTTCTACAGTCCAGGGTATGGAGGACCGTTTCAGCTCGGCTGGAGTGTGGTCTGGGAAAGAAGGTTGCAAGTACCACCTCCTGATTGATGTGAAAGGGGGAGACCACTTTTGGAAGAAATTTTGGGTGAGTCCGTAGGACTACCCTATTTTTGTAGAACCGAGTGTAAGGGGGATCAGACACGAGGGCCTGCAATTCACTTACGCGTCTAGCGGAAGTGAGGGCTATCAAGAACAATGTTTTCCAAGAAAGAAAACAGAGAGAACAGGTAGCCATAGGTTCAAAAGGCGGACAGGTGATCCGCTGTAAAACCACATTCAGATCCCAGTCAGGCGCTGGCGGGCGCAGAGGTGGTTTAAGTAGAAGGAGACCTCGGAGAAACCTCGCTACAAGAGGGTCGCTGGAAAGAGGTCTGCCGTCCACCGGCACATGATGTGCTGAAAGAGCACTGAGGTGAACCTTGACGGAGTTGGACTTAAGTCCCAGATCAGAGAGGTATAGCAAGTACTGCAGGATCACCGACACCGGGCAGGAGAAGGGATCCTGAGACTGTTGGGTACACCAAACGGAAAAGCGACGCCATTTAAGGGCGTAGCATTTGCGAGTAGAAGGTCGCCGAGAAGCTAGGACGACCTCTTCCACCTTTGCCGGCAGGAGAAGTGGAGCAAGGACTACCCTCTCAGCAGCCAGGCCATTAGATTGAGAGATTTGAGGTTGGGGTGTAGCAGAGACCCCTGATCCTGAGTGAGGAGATCCGGTTGTAACCCCAGAGGGAATGGATCCTCCACCGCTAATTGCAGCAGGAGCGGAAACCACGGCTGTCTGGGCCAGCGAGGGGCCACCAGGATCATGAAGGCTTTGTCTCGGAGAACCTTGAAAAGAGTCCGAGAGACTAGCGGGATGGGAGGGAAAGCGTACAGAAGGCTCCCCGACCATGAGAGTAGAAAAGCGTCCGCCGCAACCCGAAGGGGGTGTGGCTGACGAGAGCAGAAGCAAGGAAGTTGCCGGTTGTGAGGACTGGCAAAGAGATCCACCGTGGGGAGGCCCCACTTTAGAAAGAGCTTCTGAACTACCAAGGGATCCAGACGCCACTCGTGCGGCTGGAGGATCCTGCTGAGTTTGTCCGCCAGGCAATTCTCTTGGCCTGGGAGATAAACTGCCTTGAGGAGAACGCCGTGACTGACGGCCCAAGAGCAGAGCTTCTGTGCCTCCCGGCAGAGGAGGAAGGAGCCCGTGCCCCCCTGCTTGTTCACGTAGAACATGGCAACTTGATTGTCCGTCTGGACAAGGACGGACTGGTGAGAAGTCAGGTGGGAGAAGGCCTTGAGAGCCAGGCGGATCGCCCTGAGCTCCAGGAAGTTGATCTGCTGAGCAGACTCCCACGTGGTCCGGAGGCCCTGAGTACGTGCCCCTTGGCAATGCGCTCCCCAGCCCAGGAGGGATGCATCTGTTGTCAGCACCCGGGCCGGCTGAGGTGACTGGAAAGGCATGCCGAATATCAGGTTCGGCCGCTGAAGCCACCACCGGAGAGACGAGATCAGCGGCTCGGAGACGCGCACTAGGTCTGCTAGGCCGCCTGTGGCTTGTCGCCACTGCCGGCGGAGACACCATTGAGCAGGCCGCATATTCAGGCGGGCATTGGGGGTCACATGGACGGTGGAAGCCATATGGCCGAGTAGTCTCAGGAAGCGCCTGGCGGAGACCAGGGGCTGGCTGCGAAAACGGTCGGCTAGATCCATGAGCCGTTGAGCCCTGTCGAGCGGTAGGTACGCTCGTGCCTGAGGAGTGTGCAGCCTTGCGCCGATGAACTCGAGATCCTGTGAGGGGAGCAAAGTGGACTTTGCGAAGTTTATAACAAAGCCCAAGTACTGCAGAAGAGTCACCGTGCGGCGCGTGGCGTTGGTGACCTCCAGAGCGGACGCTGCTCTGATGAGCCAGTCGTCGAGGTACGGAAAGACAGAGGCCGTGAAGCCGGAGATGGGCCGCCACCACCGCGAGACATTTTGTGAAGACTCGCGGTGCGGAGGACAGGCCAAAGGGTAGTACTCTGTACTGGTAATGATTTCCTGCCACCACAAACCTTAGGTATTGGCGGTGGCTTGGGTGGATGAGGATGTGCGTGTAGGCATCCTTTAGATCCAAGGAGCATAGCCAATCTCCCTGCTGGAGGTAGGGCAGAAGGATTCCAAGGGTAAGCATCTTGAACTTCTCCCGCACGAGGAACTTGTTGAGGTTGCGCAAGTCCAGGATGGGTCTGAGGCCTCCTGTTCTTTTTGGTATTAGAAAATACCTGGAATAAAAGCCTTGACCTTTCAGGTGGTGGGGCACCGGTTCCACCGCCTGATCCTGTAGAAGACCTGCTAACTCCTGAAGGAGTAATTCCCTGTGCAGAGGGGGTCGTGGAGGTTCTCCCGGAAAATAGGAGGGAGGGACCTGGTGGAAGTGGAGAAGATAGCCTTCTCGCACGACTTGAAGCACCCAGGCATCTGAGGTGATGCTGGACCACCTGTGGGCGAAGTGAACCAGCCGGCCTCCGGTGCTGGGAGGAACCAGCGGGGGGGGAGAGGCTATGCTTAAGGAGTCAAAAACCCCCACCCTGCGGAGCAGGGGCTGGTGGTGCAGGCTTGGGGGCTTGCTGCCTACAGGACCCGTTACCCCGTCCCTTGGCCTGCTGGCCCTGTTGGGGAGCTGCAGGGGCCTGATAGTGGGGGTATTGTTTGTAGGCAGCCGCCTTCCTCGGGTAAAAGGACTTCTTTCCCGAGCCCTTCTTTTTCTGGGAAAGGGCGGAGGTCTTCCTAGAAAGCCTAGTCCTGGTGAGAGTCTCTGTCTCAATTTGTGCAGCCTTATCAGCCATGGGCTTGCCAAAGAGGTTTTCGCCTCGGCAAGGGACATCGACCAACTTGTCCTGCACCCAGGGCTCAAGGTCAGACGACTGAAGCCAAGCCTGTCGGCGGGCACCGATGCCGGCTGCGGCCACTCGAGTCGATGCTTCAAAGCCATCATAGGCTGCACGGGACATGAATTTTGAGCATTCCCGAATGCCAGTGGACAAGGCCAGGAACCTCCGCAAGGGTTCCTCGGACAAACCAGCGGAGAAGCCGGCTAGCTCTTTAGCCAGGTCTCGGAGATACATGCCCATGTATAGCTGGTAGGTCTGGACACGACATGCGAGCATAGAGCCCTGGAAACACTTCTTACCAAGGCCATCCAGGTTACGGGCCTCCCTGCCAGGAGGCACCGAGGAGTGCATCTTCTGGCTCTTAAGACGATGCATGGCCGATTCCACTACCATGGAATGGTGTGGTAGCTGTGCTTTTTGGAAGCCAGGGCTCTTGCGGACTCGATAGATAGAATCGACCCGCTTGCTCAGGACCGGCGAGGTGGCCGGACTCTCCCACATGCGGAAGAGTAGTCGTTCCAGCATGGGAGGAACCGGTACAGTAAAGTGTTCCCTGGCGGGAGAGTCATACTGGAGGGCGTCGAGCTCTTCGGCTCGAGGCTCCTCCTCGGGGTCCGCAGGGAAGGCAAAAGCCTTGGCCATATCCCTGACGAAGTCCGAGAACCGGGCATCCTCCGGGGGGGACTGCTTCCGAGGTTCGGACTCAAGTGAGTCCGAGGGGACACACCGAGTCCGAAAAGAATCAGGCGACTCTTCCTCTTCAGACTCCCAGACCGACTCCGACGAGGACTCGGTGGGGTCGGCCCGGGCAGGGCGCGGCGCCTGCCGCCCCGACGCCGAGGGAGTCGGCGTCAGCGACCTCGGTCCCGAACGGGAGGCCGAGGGCGACCTCGACCGAGGATCGACTCGAGTTCGCATCGACTCGAGGATCGGCTCGGTCTCCGGGGTCGACTTAGACGTCGACGTCCCGGCGGTCGGGGCAGCGGCGCCAGCGAGCAGTGCCCGCTGCTAGTCCATGAAGGCAGACAGTCTGCTCTCCAAGGCCGTCAACCTGAGTCCGAGCTCAGGTGACCCAGCAGCCCCCGACTCGGGCCCCGACGGCGTCGGGCCCGACGTCGGCTGTCGCGGAGGCGAGTCCAGAAGGACCACAGGACTTACCCGAGCAGGCAGCTCCGACTCCAGGCGAGGTCGCTTCATGAGGTGCTCCTTCTCCAAGGACCCGGGGCGGCTATCGGGGCTATGCGACCTGGCCCTCGCGGAGCCAGGAGCGTCCACCGACGCCGCCCTCGCGGGTTTCACCTTCCGTCGATGGTCCCCGGAGGGAGAACCCCTGTCGGAGGAACTCCGGCGACGGTCCGAGCTGGAACCCCTGGACGCGGAGGCCTCCGACGAGGTCCGGGTACGGCTGGGGTCAGCGAAGATTCTATCCCGCTGATGCCGCCGACTTCTCAACGCTTTGGAGGATAGTTTGCCACAAGGCCCACAGATCATTTCTTCATGATCCGGGCCCAGGCAGCGGAGGCAATTGTCGTGTGTGTCAGTTAGTGACATATTTCGGTCACACTGACCACACCGCTTGAAACCACTGGCAGCCATCGGGGGAAAAAGGGCCCCGGCGAGGTCAAAGGACCGGGCTGCCAGGGAAAAACCGAAACGAAAACTGACTAAGTCAGAAAAACCGAAAAATAAGAAGAGGACTCGTGACCGGCGTCGCGAGTCCGGGCGGGAAAAAGACCGGCGTCGAACCGAATGGAAAAAAAAGAATAATTCTAAAGAAAAATCAACTTTTTCGCGGGGACACGACGGGTACGTCTGTAGGGCTCCGCGGAAAAAAGAAGACTGGCTAAGATGGCACCCTTGGGCGGGAAGGGGACCGCGCATGCGCGCTGCAATTCCCAAAGGCTTTCTTTGAAAGCTGGGGAAAATTGCTCCGTGAGGGCTCCGTCGGCGCCGACGTCACCCATAAGTGAGGACTGACTTCCTGCTTGGTCCTGGAGAATTATCACTCTATTCTCCTCGGATTTACCTTCCTTCTAAGTGACAGAAATTTCACTTGAGTCCTTCAGTCAACTCTCATAGGGGAGAAATGGTTGGGCTCCTGGAGAGATGGAGACGCGCAAGCGTGAAGGGGGCCATGGACTCCTCCAGGGAGTCATGACAAATGTGCTTCTTGGGTCCTCTGAGGAAAAGCCCAAGCCTCAGGCCCCAAAAATGGGGCTACTAAACAGCTAATCAGACTGAACACAGTCCATATGCTGTTTCAGGAGATGCAGTGCAAGCTGGCTGACAAGTAAGGCCCTGCCACACTCCACCTCTTTCAGGCACAAGCTTCTACCTGAAGTGGCTGCAGTGCTCACCCGCAGAAAAATAAAAAGAAAGGGGCGACAAGGACCACAGAAATGGCATGAAAACTCCAGTGGCAACAGTGTAAAAAAAAAAAAAAGGGAAGGAAGGAGGCCAATGGAAAAAAGAAAAGGTGCCAAAAAAAACAAGCAAAAAGGGAGTCGCAAAAAGGGAATCCAAAAGCCTGTCGGGTAAACCCAAAACACCCACACAGGAGACCCAGCTGCTGATGAAGCCTGTTTTTAAGTTTGACGCAGCTTTATTAAAAACAGTAAAGCCAAAGAGCTTTGCATTGAAAACAACGAGGAAAGAAACACCTGGAGGAAAAAAAATCAGAAATAAAATCTAAAACATGAAGTTAAGGACAGCAAAATGGAAGGGGGTCCTGAGCCCAAAATTACTGACCCCCCCCCCCCCCCCCAAGGGTACTGTGAGGTCCTCCTGCTCCTCTTCAGGCTCACGAAACACTCATAACCTGAGGGAAACCGTGCTGGATCCAGGGCAGTTGTTAGCTTGAGGCGTCAAAGGCGCATGCTTGCTCTGAGCACCGTTGAGCCCTTCAGCTCAATCCTAAAGCCACTGCATCATAGTGTAGATCAAGACAGTCAGGCCTATCTACCACTGTTAGAACAGTCCACACACCTTGCCACTGGCTGGAGGCAGAAACTATTGGCTTCTCTCAGTATTGCACCAGAAAACATAACAAGTGATGACATCTTGAAAGTTGCTGAAGTTTGCCTCCACCTCCTGGCAAGGGGGCATAGTCCACTTGTCTGGACTGGTCTAGCAGGATGAGAAGGAAACAAATTTTAAAGAGTTTGTGTTTGAGGACCATACTGGTTTGTACAAGTTGAAAAAGTAGGCACCTATGTTTATTAGGAAACTCACTGAAACTCCATAATTTACACTTTAACTTCAGTTATATAAGTTTTCTGTGTCAAGCAAATTTCCTATTTTAAAGGTTATCAAACCAATAATGAATAATCAAAAGGACTCTCTCTCCTAGAAAATTAGCCTTCCTCCATTTTTATAGCCTTTCCTACAGAATGCTACTTTAAAGATATAACTGCTTTGGAGCAGATACTCTGATCCCAAGTTCTATTCATTGATATCGCCCATTAATGAGGGTCGTGTCAGGGCAAACGTTGGTACATAGTGGTGATAACTTAATACTACAGCTTTGCAGAAACATAACAGACTTTGAGAAAAGACATATGCATCTCCATTACAAAATACATACAATACTGTTACAAAAACAGTTACATACTTTAATGTGTCTTCTCCTGAAGTCAAACATGTCCCTAACACATTGCCAGTCCAAGGAATAGGAAGATTCTTGCCGTAACTGAAACTGTATTGCTATGATGATAGTGCTTAAATTTTAAAAGCTATTTCTTGCATCATCCAGAAGGCATAGTGAAGACATGATACACTTCAAAAAGAATATTTGGTGGCCACATAAGCAACATGCTGCTGAATACCACCCAATTTAAACTGTGGGTTTCCTCAAAAACAGAAGGGTTTTTCAAACTATAAAATCTCTTGATACAAAACTGCTACTATAAGCAAAACTCTTACTTTGCGAACAGAAAAACCCTATAAAAAGAAACAAATAAGCTAAAGAGGGGTTTCCAACTGCAAAATCTGTCAAAATATTGTTTAAGAACTTTATATACCAATAAAACTACAGCTGTAAGTGTTTCTTACCTTTCCCAGGACTAAGATTTTGGTCAATAAAAACCTTGAGTTCTCCATTGGCTTCAATTAGTCCAGCCTGTGAAAGAAAAGAGTTTTTACTTCCAGGAATGTTCTACCACTTGAATCAATTTCCAGAAGGCAAGACACTGGGATTGCTAATGAAAGTGAGCTTTGGAACAGTAATTCCAGCCTGTTCAAGCAATATTAATAAAGAAAAATAAATTCCAACAAATTAATGAACATCAAGATGCATTTAATAGATGTTTAAAAGATGCCAGAGAGAGACAGGTGACATCACACCCAAGATGGCAGCTTAGGCTTTTAGTTTTTTGGGGTTTTTTTGTTTTTTTAGTTTTAGTTTGCACTTATATATATCCAACTCATTTTACAACACAAGCACAAGGCATTAGATTCTAAGTTTCATCACAAGACTCCTGGTAAAGTACGCTTTGTGCAGATTTTGTGGGTTTACCTCAATTAGTGGCGATGGCAATTGTGTCTATGAAGAAAACCCCAGATCTTAAAAGCTTTTTTAAGCTTAATTGGAAGGACGCAGTTGAAGTGTCTGGGACTCCTCTGTGCCCTTTAGCATGTAAGCAAGCCTGCAAAGCAGAGCACTAGTAACTCAGATAAAGAGTTTGCAGAGTGCCTGTAACTGCTCCAGAAATGTAGCTGTGGCACAACATGAAGCGGGAGCTAAAGGAGGTAATTTGAACTGCAATGTCCAAAATCAAGGCAATGACACTGGAGCTGCAGAGGACAAGGAGTAATTAGACCTTACCTGCTAATTAGCATTCCTGAAGAAACTCCAGTCCAGTCCCTATCTTCTGGGTTGTGCCCCCCTTCCAGCAGCGAGGAGACTGAGCACGTCATCTTCTTTTGATGACCCTAGGGTACATATAGTACTGGCTCCTCGCACCAGCTTCAGTATCCTATTGGCAAAGCAAACTTAACTGAGAGACCAATTATGCAAACAAAAACTATAACTTACTATTATAACTATAACAAACACCAATCCCACCCCCCCCCCCAAGAGGAGGAAGACTACCTGAGCCTGCCGCTGCCATCACCGTGGCTCCTTGCTCATCCATATCCACACCGTCTCATTACCAGAGCTTCCTGTAGACCATCGTCCTGCTTTTATCTTCTGTGGCTCATCTGCTGTTTCGGGCCGTTGAAGCCTATTAGGAAACAACAAAAGGACCTGGGAGGGATCAGCGACTGGACTGGAGTTCCTTCAGGAACGCTAATTAGCAGGTAAGGTCTAATTACTCCTTCTTAAGCGTCTCCCCAGTCCAGTCCCTATCTTCTGGGATGTAACAGAGCAGTTCAAGCCTGGGAGGGGCCTGCAAGGCCGGACCGAAGCACCGATCCTCCAAACCCCGCATGCGAGAACATCCAATCTGTAATGCTTGGCAAAGGTGTGCAGTGAAGACCAAGCTGCCGCCCTGCAAATCTCTAGCGGTGGAACAAGACTAAGTTCCGCCCATGATGTCGCTTGAGCTCAAGTGGAATGGGCCCGGAGCCCAACCGGTACCTGCTTTCCCTTGAGGATATATGCCAAAGCAATAGCTTCCTTGACCCATCTAGAAACTGATGCCTTGGAAGCTGTCCCGCAAACAAAGTGAATAATCTATCAGACTTGCGAAACAAAGCTCTCCTCTTCAGGTAGTGCTTCCAAACTTTGTGCACATCCAACATACGTAAACGAGTGTCACTTCCCCCCTGTCCCGCCCCCGAGAAGGAAGGAAGTGAAACCGCCTGATTCACATGAAAGGACGAAACCACCTTAGGTAAAAAGGAAGGCACCGTCCGGAGAACTACCTTCTCTTGAAAGAAAGGGCAGATGACAAGACAGGGCCTGCAGCTCAGAAATACGCCTGGCCGAACAAATGGCTACTAAAGAGACTGTCTTAAGAGTCGCGTCCTTCAACGAAGCCTGCTGCATCGGCTCGAAAGGCTCCCCGACCAAGGCATCCAAAACTAGATTGAGATCCCAAGGAGGAACCAGTGACCTCACTTAAGGCCGCAAACGTCCAGCCGCTTTTAGAAACCAATTTACATCCGCATGTTACCCCAAGGACTTGCCCTGAACCTTGCCTCTGTAACAAGAGATCGCCACTACCTGTACTCGCAGAGAACTGGCTGCTAGGCCCTTGTCGAAACCGGTCTGCAAAAAATCCAGAACCTCAGGCACCGAAACCGAAAGAGGCTTCTTCCGCTGGTCCGTACACCATCCCTCAAAAATACGACAAACCCTTACATAGGAAAGACAGGTTGACCGTTTACGGAAATTCAGCAAGGTGGCAACCACTGCCTTAGAATATCCCCATTTCAGAAGCCGTGCCCTTTCAATAGCCAGGCCATAAGCGAGAACCAATCAACCTGCGGCATGCGCACTGGTCCTTGCACCAAAAGATCTTCCTGCACCGGAAGGCGCCTTGGACGAGCGGCCAACAGCCGCACTAGATCGGCATACCAAGGGCGTCGAGGCCAATCCGGGACTATAAGAATCACCAGACCTGGGTGAGCCTCTATCCGATGAAGGACCTTGCCTATGAGCGCCCAAGGAGGAAAAACATACAGCAGGCCTTCTGACAGCCACCTCTGAACCAGAGCGTCCAAGCCCTCTGACATCCGCTCTTTTCTTCGGCTGAAGAATCGACTCGCCTTGGTCGACTGGAACCATGCCATGAGATCCATCACCGGAGCCCCCCAACGAGCCACTATGCGCTCGTACACCTCCTGGTAGAGCTCCCACTCCCCATGGTCCACTCTGTTTCTGCTTAAGAAGTCCGCCATTACGTTCTCCACTCCGGCCACGTGCTGTGCCGACAAAGCTGATAGATGAGCCTCGGCCCATTCTAGTAAGCCTTCCGCTTCCTCCTCCAAGGGAAGACTGCTTGTGCCGCCTTGCCAGTTGATATATGCTACCGCCGCCATGTTGTCTGACAGCACCCGGACCGTCCTTTGGACTACTAACGTCTGGAGGGCCTTGAGAGCCAGAGCTACTGCCCGCAACTCCAATCTGTTGATCAACCACTGGGATTCCTGGGCATCCCAGATGCCCTGGGCGAAGTGCCCCTCGCAATGCACGCCCCACCTGGTAAGTCAGGCATCCGTTGTCAACTGGACCCATGACGGGGAATCGAGGGACATGCCCCATTCCAGGCTCCCTGGATTTAGCCACCACTGCAAGGCCTCTCTGGTCACTACTGGGCAAATGAGCGTCAGAGACATGGACCGACGTTGATGAGACCAGCGCCACAGCAAGGCCCGTTGGAGACCTCATGTGTGCCCTGGCCCAAGGCACCAGCTCTATCGTCGCCGCCATGGTTCCCAGGATCTGAAGATAATGCCAGGCCGAGGGAGCCTCCATGGCCAGAAATTGAAGGATCAGCCGCCTCAGCTCCCTCACCCTGCGGGCCGGTAAGAACCATGCCTTCTTTTGTGTCGAACCTTGCCCCCATACTCGATCTCTTGCAAGGGGTTCAACTTGCTCTTTGCCATGTTGATCACCCATCCCAGATTCTGCAGAAAAGCGACCACCTGGGCAGTTGCCTTCTGACTCTCTTCCTCGGATTTCACCCAGATCAACCAGTCATCGAGGTAAGGGTGAACCAATATCCCCTGATTGCGCAGCACCGCAGCCAGCACCACCATGACCTTGGTGAAGGTGCGCAGGGCTGACACCAGACCAAAGGGCAACGCTTGAAACTGGAAGTGACCTTCTGGTATTGCAAACCACAGGAACTGCTGATGAGCTTCACGAACAGGAATATGCAAATAGGCCTCTGTGAGGTCCAGAGAGGTCAGGAATTCTCCTTGTCTTACCGCTACCAAGACGGACTTCAGCGTTTCCATCTGAAAGGCACCCTGAGACAATGATTGACTCCCTTCAAGCTGAGAATCGGCCAAAAGGTCCCTTTTTTTTTGGGCACCACAAAATAGATGGCGTATCGACCGCAACCGCGTTGCTCTGGAGGCACGGGCACGACTGCGCCCAACCACTGCAGTCTCGCCAATGTCTCCCTTACCGCGGTCCTCTTGGAGGGAGACTTGCATAGGGAGAGTACAAAGGAGTGAGGAACGGGTCTTGAGAACTCGAGAGCGTAACCCTCTCGCACCACCTCCAAGACCCACTGATCTGACGTAACCCGGGCCCAGGCTGGGAAGAACTGCTGAAGGAGCCCCCCTACCGGCAGTTATTCCTGCTGGGCCCCCCGTTGTTTCATTGTGGCTTTCTAGGGCCCAAGGCGGCCGAAGAGGCGGCAAACCCCTTTCCAGCCCCCCAGAATCCCCAGAAATTCTGTCCCCTGGAGTTAAAGCGACCCCTCTGAAAGGGGGCCAACCGGAAACCCCGAAACCTTTGTGACTCTCTCAGCTGAGAGCGCGACGGAACAGGGAGCAGACTCTGCTTAGGTCTATCCTCGGGGAGTCTACCTCCCTTAGACTCCCCCAGATCCTTTACCAGCTTCTCCAAATCCTCCCCAAAGAGAAGCTTTCCCTTAAATGGGAGCCTGAGCCGGGCCTTTGAAAAGCCCCCGCAGCTCTCCCAGGAAGGATTGAGCTGCCGCTGCCTGACACTCCGCCTCCAGACCCTCCAGCCTGCTTCTGCTGCCCAATCGTGGCAGACCGGGCACTTTAAAATCAGTGCAACCCGAGCCGACAGCCTCTTCAGCCCCCACAGCTCTCCCAGGAGGGATTGAGCTGCCGCCGCCTGACGCTCCGCCTCCAGACCCTCCAGCCTGCTTCTGCTGCCCAATCGGGGCAGACCGGGCACTTTAAAAGCCAGTGATATCAGGCATGCCTGCGCCTTGCGTGCCCGTGCCTCAGGGCCTCGCCAGAGGGTCCTTTGGCGTGGCCCTTAGGCAGGGGGCCAATACCTGAAAGCCCCGCCAGAGCCCATTCAACCAGAAACAGGCAAGAACTGCCATTTAAATTTACCCCCGACCTACGATTGCAACCCAATGGATCACAACAACGCAGTAGAACTACACCAGCTAGAGCTCCCTCACAAAGGTTGAGCTCGCGAACACCAGAACCAACAACCCCCGGAGATCTAAGGTAACCATATCTTTGACATTCTAATCGATTAACAAATGCAAGTTTTCTTAAAAACGAAACCATGAACAGAGACAGCAAATGAACAAACCACCAAATGACAATCCCACCAATACCACGCCTGAAACAACAACTACACAAATAACCCAGTAACTGATTTAAATTTCACAGGAAAAGTCGTACCAGAAGAACAGCTGAAAATGGAGCTGCTTAATATTACACTATTGATTTGCCTGTACCTAACAGTATGTACCTGTAATTGCATTGCAAACCCAATCTACCTTTTCCCCTATGTATGGCAACCATTATACCCATACAACCTATTCATAATACCCACACATGTGATATACACTCCACACCACCACATGCATACGAAAGCTCTACCTCAACCCGACCTAACTACAACCTACAATCACCACCACAAGACACACGGCCACCATAACCCAAAACCAAAGAAACCACACCAAGAACCACGATAAAACAGAACAAAAACCCGCAACCTCACAAAATGACTCATACCCCATACACTTGTATACTAATAAATGCCAGGTCAATAAGAAACAAAGTACACATTATGCAAAACGTTATTACGGATGAAAGACCGGACATCCTTTGCATCACAGAAATTTGGGTTACTGACTCTGACCCTGTCAGAATCAACCAACTAAACAAGCCTGGCTATAAACTTTACAACTCTCCACGCACCAACAAAAGGGGAGGTGGAGTCTTAATCCTAACCAAGGATTCACTAAACTTAGCAAATACATCACAAGACACTGTCGACGGAATCGACATACTCAAACTAGAGAGCAATACACAGGCTATCTGTCTCATCTACAGACCCCCTACTTCACCTCATGAAACACTGGCTGCGGCACTTGAGATAATCTCTACTACTGCGATCAAAAAATACCAAATAATCTAGGAGACCTAAATCTAGCATCAATCTCACCTACACATGCAGACACATTCCTGGAAGCCATGGACCAGCTTGGATACAAACAAATCATACACAAAGCCACACATAACAAGGGAAACACTCTAGATCTGGTATTCATACCCAAAAAACACCAGCAAGATTTAAGCAAAGAAACTACCCCACGAATCATGCATGTTCCATGGTCCGACCACCACCTAATAAAATTTACCTTATACTTACCTACCAAACATGCCAATCCCCAATTTGGATCCACATCACAATCCCAAAGAAAATTCCAAAAGTTCAACAAAGAAGCTTTAATAAGTTCCATCGCAACCCACATAAACCCGGACCACACCAACCTAGAAACTTTAATCAACCAATGGAACAAAGGGATAGAAGAAGTTACGGAACCAAAGCCAACGGTTCCCAACTATCCAACCCATATAGTAAGAACCAGAACAGAGCCTTGGTACACCGCAACACTAAAAAGGATGAAGAGAGATCTAAGAAAACTGGAAAAGAAATGGAAACAAGCGAACACACACGAACGCAAAACAGAATACTTAACACTCTTCTCAAAATACAAAGATGAAATCAACCTGGCAAAAAAGACACACCATACCAACATACTCAACAAGACGCTGAACAGACCCAGAGAATTGTTCGAACTAATTAAATCTCTTGCCAAAACCTCCCAAGATGATAACTCAAATGACTCTATTAAAGCCCAAACATTGGCTGACCACTATGCCAGCAAATTAAACCCACAATCCCCCACGCATCCCACACAAAACCAGAACACAAACTACTCCCTACAACACGTCGCAACCACAAACATGGACGAGGAATGGAGTGCCTTTCATAAAACTGAAGAAAAACAAATAGTAAACATAATCACAAACCTAAACACTACAACCTCCCCACTAGATCCTTGCCCAGCAGCATGGATCAAGGCAACAAAGCAAGAAATTGCCCAATGCATTATGCACATAGTGAACCAATCACTCCAGCAAGGAACCATGCCAACCCCACTTAAAAAATCTCTCATAAGACCCATACTAAAAAACAAAGCACTCAAAAAGGAAGACCCAACCTCCTACCGACCAATATCAAGCATTCCATTCTTAGCGAAGACTATTGAAAAGGCAGTCCAACAACAGTTACAGGACCACATTGACTCCAGAAAAGCACTGGACAACCAACAGTACAGTTTCCGACAACATCACGGTGTCGAAACTCTACTACTAGTACTTCTAGATAATCTACTCGAAGGCCTGGAAGACAAAAACAAAATGTTCATACTACTATTTATAGATATATCAGCGGCCTTCGATACAGTACACCACAGAACACTCATCGACAGACTGGCATCCATAGGAATAACAGGAACCCCCCTAAACTGGTTTACATCCTACATAACAGAATGCAGCAGGTCCAATTCAACGATGAAAAGGCGAAGGCATTCCTCCAAAACCAAGGAATTCTGCAAGGATCAGCATTATCATCTCTACTCTTCAACCTTTACATAAAACCGGTTTGCACAATATTTCAGAAACACAAGATCGAATACCATTTATATGTAGACGACATAATGTTATACACGCAACTGGACATAAACAATCCGAACTATAATCTTGAAAAATGCCTAAATGAGATGCAAACCTGGTTGCAACAAAACATGTCCATAAACCACAAAAAGACAGAAGTAATGTACATCTCCCGAAAACAAGACTTCAAACCATCCTCAACAGTCACCATGAACAACAACTCCTACATTGTAAAGGACGAGATAAAATACCTAGGGGTAATCTTCGACAGCAATCTAAAAATGGAAAAACACCACCGGCTAACCAACTGAGCCATATTCCACAAACTAAAGGTTCTCCAACCCCTGCGCAACATCATTGATCACTCAAATTTCAGAACAGTAGCACAAACACTACTCACTCCTCATGTAGACTACTGTAACTCCATCCTTCAAGGTCTGCCAAAAAAAACCTAAAAATACTACAAATGGCTCAAAATGTGGCAGCCAGGGTTATCATGAAGAAGAAAATCACGGAGCATATCACACCAATATTAATCGAACTACACTGGCTACCCTTAACTGCCCGTATAAAATACAAAGTTCTAGTAACAACATTCAAACTCATGCGTAACATGGCACCATCATACCTCAACAACCTCATCAACACACAACCCCCTACCAGAAATAGAAGAACCTACAATGCAAACACCCTCTACGTCCCAACATACATCAGATCTGTCAAAGTCTGCACAAGCAATAGAGCATTTACTCAGCACCTACATTATGGAACCAGCTACCAGTCGATCTGAGGACAATCAGCGACCTAAAAGACTTTAGAAAAAAAGCTAAAAGCACCTCTTTCAGGAACAATATAACCTAACTTAACCAATAAACAAGAGCCAAAAGAACCCATTCCTCGGACTATAAATGTAAATACATGACTATGAAATTACTCTCAAGCGCAATTACAAGGCTCATCCCATGTAAAAATTGTATATATGTATACTCTTATCCTGAAATCAAAATGTAAATAATACTGATTCCTATCCTGAAATCAAAATGTAAATAAATACCGATTCCTAGCATATGTATCTAAGCTTGTCGTGCAAAGTAATCCGCTTCTGATCGCTGGAAGTAGCAGTATACAAATGAAAACCAAATAAATAAATATAAATAAATAAATAAAAGCCATCTGCGGCCCAATTGCGTAACCAAAGATAGCGGCGAGCCGCCACCACCGAAGCCATGTTCTTGGCCAAGTTCCTAACGAGATCATACTGGCTATCAGCTAAGTAGGCAGCTCCAGATTCAATCCTAGCCGCCTCCCCTGATGATTGAGCCATGGGGTCCCTGGTCAGCTGAAGCTGTGACCACCGCAAACAAGCCCGGGCTACCCAGGCCCCACAAACGGATGCCTGGAGAGCCAGGGCGCTAATGTCGAATGCTTGCTTCAACAGCGCATCCAACTTCCTATCCTGGGTGTCCTTGAGGGCAGTGCTGCCCTCCACCAGGATTGTGGTCTTCTTTGTGACCGCCGACACTGTCGCATCTACTCTGGGGGAACAAAGCAATTCCTAATACCCTTCGAGCCATAGACCAAACCCCTCTCAGCCCCGATTCAGGTTGACCCCATTCCTCCTGAATCATTTGCTTTACTACCCGGTGTACCGGAAAAGTCACCTGCGATTTTCTAACTGCCTGGATCAGCGGATCCTCCAGGGCCTCTTCCTCTGCTGGGACTCCCACTGCCATATTAAGGACCTTTAGGGATTCTCCAATCAATACCGGCAACTCCTCCCGGCGGAAGACGCGAACAATTCTAGTCTGTTCCTGCTCTGGAATCTCACCTTCAAGTTCTTCCTCGTCCTCCCCCATCTTTCTGTTTGAGGATTCACCCTCCTGATTCTCAGTCAGTGGAGGATGGAGAACTTCATCATGAGAGCCTAGCCCGCTTTGACAGAATCCCTGTTTTCTCCTGCTCTCTAGTGTCCAAGGTACGGCCTATAGCACTGCCTAGTGCCAGCCCCTGCTCCTGTGTTCCTTGTTTGCGTAGGCAAAAGGCTCTATGCATCAGCAGGACAAATTCCGGGGAGAAGTCTCCTCCGCTGCCATCCTCCAGGCCACCCAAGGAGGTAGAAGGACCGGGTTGCGTCAGGGGAATGGCCAACTGTTCTGGCATAGGAGGAAGGACAGGAGCAAACTGACCCCAGACCTCCAGAGGGTCCACGGGCTTCCTGCGAACAAGGAGCAAGAGGATCCTGAGAAATACCTTGAATCCCCTGCTCCCCCTTGGCTGCCTCTGCTGCGCAGCCTCTACAGACCCCAGTCTCTGACACCGTCCCCTTGCGGGTGCCACAAAGCAAACACTGGGCCTTAGGCATATTGACACTTTAAAAAAAAATAAATTTGGATTTCAAACTATACTATAAGGGGAAAAAACCCCGAAGCCTCCTACACCCGCTACCATTCACCTCAATGCCAGGAACCCCCGGTTGCTAAGGCCCTCTGAAAGGGGCCAACCTAAACCAAAGCCTGTGCAATACGCACTAAGAAAAGCGCATGAAACAAGGCGGCCTCCTACCAGCTCTCCTCCACCAGACGGCTCTTCCGACGCACGTCTGCTGCGACCGCGTGGTCAAGCGTGCTCGCCATGCTGGTCACACTCTTGATCTGGCCTCTGTCTGTGCCGCTCACCTGCTCAGCTTCCTTCAGTCGGGAATCGCCGCAGCTGCAGGTGTCTTCCCGCCCGCATGCTCAGCCGCCTGGAGGGCTTCGGCAATGCGGCGGGAAAATGTTCCGGGGCCTCGGGGCTGACGGCAGACTGCAGGCAACGTTCCTCCTCTTCCGCACGCCCGGAGCACTGCTGGAATTAGAAGGAGACAGCAAAGACCGCTACTTACAGGTCGGTGCCAAACTCCCCCTCTCCTTTCCCCTGAGGGATAATACAGCAAAGGCCCCCGGGAGAGAAATAAAATAAATAAACTAAGAGCCTGCTAGAGGAAATAAATATAAATAGAAAAAGGTAACCAGTAATCTACTCTAAGGGGCTTGTTTACAAAGCCGCGGTAGTGGTTCGCGATCGCGATCGCAGCCGTGGCCCCATTGAAATCAATGGGGCCGCGGCTCCGATTACGATCGCAAACCGCTACCGCGGCTTTGTAAACAAGCCCCCAAGTCTCTCCAGTAATCTACTCTAGGTTACTGCTTCCTTTCCAGCTGCTTTGGAGACTGAGCAAAACTGAAGCTGGTGGGAGGTGCCAGTACTATATGTACTCTAGGGTCATCAAAAGAATTTGACGTGCTCAGTCTCCCCACTGCTGGAAGGGGGGCACAACCCAGAAGATAGGGACTGGACTGGACAGACGCTTAGGAATGGGGATTTAGGCAGGCATGTGGAGGATGTGGAGCAGCATCAAGATGCTTTCGAGGAAGAGCTGGTGACAGCGAGTTCAAGGGCAGCCCGTATGGAGCACAGGCAGAAAGAACTATGCAACAAGCAGGAATAACCTGTGCATAAGGGAGGTGCCGGAGTTGGAGTAGTACAGTAACGTAGAGAAGGGAGCCCTGAAGATTTTCCGTTATGTGCTCACTGAGCATGACATGTTGGCGGATCCACTGGAGATTATTGAGAAGGCTCATTATGCTTTGTGGCCTCCCACTGTGGTCTGTCTCCTCCACTTCTTGGTTAAAGAGTTGCTGCTGACCCATGCAAAATTGGGCGAGGCAGATGGACTAGGAAGACAATAAAATTGAACTATATGAAGCCGACAACCTTGCAGATACAGAGGGAGTTCAAGGATGTGACTGGAGCACTGCATGGTGTTGCCTGGTAAAGCAACTTATCCAAAATGGCTGCAGGTGGTGGCTGGTTGAAGAGGCAGTCGGTTGAAACGTCCATGGAGAAGATGTGAATCTGAAACTGTTTCTATTGGTGGTATGAAGCAGCAGTTTTTCTGTTTATCCTCTCCCCTGAACCAATTAGTGAAGTGTGAACCGCTGGACAGACTTAAGCTGGCTCCAGTACTGTGTAACCTTTGAACATCCCAACTATAAAGTCCATAAAAAACAAACACATACTTTGCCTACTACATCTCCTCTTGTTTTTTGCTGCTTTTTTAGCTGTTTTCGGCTAGGAAAGTGACTGTAGATAGGGGTGGGAGCAGAGTTTATTTTAGTCTGGGGTGGGGGTGGGGGTGGGGGTGGGGGTAGGGAGGGTTTGAGATTGTTGTGTGGATGATGTGGGGTGTGGGAGTGGGAGGGGACCTCAGGGTGATGCTGGGTCTCTGTATTTAACAGGCTGAATGATCTGTGGGGTTGCTTGGGATTGGTGTATTGTCAAATGGAGGAAGGGAGAGGGGGGTCTGTGGGAGGGGCTGAAGTTGCTATGGAGATGAGCGATTGGCTTTATGAATGTGTGGAGGATTGGTTGGGTGGGTATGGAGTCAGGATTGTAGTATGTGTGTGGGATGTCTGGTAAAGTGAAAGTGACCTGGAACATGGCTGGCTTGGGATCCCCAATCAAGAGTAAGAAGGTGCTTGCTCACCTGCACCTCAGCTCAGCTGCATAAGCGCTGAATACCGTATATACTCGAGTATAAGCCGACCCGAATATAAGCCGAGGTACCTAATTTTACCACAAAAAACTGGGCAAAACTATTGACTCGAGTATAAGCCGAGGGTGGGAAATGAGGCACCTACTAGTCAATGTAAAAAATAAAGATAGAGACCAATAAAATTACATGAATATTTATTTAAACGAAAAACAGTAAAATAGCTCTGTAAGTGGAAAATGGGGTCAACAAAAACAATATGGTATCAAACCTTAAACCCGCTCCGCCTAGCTTTGAATGCAGCCGCAAGAGTCCTCTCTGGATCGTCAAGATCCGACCACATAACGCCCATCATGAAGGATTTGCATTGGCTACCTTTACATGCCAGGCTCCAATACAAGTCATTGGTCCTCACCTTCAAAGCCCTAAATAACTACCCCCCTACGCCAATCAGCAAGCTAGTAAATGGTACCCTGGAAAATAGAAACAGAAGGTCTACTGCACTGAACACATTAGTAGTCCCCAAGCTAATAACTACATGCACAAAGGCTACCTCCAACAGAGCCTTCTCCATATTCGCCCCTTTAAACTGGAATGCACTCCCCCATGAAATCCGTGGTATTAAAAGCCTCTTCCTATTCAGAAAAGCCTTAAAACTCCACCTGTTCACAAAATGTTACCCAGAAACTTCCAGTGATAGAAGCACAACCAGCAAGCTTCCCTCATACCCCAGCCGCCCCTGAACGTCAATACCACAGATATAATAGGTAGTCCCCACTCAAGCCCAACCAACCACTAATCTTCATCTTCACAAAATCAATGCAACACCCATTTATATTAGAGTATTGTACATAGTTTCGAGTTAACATGTATTTAGTTTCCCCGGTTTCGATCCCATGTTCAATTCCCTGTTCTTTGTAAACTCAATGTTGTTTCTGTACATTGCAGTATTTTTGTTCGATGCACACCGCGCTGATTTTAATTGCGCGGTATAGAAGAAATGTTAAATAAATTAATTCATTCATTCAAAATAAAGAGATATTTTTCTACCTTTTGTGCATTTTTTTTCAGCTGCAATTGCTCCAGTCACTTTCTTCTGGTTTCTTTGTGTCTTCCGCTAACTCTCCATCGTCTGCTGTCCATTTGTCTTTTCTTCTCTCTTCTAGTTTTTTTCCATTCTCTCTCTACATCTGCTTTAACATACCGGTACTAATCTTTCTCCTTTTGCTCTTTCCTCATTCCTATTTCATCTACTCAAATTTTACCCCTCCATTCTCAATCCCCACTTACTCTCCCAATATCCGGACAATTGTAGATTTGTCTTCCCTCCCACACAAAATATTTTTCCCCTCTTCATTTCAAGCCCCCGTCCCCATCAGCTATTTGCAGTTCAAGCCCTCCTTCCACTCAGCCCATTTCCAGTCCTAGCAACCCCCCCCCAGCCCATTAACAGTCTTAGCCCCCCCAGCCCATTACCAGTCCTAGCCCCCCCATAGCCCATTACTAGTCCTAAGCCCTCCCATCAGCCCATTACGTTCTAACCCCCCCATCACCCTATTTCCAGGCCTAGCCCCCCCATCAGCCTATTTCCAGTCTTAGCCCCCCATAGCCCATTACCAGTCCTAATCCCCCATCAGCCCATTACCAGTCCTATCCCCTCCCATAGCCAATTACCAGTCCTAACCCCCCATCAGCCCATTTCCAGTCTTAGCCCCCCCCACAATAACCCATTACCAGTCCTAAAACTCCCCATCAGCCCACTTCCATTCTTAGCCCCCCCATAACCCATTACAAGTCCTAAACCTCCCCTTCAGCCATTTTCCAGTCTTAGCCCCCCCCCATAGCCAATTACCAGTCCTAACCCCCCATCAGCCCATTTCCAGTCAGCCCCCCCCATAGCCCATTACCAGTCCTATCCTCCCCTTCAGGCCATTTCCAGTTTTTGCCCCCCCCCATTTCCAATTACCAGTCCTAACCCCCCCATCAGCCCATTTACATTAAGCCCCCCCCCATTGCCCATTACCAGCCCTAACCCCCCCCCCCCATCAGCCCACTTCCAGTCTTAGCACCCCCCCACCATGGCCCATTACTAGTCCTAACCCTCCCCTATCAGCCCACTTCCAGTATTGGCCTCCCCCCCCCCCATTACCAGTCCTAAACCCCCTTCCGCCCTATCAACCCAAATTAAAAAAAAAAAAACAACCCAGCTGCTTCTGCCGCGGCAGCATCAAGAGTGCCGCGGCAGTATCAAGAGTGCCGCCGCCGCGGCAGTATCAAGAGTGCCGCCGCCGCGGCAGTATCAAGAGTGCCGCCGCCGCGGCAGTATCAAGAGTGCCGCCGCCGCGGCAGTATCAAGAGTGCCGCCGCCGCGGCAGTATCAAGAGTGCCGCCGCCGCGGCAGTATCAAGAGTGCCGCCGCCGCGGCAGTATCAAGAGTGCCGCCGCCGCGGCAGTATCAAGAGTGCCGCCGCCGCCGCCGCCGCGGGGCCCCCCCCCCGGCAGAGCCTCCCTGCATCACAGCCTATCCCCGAACGCGGGCTTCTTTCAGAGCCGCGAGAGTTTCCTTTCTCGCGGCTCTGTTAATCCTGGCGGAAAGGAAACTCTCTGGAAGAAGCCCGCGTTCGGGGATAGGCTCTCAACCAAGTCCTTGGGGCACACCTGTCCAGTCAGGTTTTCAGGATATTCACAATGAACATACATGAGATAGATTTGCATCCTTGGTAAGCAGATTTGTCTCATGCATATTCAATGTGGATGGCCTGAAAACCCAACAGATGGGTGTGCCCCTAGGATTGAGTTGAGAACCACTGTTGTAGGAAATGGGTGGGACATTGCTATTATGCATCTACACCAGTTCCCCAGAGGTGGCTTTTGTGGAATGAAAGGTGGTGAAAGATCCTGCAGGAAGACACTTACTCTACTCTGCCTTACCCTACAGACAAAGATTTACACAAACAAATGGCTATATCACTATTGTAAATAATACCGGTAACTCAATTATGTTTTGATGACCTGTACATAGTTTGAATAGTGTTATTCTAGTTAATGTTCAAAACATGTTCAATGTAACTAAACGTGTACATAGTTAACACAAGTTCCATGTAAAATATACAGAAGTATATTGATTTTTGTTCGATGTGAACCGCCCCTGATCTCTGGAAGGGGCGGTATATAAGAAACTGTTAAATAAATAAATAAATAAATGTGGCCTTAACAGGGGAGTTCTGAGGGAGAGATATTGGATTGTTTCAGTTTATGCCCCTGTGGGACTCAACGAGGCCTTTTCTGTTAGATTCTGGCATAATTACTGGGGTTAGAGGAGGCTCCCCTGTGGATGGGAGGAGATTTTAATTGATTGGTTGGCCAGGTGATGGATAAAGCACCAGTCAAAGTACCTTCCTGGTCTGATACTGGGGGTGGCATTTCAAGGTTGTGTAAGGAGCTAACGGCTTAGATGCTTGGAAGCAGTTACAACCTGTTGATCAGGAGTTTACTCATTTATCTAGAGCACATGATGTGCAGAACTAGTTGGACTGTGTGTTCAGTAAAGTGGTGTGGGTGGAGACTGTGCATTTCAGATCACACTACGGTAGTCCTGGAGTTTTGGTTTTGAGCAAGTGGAAAAGTCTAGAGTTTGGTGGATACCAATAGGATTGAGGGAGGATAAGGAGTTTATGGCGTATTAGACACCAGTGGCAGGATTAATCAGTTGTTTAATGGTCAACATCAGGAAAACATGGTCCTCTATTGGGAGACCGCTAGAGGGAAGAGTGTAGGAGTAGCCTAATGGTTAAGAACACTGGCTTGGGAACCCAGAGACCAGGGTTCGATTCCTACTAGCACTCCTTGTGGCCTTGGGCAAGTCACTTAACCCTCCATTGCCTCAGAAAAATCCAAGTTATCAATGTCCCTGTTTAATGTACATTACCAAGTTTAAGTTTCAATGGAAACCGTTTTGATTGAAATGATAAAAACCTGTTAAATAAATAAAATCATTTCTTAGGCGATTCAGTGGGCGTGATATACCACCGCTGCTTTGGTGAATCCGGGGGTCCAATTGAGCACTATTCAGCAGACATTAGCATGGGGTTTTAATACCTCCTTGAAGAAACAAAATCTCTTCTCTATCAGAAGCATCAGGCTACATTTTGGGAACAAGGGAGGGAAATACATGGCACACCTAATTTAAGGTGTGGCGAGGGGCTGTTTTGTTCTAATGCTTTGGGGAGATATAGGACAGTTTGGTACGTCTAATAAAAGTATTGCTAGTATTAAGTTTTTATTCAAAACTTGTATGTTAGGGGAAAGGGTCAGTGTTGGTACATCAGAAGAAAGGTGTTTTTTGGGGGGTTTTTAGGGTCTTGCCTTGCTCGAGTTGGAGGCTCAAAACAGCAGGGTTATGTACCCCCATCGAGGTGGTGGAGATATGTGCTAAAATTAAGGATCTGAAGCTGAGCAAGGCACCTGGCCCCGATGGCCCGACTTCAGATTTTTACAAAATTATTGGGGATAGGGTTGCAGAGCCTTAGAAAGCTGTGCATGAAGGAACTTTGAAAAAGGGTAGATTTGGAGACGCTATAAACCAGACCATTGTAAGGTCCTGCCCAAGGAGGGGAGGGATTTGGGGAATTTAGAGGTGTACCCGCTCGATTTCATTGTTGAGGACAGATCTTAAGTTTTATTATCATATAATTAGCCAACCGACTGAGTGGGATGTTACTTGGATTGGTGGTGCCAGAGCAAGTGAGCTTTATTACAGGGATGAGTGTGGTGTTGAATGTTAGGAGGGTTCTAGCTGCAGTGGAGGTTGCACAGTGTAAGAAACAGGAGGCATTAGTGGTAAGTTTTAATATTGAGGCGGCCTAACACTGTGTCATGATCTTAAGAAAGTTCGGATTTAGGAATGAGTTAGCGCTGTTTTATATGCCCAGTCTTGGGTTCAGGGTTTTGGTTGATGGTCAGTTGTCAGAGGATTTTGTCCTGGAGCGGGGGGACTCGCTGGGGTGTCCCTCTTTCTCTGGGATTATTTGCCCTCTGTATTGACCCACTGGCATGAAGACTGGCGACAGGCAGTTGTGCGGGGATCTCAGGTGAGGGAATAAAGTTGTTAAAAATCAGCCTCCCCCATCATTAACTCCGCCGGAACTGCAGGCTAGTGGCTTGCCAATACAACAAAGTACTCCTCTTCATAGTGGTGGGTTTTTGTTACCGGTTACTTGGCTGCCTCCCCAGATTGTCTCACAGGATATTCCTGATTCTCAGGTTTCCTTGTTGGACATCTGGAAGGTGGTTACGCGTATTGAGGTTACTTTGGCAGCCACAGTAGCCCAACTTTGTCATTTTTCCCAGGGAACTGTGACAAAACTGGAGGCAGTTGAGGAGCGGATGGATTCTTTGTTAACAGGTACAGAGATGTGATTCCAGGTATGCTTCCCTTCAGACAATGAGTGTCTCCTCAGTTAAAGATAGTTTAATTATTCATCGTAGATTAGAATATTTGGAAAATGCTTATAGGATGAAAAATATTTGTTTGTTAAACTTTCCTGTTACACATTTGATATCTCCAGAAATATTACTTCGCAAATATTTGAAAGAGGTGTTGGAATTATCAAACTCAGATACAATTTCCTTTTCAAAAATTTTTATATTTCTTCACGACTGGTCTCATGTGAGACTCCAGGAGGATATGATGTATTACAACCTCAATCTTTGGTTAATCTTACCCAATTCCTGGAAGACTCACAAGATACCATTGTAACCAGAGCCACTTTGGTGGCTTCATTTGTTTCTGAATTTGATAAAGCTTTAGTTTTTAAAAGTTATTTTAAGCATAAAGATGTGGATTTTTGTGGCGCTAAAGTACAATTGTTTCAAGATGTATCCAGGGCAACTCAGGTGCGTAGGCGGGCTTTTTTGTCCCTTAAGCCCAGGGTGTTAGCATTGGGTGCATCTTTTTTTCTTAGGTTCCCCTATAAGTGTGTGATAACACTGCAAGGGGTTAATTATACCTTTCTTGATTCTTTACAACTGGAGACCTTTTTGTCGGATAGGGAGGGTCCGGGGGATCGATGCGGGATAATGGCGGGCGTTATACTTGGCATAAGTTGAGAGATTTTTCTCGGTGTTTCTCTTGTGATAATTTCTTTGTTATATCTCCCCTATATGTGGGCTGTAAGGATTTGTTTTATGTTTATTTGTTTAAATATTTATTATTTTTTCCTGGTTTTTTTTATTCCTGAATATTGCCTGTATACTTGCTTTGTCAAGTTTGTATGAAGAAAAGTAAAAATAAATAAAAAAAAAAAATCAGCCTTGTTTGTGGATGATTTGCTATTAACATTAGCTGATCCCCTGTTCTCTGTCTCAGGCCTTAGCTAGTCTTAAAGAATATGGAGAATTTTCCGGTCTCTGTGTGAACTGGGATTAGTTGCCGGCTCTAGATGAGGCCTGAAAGAACATGCAGGGTGCTGTGGGGCATGGGAGTTTTCAAATGCACTGGGCATCAGGGGCCATTCGTTATTTGCGGCTGATTCTCCCTCAAAGATTGAAGGATTTCTACCATCTGAATATGGGCCTTTGGTAACATAGATATGAGATTTCCTTTGGAGATGGTGGGAAAGTCCCATGTCTTTGATAGGGAGGATTCAATTGATTAAAATGATGATCCTCACAAAATGTTTGTATGTGCTCCAGAGTCTACCAATTGTGCTTCAGAGGGAGAATGTTGGGCAGTGGTATAGGTGGCACTCAAAAGTTTATTTGGCAGGGGCAGAAGTTGAGAATATGGCCAAAAGCGACGCAATGGGAGGAAGTGATGTCACTGCAAGTGAATGGCTGCTTAGCCATGAGGCTCTGCAGGCTCAATTAGCTGATCTTCACTTTTCAGCAATTTATCCCCGGTGTGAAGAGCCAAGTACTTGGCGAGTAGGGAGGAGAAACTCCGGGAGGCATATGACCAGAAAAGAAGAGTGCCATGGACCTCAAGCCTTATGAGTTTAAGGCTGCTGTTGGTCTGATGCCCACCGGCGGCAGGAAGCACAGAAGAGCAGACAGAGGGGAGAATTGGAAAAGCTCCACAGTGATATAAAGGACTAGTTCAAGACTATGGGGTAAGATCTCTCTGATTTTAAGTCAGAAACGTAGTCATGGATATCCGATTTAAAAATCTGACCTGAGAGACTTGTGCCAGCAACTGGAGGAGGCATAGGAGAGGTTAGAGGAGCATAAGAAGTCCTTGGCAGCCCTTCAAAAACAGTCAAGTTCTCCAAGATGGACAGAAAAGACCTGCTACTGAAAACTGAAGATCTGGAAAACTATTCTCAGAGGTCCAGTATTAGACTGAGAGGAATCCCTGAAACAGAGGAGACCAGAAACTATAAGCATCTTATTGAACACTTCTGTTGGTCAATGATCTGGGCTGCTGAGATTGATAAGGCTGGTATGTGCTTTAAGGAAGAGAGGGCTCACCAAAGCTCTGGGTCTGTGAAGAGAGGGGCAGTCTAGGGATATTGTAGCCTGCCTTAATGAATTCTCCACAAAGGAAGCAATGATGGCTGCTATGCGTAAACTGGGCAAGATAAAGTGGGAAGACTGCTCAGTGGAGGTCTTTGCTGATTTGTCTGTTATTACTATAAAGATGATAAGAGTTTCAAGATGTGATTAAAAGACTGCAGGAGGAGTGAGTGTGTTACAAATGGCTCTTTCCCATCAGCATTCAATTTACTTTCTCTGGCACTACCCCATCCGTGGAGAATGTAATAAAAGACATGCAGAGAGATGATTGGAAAGATCTGCCTACTGCCTTGGCATTGATGGCAGCAGAACCTCAGAAGGGGAAGGATCCTGTGTCCAGATGGCAAAGAGCACACCAGGGGGACAAAAACTCAGGAGAGACTTGCCGGGCACATCAAGAGGTGAAGTGGGATGAGAGCCTTGTGATGGAATTATGTTTCAATGTCTGAACTATTCTTTAGAGAGCTCTGAGAAAGGGTTTTGGGGGGATATGTGTGGATGTGTCTTGCGTATGTAGAGGGTGGGGTGTTTAAAATGTGCTGATGTAATGGCCTGTGCAGTGAGGTTGCACCTCAAATGCACTGACCGGGTTGTGCGAGTGTGATGGGTGTAGGGGGGCTGGAAGGGGAGGTGGGGGGATGGGGGTCAATTTACACTTGGGTTATATAGGGTAACAAACTTGGTTTGTATATTGAAAAATGGATGAGTTTAGGGCAGCTTCCTACAATGTACGGGGATTGAACTCCTATAGGAAACACCAATTACTGTTCAGAGTTGGGATGGTTGAAATGTGATAGTTTATTCAGGAAACTCATCTGCTTCTGAAAGATGAAGGGAGAGTCCCCAGCCCTAAATACCCTTATAGGTATCATGTTTCACACAAGGTTGATAAAAAAAAAAAAAAAGGTGGGGTCAGTGTGGAAATTAAACAAATTGTTACTTAATGATTTGGCCACTTGCCTTCAGATTCAAAAAGACATTATTGATTATTTAGCAGTTAATGATGGCAGCCAGTGCTTCCCTGGTGTGGTATAAGAGTGCCTGAAGGTAGCCAGAGGTAAACTCATAGCAATAGGAGCTTATAAGATGATGATCAACTAGTATGAAGGAGGCACTCCTGAAGGTTATTGGTGAATTGGAGGGTTAGCATAAAAGGGGAAAACTGGGAAAAGGGGAGAAGTGGAGGCTTCATGAGGCTCAGCAGCTGTTACAGCAGCTTCAATTAAAGGATTAGAGAATCTGAAGCAGAATTCCTTTGAGTCTGGCAATAAGCCTAGCAGGTTACTTGCTCACAAATTTAAAAAGCTGCAAACGAGGAACTACATCACTAAAATCTGCGATGGAAAAGGGGTTGAGTTGAAGAGCGAAGAAGCTATCAGGAATAGATTCATGGAATTTTATCAAGAGCTGCACCCCCAGAATATGAGGCCTTTCCATCAGATGTTTGATTATTTAAAGGGGCTAAGATTGCCTTGTCTCTCAGGGGAGGAAGGGGCAACTCCTTTCAAGACTGAGCAGTACACATGAGGTGTTGAGTGTCATAAAGGCTCTCCCATCTATAAAGCCCCAGGAATGGATGAGTTTTCAAATAGATGTTATAACATTTTCGCTAATCTCACTGCAGATATCCTCACCCAGCATTTGGTGCATTTGATGAGGATTCCCTTATGCCAGGGTCAATGGCTGGGATTACTATTTCACCCAAGGAAGGGAAAGACCCTAGGCTCTGTGCCTCCTATCGCCCGATCTGTTTGTTGGGTACGGATTTAAAAATTTTACAAGGATCCTTGCGGATCACCTGTTGCCATTTGTCTAAATTAGTTAATGTGAACCAGTCAGGATTTGTGCTAGGAAGACAGACCTCCAACAACATCTGTAAGGTGCTGAATATTATTTGGAAGGGGCAACAACCACAGAAAGGATTGTCGCTGCATGCAGTTGACGCTGAAAAAGCTTTTCATTGGGTTTATTGGCTTTTTCTGTTTTGGGTTCTGGAAACTATGGGGATGTGGGGCACCTTTCTGAAGCGGATACAAATACTTTATAAATCTCCTATAGCCTGCTTGAAGGTCAACGGAGACTATACATGGGCTTTTGAGCTGTATAGAGGGACCAACCAGGGTGTCCTCTTCTACCTCTTCTTTTTGTTTTAACCATGAAGCCCTTAGCACAGCATATGCAAGATAACCCGAGGGTTCAGGAGATGGAGATTGGGGGAAAGCTTATCAAATTTCTTTATTCGCAGATGATATTTTGTTTTCAGTTACTCACTCTGAAGACACAGGAGTGGAGGAGTGGCCTAGTGGTTGAGGCAAGGTATTTCAGGCCGGAAGGTCGGGGGTTCAAATCCCACTAGAGGACAGCAACCTTGGGCCGGAAGGACTGGGGTTTCTAGTCCCACAGGTGCTCCTTGTGGTCTTGAGCAAGCCACTTAACCCTCCATAGCCCATGTTCCCTGTAAAATAGTTATCTCCAAGTTATAATGCCCTGTTCAATGTAATTTGTTTGTTCAATGTAAACCGCACTGATGCAGAATAGCGCGGTATATAAGAGAATGTAAATAAATAAATAAATTGCGAGAGTTGGGAATGGAAATGGAGGTCTATGGGAGGGTTCTGATTTTAAGACGACTGCCTCCAAATCAGAGATATGGAATATCTCTCTTCCAGAGAGTAATTATGTGGCACTCCAAAGAGTGGATTAAATATTTGGAGATTAAACTAATGCCAACTCTTAGTAGTCTTTTTGTGGCTAATTATACAACTCTCTGAAGGAGGATGGAGCGAGAGCTTGATAACTGGTGGTCCCTGGGCCTTAACTGGTATGGGAGGACGGCCAGTGTCAAGACGATCTTGCCTCACACTCTCTGTTTTGCACTCTCTCAGTGACTGTCCCGAAAAACATCTTGGACAGGATCCAAAAAATGATAATGATCTTTATATGGAATCAAAGGAGGCCCAAGGTGGTCTGGAGAGTCTTAATTGGTAGTAAAGAAATGGGGGCGGGGGGAAGGGGGGTAGCCATGCCGCACTTTGCCCGTTATTATGAGGCTGCCCGGCTAAGATCTGCCATGAAGTAGTGTGTACTTTAGGCCCAATACTGGATAGAACTTGGGAAGGAATTGGGAGAAATGTCCCTGGGATATGTATTATGGGAACCAAGTAAGAGATCTGATCTGTAGCATTGCCAGAACCCTTTTATTATACTGACCCTTCGGGTTTCGTCTAAGTGGAAGGGAAAATGGCTGGAACTATGGAATATTCACGTACGACTCCACAGAGGGAAAAGACTTTCCTCCAGTGAAAATGGGAAAGGTATGAGAGGTGGGAGAAGGTGGGACTTAGGTTGGTTATGCAATTTCTGGAGGAGGGCTCTGTGATAAAGTGTAGCTACTCACCTGTAACAGGTAATCTCCGAAAACAGCAGGAATTTAATCTTCACATATGGGTATAGTAGGTACAGACGGAGCCCGAGCAGGAACGCCCCCTAGCGTCCAATAGGAAAGCTTTTGGGAGCATCCCACAGTGCCTGCGTGCTGCCTTCCCGGCTTTCCAACTGTCCCTGTCCAGTTGAGTTTATAGCTGAAACAAAAGAGAGGGAGAGAGAGAGAGAGAAAGAGAGAGATACAACTCCTAGGGGAGGTGGGTGGGTTGTGAAGACTAAATTCCTGCTGTTCCCGGAGATCACCTGTTACAGGTGAGTAACTACGCTATCTCCAGGAACAAGCAGGAATGTAGTCTTCACATATGGGGACTCCCTAGCTGCAGATGCCAGGGAGATGGCCCCAGGAAGTTGTCAGCCCTTGTGAAAGGGCCCCACTTCCCCCCATGGATCTCTGGCATCCTACCAGGGACAGTGGGTAGGAGTTGATTAAGTCTGAAAAAGGTGTTGAACAGCTTGGCCAAACAAGGCATCCCGGCGGGAGTCCTTGTCTAAGCAGTAGTGGGCTGTGAAGCTTTGTACCGAAGCCCAAGTAACTGCTCGACAGATGTCGTTGATAGACACAGAGTGAAGATGAGCCATTGAGGCTGCCATGGCTCTCACATTGTGAGCAGTGACATGGCCTTCAAGAGGAAGGTTCTTACTCTCATAGGCAAAGGATATGCACTGTGCGATCCAGTTGGACAGTGTTCTTTAGGAAACTGGAAGTCCCAAATGACTAGGACCAAAAGCAACAAAGAGTTGAGAAGATTTTCTATATTGCTGTGTCCTTTGCAAATAAAGCACAGTTACTTACCTGTAACAAGTGATCTCTGGGAACAGCAGGAATTAGTCTTCACATATGGGTATGTCGGTACCGACGGAGCCTGCGCGGGAACGCTTCCCAGCTTCCAATCAGAAAGCTTTTGGAAGCATCCCACCACGCCTGCGTGCTGCCTTCCCGCCTTTCCCAACTGCCTCTCCTCAGTTAAGTTTGAAAGCTGAGACAAAGAGAGAGAGAAAGGAAAGGAAAGATAGATAGAGATACAACTCCTGGGGAGGTGGGTGGGTTGTGAAGACTAATTCCTGCTGTTCCCAAAGATCACCTGTTACAGGTAAGTAACTGTGCTATCTCCAGGAACAAGCAGGAATGAGTCTTCACATATGGGACTCCCAAGCTGAGATGCCTGGAGTCCGAGCATGTGATAGGTTGGAACATGCTATTTCCCACAACACCAGGCATCCTGGGGATGGAGGGTAGGAGTTGAAGAAAAAAGATGCTGTAGAACAGCCAACCTAGCATAGGACTGCAGTAGAGGAGTCCATGTGTGGATAATGATTGTTATTAAGGATACTGCAAAAAACTGCAATATGGACCTCCGGTACAGGATTGTATAGGAATATGTAGGTTCATGGATCTACTGGGAACCCAGTAGAGGAACCGTAAAGAGGACCTCACTGCAAGAAGGAGGTAACAAACCTGTCAGAAAACCTACGAGGTCAAAATCCTGAAAGACAACAGGCACCCCTAGGTAGGGGAAACTGGGGTAGTACAAAAACGGTGGGCCTTCAGCGAAAAGCTGTATGGTAAACTAAACTCTTTTGGCGGCAGAGCACTCACTCTTGGGAGCAAAAGAGAAAGGCTAACCGATTTGGACAAATAGGCACAGTCCTTGTGGGGAAAAAGGAATAGGAACCCCTTGTATCCCAGAAAGAGAGGACAAATGCCTGAGGCATTAAGTCTGTGATTAACTGAAGATCTACAATATCTCTCCTAACTGGGGTAAGCTAGGAGAGATATTAGGTATGGAGAGCTTCAGAGGTACCTAAACCGTTAGGTTATGGTATAAAAATTGTTGAGTACCACAGGAGTGGTTGAGTGTGTAGAAACCCAAACCTGCTGGATAGCAGGGGTACAGGAAAAATCCCTCTGTCAGAACAGAAGCTATACGAATATAGACAGTGAGATAGATAAGTATGCAGAGACATATCTATCTATAATGGAATATCTCGACAGATACATATATATATATGAATAGACATATAAGAATATATCTATAGTGAGATATGGAAGGGCATAAAATACACACAAAGATAATCTCAGTATGTAGGCCTAAATATGGGTGTCTGTAATTAAACAGACAGATATCTGCCTACAGCATGGTATTCACATAGGACATGTGGAGAGGAAAGATTCATCTAAAACAAGAAGGTGCAACCTACTTGAGAAGATATATAGAATCTATTCCACCTGGTGATGATCCGCCAGGATGCTAGCTAGCGAAACAACCAGGATGGTTACATGAGAAATAGAGGATAATATCCATCTATAATCAGCAAGTCCGAAGTCGTTCAGGACTCTAGCATGGTAAGTAGACAAAAGACAGAAAAGGATGAGGTACCATGTTGACCTGCTGAAGGGCAAAAAGGTATTATGCATTCTTACCATGAGGACAAGCTGCAAGGAGAAAGAGCATATCTGCGATTGGGAATGCCATGGACCAAAGCAGGGAATTGGCAACTCTTTAAGCCCTTAGGTAAGAGAGGCTTATGTCCTTTATGGCAAAAGGAGATAGCAAAAGAAGGGAGATCCTTCTAGTCATGAGAGACATGACAGAAAAGCCTTTTCCAACCATCTAAAATAGCTGTTGGAGAAAAAAAACCCATGCTCTCTAGCAAGGGCCCATAGTGGAAAGCTTCTCTGTAGGATTGCAGAGAGCATGATGCAGGAGAATGAGGAGATAGGACTGGCTGCTAGAGCCAGTATCGTAGCCCACTATGCTGCCAAATCCAGAGGATGGAGATGGCAGAAATAGAAGAGCAACCCAGAAAGCTTGTAGTGGGATAATCTCCAAGATAGATGGAAAAACACTGACTTGGAGCCACTACTAAGACCAGATAGAATGTTAGAGGAGAACAAATCTGGTTGCTTGTGGGCAAGAATTAGTGGATCAAATATTACGGCTTCTGCATAGGCAGCTGCTGGCCAAACAGCAGAAAGAATATTACTGATTAAAGAAACAGAAAGAACAGACAGAACAGGAGTAGAAAACTCTGTACATGTCTGATAAACTGCTTTAAAGTAAAATCAAGACAGGGGAGGAAACTCAGGGAGGAAAACTCCGCACTGGAAAGTGACACACTTAGAGGGGTTGAGAAGAAAACCCTCCAATAAGTAAGTTTGCTCTTACAGAGGTAAGAGGGTGAAGAGAATAGAGCGGAAGAAGAAGAGACTTACCAAGTAGTAAGTCCATAAAAAGAAAAAAAAATACATGCTAGCACAGGAACTATCATTTGATAGTGGTCAGACCTCTTTCTCTGGCAAGAGAAGAGGAGAAACCTGTGACTTATAGGCATGAACATTCTGACAGCTCATATAAAAAATGGATGTCTTTTGGAAAGAGATCCAGGCGTAGGGGTTAGAATGAGAAAATAGGTTGCCTCTGTGGAGAAGAAGCAACTGTAGATTCAAACCCAAGGGTCACAAGCATGTGAAGATGATTGATCAGAAACCCTGCAGAGGCTGGGTTTGCTGAGCTTGGTGAGAAGTTGGATTCTTCAGACCAGGACGATGCCTCCCCTGTAGGGAAACATCTGTATGATGGGCAAGTGAGGAATAAAACCTTCTTCTCCTGTGGGAAGAAAGTTTGGTAGGACATTTCCTACCTACTGGGACAGAAGGTGGTGTAAAAGGACATTTAGGAACAGGTAAATCAGTGGACAACTGAGTAACCTAACGTAAAGACTCCTTGTTGAAAAGATTGTCTCCAGTGCAAGGAGTATGTCCCAGTCGTTGTTGTGCCCACTTGGCCAAATCTGAAGCTTGGAGCCAGGCTCTACGTCGTGCCCCTATAGCTATAGCAGACGTCCTGCTGACAGACTCAAAAGAGTCTAGGGAAGCACGAGAAAGAAACCAAGAGATATTCTGGATATGCTTAAGCAGCAAGGAATAGTCTGTACTCTTGGAAACTGAAAGAAAAGGAGTCAAAAGATGTAATTGCTTTGTGACTTCCTCAAGAGAAAGACTCATATAGAAAATATATGAGAGAATTCTTGCAGAAAGCATAGATGTTTGGAAGGTTTGACATCCAAAGGCATCTAGTGTCTTAGACTCACGACCTGGCGGATAAGAAGAGTGCTTTTTCTTACTCTTGATCCACCTCATTGCTGATTCCACAACTATGGAATGATGAGGAAGTTGAGTCTTTTGAAATCCAGGAGAGGGGGGCACTTGATATAAGAGATCAGTTGCCCTGGGGGATGGGGGTACCCTAAAAGGTGTTTCCCACATTCCTAGAAGTATATCCTGCAAGGAATGATGCAAAGGAAGCATTATGTGGTCCTTTGCATTGGTAGAAACAGAGCCTTGTACAGGATCATGTCCTGGAATAGGAATGGCAAGGGATCTTGCTATATCCAGGAGGAAACTCTGAAAAGAGGGATTCCTGACAGAAATCTCCCTTGGACAGGTTAGATCTAAAGAACTAGACTGAGCAGCCACAGAGTTATCCAAAGATATAGAAATAGATGATCCTGAAAGGTGCAGTGTGGAATGCTTAAGGGATGGTTGCTGGTACCGGTAATCAGGAGCAGCAACCGTCCTTACCACATTGTCCATGCCAGGTATAGACTCCAAGCTTGGTATAGAATGGAGTGATGCTGTTGAAAAAAGCATGGTAGGAGTTTGCCACGATGCTACTGTGGATACCGGTACTGATGTCGGAGTCGGGCTCGACAAAGACATCAGAGTAGTCATTGGTGACTCCTCAATTGGTATCGAGGGAACCGAAAACCTCCGGCTGCTATCCTCAGTAGCCAGCCACCGGTATCGATCGGTGTCAGTACCAAAATCTATTGGTACGCAGTCTTCCAGACTAGAAATAGATTCCAAACTAGGCATCGAGGGCAAGGAGCCTGAGAAACGAAGTATGGATGGCACCGACTGTAAGGGTAATGAAGACATCGGTACTGACCTCGGTACGGTGTCCGATACCGGTGAATGGAGGTTTACTCGTGGCAACTCAATCGGTCTCAGTAGAACCGAGAGTTGCGGATCCGAGCCATCAGAACCAATACCTCGGTACCGCCTTGAGACGGTACCAAGGCGAGTTGGTACCCAATCCTCCAGACTGGAGATCGATTCCAGACTCGGCATCGAGGGATGCGAGGCTGTCGATGCACATCTGGAGGATACCGACATCGGAGGCAGTATCGGTGTTGGAACCGATAATGGAAAGTCAATCTGGGACTTATCCATCTGTCCCGAAGGCACCGTGGAGGCCAGATGACTATCCCTGGTGAGGAGTGATTCATCCAACACCAGTGCCGATGCAGGGGTATCGGCACCGCTCAATGCGGATACCACCACCATGCACGGCTCAGGTACGTTCTGTGGGGGGTGAGCCCCAGGAACAACCCGATACCCCTTACACACTTTGGAGACCGAAGACTCCCGCCGGGGTTTTGAAACCAGGAAGCTAACGAGGGCAGAGCCGGAGCTGTCTACATGCTGTGCATGAGACCTACCACTCGAGGCCTGGCTAGTCTTAACAGACTGTTTGTGGGTTACCTGATTCAAAATGGAAGAAGAAGAAGTCGGTGCCCCGGATTTGGAGGGCAGCCGTGCATCGAGGGATTCTCGATGTTGAAGATGTCTTCTCACAAAACTGTTGTCAGGACCCAAACAGGTTAGACACCGATTTTGAGGGTCTAAAAGTTGTACCGCCACAGTCTAAACATCTCTTAGAGAAAGTGTCTGGCGGTTCCATGAAGAAAAAAAGAGAGGAGGCCTGAAAGGCCTAAGACCTCGTGGGATACTATAAGGAAAAATATCCTTTTGAAAAGGAAAATATTTTACAAGAAAAGAAAAGAAAACACCGGCGGTACCGGTGGCGTCGGGAAGACAGCCGCGACCACAAGAAAAGTAAGAAATAAAAGAATTTTCCTGCGGTGACAGGAGGTCGTCCTGCTGGCTCCGCGGAAAAACGAAAACTGAGGAGAGGCAGTTGGGAAAGGCGGGAAGGCAGCACGCAGGCGTGGTGGGATGCTTCCAAAAGCTTTCTGATTGGAAGCTGGGAAGCGTTCCCGCGCAGGCTCCGTCGGTACCGACGTACCCATATGTGAAGACTCATTCCTGCTTGTTCCTGGAGATAAGGCCAAAGCTCTTTTACAGTCCAAGGTATGAAGGTTCCTTTCTGCACTGGAGGCATGAGGCCTCGGAAAGAATACAGGAAGGTAAACTGCTTGGTTTAAATGGAAAGGCGAAACCAACTTTGGCATAAAGTGTGGATGAGTCCTAAGAACTACCTTATCATGGTGGAACCTTGTATAAGAAGGATCAGCCACCAAGGCTTGCAATTCACTGATGTGACATGCTGATGTGATTGCAATGAGGAAGATGACTTTCCAGGAAAGGAATTTCAAAGATGTAGTGGCTAATGGTTCAAAGGGCGGTTTCATGAGCTGCCCGAGCACCAGATTTAAGTCCCATGCCACCGGTGGTGGCTTATTGGGAGGCTTTGTTAAAAGAAGGCCTCTCAAATCTCGCTATGAGAGGATGAGAGGAAATGGATTGTCCACTTAGAGGCTTGTAAGAAGCTGCAATAGCACTAAGATGGACTCTTACTGAATTTGCCTTAAGACAAAATGAAGGAGATACTCCAGTATTGATTCCAGAGGTATCGCAACAGGAATAAGACCCTTCTGCGAGCACCATATGCTAAACCTTTTCCACTTAAAGGCATACGAGCATCTTGTGGAGGGTTTCCTAGAAGCACGAAGGATATCCTTTACCTGTTGGGAAAGGTTAAGATCCTGAAGTTCTAGGCTTTCAGCAACCAGGCCCTGAGATGAAGAGACTGGGGATTGGGATGCCACAGCATGCCGTCCTCTTGGGAGAGAAGATTTGGAGCAGATCCCAACTCCAGAGGCAGAGCTTGAGAGAGATGTAGGAGCAGAGGGTACCACGTTTCCCGTGGCAAACTTGGAGCTATGAGGATCATATGACCTCTGTCTCTCTGAAGCTTGAATAGGGTTTTGGGGATGAGGGGAATGGATAGGAAGTCCTGACCCCAGTGAAGGAGGAAGGCGTCCCTTGCCTGACAACATCGAGCCAGAATTCTGGAACAGAACTGGGGGAAGTTTGGCATTCAGCGGACTTACAAAGAGGTCTATGTCCAGGGTTCCCCAAATCTGAAATATTTGGGCAACCTGGTCTGCATGGAGAGACCATTCGTGTGGAAGTAGAACTTGACTGAGTTTGCCCAAGAATTTTGAATGCCTGGAAGATACACCGCAAGGAGATGAATCTGATGCTCTCTGGCGAGAGCCCATAGTCGCAAAGCTTCGTTGCATAGCGACAGAGCCTGTTTCGTCCTGCTTGTTCACAAAGAACATGGCTACCTGATTGTCCGATTGAACTAGGACTGTCTTGTAACTGAGCTGGGCATGAAATACTCAAAGAGCAAAGAAGATTTCACATCAGCCTCCTGGAGCTCAGAGCAGACAGGCCTCCTGTGGAGTCCAGGTATCCTGGGTAGAGAGATCGTGCAGGTGTGCTCCCCATCCCACCTGTGAAGCATCTGTTAGGGTGGCTTGGGATAGGGGTTGCTGGAAAGGAGACCCCACCAGGTTTCTGGGTGATTGCCACCATTGGAGGGACAAAATAAGACTGTCTGAGTTTGTTATTTTGTCCGACAGGCAACCAGAGGCCCGTGTCCACTGAGTGGATAAAGTCCACTGGGCTGCGAGCATATGGAGGCGAGCATAAGGGACCACATGCACGGTGGATGCCATGTGGCCTAGCAATTGTAGCATTTCCCGAGCAGTGAGACAAGGTTTGAGCACTGCTTGGGAAGCTAGTTGTACTATGCAGAGACAGCGGGGCTGCAGAAGGAAAGCCCTTGTCTGTCTGGTATCCAGATGAGCTCCTATGAACTCTAGGGACCGAGTGGGAGCAAGATTGGATTTTGGGAGGTTTATGACCAGTCCCAAATACTGAAGGATTCGCACTGTGCGAGATAGAGCAGAGCTGGCCTCTGGCACTGTAGGGGCTCGAATGAGCCAGTCGTCTAAGTAAGGGAAGACGAATATTCCCAGAGTGCAGAGAAATGCTGCTACCACAGCCATGCATTTTGTGAAAACTCTTGGGGCAGATGCCAGGCTAAAGGGAAGAACCTTGTATTGGTAGAGCTTTCCTTGAAACAGGAATCGGAGGAATCTCCTGTGATTTGGATGGATGAGAATATGAGTATATGCATCCTTGAGATCTAGAGAACAAAGCCAATCCTGACTTTGAAGGTATGGCAGCAAAGTTCCTAGAGAGACCATTTTGAACTTCTCTCGGAACAGATATTTGTTAAATTCTCTGAGGTCTAAAATGGGTCTGTGTCCTCCTGTTTTCTTTTGAATAAGGAAATAGGGGGGGGAGTAGAACCCTGTACCCTGTTGGAGAATGGGTACTTCCTCTATTGCTCCTTCAGCAAGGAGCATTGTGACTTCTTGACCTAAGAGATTGTTGAGAGAGGTCTGAGACTTGAACTGTCTTATAACTGTAGGAGAGGGCAGGCTGTGAAAAAGAAACTTGTACCCCTCTTGTATAATGGGCAGAGTCCAATTTTCTGCTGTTATTTGGTACCATCTGTGGGCAAAATGACATAACCTGCCTGGGATGGTTAAGGGTTATGGACCCTTCTGGGGCAGGGAGGCGAAGTTCTCTAGAAAGGCGTCAAAGTCCCTGAGGAAGTGAGCTGGCTGATGTTTTGCAGCTTTTGGCTTCTTTTGTTGTCTAGGATGTTGCTGCTGTCCCTTTTGGGCAGCCTGACCTAGACAGTGTCCCTGTTGGGTATAGGAAGGATAAAACTTCTTTTTCTTATTGAAAAATTGTTTTTTAGAGGATCTTTTCTTTGCAGGATCGGCTCTAGATTTGGACAATCTATCCAATGTGATACTGTCAGCATCTATTTCATTAGCCTTCTCCTGCCAATTATCGCCAAAGAGATTCTCTCCTGTGCAAGGAATATTTCCTAATTTATCTTGTACCCAAATTTCCAAGTCAGATGCCTGAAGCCAGGTGATCCGACGTGCACCAATGGCAATAGCAGAGGTTCTGCTTATGCACTCAAAACAGTCAAAGGCTGCACGATTAACAAACTTGGAAACATCCTGAGCATGTCTGACAAGAGTGAGATAGTCTTGTCCTTTGTCATCAGGAAGAAGGGGGTTCATAAGCTCCAAGTCTCCTGTGACCTCTTTAAGGAACATTCCCATATACAAGATATAGAAACTGATCCTAGCTGAGAGCATGGAAGCTTGGAAGCATAGACGCCCAAAGGCATCGAGAGTCCTACATTCACAACCTGGAGGATTGGATGCATGTTTCTCTGCACTTTTCATCCTTCTCATGGCTGATTCCACCACCACTGGTGAGGTAATTGAGTTTTTTGAAAGCCAGGACAAGGTGAAACTCGATACATGGTATCGAGTCTTCGAGAATGAGGAGATATGGTTAAAGGTGTTTCCCACATCCTTAGCATAAGATAATGTAAGATCTCATGAATAGGCAGAGTAGCTGCCTCTTTGGGAGCCTTAGGGTATTGAAGGATTTCCAACTCCTTTGCCCTAGGCTCTTTTACAGGAGCTACTGTGATGGAAAGGCCTCGGGCCACATCACAGATAAAATCCTAAAAGGACATATCCTCTGGCGGAGACATTCTGCGCTGAGGAGAAGAGAAATCCTTGGGGAGAAGTACTCTGGTATCGGCAGAGTCTGAGTCTTCCGTTTCATTCGAGGATTCAAAATATCTCTGATCCCGGTAATTGTGCAAAGCACGATACCGGTATCGATCGAAGTCAGTATCGGGTTATTCAGATACCGATCTGTTGATGCCGGAGAAAGACGCATGACTCGGTGCCGGTATCAGCTGAGGTGTCTGAAGCGGTTTCAACGGTACCGAAGCCGTGAGAAGAACCACTAGACTGCGTTCGATAGCAAGGAATCTCTGGTCTATTGACGCTGCCGATACTTGGGTGTCAGTACCGGTAGAAGCGGCCGGGACCCCAGAGCATGGCGCCAGTAGTTCTGCCCAGCTTGAGGCCTCGAGAACATCCTGGAGCCCCGTTAATGCTTTGGAAGCCGAAGCCTCCCGCCGGGGCAGTTTTGCCGGTGAAAATTCCTCAAGGGCAACGCCAGGGGCATCTCGATACTTAGAAGGAGATCTACCCTTTGAGGACCGGCTAGATTTAATGTTTAGTTACCTGAAATCCATGGGAGGACGATGAAGCCCGGGAGGACGTCAAGGGAAAAAGGGTGCCAAGTTTAGCAGCTCGATTCTGCCGGCCCCTTTTTGACATCATTCCACAGAAGAGGAACTTTGAAATAGAGTGATCAGGACCTAAACATTTGAGACACCAATCATGGGTGTCGGTGACGGAAATGGTACCGCCACATTTAGAACATTTCTTAAAACCTGAAGCAGGTTTTTCCATTTTTAAATAAAAATTGCACCTAGTGCCCAAAATGGCGCCTAGCACCAAGGAAAAAAAGTTTCTGAAGTGAACCACTTCAGAAACTATAGGGGGGTTTTTTTTTGTTTTTGTTTTTTTAGAAGAACAAACGAATCAGCGGTACCGGTATAGCGTCGAGGGAAGGCAGACGCGACCACAAAAACAAAGATTAAAGACAAACTTTTCTGTGGTGAGAATGTGTATGCAACCTGTCGGCTCTGCAGAAAACGAAGAACTGGAGAGGAACAGTTGGAAAGGCGGGAAAGCAGCACGCAGGCGCTGTGGGGATGCTCCCAAAAGCTTTCCTATTGGCTGCTGGGAGCGTTCCCACGCAGGCTCCGTCGGTACCGACGATACCCATATGTGAAGACTACATTCCTGCTTGTTCCTGGAGATGCTTCGATATTATTCAGGAGGACTTCTCATTGAAGGAGTCTGACTACTTTCATTATCTACAGGTTATAAATTATATCAATATGAAAGTAGAACATGAGATAATTGATGCACCTTCGACTCTAACCTAGACAAAAAGCTCTTCCACAGGAGAGGGAGTAATATCAAAACTTTTATAAAATGATGGAGGCAAGCTCAGCTGAGAAATACTCCTTTCAGTTTTAGTGAGAGGACCACCTAGGGCTCACCTCGGAGACAGAGCAGTGGAGGGCAGTGGTGGGGAAGTTATACAAGGGTATTTTAATATGCAATTTATTAGAATTATAAGATACTTTGCAGATGGTATTTTATGCCGGTGAGAGTGTTTAAACTCTTTGGGATGGGGTCAGATCTCTGCTGGATGCAATGTGGGGAGAGGGGTAGCGTTTTCCATATATGGTGGGTGGGAACGAGCAGGTTTTCAGGGGAGGGGGAGGGGAGCGTTTCAGTTGTTTGGGTCCATTCTGGATATATCACTGATAGCTCGACCTTTGGTGGCCTTGTTAAATTATGGCACTCCAGACTTTCTGCTGGAGCTGGCTCAGCTTGTTCAGATGGGGGTGCAAGGCCACCAAGACTAGCCATAGCCCTGGATCCTCCCAGGATGGAGGATGTCAAGAGGCAATTGGGGCATTTATATCTTATGAGTAAATTGACTGCCCTGAAGAAAAAATGGAGTTGAAGTGTTTCTTAAGGTATGGAGTAAAATATTCTGAGTGGCAGGGATGCCAATGAACCATATGTTTTGTTTACTATGGTTTAATTGGATTAAGGTGTACATAAAGATTTATTTTGTGATGGGAATAATCAAGAGAGAAGGGAGGGTCTGTGCCAATGGTAACAGACGATGTTGGTGATATTTTGTGATGTATTTTCTGGAAAAATTCAATAAAGTTTAAATGTGTGGGGGGGGGAGGGAGCAACCTAATGGGCAGAGAGGGATGGGAGGTTGGTGTTGCCTAATATTCGGCTGTATAATGTATGCTGTCTTTTGCATCATGTGAGAGACTGGCTGGGGAAACATTGGGGATGACTGATGTAGGGTATGAGGTGCAATCATGTGCACTGCCTTATATGCTGCAGAGTATTTCCCCTTGTCAGTTTCTGGGAGGGAGCCGCATCTCATGCTGGTGAGGAAAGCTCGTTGGGCTTGCCACTAGGTCAGTCAGGCCTTAGGGTTGAGCCCACATGTGTGTCAGTGTTTTTGTCTTTAGTAGGCAATATGGAGTTTCCATCAGGACTGGAGCCCTTGATTTTTTGGCGCTGCAGGGCTAAGGGACTCCCCTTGGTAAAGCATTTTTTTGGGTTGGGGAGGGGGAATATTGTCTTTTGGCAGGGGGCAATATTGTTTTTTGGGGAGATGGTGGGTAAATTTGGGTTGAACAACAGGAGCATTTTTGGTTATTTACAGGTCCAGTACAATACTGAAACACTATTGAGGGGGGAGGGGTAGGAATAGGCTTTGAGAGAATGGTGATGGGGTCTACCAAGAGATGAGGTGAGGTTTGATCTCTTGGTTCTATAAGAGCCTTTTGAGGGGTGAGGGGGGCAGTTGGTCAGGGATCCCTTTGTGGCTATGGTTCAGAAGTGGGTGTCAGAGTTCTATGTGAAATTTGATTTGAATGATGATTTCAGTTGAAGTGTGTATGGTGTGCATAAATTAGTGAACAGTGTGGTATGGTAAGAACTGCAATTTAAGTTTCTTAATTGGTTATTTCCCTCACTTGGTTTGCAGCTTGTCATGCCATGAAGGCTTGTAAGCATCAGTGATGCTGAGGGCTAAGCTATCGGTAACTTAACTACTGGCAGGGTCTCCCAAGATGGACAGGTCTCAGCTGAGGTGCCAGACTAAGACAAACCACCCATCTGGGCAGCAGCAGAATGGGACAGGGTTGGTGGTGGAGGATCACATTTCTGTGACAACAGCAACAACACTAGAATTAAACTGCGCAGAAGGCAGAGGGGCCTGGCAATCTAAGAAAGAAGAAAGCAAAGTAGTTGGAAAATATGGACTTGGCAACAGAAATGAAGCTGGAGAAAGACTGATAGAGCTCTATTCATCTCAGACACCTTCTTCCAGCAACACAAGCGGCAACTGTACACATGGACTTCACTCAATAGATTGTACAAAAATCAAATTGACTACATCTGTGGAAGTCAAAGATAGAAAAGCTCTATAACAGAGAAAAACCTGGAGCTGACTGTGGTACAGATCACCAACTACTAGTATACAAAGCTAAAGTTGAAAGAGCAAGCCGCTCATGAATGTAGCAAAATATGACCTTGAGAATATACCACTGGAATTTAAAGACTGCCTGCAAAATCAATTTGCTGCTTTAGATACAAATGACAGAGCTCCAGCAGAGTTATGGGATGACATCAAGAAGGTTGTGTTGGAAAAAAGCGAGAAGTCTCTACAAAAGGTGAAAAAGCAAAAACGGCCAAAATAGATGACCAACGAAACTCTGAAAATTACCCAGAAATGCAGAGAAACTAAAGCCAGAGGAAAAAAAAAAAAAAGAGGCAATCGCAGAACTCAGATTTCCAACGTGCAGAAAGACAAGACATGGAGAAGTATTATAATGATGCATGCAAGGAAATAGAAGCAAAAACTATTACAGGAAGAACAAGATCGGCTTTTCTAAAGCTACGAGAGTTAAAGAAAAAATTCCATCCTCAAATTAGAATGTTACAAGATGCTCAAGGATCCATGATGAATGCTGCTGAGAAGATCAAGAGGACCAACAGTCGTTTCAACCTGTTCCTTATGATTTGGAACCACTGGCGATGAAAGAAGTTGAAGCAGCATTGAAAGCCTTATCAAAGCAACAGGCATTCATGGCATTCCCACTGAACTATTACAGCAATCCGATGCAGCTGTTACCATACTTACAAGGCTCTGCCAGGAAATTTGGAAGACATCATCATGGCCAACTGACTGGAAAAGATCTGTGTTTATACCAATATTAAAGAAAGGTGATCCAACTGACTGTGGAAATTATTGCACAATCGTGCTGATCCCACATGCCAGCAAGATTCTACTCGAGATTATTCGTCAGCAACTACAATCATACCTGGAATGAGAACTGCCTGAAATGAAAGCAGGGTTCAGGAAAGGGTGAGGAACAAGATACATCACAGATGTGAGATGGATTCTTGAAAATACTAAAGAATACCAAAAACATATCTATATGTGTTTTATTGACTACAGCAAGGCTTTTGACTGTGTAAATCATGAGAAACTGGGCCGCATTTCCCAAGCAAAAAGTTGCAAGTGAAGAAACCCTTCTTCCTCAGGAAGGGCCAACCCTGCAGGGGATACCCCCCGTACCTGACCACGCAGACCCCCTCCCACAGGGCAAACAGGGTAAGGGCTTCAGCCAGGGGCCCCTCAAACCCGAAGGATCCCTGCGAGATCAAAGACCCTCGATACGGCCAGCGGTTAAAAAGGATGTGAAAGCACTAAGGTAGAAAAGAAGGGAAAAATATCCCGAGACTGACCATTGAAGGGGTGGTGCTTAAGAGGCGGGAGGGGGAACCGGCGCTAGCCAGAAAGTACAAAAATGTACTTAGTGAAGAAAAAGCTTTTGCAGGGAACAAGACACATCCGAAGGGCTCCGCAGAAAAAGGGAGATTAAGTAAGATGGCACCCTTGGGCAGGAAGTGGACCAAGCATGCGTGGTGGCATTCCCAAAGGCTTTCTTTGAAAGCTGGGGAAATGCTCCACATGGACTCCGTCAGTGCCGGCATTACCCATATGTGAGGACTGACTTCCAGATTGCTCCTAGAGAACAATGATTTTCAACCTAGATACCCACTCCCATCTGGATTTTCAGGATACCCACAATAAATGTGCATGGCATAAATATACCTATACTGGAGCCCCAGGATATGTAACTTGTATGCATATTCATTGTATATATCCCGAGAACCCAACTAGCCAGGCTCTTCAAGTACTGTATTAAGAACCACTTTGCTCAAATACTAAATTTCACTTTTAAAAGTAACTTCCTTATCTTGCTAGACCAGTTCAGTCAAGTGGATTATGCTCCTTTGCCAGCAGGTAGAGGCAGAAGAGCATTATACCGTGTCATCAAAAGATATAATTGCCTACTGCAGCACTGAGAGAAGCCAGAAACTGTCTGCCTCTAGCAGGTGGCAAGGTATGTGGACTGGTGCAGCAGTGCAGAAAGGTCTGACTCTCCTGGCCCACACTACAGTGCAGCAGTTGTTGTGACAGATTCCTGTAGGGTCCAACGTTGCCCAGAATGCAGGTACGCTCTTGTCTCCTCAAGTTGGCAGCCACTATATCCAGCACAGTTTCCCACAGATTCCAGTGCTGGTGGGCAGAAAATCAAATTGGAAATTTTCAGCTGCGGGGCCTCCTATATTTGTGTAGGCATTTGGGGAAGCTCAGACCAGGTTTCCCCAATCAGCTTTCCAGTGCTAGGATTCCTGGTCAAGATTCCCTTTTCACCTCAGTGGTGACTATTTGGCAGTCATTTTCACGGCCAGCAATGTTTCCTTTGGTAAGCCTTTATCACTTTTTTTTTATTTTTGTTTTTCCTTGCAGACACGTGGAGCCTGGTGATCAGGACACATGCCTACTGCTCTGCCTCCTGTGGCAAGTGCAGGGTCAGCTCCACAGCTGGTTCATTTTGCTCCCTGTGTGAAAGGGATGTAAGGTGCCCAAGCTTTTCTGCATCATTGGAATCCCCCACATGAGGCCAGGGGCCAAATGCCTATTCTGGCGCCTCCTCTGCATCTTCCACACCCGTTACATCTGTGAAGCAGGCTACTCATGTGGAGGATACTGGCCATAACTGAGGAAGCCTCAAGCTCAAGCCTTGGAGCCCACAGAGGACCCTGTCTGCTGGATTTGAGCAGTAGCAGCCGAAACAGCTTTTGGGCTTTTTTCAATCTTGCTTTGCTGCTTTGGCAACCCCATTCACAGGGTCCATGGCCCTGGTCTCCCCTATGGGGGTTTCAGGACCCTTGGATGGTGCTGCCATGACCACTCAGGGGGCTAAGCACTCCCGCCTCACCCATTCAACTGGGCGTTCCTCGGGGAGTTCGGCCTTATCCCTACGGGGATTGACTGGGATACTGAAAAAGATTCCTTTGAGTCTGAAGTGGAGTCTCAGGAAGAAAGAGAAATTCCCCTTATGGAGTGTGAGGATCCTTCTGTGATCTGCCTTTTTCAATGTGAGGACTCTTCATTGTTGATTCAAAACACTATCACAGACTTACAAATTGAAGAGCCTACACACCACTGTCTCAGGAGGATCATTTTCTGGAGGGTATCATGTGTCATCCTGTTTTTTGTTGTTTTTTTTTTTTTTTTTGCTTTATCTAAGGTGCGCTCCTTGGGGCCGCTCCGGCAGCGAGGGCCCCCCTTTTACTTCTCGGTTGGATTGGTCTACTCTCTACTTTTTTCAACTCTCCCTTATCTGGTGAGCTATATCCTTCACCCACATCTCTCCTGCCAGCACTCGGGCCTGCTTCTGGCCTAGCCTCTCTAGTGGTATCTCACCCTGAAAGTCCCCCGTCTTATCTCTCTTACTGTCCTATGGCCCCTATCCCTGCATTTTGGGGCAGGCGGCCTGCCAAACCCCTCAGTCAATGTTCCCGCTGTAGCACCAACCTACGTCTATGCCCCCTTTCACTGACTTCTCCCTCTCCTATCTCTGCCCCCCCCCCCCCCCGGTTCTTCCCAGACCTCCTTTTCTATTGGCCTTCTCAACTGTAGGTCTCTGCGGAATAAATCCCTCCTTCTCCACGACCTTGTTCTCAGATCTTCTCCTGGAGTCACTCTCCTCACGGAGACTTGGCTTCGTGATGGTGAGGATGCTCTCCTTGCACGCTGTCTCCCCCCTGGCTTCTCTGCAACCTCCGTTCCCCGTTTTGGGCGATCCGGTGGCGGCGTGGCTGCCATACTTCATCCTTCTCTGTCATATTCATCAATATCTCCCCCTTCGTTACACTATGCTGAGGCCCTTCTTCTTCGCCTCCATACTTCTCCTCCCATCCATATACTTCTCCTTTATTCCCCTCCCGCCCTTCGCCTTCAACTATGGGAAGCTCTTTTGCTAACCATCACCGACGTTTCCTTAGCTTTTCCCCATCTAGTCATAGCAGGTGACTTTAATCTTCATATGGATTCCCCCTCTTCACCGAGAGAGCTCTCCTTCCTCCAGGATCTCTCCTTAACTCAGCATGTCACTATCCCCACCCATCAGGCTGGTCACACCCTTGATCTATTCTTGTCCTTTGCTTCCTCTTCCTTCACCTTATCGGTTCCGTCTGCCACGTCTCTTCCATGGACAGACCACTTTTTTCTTACCCTGTCCTGTTCCCTTTCAGTGGCCTCTTCTTCTACTACTTCCACTTCATCATCCCCAGTGCGTCTATCTCGGGCTCTTACCCCTCTCACATTGCAAAGATTCCCCCCTGCTTCCGAGCTTCTGCCCAACGATTTTTCACTTCTCTCACCTAATTCTCAGGCTGCTCTCTGGTTCTCCTCTCTCTCTGCTACCCTTGACCTTTTAGCCCCCTCTCGTCCCCGTCCTTCCCGCCGGCGTCCCTCTCACCCTTGGTTCCATGATGGCCTACGGCTTCTACGTACTCAATTACGAAGGGCCGAGCGACTCTGGCGCAAGGACCCTTCCTCCACCAACCTCTCTATTTTCAAATCTCACCACTCCTTCTACCGCACTCAGCTCCACTCTGCTAAACGTGACTTCTTTTCTAATGCTATTTCGCAAGCACCCAACCAAACCCGTCATCTGTATTCCACCCTTCGCTCTCTCACTTCCCTACACATTCCCTCATCAACCACTACCATCCAGTCCTCTCCTTCCCCCTCACAGCTGGCCTCCTTCTTCATCTCAAAGGTTGTCTCCCTGAGGGATTCCTTGCCCTCCTGCCCTGCTCCTATCACTCCCCCCCCCCCCTCCTCTTCCTTCACCACCGCCTGTCTCTCAGCTCTCTCATTTCTGGGCTACTTTTTCACCCATTACTGCTCCTGAACTCCATCACCTTATCTCCTCTTCTCGAAAGACCTCCTGCTCGCTGGATCCCATTCCCTCCTCCTGGCTCCTCACTTCTTCCCTAGGTGCCCTCACTTATATCCTCACTATGTTCAACTCAAGTCTTTCCACTGGGATTTTTCCTAACGCCTGGAAGCACGCATTGGTCCGTCCCATCTTGAAGAACCCCTCTCTTGACCCTTCTCTTCCATCTAACTATCGTCCCGTTTCTAATCTTCCTTTTCTGTCTAAGCTCCTGGAGAAGTTTGTCTTCGCACAACTTTCTTCACCATCTTGATTCTATCAACTTTCTTCACCCCCGTCAATCAGGTTTCCGTTCTGGGCACAGTGTTGACACCGTTCTTTTGGCTTTCACTAATGCACTGCACGTAGCTCACGATCGAGGTGATATCTCGGTGGCGGTTGCCTTAGACCTTTCAGCAGCATTTGATTTAGTCGATCACTCTTCTTCTTCACCGGCTTCAGGAAGCCGGTCTTTGTAGCACTGTTCATCACTGGTTTCATTACTTTCTTTCCTCGCGCTCTTGCACAGTCCTTCCTTCCACCTCTGCTTCCCCTCCCTCTGATCCACAGCACCTTATTTGTGGGGTACCACAGGGTTCCGTCCTTGCCCCCCTTCTATTCAATCTTTTTCTTGCCCCTCTCGCTCTCCTTATCCAGCAGTCAGGTATTTCAGCCTTTTTCTATGCCGATGACATTCTGTTACTCCACCACACTTCTCCTTCTTGCCCTGATCTCACTCCTCTGAACTCTTGCCTTTCCTCTGTTGCTAGCTGGCTTACTACCAACTGTCTTCACCTTAATCTTACTAAAACTCTCGCTATTTGGTTTACTCATGGTGCCCCTTCCCCTACTTTAGCCCCTTCATTCTCTAACTCCCCGGTCCCACTGGTCTCTACATTCCAGTATTTAGGTGTTCACTTCGATTCAGACCTCTCCTTCCATTCTCACATTTCCCATATCACTAAAACATCTTTCTTTTTTCTTCGGCAAATTCACTCAATCCGTCCTTTCCTTTCTCCTTCTGCTCTGTCTACACTGGTGTTGTCCTTAGTTATGTCACGGGTGGACTTTTCTAATGCACTATTTCTCGGTCTCCCCAAAAACCAGGTGGTTAGGCTTCAAAGAATACAGAACACTGCTGCACGTCTTGTTACACATTCCACTCTCCGAGACCATGTCACTCCCCTACTTTATCATCTTCATTGGTTGCCAGTTTCATTCCGTTCCCACTTTAAGTTATTGATCCTGCTCCATAAGGCCTATCATACTGGTACCCCATCCTATCTGACCGATCTTCTATCTTTTCATTCTCCTCGGTACACTCCCCGCTCTTTTCACCTTAACCATCTTGCCCTTCCCTCCCCCTCCCGTGCCCATCTCCAGCTCACGCGTCATTCTGCATTTTATTTTGCCGGTCCTGCACATTGGAATTCCCTTCCTTCCTCCCTCCGCCTGGAACCACAATTCACAGTCTTCAAACAAAACCTCAAAACTCACCTTTTCTCCATAGCATTTAACCTTCCCTCCCCTTTTGTATAAGTCTGCCCCCACTGTACTTATCTACCTCTTGTATCTTGTCCTGTATTTCTTTCACTCTAGCCTTCTATCCTTTATAGATTTGTATATTTCCTTTTCTCTCTGGTTTTGGCTAAAGTTCTTATGTACTATGTTTTTATGTTTTTGTATAATTAATGCATTTATGAATTTTATGTATTTTATGTATTTTATTGTACACCGCCTTGATTGTTCCAGAAAGGCGGTTTTTATCAAATGATTAAACCTTAAACCTTAATGGAACAGCTCCTGTCTCTCAACAGGAGAATCTAGAGATGGGCCTCAAGGGGCTGAAAGTTCTTGCTCTGCCTCAAGCCAAGCTAAATCAGCTGTTTGGGCTCCCTCAAATGGATACCTTCGTCACAAATGTGACTAAATCAGGGCTTGACAAATCCCAGGCGCCAGGTCACTATGGTGACCAGAAAGTTGCACCTGGAATTGTAAGTTGTCTGCATGCAGGGATCCCAGCTCCCATGGGCCAAAGAAAAGGGGATGGCTGCAACCGCAACGAAGACTCAGTCTGTCTGCCCATGGGAGTTTAGATTCCTGCAGGCAGAACAGGACAGAAATGCTGCAATTGCTACTTAGAGGCAACAGGTAACCCACAGAGATCCCATCCCTATGGGCAGAAGAAAACAGGCGATCAGGGTCTAAAAACAAAGTTAGATATGGGGGGGGGGGGGGAGTGAGGCAGCTTAAAAAAAGGAAGAAAGATGGGGGGAGTGGAGGGCAGGGAGGAAGAAGGGGAGAGAATCTGTAAGGAAAACAGAGTGGGGAGGCATGTGAGGGGGAGGAGGAAGAGTGCAAGGTGTTAGAGGTTAAAGGAATTAATATATGGGGACAAAAGGGCACCTAAATCCACACAAAATTTGTTAAGGCCTAGAATAAGTGCACAACTGTTCCTATAGAAGGGAGTGCTGTGTTCAAGGAGTCTCACAACAGGAGTATAGAAACCCTCCTGAAGAATGTCTTTACAGCCTCAACTTTAGGTTGCCAAGCAGCTCTCTGTGCAAGCCTAGTAACACTTTTCACTGGGTTCAACCATTGTTGGGCAGCTCAGTGGCTGGCAGATTGGAGTCAGGAGCTGCATTTCTGGCCAATATTCTTATGTCCTGACCAGAGTTTCCAAATCCATGGTGGTGGTGGTTATAACTAGGTTGTAATTGGTCAGCAGATGCAGCCTCCAAGTTGCAAATGAGCAAGCTCCCTTTCAGGGGCAAGTTGCTCTTTGGAGAAGATCTTGAAAAGTTGATGAAGGACTTCAGAGAGAGTCCCATCCTCAAAGGCTTCCAGAAGACAGGTCCAAGAGTGTCTGCCTTTCTAAGGGCCTCATGTGGAGCATAGAGGTGCCTTCAGGCAGCCAGAAGCTCAAGTACAGCCCTTTCTTCCTATGGATCTTTCAGAGCTCTCAGTGGTCTTGAGACCCTCAACAGCCATTGATGGAGTCAGTAAGCCCCCACAATGAGATACATAAGTCCCTTCTGAGGTTCAGCTGGGAATGGGGATTGCTCCAGTACTTGCTCTCAGAATGGACCCATATCACATCAGACCAGTGAGTTCTGGACGTGTCAGGACAGGGGTATATGCTGCAGTTTCAGAGCCCCTAGAAGACGCCTTTATAGAGTCTTCCTGAGGCTCCCCGCTCAAGGGTGCAGCAATTGCATAAACTCTGTAGTGCTTTGCAGGAAGCATGGGTAAAATTGCCTACAATTGCAGAAGGCAAGGTCAGGGCTGCTATTCCATCTACTTTGTGGTGCCTGAGAAGGGTGGTTCCTTTTGGCCTATTCTGCACCTGAAAGCAGTCAATGCTTGGCTTAGAGTCCCCCATTTTCACAGAGGCAGACGGACAGACAATCGGGTCAGTCTTTGCAAGCATTCGATCAGAGGAGTTTCCTTGCCTCCCTAGATCTAGCCAAGGTCAATTTTCATATTCCAGTCAGGGAATAGCATCAGCGTTTCTTCCACTTCTGCATTCTGGGTAATCAGCTCCGGTTCTGAAGGTACTCTGTTGCTACATCCCTGAGGCAGCCAGGTCCCTCCCTCCAAAAGCAACTGAAGGCCTAAGGACCAAGCTCCCAGAACTGAAGAGTGGTCAGCCAGACCCTCTTCAGACTAGTCTCTGCGGCAGAGCAGTCCATAGAGTCTTCAGCACTTGAGGCAAACTGTCGTCTTTTTTATTTAAATAACGAAACTCTGACCTCAAAGCGTTGACATTTGAGTTAAATGGTAATCTTGTCTGAAAAACCACAGGCCTGACCCCAAAGAGAGACATCACCCCCCTTGCCCAGCTGAAAAAAGGAAGACTGCTGCACACAACACTATGCACCCCTGGCCTTCCAACAGTAATTTACAGTAAAGCAGACCAAACATGACCTCAGCCGAAGACATAGAAGAGGTAGCTGGAAACCAGCATGATCAGTCAAAACGTTTTGGATCACAACTCCAGGGCTACCATACCAAACCTGGGGGAGGACAGAGCACCAAAGTCCAAAAAATACTTCTAACTCACAATCTAACCAGGACACAAGTCCACTTACCATGTGGTATGGTTCTGCTGCTAATAGCTGTTATCTGACCAAAGAAGTATACCTACATAAGAACATAAGATATGACGTACTGGGTCAGACCATCAGTCCATCAAGCCCAGTATCCTGTTCCAACAATAGCTAATCCAGGATACAAGTACCTGTCAGATTCCAAACAAGTATACAGAATCCATACCTCTACATCAACTGATAGGAGTTTCAACTACATCTCACCAGATCCTAATGCAAAGAATAAACCTATCCCGCACCTAAACAGTATTGTGGAAAAACAAGATACCTACAAATCCCCTTGCTACATCTAAATGCCATTGGGGCTCACTATCTATTTACTACTCCATTCCAAACTAGCTGCAAATGTGAAAAATTACTCTGCATCTGCAGACAAGGTACCACCCTGTTTGCGCATGGAAAATGCAGAGTTCGCCACACAGCTCTATTTTACATTTTTATTTATTCATTCACTTATTTTTATTATTATTTTTTTAATTTTTTTAAAATTACCACTTCTCTGGAAGCACACATGGGACTATAACATGGCAAAAGGCATGTCTTGTGCCAAGACTATCAAGGGCTTCAGGTTACTCAGAGACTTGATTAAAGCTTTCAGACAGACAGAAAAGAGCATACTTGAAACCAGACCAAGCTTCTCCTTATGAGCCGACTCCCATGAAAAAGGCCAACTCATGTTTTATAGAAAGAAAAAAAAAATATCAAGGCAGGACACATTCAGGTACCACCTGAAGTTCTCTCGTTCCAGAGAACTTCTAGTCTATATCTGTACCTATGCGAACAGTGGGAGAAGTGACCTGGCTAAATCAGAAGCAGCAGATTAGAAAATGGAATGTGTGTACTTTATCTTTCCTATTATTTATTGGCATTCCTTTCTATTTTTCAAACTGAACTATGTTTTTATATTGTAAATCGCTCTGTTGCCCCTATGAAGGGAGGTATATAAAGTTTTAACAAATAAACTGACTTCTCCGATTCCCAGTCTGCTGCACTAATACCAGGCTATCCATCCACTCAAGCACTGGGACTTTCTCCAGATATAAAGCCTCACCTGTTGCAACGCTAATACCAATCGAGCATATGTGAGCATGGATCAATTCAGTTTAGATCACCCTCCTAGTCAAGGATTTACCAGAGGAGTATAAGACCAAATGGGCCACAATGGTCCCCAACTGCCCTTCAGACTCCCATCATGGCGTGGCTGACGCAAAGACACCACAGCACTTACTATGCTCCGGGAAGAGCTCACCTAAGGCAACATTTTATGTACCAGTTAATGTTCTTTCCTTGAGTTCTGCTAGACCAGGCCAGACAAGTGGGCTGTGTCCTCCTACCAGCAAATTGGTGGCGACAAAGAACCAGTGAAAAGCCCAGGTTTCAATGACATCACTCAGCCATCAGAGGTCCCTTCAGTATTCATCACAAAGCATATCTGAGAAACATGGCAAGAGTCACACCACCTCAATTAACATACAACAAAAGAGTAATCAATAGTCGAAAACTTATCTATTTTTCTCTGCGTTTGACCTCCCTACTCCCCACATGTGATCCTGTTTCTCCCTATCTCTCAGTATTATCTACTCCTCCTGTCTTGATTGTACTATCCTCTGTCCTGTCATTTATTGTAGCTTCCTTTCATTTTCTCGGCCACTGGCCCTTCTTATAATATTGAAGTTGTACACTGCTTTGTTTTTTTATTGCAAGGCGGTATATCAAATAAAATAAACATTTATTTATTTAGCCAGTTTTGAATACCAACTTATCCTTCAGTCAAAGTGGTTAGGGATATAACGAGGGGTCTACATTCAACATAGCCGACAAGACATACATATATTTCTGAGGATTGAGTCCCAGGTCTGCGATGTTGGTGTTTGGTGGCTGTATTGGCATGGAAGCATGGATTGGGAGTTAAGGTACTTGTTCATATGAAGCCATGAACAGGTGGGTTTTGAGGGATTTGCGGAAGTCCTTGAGGTCCTTTTGTGCTCTTAGTTCCTCAGGGAGCGAGTTCCATAGGTCCGGCACCAATAGTGAGAAGGCTCTTCTGGAAGTTGATTGCTTCATTTTGTGGTATCCGGCTGGGGTGAGGAGTCTGTTACTGCCTTGGGTTTGCCTGGGTCTGCTGCTTGTGTCTTTGGTTATTGTGGTCTGTAGAATTTCTGCTGAGCAGTGGTGGATGATCCTGAAGATGTTTAGTGTTGCCTTGAATTTTGCCCGTGCCATTATGGGTAGCCAGTGCAGCTGTCTGAGTACTGGTGTTGTGTTCGTATTTGGACGTGCCTGTGATTATGCATGCTGCAGTGTTTTGAACCAGCTGAAGTGGGTGTATAGGAAGGCAGAAACAGAAGGTTGTCAGTAGAAGATGAACCTGCAGAGCCAAGTATAAAAATCATTGTGGACCCAAGGGTACCACAGCAGAATAACAAAACAAATAGTTTCAAGGGTGGGCCCTGGACTGGCCTAGCAGGACTCAAGGAAAGGACGTTAACTGGTAAATAAAACGTCCCCTTCCATATCATCCTGCCAGACCAGCCAAGACAAATGGGATGTACCAAAGCTACAACTTCACTAGGCGGGAAGACACAGCAACTCGCAAAACCCTTGAGCCAAAGGCAGTGTCCACCCATATGTGGATATCCAAGCAATAATGCTTAACAAAAGTATAAAGTGATGCCATGTTGCTGCCCAACAAATGTCTGCAGGGGCTAACTATCTCTGCTCCGCCTACGACGATGCTTGAGCTCTGGTAGAATGGGTGCACAAACTCTCCAGAAGTGGGAGGTTCCTCAGCAGATACACCAAGGCAATGGCCTCTTTAATCCAGCACCCCAAAGTCAACTTCACCGCCATGTCATCTTTGCATGGGCCAGCAAATAGCACAAAAAGATAGTTGGACCTATGAAAGAAATTTGTAATCTCTAAGTACCTGAGAAGCACCGTCTAGACACCCACAAGACAAAGATCTTTATCCTTCCCCGACACTGCGCCTTAGAGGACGACGACATGCAAAGCGCCTGGTTCATGTGAAAGGGAGAAAGCGCCTTAGGCAAGAAGGAAGGCAGAGGTTGAATGGAAACTGCCTGCTTTGAAAAAGGATTGTTAAGGATCCCAGCAAGATCGAGCCTGCAGCTCGGACGTCCACCTTGCGGAACGAATCACAACCAAGACGACCGCCTTGAGCACCAAATCCTTCAAAGTAGCAGGTTCAGCGGCTCAAAGGGCACCGCCATCAGGGCCCTGAGCACCAGACCAAGACCCCAGAAAGGGATCACAGACTAGAGGAGAGGATGCAGATGCCAAACCCCCTGGAGAAAGCATGAGACATCCGGGTGCAAGGCTAGAGACTTACTAACCACCGGACCTCAGAAAAAGGCCAAAAGTTGCCACCTGAACTTTCAAAAACCTAAGGGAAAAGCCCTTCACCAAGCCATCCTGTAGAAACACCAACGGAGATGGCACCTTGGCCACCTCAGCAGCCAAATGCCGAGCATTGCACCATTGCTCAAAGAGGCACCAGATCCTCATATATGCTAGCTTGGTAGACCTCCTCCAGGCTCCGAGCATAGTGGAGACCACCACTGGAGAGTAGTCCTTAAGTGCTAGCAGCCTCCTTTCAAGAGCCAAGCCCTAAGCGAGAAGGGAACCAGGTCCTCCAGGACAATCGGACCCTGCTGCAATAGTCCCTGAGATGGAGGCAACCAAAGAGAGACTGCACCTGCAGGAGATGCATAAAGTCTCCGAACCATGCTCCCCTCGACCAATTTGGTGCCACCAGAACAACCCTGCCCAGGTGGTGTTCTATACACCGAATCACAAGCCCTATCGGGGCTACGGAGGAAATTTGTACAGCAGGTGCTGACTTGGCCAAGGCCGAGTCAGTGCAGACACGCCCTCGGCAATGTTCCCTCTAATTTTCTCTAGGCTGTGTGCGCATAAAATATCAGCTGTGCAGCTTTTGAAGGAAGTTTAAATTTTTGTGTGCCACATAATGACACTCGGAGTACACCACATTGATTGCACTAGAGAATATTGTAGAACTTGTGAAAACTGTAAATATACAACTTTTAAATTTTAAGACGTCTGTGTTGTTTTCTATCAGAATCAGAACCGTAATTTTTGTGCACTCTGTTGTAAAGTATGTGCGCTCGCTTGGTGAGGTGTGCACATGCGCACAGCTTAGAGGGAACAGTGGCCCTCGGACCCCGTCTCCATGTGGCAACTGAAGAAGCAGCAAACTCTGGCATTGGAGTGGGTCACCATCAGATCCATTTTGAGGCAGCCCCAGTGGCACAGAATCAACTCAAACGCATCCTGACTCTTCAGGATCCAGAGTGCGATGACTAAGGAAGTCTGCTTCCACATTGTCCACCCCAGCAATATGCTGAGCCAACAAGGCTAGGAGGTTCTTCCCCGCTCAGGCAAACAGGAGAGCCATCTCCAAAGCTACCCAGGCACTCCTTGTGCCACTTTGCTGAATTATTGTCTGGAAACACAAACTCCCCAGCCCTCGACCAGGGGCCAGAAACACAAAAGGCGTTTTTTGATGGACTACACTGTTTCCCTGCAGTTCCAATGGTCCTAGGCCACATTGTCTTGGCAATAGGCTCCCCAGCCTGAGACACTGGCATCTGTCATCAGCAGAATCCAAGAGAAATCGTCCAGATAGGGCTGTTGCCACCACCGCAGGCTGATCTTCACCATCATTGGAAGCCTGTGCTCGAACGCCTGAGAATTCTGGGACTACCAGTGCTGGTAAGGACCGCTGAAGGCTTCATGTCAGCATGCATTCACAGCATCATCTCTATGTTTGCCGCTATCAATTCGAGGAGCTGAAGATAATCCCAAATTCTGGGGCCCTGCTGAGCATAGAACAGCGCCAGGCAATCCAAAAGTCTTTGACCTTCTCCTCTGGCAGAAAAATTCTGCCCACTCGAGTATCAAAACTGTGCTCCCAGGAATTCCAGGGACTGGAAGGGCAACAGCTGACTCTTTCCCTAATTGATAACACGGCTGCGGTGTTCCAAAAAAAAAGGACACCAACAAAGATGCCTCTGAAAGGGAATGGGCCCAGATAAGCCAGTCATCCAGATAAGGATGGACACAGATCCCTCGGCGCTGCAGCTGCCACGTGACCTTGGAGAACATGCTTAGGGCAGCGAACCGATAGTGAGAGTCAAGCATGGCAAAACGCAGATTTGCTGATCTGCCAGGATTGGGATATAAATACACACCTCGGCGAGATCCAGAGAAGCCAAGAACTCCCCTTGGTGCACTGCCTGAATCACAAAGCACAAGGTTTCCATCCGAAAGCACAGGACACGCAAGTGCTCGTTGATCCCCTTGAGGTCCAGAATGGGCTAGAAGGAACTGTCCTTTTTGGCACCACAAAATAGATTGGAGTATCTGCCCTTGCCCTGCTCCTCCAGGGGGACAGGCATCACCACCTTTAGGTGCATCAACCTGTCCAAGGTGGTCCACACCGCGGCACTTTTGATCATAGATCCAAAAGGGGAGATGACAAAGGCATCCAGAATCAGCTCTTTGAATTCTAGACACAGTCGAACAGAACGGTGTCTAGCACACAGTGATCCTTGGTAACCTGGGCCCATACCTGAAAGAAAAGGCAAAGCCTGCTTCTAGCAGGAAGAACTAGGGAATAGTCCACCAAACTGTCATTGCACAGCCTGGGAGAGTCCTCCACTGGAGAGGACAGAGACCTTGGGCCCATGTGTTCCACAAAAGTACCGAGAACAAGTCCGAAACTCAAAAGCAGAGGGGAAGAAAGGTTTTCCAGGTCAGTAATGACGAGAGTCTCAAGACCCCAGGGGACCCAGCCAGCATGGCCTCTGGACAGACAGAGGCTGACGAGAAAAGGACACCAGCCAGTTTCACAGGCCCATTAGACCTATCTTCCAAAAGGAAGTAAGACTGAAGACGATTTGAAGAAATTCGTGAAGGACCTGGGTGAGACACAAAGAGAAACTTCCCCTTAAAAGCCAGTAGGGCCCACCAAGCCTTAAAGGATATATCTGCTGTCCAGTGCCAGAGTCAAATCCACCACCATGCTACAGTCATCAGGGTACCATCCCTGGCCACCAAACGTAGCAGGTCATACATGGCAACAGAAAGGAAGGCTGTAGCAGACTCCAAAAGAGGGGTAATATCATCCGGCGGAAAAGACTGAATCCACTGGAGCAGAATTTGTGATGTCAGGCTAGTACATCGCCAGTTGCAAAATAGTAGCCACCAGGACTAACTGGCTCCTCAACAATGAATCCAACTTACGGTCAAGAAAATCCTTTAAGGCCAATCCACCTTCCACAAGAATGGTGGACCTTCTGGTAACCACCATGACCTGCACATCCACCTAGGAAATGCCAAACCACTCAATGCACTCCTTCAGGAGCGCAAAGATCTTCTTGCACACCCTTAGCCCTTTAGGCAGGGAGTTGGGAGAGTCCCACTCTGACCAGATCATAGCCTTGATCACAAGCAGGAACAGGAAGACAGAAGGAGAAATTTCACTTACCGTTAATTTCCTTTCCTGGAATACTGCTAGACCAGTCCAGACAAACGGGTTATGCACCCCTGCCAGCAGATCTTGGAGACAGAGAATTCTACCAGAGCTCTGATAGGCTGGAGCCTGGTGATATAATCCGACCCCTAGGGGTCTCCCTCAGTTACATCTACAAGCTAATGCAACATGAACGGTAACATCACCCCAGAGGGTCTCAAGTGAACTATATACAAGGGAGCCGAAGAACTCCCTAGAGCTGAAAACAGTATCCACCTATGAACCCATGGACTGTCCATGGCGAGGCATACAGGCAAAGAGAAGAACCGCGGTCGGCGGCTGCACCGCACCAGCGGCACTCCAACAGACAGCAGGGCGGATCCTGGACTGGTCTAGCAGCATTCCAGGAAAGGAAATTAACGGTAAGTGAAATTTCTCCTTCTAGTTCATACTGCTAGACCAGTCCAGACAAACGGGCAGTACCCACGCTACCTGCTTTCAAAGGGGGGCAAGGCCGCCGACAGCTCAGCAACTCCAAAACGGACCTCCTGACGGGCATGAACGTCCAACCTATAATGACCGACAAAGGTGGACAGCGACGACCAAGTCGCCGCCCGGCAAATATCGAGAGGAGCTACATGAGACCTCCCGGCCCACGAAGCTGCTTGCGCACGAGAGGAGTGAGCACGGAGTCCTGGTGGAGCTGGCTCTCCCAGAAGAAGGTATGCCGCCTCAATGGCCTCCCTAACCCATCTAGAAATGGTAAATTTGGAGGCTGCGGATCCCCAACGAGGACCCGCGAACAAGACAAAAAAGGAACAGTCATATGGAAGGGTTTCGTGACCCCCAGATACCGAAAAAGAACCTTCTTAAGGTCCACCGCCCGCAACGGAGACCAACCACTGTCACACTGCGCCTTTGGAAAAGACGGAAAGAAAAGAGGCTGGTTAACAGTGAACGGCGTCAGCACCTTGGGCAAAAAGGAGGGACAGATCGCAGAGAAACGCCCTCTGAGGAAAATGAGAGATAGGGATCTCGACACGAGAGAGCCTGGTGCTCAGAAATACGGCATGCCGAAGTTATGGCCACCAAGAAGACCGCCTTCAGAGTCAAATCTTTAAGAGAACAGGCCCTCAGAGGCTCAAAGGGAGGAGCAACGAGGGCACAGAGGACAAGCGCGAGAGCCCACGCCGGTACAGGCGAACGTAGAGGAGGCCGGAAGACCCTAACTCCGCGGAGGAACCGAGACACGTCCAAATGCGAAGCAATCGATCGCCCCGCTATAAGACCCCGAAAACAAGTTAAATCGGCCACTTGCACTCGCTAGGAACCGAGTGCTAATCCCTCATCCACTCCAGCCTGTAAAAAGGACAGGATGTCCAGGACACCGCAACGCCAGGGAGAGAGATCATTTCGCGAACACCAACCGTCAAGAGACGCCAAACCTTAGCGTAAGCCAGCGACATAGTAGACCGCCGCGCCGTGAGAAGCGTCACGACCACGCTAGGCGAATAGCCTTAGCGAGCAAACCGGCGGCGTTCAATAACCAGGCCGTAAGCGAGTAAGGAGCCGGGTCTTCCATCTCCACTGGTCCCTGAATCAGAAGGCCGAGAAACGCCTCGAGGCGGAGCGGCGACGCCCGAGACAGACAGAAGTGATCCGCATAGCATGGTCCGCGAGGCCAATTAGGAGCCAGCAGGAGCACTGGGCCGCGATGGTCTCGGAGCCTCTGGAGAACCATGCATATCATGGACCAGGGAGGGAAAACATACAGGAGAAGATGAGTCGGCCACGGCTGAGAGAGAGCTTCTATGCCGTGCGCTCTCTTGTCCCTCCAATGGCTGAAGTACAGCGAAACCATGGCAGTCCGCGCCGTAGCCATTAGAGCCATGGTCGGTAGTCCCCACAGGTGAACAATGGACCGGAACGCATCCCGTTGCAGAGCCCAGCCCCCGGGCTCCAGAGAGTGCCGGCTGAGAAAATCGGCGTGCACCTTGTCCATGCCTGCGATGTGCTGCGCCGATAGCCTGAAGATGTTTCTCCGCCCACGGGAGGAGCAAACGCCTTTCCTGCGAGACACCCGGACAATGTGCGCTGCCTAGGCGGCTTAGGTAAGCAACTGTCGTGGCGTCGGACAGGATCCGAACCGCACGCCGCCGCAGAAGAGGCTGAAACTGAAGAAGGGCTAAGCGCACTTTCCGCGTCTCGAGACAATTGATAGACCCATTGGGCTTCGCGAGGTGACCAACTCCCCTGCGCCGAGGCCACGCCGCAATGCGCTTCCTAACCGGAGAGGTTGGCGACTGGCGTCACCAAGATCCAGCGCAGAGACTCCAGAGGGACCCCCCGTAGAAGATTGCGTGCCTGAAGCCACCAGCGGAGGCTGCGGCGCAGCGGCGGAAGCAGAGGCAATCGGATTCGATAACTCTCCGATACCGGCGACCAACGAGATAGAAGTGCCGTCTGCAAGCAGCGCATGTGCGCTGTCACTCACAGAACGAGGGCTATCGTTGCTGCCATGGACCCCAAGAGTTGAAGGTAGCCCCAAGTCCAAGGCGCCGCTTGATCCAAGCAGCAGCGGAGCTGAAGAGAGATCTTCTGAAAGCGTTCCTGAGGTAGAAACACCCGTCCCCGACGAGTGTCGAAGCCAGCCCCTAGAAAATCCAGGACCTGAAGCATCCCAAAATAGACAGAGTAACGTCCCAGTCCTCCTTCCAACGGTGGACCGGGACGAATGGCATCTAAACGCTGGAGCCTTTAAATTAAGCAACATCCGCTGCCCATTGACGCAGGCTGAGCCATCTCCGAGCTACCGACACCGGTGCTAGGAAGCGAGCTGACAGCCGCAAGAGATCACAGAAGGCCTCTGCCCGGAATGCAGCGATGGATTCGAAATGAACCAACTCGGGAACACCTGGAAGCTGCTGAATCCATCAAAGGGAGGCCCGAGCTGCTAGACCTCCGCACACCCCTGCATGAAGGAAATAGCGGGCGAAGAAAAAACCCGTCTTTAGCAGACTCCCAATTCTTTAGGTCTTGCTGGACGCGGAGTGCCGCTCCGCCCTCAACCGGAAGTGTGGTATGCCTGGGGACCCTGGTCATAATGCATCAACTGTCGGGTATGTCAGCCAACGGTCCAAGTCAAAGGGAGACCAAGGGTATAACTGACCCAATACCGCGGGCCGTACGAATGCCCTGGAAAATGGGATCCAGCTGCAACCGGATTTGAGAACCCTGAGGATCAGGCGTGTCGGCTAGGAGGAGCGACTCCATCACCTGTGTGATTAGAGCCGGCAACTCCTCTTTCCGAAAAAGGCTGAGAACAGTCAGCGAAGAAACAGACGGAGAATATTCCCCATCTCCTTACTCCAACGAGTCAGGGCTGACCTCCGAAGATTTAAAGTCTTCTTGAATATCCATAGTACCCCGCAAGGCACATGCAACGCTCCTAGGAGGACGTACTGCTCTAAGGGTCTGAGGACTTATGGGACCACTTGCGAGACCACGCCATATCCTCGCCTGCTACTGGGCAGATGTAGGAGATATACCAAAAGACTCCAAACGTCACAGGTGTCATGCCAGATGGAAGAGTGTGAGGAACACACTGTCAGTCAAGGCTTCTGTAGCTTCAAGCGGCTGTGGAAGCGAAATGGGAGCTGACTGAATCCTTTCCTGCAGGAAGATCCTGCAGCAGGGGCTCTGAGGAGGGAGGAGATAAGGTGCTGATGATCCCATCTAGCAGCGCAGTGGGAATGGGGGAAGAGTCTCCCGGATGCAGCGTGCAGGTGGAACACAAGCAATCTATTAATTCCCCCTTCGGCTTATTACATATCACATATAATACAGCCAGAGAAACAAGCATTGCAGAGACTTAAACCACCCGTTCTCCTTTCTTTTTTTTTTTCTTTTCTTAGCGTTTAAAACAAAAATCAAGGTAGGCTCAGGGCAACAGAAGACTCTTCAAGAAAAGGGATTTTGAAACTCCCCGTGCCTTCACAGCATGTTTAAATGTGTGGAAACTGCTATCCAGAGCTGTTCCCTCCAAAAACGAAACACTGAAGAGAAAAACAAAACGGCCGCTGGCACAGAAAAACTGTCAGGTAGGTAATGAGCTGAGAAGGAAACTGTCAGTCATTCACTGTGCTGGTACAGAGAAACTTTCAAAGTCAGGGTAAGGCAATTACAGAGACTGAAAGTAGGGAAATTAGAGTTTGATCCCTCCGCAGCCACTCAGACCTTCATGGCAGGGGTTGAAAGGTGTTTCTGGGGAGGGATGGAGAAGCCCAAACCCAGCTGAACTGAAGATTACAGTGAGTAAGCTTTTTTTAGGCCGAGCCCAAAACAGTCAGGATCCAAAACACTGACTTAAAATTCCAATCAAATGGTATATTGAATAAGACAGGTACAATATTCCAGTAAGACGTACACAGTAACCCGGCTGCAGATTGTGGATTAAAAATTTAAAGTAGGAACTTCAAAACTCAGAGGCAGCCGGTCCGGATGCAGTTGACATCAACCCAGGGCAGCTGAGGCAAGTAAGAAAAACAGTCTACTTAGAGGTTTCTTTCAGAAAATGATACCTGAACTTCCTGGGGATGTCCAAGCCCCCGTGGCAAAGACTCAGCGCTGCGTAAAGCCAATCGAGAGCTCCACTGAAGCCAGGCTCAGGAGTTCCCAAGTTTATCTGTGGAATCAAGACGCTGGGGGAAGAGCACAGCGGATGCTTGAGGTCCTTGTGTTTCTTCTGACAGCCTATGCAGTGTAGACCTGAATAAGGCATAGTGAGAACTAAAAAAAAAAAATAACTCTGCCCCGCAGAAACAGCCATTTAACAATCTTCCCCATAATAGGTAATGCTTCAGTCAGCCTTCTTTGTTGGGCACAGGGCCGGATTTACGTATACGCCATGTACGCCATGGCGTAGGGCCCACAGCTGGGAAGGGCCCACAAAAAAGGAACAAGTTAGGCTTTTTTTTTAAAAATAAAATTAAAAAAAAAAAAACCTGCTGGCTGCCGCCGCGGGGCCCCCTCTGCTGCCGCGGCAGCATGGACTGACCCGCGGGGGCCCCCTCAGCAAGCTCGATCCCTCCCTCCCTCCCTCCGTGCAGGCTGTGAGAGACGCGAAGGCAGACTGTCTCCTTTGCGTCTCTGTTAAGCCCGCAGGGGCTGATGGGACATTTCCCATCAGCCCCTGCGGGCTTAACAGAGACGCGCGGGAGACAGTCTGCCTTCGCGACTCTCACAGCCTGCACGGAGGGAGGCACGGAGGGATCGAGCTTGCAGAGGGGGCCCCCGCGGGTCAGTCCATGCTGCCGCGGCAGCAGAGGGGGCCCCGCGGCGGCAGCCAGCAGGTTTTTTTTTTTTAATCAAATTTTACTTTAGGCCGGGGGAGGGGGAGGGGGAGGGTAGGACTGGTAATGGGCTATTGGGGGGGCTGGGACTGGAAATGGGGTGGGGGATTAAGGCTGGAGGTGGGCTGATGAGGGTAGGACTGGTAATGGGCTGTGGGCGGGTGGGGGGGTTAGAACTGGTAATGGGCTTTGGGGGGGGTTAAGACTGGTAATGGGCTGTGGGCTGATGGGGGCTGTCTGGTAATGGGCTATGGGGGGGCTAGGACTGGAAATGGGCTGGGGGGGTTAAGACTGGAGGTGGGCTGATGGGGTTAGGACTGATAATGGGCTGTTGGGGGGGTTTAGAACTGGTAATGGGCTTTGGGGGGGGTTTAGAACTGGTAATGGGCTTTGGGGGGGGTTTAGAACTGGTAATGGGCTGTGGGCTGATGGGGGCTGTCTGGTAATGGGCTATGGGGGGGCTAGGACTGGAAATGGGCTGGGGGGGTTAAGACTGGAGGTGGGCTGATGGGGTTAGGACTGGTAATGGGCTGTGGGCTGGGGGGGGTTAGGACTGGCAATGGGCTATGGGGGGCTGACTGGAAATGGGTTGATGGGGTTAGGACTGGAAGTGGGCTGATGGGGGGGTTAGGACTGGTAATGGGCTGTGGGCTGGGGGGGGTTAGGACTGGCAATGGGCTATGGGGGGCTGACTGGAAATGGGTTGATGGGGTTAGGACTGGAAGTGGGCTGATGGGGGGGTTAGGACTGGCAATGGGCTGATGGGGTTAGGACTGGAAGTGGGCTGATGGGGGGTTAGGACTGGTAATGGGTTATAGGGGGGGCGTAAACTGAAAATGGGGTGATGGGGGGTTAGGACTGTAAGTGGGTTGATGGGGGGCTAGGACTGGAAATGGGCTGATGGGTGGCTAGGACTGGAAATGGGCTGATGCAGGGACTAGAAGGGAATGGATGCTGGGTGAGGCTGGAACTAGAAGGGAGCTGATGTTGGGGGAGGATTAGAATGGGATGGGGCTGGAAGAGTAAAATGGAGAAGGGAAAAATATTTTGTGTGGGAGGGATAAAAAATCTACAATTGGCCGGGTATTGGGAGAGTAAGTGGGGATTGAGGATGGAGGGGTAAAATTTGAGTGGATAAAATAGGAATGAGGAAAGAGCAAAAGGAGAAAGATTAGTATGTTAAAGCAGATGTAGAGAGAGAATGGAAAAAAACTAGAAGAGAGAAGAAAGGACAAATGGACAGCAGACGATGGAGAGTTAGCAGAAGACACGAAGAAACCAGAAGAAAGTGGCTGGAGCAATTGCAGCTGAAAAAAATGCACAAAAGGTAGAAAAATATCTCTTTATTTTGAATTTATTAATTGGAATATGTCAGCTCTGGTAAATGTGCATCATTAACGTCTGCGCTTTGTTTAGTACAAGAGCAAATTAATGTATAGTTTTATTTCTACAGTGTTGTACATTCCAAGTTTGGCTTTTGGGATTCCCAGTTTAATTATTGCCTTCCTGTTTCTAAAATGTGATTACTTGTTTGGTGATGGTCTATGTTCTGCATGTGTAACTGAGCTGAGGTGTTCTGTTTATATAATTCCTATTTGACATTGCCACTTGTTCTCTTTCCCCAGTAGGTCATGTATTGTTGTTCTCTGAAATGTATTGGTTTAATATTTGCAGTGTTGCCTTTTGATTGGTAGAGTATGGTGCTTTGTGAGTCCTGGTAGTGCTGTTAGGATACGGCGAGTTTGCTATGGGTTCTAAATGGGCAGTGTTTGTAGTAGTTCCTAATGTGTCTGGCAGTTGGCACTGGATTATAGTAATGTAGAAATCTTTTAGTCTTTCTTTATCCATACACTCATTAAGAGGCACGTTTACTAAAAGTTAGTATATGGTAACATTATGCAAATATTTATGCAAATGAGGCCCACACCCCCCTTGGGCCACCCCTGCTGGGGGCCCACAATTTTTGTTGGCGTAGGGCCTCACTCAAGGTAAATCCAGCCCTGGTTGGGCACAGTGGGGGATTGAAGCCCTGATCCCTGCACCACTGGTCAGTGTCTTAACCATTGTACTGTGGCTCTGAATTGCATCCTGTTCTCTATTCATGCCTTCCCTACTTTTTATTTATTATGTTAATACATAGGCAGAGAGAAAAGAACCCCTCCACAACTCACAGCTAGCAAGTGTTGTGGAAAAAAATTAAACATCAATAGAGCTGCTAGAAGCCAGCAAGTAGAGAAGGAATCTGGCTTCCCGCCAAAAACCGGGGTGCCATTAGCTATTCAAAATGGCCGCCGGCAAAAATAAACCTCAAAAAGAGTGAATTAAAACCCCCAAAAGCTAAGGAATTAACTTAAAAAAGTCTAAGGCCAAGGTGGGAGGGTTGCAGGCATGAGAGAAATGTCTAAAATCGCTGAAAGATCAATAAAAATAAATCGAGTCACCACAGAGCTGCAGACATCAGTGGGAGAAAGACAGGTTCTGTACTCACAGTACCGAAAGTGCAGAGAAGCCAAGGACCGCTGCTCAGACCACTGCCAGCTGCCTCACCACTAAAATCAGCCCAAGGGACTGGATTTTAGGAGGCTTACCATCCAGCTAAATAGTCCTCTTGACTAGTGCTGGGGAGTCTGCACATCAGCGATCTCTACTGTGACAGGACACAGGAGCTCAGCTGGAAAACACCCTGGTGCTCAGATAAGTACACTGGCAACTACAGGGGATAATCTCTCCAAAAGAAATCTCAAAGAAATAAAGCATTTTAAATCTTTTTTGAAGGAGCAAAAAAACAAAGCATCCAGATCTGCTGGAGACAGAGAAAAACGGAGGGAGACCCCTAGGGGTAGGATTATATCACCAGGCTCCAGCCTATCAGAGCTCTGGTAGAATTCTCTGTCTCCAAGATCTGCTGGCAGGGGTGCATAACCCGTTTGTCTGGACTGGTCTAGCAGTATGAACTGGAAGTGGATTTCCATACCCATTGAAGGAGAGGGTGCACCTACACGGCCTGCTCGGTGCTGGAAGTATCCATCAAGTTGAAGGCAGATGAAACCCTAGCAAACACCACCACCTCCTTCCAAAATAGGTAAATTACCCTGGCCTCTTCACAATCACCTGAAGGTGAGGGCACCTGCATGGTACGCGAGAGGGATAGCTGGCCTCTAGAGAGGTGCTTGCTCGAATGAGCCAGTCATCTAAGTAAGGGAAGACAAATATTCCTAGAGTCCTTAGAAATGCAGCCACTACCGCCATGCATGTTGTGAAGACTCTTGAGGCAGAGGCGAGGCCAAAAGGCAGGACTCTCTATTGATAATGTCTCCCTTGAAACATGAAGCACAGGAACTTTCTGTGCTGCGAATGAATAAATATGCGAGTGTATGCTTCCTTTAGATCAGGGGTTCTCAACCCAGTCCTCGGGACCCACCTAGCCAGTCGGGTTTTCAGGATAACCACAAAGAATATGCATGGAAGAGATTTGCATATAATGGAGGCAGTGTATGCAAATCTCTCTCATACATATTCATTGTGGTTATCCTGAAAACCCGACTGACTAGGTGGGTCCCGAGGACAGGGTTGAGAACCCCTGCTTTAGATCTAGAGAACAAAGACAATCGCGACTCTGGAGACAGGGAAGAAAGGTTCCTAGGGAGATCATCTTGAATTTCTCCCACAGGAGATGCTTGTTTAGTTTCCTGAGGTCCAGAATGGGCCTGTATCCTCCTGTTTTCTTTGAAAAGAGGAAGTACGGAGAATAAAAGCCTATTCCCTATTGGGATGGTGGAACTTCTTCTATTGCACCCTGCAAGAAAAGGGAGGTGTCCTCTTGGAGCAACAGAGCAGTGAGGGGAGGGTGAGAGCGGAACTCTTGGAAGAGTCCGGGGGGGGGGGAGGGGTAGACTTTGTAGATGAAGCTTGTATCCCTCCCGTACTATGGACAAAGTCCACTGCTCTGATGTGATAAGATGCCACCTGCAGGAAAAGAGACAGTCTGCCGGGGATGTGGACGGGATCTGGACTCTCCAGAGGCAGAGCTGCTATGTTCTCTAGAAAGGAGTCAAAGCCCCTGAGGAGGCTGGGTCTGCTGAGGTGGCTGTGCTTAGGAGTCTGAGCCTTTTTTTTTTTTGCTGCTTTGCTGGCTGCTGCCCCTTATGAGAAGCATGATGCTGGCACACAACAGCAGGGATATAAGAAGGATAGTAGTACTTATTATTGAAAAAAAAGCTCTTTGCTGCTTTTGTCCTAGCTGGGTTGGCAGTAGATCTAGATAGAATCTGAGAACACTACCCTGAATAGGCTGAGAGGCTTTGTCTTGCCAATCCTTGCCAAAAAGGTTGTCACCGGTACAAGGGATATTAGCCAGCTTAATTTGAACCCACTGTTCAAGATCCGATGCTTGAAGCCAAGCAATCCTGCGTGCACCGATGCAGATGGATGACGTCCTGCAGATGCACTCAAAACAGTCAAAAGTTGCTCTATTAACAAACTTTGAAACATTCTGAGCATGCTTTACAAGGATAAGATAATCTGCTCTCCTGTCATCAGGAGAAGAGGAGCCATTAACTAAATCCTTAGCCACCTCTCTAAGGAACATACCCATATAAAGCATGTAGGAACCGATTCTGGCCCGATAACATGGAGGCCTGAAAACAACATCGACCAAAGACGTCAAGGGTTCTCAATTCCCTACCAGGAGGATTCAAAGAATGTGTCTTAGCACTCTTTATTCGATACACTGCTGATTCAACCATCATGGAATGGTACGGCAATTGCATCTTTTGGAAACCGGGACACTCCGGTGCCCGGTACATGGTATCGAGTCGCCGAGAATGGGGAGAGATAGTAAGGGGTGTCTCCCACATATGAAGCATAAGGTCATGAAGTATCCGATGGATAGGGAACGTAGCAGCCTCCTTCGGGGCAGCAGGATATTGAAGTAGTTAGAGAGTTCTTCAGCCCTAGGCTCTTTCTCCGATGTCACTGTTACTGACAGACCCCTAGCAACATCGCGAATAAAGTCTTGAAATACATGTCCTCTGGAGAGGATATGCAATGTTGCGGAGATGGAGATGGGTCCTCCGGGACAGTTCTCATATCATGGATATCTACTGATTCATTGTCCAATGAATTGGAATGGAAAGACTCAAAAGTATCGACAGGCAGAGTGTTTCTGCTCTGCATGGACTCTGTACTGATCAAAACCTGTAGCCGAGGCTTGTGGTGTCGAAACGTTGATACCGGAAAGGGATTCGAGGGCTGGCATGGGCGGTAGCATGGCAAGCAGCACAAAGATCGATATGGGTTGTATTGGTACTAGAGCTGGTACAGACACCTGCGGAACAGATTGTAAGGGTTTTACTGGTACAGAGGCCACTCGGCCAGAATATGTTGATCCATGGAGTTTACTGATGCTTGGGAATCTGTACCGGAATTGCAGGCCACAATCCCTGAGCATGGCACCAGGAGCTCTCCGGAGGTGGAGGCCTCTGGAGCATCCTGGGACCCCACTAAGGCTTTGGAGGGAAGGTCCTCCAGCCAGGGTTGCTTGGTCGGTGAGTTCCCTTCCAGGGCAACGCCCGAGGTATCTCGATAATTAGAAGGAGATCCATCCTTGGAGGGCCGGCCAGCCTTCAATGAGGATTTAGGTTTTGATAGCTGAGATCCTTGGGAGGAGGAGGAAGATGAAGCTCTCGATGATGTCGATGCTAAAGATACCGCATCAGAGGCAAAGAGGGTGCTCAGCTTTGCAGCTCGATTCTGTAGGCCTCTGTCATCTTCCCTACAGAAAGGACATTCTGATGGCTAATGATCCAGCCCCTAAGCATTTGAGACACCAGTCATGGGTGTCTGTGGCTGAAATGGTATCACCACATTTGTAACACTTTTTAAAAATCAGTGGATGGTTTTTCTAATTTTGTCTGTAACAAAAAGGAAGGCCTAAGATGGTGTTGATGCGCCCGAAGGAAAGAATAATTCTTTCCCTCAGACTTTTTTTTTTGATAAAGAAAGAAAAAGAAAGCGTTGACGGGAAGGCAGATGCAACCACGAAAAATTTGAAAAAGATTAAATTTTCTGCGGTGACAGAAATTGCTTCTTGTTGGCTTTGCAGAAAATGAAGAACTGAGGAGGGAGAGCTGGAAAGGTGGGAAGGCAGCTACACAGGAGCAGTGGGATGCTCCCAAAGCTTTCCTACTGGACGCTGGGGAGCGTTCCCGCACAGGCTCCGTTGGTACAGATGTCACCCATATGTGAAGACTAAATTCCTGCTGTTCCTGGAGATACATCACGACACAATAAAAAAAGACACATGGGACCACTGGGTGACAGAATAAGTAAGGAGGGGAAAAACTGATAGCCTCACCCCCACCCTCCCTAGAAAAATGTACTGAAAGAAAAATAAAATCAATTGCACTTCATTTTTTGTTTTGCTGATAGACCGATCACGTGAAGAGAGATCCATTGTTTGGCTGCATCTTCCCTTCACCCTTTCTGGTTGCCTCTGTTGTTTCATGGAGAGATTCCCTTGTGTATTAGCAATTTGTTTTTCCAAACATCTAGATCCAGTGAGAAATATTACATACAGATTTCCTGTCATTGCTCATTTTATTTGATGATAAATCCATTAATCACTCTTATAAACTATTTGGGCTATAGGTTTAGCCTTAACCCTAGAGATATTAATGACCTACATCTACCATTTTACAGATGGTTTGAGGCTTTATAGCTCTAGCTATTATCACTTAACTTAGCATGGTAAAAAGCTTTTCAGACTTCAAGATACGTTTGGTCTGCACACTGTACTAAGGCAATTTGAGTTTAGTGTACTTTATTTATTTGATATACTACCTTTCCTGGTCACAGCATACCAATTTACAAAAAAAGTATGAGGTTTAGAATAAAGCAAGCCCCAAGACATGGGCTGTAAAGGAAAATATACACAAAAATTAGAGCAGGAGTTAAGAGGGCAGAGGGTATAGTATCTTAAAGAAAAGCTAATTAAAACTGAAAACGTGACTGAAGTCTGCTACATAAAAGAACTTGAACAGAATATAAATATCTAGGCGTAGGGGAAGGAATCCAGCACAAGCTGAGAAAAACATAAGCAAAGATTATAGGAGACCTTAATAGTACAGAAGATATGAGCCATTAATCAACTTGCAATCTCTAGGCTTTCATACAGCCTAGGAATAAGGCTGGCTTCAGAAAGACCTAGAAAAAAATTGGATCTAAGAACAGGGAAACTCCTCTATACCCAGGAGGTAATTTATAAAAATCACTATAGGTAAAAGACAGAGGAGGAACAGATCTCAGAAATAAACTGCATATAAGGAGCCATAATTATAGGCCTTCAGGCATACACAGATCCAAATACACGGAAAAAAACAATAAATCCACAAAGTTGGTCTCCATTCTTAAACTATGACAAGCATTCTGAAAAACAGAAGGAAAGAGAATCCACCAGCACATATGGGGAAGGAAGCAACAGAATTTCCAAACAAGAGAAATTTTTTTTTTAAAGATTCATCTGACCAGAAAACAAGGCCAGAAAAGAAGCAAATACATATACTGTGGGAAATACAGAGCATTACTCCAGGAGCCTTATGTTGATCAAAGCCAGAGATAGGAATGATTAAGAAGAGGCAAATTTAAGCCTTAAGATGAGGGATTGATCACTGCAGCCCAAGATTGTGGCTTAAAGATGAGCAGGGCCGGCTGAAACGTTTGTTGCCCCAGGCAGAAGCCCCGGCTGTGCCATTACCCCCTTCCTATCCCAACACCACTGTTCCCTGCTGCCACCGATTCTGTTGGCGAGGTCGGTGGGACAGCTCATCTTGGCATAGCAGCATCAGCAGCCCACGGCAGGAGATGTGCTTCGGCTGCTTCTGATCCCCCTCCAACACAACTTCCTGCTGGGAAACCAGAAATGGCAGGCCACATGTGCCGAAGCACATGGCCTGCTGCCCAGAGACATGCGGCCCTAGATGGCCAACTAGCCTGCCTAGTAGACGGGCTGGCCCTGCAGATGAGATCATTCAGAATAAAGCTTAGGAAAAAAAAACCTGGTAAAACTTAGAACTAAAAACCTTACCAGTTAAATTCCTCTTTTAGTCCTGTCAGATCAGTCCAGATAAGTCAATTTTGGCATCCTGCCAGCAGATGGAGACAAAGGGAAGAAAGAAAAAAAAAGTACAAATCTGACTTCCCATACAGGGATCCAGTGCTGCCTCTTTTTTCAGTATTCCATGTCACAGCTAAGACAACAGAAGGCACTTGTTCTGTTTGGGTTTCCATTTCACCAATACAACCAAACCTGATGCAGTCAAAACGCACACTATGGTCATTATGGTCAGGAGTGGAGGAGTGGCCTAGTGGTTGGGGCAAGGTACTTCAGGACGGAAGTTCAAATCCCACTAGAGGACAGCAACCTTGGGCCGGAAGGACTGGGGTTTCTAGTCCCACAGGTGCTCCTTGTGGTCTTGGGCAAGCCACTTAACTATTTTACAGGGAACATGGGCTATGGAGGGTTATCTCCAAGTTATAATGCCCTGTTCAATGTAATTTCAGTTTGTTCATTGTAAACCGCACTGATGCAGAATAGCGCGGTATATAAGAGAATGTAAATAAATAAATAAAAAATAAAATAAATAAAAAATAAATTAATCTAGAAATGAGATAATGACTAAGCCAACTACTTTCAGAATGGGCAGCACCATACTTGCTGTTAGTTTACTGAAGTTATCACACAGTCTCTTTGATTACTACATCTTCACTAGGTGGGTTCCGGACAGTCAGGCAGGATAGAAAGAAAAAAATAAACATGTAAATGTAAATGTCACCTTCTTTATCATTCATGCCAGACCAGCCCAGTCGAATGGGATGTACTGAAGCTCCATCCAGACCAGGCAGCTGGAAACTATGACAGCTATCATGACACTTACATCCCTGCTTGCACAATCAAACTGAAACGCCTAGAGCAGGAATGGAAAGGAGGCCCTATCCTCTTGAAAGAGATTCTGACACCCTCAAATGCGCTTGCCAGTCTTGCAGTCTCTTATTGATTTGGTCCAAAATGTTCATCTCCTTGATGCCTCCTGAAATTTAGCATCTTCTGCTTTAGGCCCTTTTGGACATATTACCCCATCTTTTCACGTTGGTCATTATCCGTGTGCCCAACCTTTAAGAACTCACTCAACTCCAGGTTGTTGGCGACATACAGTTTATGACATTTCTCTACTTGTGATACTAGTTTGGTTCTTGATATTATGCAATGTCCCTGCAGGCTTCTTTATGTTGGCAAGACTAATACAAAACTGAAACCAAGAACGATAGAGCACAGGAAATGTATTACACGCAGGCTCACTGAGAGACCTTTGCTCTCACATTGTTTGCAGAACAGGCATACTTTGTGGATTTTTCATTTTTTGCTATTTTTACTCCACACATTTCGTGGCATAGAGATGATCCTAACAATACTTTGCTAAGGGAAGAACAAAGGTTTATTTTTAACTTTAAAGGTAGTTAATAACCTGTGGCAAGTGTCCTCGGTGGACAGCAGGAATACATCCTCACATATGGGTGATATCTCCGATGGAACCACAGGCAGGAATGCTCCCAAGCTTCTTGTGAAAGCTTTTGGGAGGCTCCACCACGCCTGCGCGCCTCCTTCCCACCTGTAACCATGATATCATCTTCATTCAGTCTGATAGCATAGCTGCAGCAGACAACTCCTTAGGGAGGTGGGAAGGTTGTGAGGACTTATGTCTGCTGTCCAAGGAGAACATCTGCTACAGGCGAGCAACAACCTTTTCTCCGTAGACAAGCACGAAGTACATCCTCATGCATGGGACTTCCAAGTTACAGGTACAGAAAACCGAGGCAGCCACCAAGAAGGCAAACAACTGCAAAATGGCGAGAGATCAGAACAACTTGACCAACTATGTACAAAATGAGAGAATGCGTCTATTCCCTTTTTCTTGGTTTTTTTTTTCCGGTAGCCTGAACAGAATAAAATGAGCCTAGGAAGGATGGAGTTGGATTCTAATCCCCAAACAGATTATGGAGTACAGACTGGCTGAAGTTGCTGTCGCATCAAGAATTCCTGTCTAGGCAGCAGTGAGACATAAATGTGTGGACTGAAGACCACGTTGCAGCCCTGCAGATCTCTTCCATGGAGGCCATGCATAAGCTGGACACCAATGCAGCCATAGCTCAGACATTGTGAGCTGTGACATGACCATCAAGGTTCAGGCCAGCCATGGAATAAGCGAAAGAGATGCAGTCTGCCAGCCAAATTCTTTATCTTTATTAGTGCATTTAATAAACTGCACCTCTACAGATTCAATATGGCGGTTTACAATAAATAACATTTGCTACAGAGAGATCAAAAGGAGGAAAGGAACGACAGTTATCCGTTAGGACAGGAAAGGTCAGTCACACAGTGGGAGAGACAGGTATAGGAAAGAAGAGAGCAAAAAGGAGGGATGGGAGGGAATAGGATCATGCAGTGGGTGGTGGAAGGTCAAAGGCGAGCTAGAATAAATGGGTCTTTAGTATAGACTTGAATTTATGGAGAGAGCAGGGCGGAGGGAGAGAGTGCCCACTTGTGCAGCTGGAGGACTCAATTCGATCTGCCAGAGTGTTTTGCTCGCCTGGCAGATATGTGACATTTACATGTTTCTTTCTTTCTTTCTAGCCTGCCTGACTATGCAGAACCCACCTAGTGAAGCTACAATAATCAAAGAGACTATGTGATAACTTCAGTGGTGAACTTCCACAACCTGACCGTTCCCAACACAGAAGATATGAATCCATTTCTCCCCTGCTTGTTGATGCAGAACATGATGACCCAATTGTCAGTCTGAATGAGAACAATTTGGTTAGCCAGTCGATCTTGAAAAGCCCATAGAGCGTTTGTCACTGCCCTTAGTTCCAAGAAATAGATCTGATAGAGACTTTCTTGGAGGGACCAATCGCACTGGGTGTATAACCCATCCAGATGAGCTCTCCACCCCAGCTTGGATGACTGTCATCAGAACCTTTTGGGGTGGAGCAATTTGGAAAGGAAGACCTTTGAGTAAATTGTGATGGACTGTCCACCAGTGTAATGACTGAAAGAGAGGGGCCGTGACACACAGACAATCCCCGAGTCGACCCATGGCCTGGGTCCATTGAGTCCTCAGAGTCCACTGAGCTTGACTGTTCTGGAGGCGTGCCAAGGGAATAACATGTACCGTGGAGGCCATGTGGCCCAGCACAATCATCATCTTGCAAGCTGTTGCCTACTGACTCAGTTGAATTTCCCACACAAGTGCCGTCAATCTGTGAAGTCGGTCGTGCAGTAAAAGGCTGTCACCTGAGTTGAGTCTAGCAAGGCTCTAATGAATTCCAATTGTTGGGTGGGCTGAAGGTGGGACTTGGAGTAATTTACAAAAACCCTAGTAGTTCCAACACCCAAATGGTCAACCATGTTGATTTTTGGACTCCTTCTGGAGTTGTTCCCTTAATCAGTCAAACACTTCCAGCATCCAGAGGTATGCAGTTACTACCACAAAGCATTTTATGAAGATGCAAGGCACGGAGGCTAGGCCGAAGGGCAACACTTGGTACTGGAAGTGTTGTCCCCCCCCAGGACGAATGAGATATCTCCAGTACGTATACACATCTTTCAGATCCAGAAAGCATAGCCAATCTCCTTTTTGAGGGTAAGGAAGCTAGGTGCCTAGAGAAATCATTCTGAAGTTTTCTCTTACCAAGTAGGTGTTCAGACCTCTTTGGTCTGGGATGAAACAATATCCCTCGTTTTCTTGAATGAAAAAATACCTGGAATAAAACCCCTGACCTCTCTGCTCTGGTGGCACGAGCTTGATCGCAAGATCTGACAAGAGGGCGGCGATTTCTCTCTGAAGCAAATCCTGATGCACAGAGTCGAGATGATGCACCATCAATGGAGGGGGGGGGAATTTGGTGGATTTCTATTAAATGTAATTTGGAACCGCTTTTGATGAGTCAGAAATTGAGGGGCCACCTCCGTGCAAAAAGAAAGAAAGAAAGAAAGAAAGAAAGAGTGAGCCTTCCCCAGACCAGAGGGTTTCCTACTGCGGTTATTGGAAGATCAGAGCATAGCCAAAGGAACAAATCAAGACGCCGCTCCAGGTTTTGGCTGAGGAGCCACAGGGCCTTCAGGCTTCTTGAAACATTGCTGTTGACATGGGGCCTGCTGGGGTTGGGGGGTTTAGGGCCCAAGAAAGTGCCTACACCTACGAAGGTAATAGGTCTTTTTTTTTTGTTTCCACCTTGGTATCGCCTACAATAGGAGGCGTGCTCAAACATGTGCCTGGACAGTCTGGAAAGAGTAACATGTTGCTTCTCAATACAGCCAGCTTCTCTTCTACCTGTTTGCCAAAGAGATTCTCTGAGGCATGGGGAGTCAGCCAGCTTGTTCTGCACTGATTGTTCAAGGTCCTTGCCATGGACCACTAGGGAACGATACTGATCCAATTTTCCAGGAAGGAAGGAACTGGGCCAGATCAGTCAAGTCACACATGACGTTCTTCAAGAAATCGACCAAGGACCACGATTTCGACCTTTTGTAATAGAAGAGTTCCTAGAAACAATCATACCCCAGCTGAATAAAGACCAAAACAGCCTTGAAAAAACTGTTTCTAATTGGAATACTGCAATAAAAATAGCTTCAAAACCATTAGATACCAAACCTAAAAGAAACAATAAAAGAACATCGGAAAAATGGTACACATATGAGCTAACTACATTTAAAAAGCAACTCAGAAAGATTGAAGCTAAATGGAGAACAGATAAAACATCAGAACTGCGGGACCTTTATATCTCAACTCTTAATTCCTACAGATTAGCCACAAATTATGCCAAAAAACAATACCATACAGCAATTCTATCTAAAGCTATTAATCGACCAAGAGAATTATTTGAAATAGTAAAATCATTATCTAAAGCCCCACTGACCACACACCCAAAGCACCTATCAACCCCCAAGCATTGGCAAACTATTTTGCTGCCAAACTAAAGCAAAGTGCCCCACCAATAACGGACCCATTCCCCAATACAAGGAATAACATAAGTGAATGGAAATCATTCCATCCTATTGATAAAAAACAATTGCTCAATATAATTGCTAATCTTAATACAACTACATCCCTTTTAGACCCTTGCCCAGTATCCTGGATTAAGACAACAAAGCTAATACTCGCCCCCTACATTTTAGATATAGTAAACAAATCGTTGCAACAAGGTGTTCTACCCAAAGAACTCAAACTCGCAGCAATCCGCCCAATTTTGAAAAATAAAACACTAAATGAAAATGACCCATCATCATACCGACCAATTGCCAGTATTCCATTCATGACTAAAGTCATTGAAAAGGTTGTTCAACTACAACTCCAAGACTATATAGATTCCTCTGCTCCCCTTGATGATCACCAATATGGGTTTCACCCTTTCCATGGCATAGAAACTCTATTACTAGTCCTTCTTGACACTCTCATCAGGGGCATGGACAACACCAAGCAAGCATTCATTCTGGTATATCTCCAGGAACAAGCAGGAATACGTCATCACATATGGGTACGTCGGCACCGACAGAGCCCGCGCGGGAAAGCTCCCCAGCTTTTCAGATTAAAAGCTTTTGGGGCCTCCCACTGCACATGCGCGCTGCCTTCCCGCCTTCCTGACCAGCTCTCGTCAGTTTCTTTTTTTCCGCGGAGCCAGCAGGTCGTGTTCCTGTCACCGCTGAAGAAATTGTTAATTTTATTGTTTTCTTTAGACCGCGTACCTGCCTTCCCCATTCTGAAACCGGTACTGCCGGTCTCTCTTTCTTTCTTTTAAAAAAAAAAAAAAAAAAAATTTTTCTTTTCTTCAGCACAGCTTGGTACTTTGTTAGGCCTTCAGGCCTACACAATTTCTCCTCATGGAGAAGCCAGTTCCTGGTTTTAAAAAGTGTACCAAGTGCAGTGCTGTCATTCCTCTTACAGACACCCATGAATGGTGTCTTAAATGTTTAGGACCTGACCATTCCATACCGGACTGCCCATCCTGCTCCCAGATGTCGAAACGTGGATTGCAGAACCGGGCCAACAAGTTCCATGTGCTGTTTCCTTCAGAAGCATCACAGTCATCCAGGTCTTCCTCTCCGGATGGATCTCAGGTAACCAAAACTCCAGTGGGCAAATCCTCTAAAAGCAAATCTCTTTCTAAAGATCGAGAGGCTCTCAATTCTGAGTTCGAGGATTCTGCCCGGGCCAAAAAACCCCGGCGGGAGGCTCCGGCCTCCAAAGCAATCATGGGGTCACAGGTTGACATCGATGGCGCGGCCTCGACAGATCACCTGTTGTACTGCTCTGGGGTACCGGCCCATACCGGTACCGACATCCAGGCAGCAGTGGCGTCTATGGGCAATACTGTCCAAGTCATGCAGCAGGCCATTCTGGCTTTTATTAATGCTGCTACGCCCTCGGTACCGCAGCCAGCGGTACCGGGTCCGGTTCCGATAATGGCTTCCATACCGGAACCGAGGCCATCGTCTTCCAAACGCAGATCGGTTCCGCATGCCGGATCCGGGCTTTTGCCCGGTACCGATCCCATACCCGGTACGCCCGATGTCGATACCGAACGGTATGCGTATCGTGCGTTGGAAGCACATAGAGGATACTCTGCTTCTTCAGAGGATTTTAACTCCTCTGATGATTCTGATGAGTTCTCCCTTGATCTTCCTGAGGAGCCTTCTTCTCCTAACAGGAGAATGTCTCCACCAGAGGATTTGTCCTTTCAGGACTTCATCATAGAAATGGCTAAAGGTCTTTCTATTGCTTCATCCTCTGAAAAGGAACCCAGATCAAAGAAACTGGATATTTTAGGATACTCTAAGTCTCCTAAAGAGGCAGTCACCCTGCCTATCCATGAAATCCTTCAAGAACACTTGATGGACTTATGGGAGGCTCCTCTAACATTGTCTCCTTCTTTTCGCAGGTTGGACACCATGTACCGTGTCCCCCCTTCTCCTGGTTTCCAAAAAACCCAGTTGCCTCACCATTCTATTGTGGTGAAGTCTGCAATGAAGAAGATAAAGAGTACCAAAAGGCACTCTTCTACTCCTCCAGGGCGAGAATGTAAGACTCTAGACTCTTTTGGCAGGAAAATTTTCCAGGCTACTATGCTTATAGCCAGGATTAATTCCTATAGTCTTTACATGGGCATGTTTCTCAGTGAAATCGCTCTAAAAGTTCGGCATTTTGCCCCCTTTCTCCCTGAGGATAAGAGGGAGCAGTTCATTTCCTTGGTGAAACACCTTTTGGATATTTCAAAGTTCTCCAACAGGGCAGCTTTTGATTCCTTTGAGGGTGCTGGTAGGGCTTCGGGCATTGCTATAGCAGCCCGACGTCTTGCTTGGCTCCAGGCTTCTGATCTAGAACCTTGGGTCCTAGATGGCTTACGAAATCTGCCCTGTACAGGTGAGAACTTATTTGGTGAGGAGTGGCAAATTAAGGCCACTCAAATGGATGCAGAAAATGCCACCTTAGATAGACTTTCTAAGTCTACCTCCACTCCTGCCAAGAAGAAGTCTTTTAAGAGGCCTTATTACAAGAAGTCCAGATTTTCTACAAATACTGGCCAACAATCCTCTCAGCCTCGTTTTGCTGCTAAACGTCAGCAACCTAAACAGGCAAGGTCAAAGCCTGCGGCGTCTGCTACGCCTCAGCAGGCTCCACCCCCTCAGGGGTTTTGACTTGCCCCTAGAGAACTTAACTTTTCTGGCTCTAGAACAACCAGAGCCCCTCACCATACCCGGAAGGTTAGCTCACTTTGCTCCCAGATGGGAGCAAATTACATCAGAGCAATGGACCCTCTCTATCATCAGAGGGGGTTACAAACTCCATTTTTCCGACCTTCCTCCTTATACTATGGTGAGGCAGTTCAATTCTCCCCCATCTCTCCTGGCCCTCTTGGGTCAGGAAGTCTCCTCCCTCCTTGCCCAGGGGGCAATAGAGGAGGTCCCTCTTCTTCAACAGGGGACGGGATTCTACTCCCCTTATTTTCTAATACCAAAGAAGACAGAGGGCTTCAGACCAATTCTGGATCTGAGAGAATTGAACAAATTTCTTTTCAAGGAGAAATTCAAAATGCTTTCTCTGGGCATTCTCCTTCCATACCTTCAGAGTCAGGATTGGCTTTGTTCTCTAGATCTAAAGGATGCGTATACACACATACTCATCCACCCATCCCACAGAAAATAACTTCGATTTCTGTTTCAGGGAAAACATTTCCAGTACAGAGTACTCCCCTTCGGTCTAGCCTCTGCTCCAAGAGTGTTCACCAAATGCATGGCAGTCGTAGCTGCCTTTCTAAGAGGCCTGGGAATTTCAATATTCCCATACCTGGACGACTGGCTCATCCGAGCTCCCTCTCAGTCCCAGGCCCAAATTTCCCTGGACCGCACAAGGCGTCTTCTGCAGTATCTAGGACTGGTAGTAAACCTTCCCAAGTCTCAACTAATCCCTACTCAGTCTCTCGAGTTCATAGGGGCCCAGTTAGACACCATCACTGCAAGGGCCTACCTGCCTCAGGTCAGGGCCCAACGCCTGCTGAGTTTGGCCTCCCAAGCTCAGTCCAGCAGTCATTTGACAGCCCGGGAAATGCTGCGACTTCTGGGCCACATGGCCTCCACGGTACATGTGGTGCCCTACGCTCGTCTGCATATGAGAGCAGCTCAATGGACCTTGGCCACCCAGTGGACTCAAGCATCTGGAGCGCTCTCCGACCAAATACTCACCTCAAGCCGTCTATTTTGGTCCCTCCAATGGTGGACCATCCACCAAGAATCTGTTGTTGGGGGCCCCCTTCCAACCCTTGTTGCCCCAAGCAACCCTCACAACAGATGCCTCCCAGACAGGGTGGGGAGCTCATCTTCAGAACCTCTCCACTCAGGGCACTTGGTCTCCACAGGAGGCCACCCTTCATATCAACCTCCTGGAACTGCGAGCAATTTACCTTGCCCTCAAGGTCTTCTATACCCTCCTTGTCAACCTGACTGTCCTAGTTCAGACAGACAATCAGGTAGCCATGTTCTATATAAACAAACAAGGAGGGACAGGCTCTCTGTCGCTTTGCAACGAAGCTCTCAGAATATGGGCCTTCGCCAGAGAGCATCAAATTCACCTTCTTGCAGTGTATCTTCCAGGAGTTCAAAACTCTAGTGCAGACAGACTCAGTCGAGTTCTGCTTCCACACGAATGGTCCCTACATATGGACCAGATACGCAGAATCTTTCAGGAATGGGGGATCCCGGACATAGACCTCTTTGCAAGTCCGTGGAATGCCAAACTTCCCCGGTTCTGTTCCAGAACTCAGTGTCAGGGAGCTCAGGCCCACGATGCCTTCCTCCTGCATTGGGGTCAGGAATTCCTCTATGGCTTTCCACCCATTCCTCTAATATCCAAGACTCTGTTCAAGCTCCAGAGGGATCACGGGACTATGATCCTCATAGCTCCCCGCTGGCCACGCCAGGTGTGGTTCCCTCTACTTCTGCATCTCTCCCAGGGATCCTCCCTGGACCTGGGAGCTGCGCCAGACCTTCTGTCTCAGGAGGAGGGGACTTTGTGGCACCCAAACCCCAAATCCCTACATCTCAGAGCTTGGTTACTGAAGGCCTAAGTCTTCAAGACTTTAATCTTTCTCAACCTGTGACAGATATCCTTCATGCCTCTAGGAAACCTTCCACGAGGCGTTCTTATGCTTTCAAATGGAAACGTTTTTCCATTTGGTGTGCTCAGCAGGGTCTTGACCCTCTAGCACTTCCTTTGAATTCCCTCTTGGACTATCTCCTGCATCTTTCAAATGCAGGCCTTAAGACGAATTCAGTAAGGGTCCATTTGAGTGCTATTGCAGCATCCTTAAAACCTATAAATGGACAACCTGTCTCCTCTCATCCTCTTGTTTCACGTTTCATGAGAGGCCTGACTCTAACTAAACCTCCCATCCGACCTCCTCCGGTAGCATGGGATTTGAACCTAGTTCTAGGTCAGCTTATGAAGCCACCTTTTGAGCCTTTGGACTCTACCTCCTTCAAATTTCTTTCCTGGAAGGTTGTTTTCCTTATTGCAGTCACTTCGGCTCGCCGCATCAGTGAACTGCAGGCTTTAGTGGCTCATCCACCTTATACTAGGTTTCATCATGATAAGGTGGTCCTTAGGACGAATCCCCACTTTATGCCCAAAGTGGTCTCGCCTTTTCATCTTAATCAAGAGGTATATCTACCTGTCTTTTTCCCGGCTCCTCATGCATCCAGTGCAGAGAGGAACCTTCATACTCTGGATTGTAAAAGAGCTCTTGCCTTTTACCTCAACAGGACTCAACCACATCGAAAGTCTTCCCAACTTTTCGTGGCTTTTGATCCTTCTCATTTGGGACTTCCAGTCACCAAGCGTACACTTTCCAATTGGATCGCTCAGTGTATTTCTTTTGCTTACCAGAGTAAGAACATTTCTATGGAGGGCCATGTCACAGCTCACAATGTGAGGGCCATGGCCACTTCTATGGCTCATCTTCACTCTGTGTCCATAGATCAGATCTGTCGAGCAGCCACTTGGGCCTCGGTTCATACCTTCACAGCCCATTACTGCTTGGACAAGGACTCCCGCCGGGATGCCTTGTTTGGTCAGGCTGTCCTCAAACACTTGTTCCATACTTAAACAACTCCTGCCCACCTTCCCTGGATGGATGCCCGAGATCCATGCGAAGATGGTTTACCCTTGGAAGGGGGATCTCCCAGGCATCTTAGCTAGGGAGTCCCCATATGTGATGACGTATTCCTGCTTGTTCCTGGAGATAGCACAATTACTTACCTGTAACAGGTGATCTCTGGGAACAGCAGGAATTAGTCATCACAACCCACCCACCTCCCCTAGGAGTTGTATCTCTATCTATCTTCCTGTCCTCTCTCTCTATTGTCTCAGCTTTAAACTCGAACTGACGAGAGCTGGTCAGGAAGGCGGGAAGGCAGCGCGCATGTGCAGTGGGAGGCCCCAAAAGCTTTTAATCTGAAAAGCTGGGGAGCTTTCCCGCGCGGGCTCCGTCGGTGCCGACGTACCCATATGTGATGACTAATTCCTGCTGTTCCCAGAGATCACTTGTTACAGGAAAGTAACTGTGCTTTATTGACATATCTGCTGCATTTGACAGTGTAAACCACAATACCCTCATTTCAAGACTCAACCAACTAGGTTTACAAGAAACAACACTCGAATGGTTTAAATCATATATAACTGACCGGTCACAATATGTACAAATTGATCAAATTGCATCACCACCATTCCCACAGGAACAGGGAATCCCTCAAGGCTCTGCACTGTCCGCTCTCCTTTTTAACCTTTATCTCCAACCAATATACACCATATTCAAAAAATATGACAAACTATCACATATACGCGGATGACATCATGCTGTTCACCCCAATTAATATAACTGACCCTAACTGACAACTTAACAGCCTGTCTCTCTGAAGCTGAATTATGGCTCCGCTCACAGAAAGCACAGTTACTTACCTGTAACAGGTGATCTCTGGGAACAGCAGGAATAAGTCTTCACATATGGGTATCGTCGGTACCGACGGAGCCTGCGCGGGAACGATCCCCAGCGTCCAAAAGGAAAGCTTTTGGGAGCATCCCACAGCGCCTGCATGCTGCCTTCCCGCCTTTCCTAACCGCCTCTCTCCAGTTCGCGTTTTAAAGCTGAGACAAAGAGAGAGAGTGAGGAAAGAAAGATAGAGAGATACAACTCCTAGGGGAGGTGGGTGGGTTGTGAAGACTTATTCCTGCTGTTCCCAGAGATCACCTGTTAGAGGTAAGTAACTGTGCTATCTCCAGGAACAAGCAGGAATGAGTCTTCACATATGGGGACTCCCCAGCTAGAGATGCCTGGGAGATCACCCAGGTTTTGAGTCCCTGGGAAGGGCTCTACCTCCACCCATGAATCTCAGGCATCCAGCCAGGAATGGAGGGTAGGAGTTGGTTAGGTATGGAACAGGTGTTTGAGAACAGCCTGACCAAACAAGGCATCCCGGCGGGAGTCCTTTTCCAAGCAGTAATGGGCTGTGAAGGTATGAACCGCGGCCCACGTGGCCGCTCAACAGATCTGGTCGATGGACACAGAATTTAGATGAGCCATAGAGGCTGCCATGGCCCTCACATTGTGAGCTGTGACATGGCCCTCCAGAGAAAGGTTCTTACTCTGGTAGGCAAAAGAAATACACTGAGCAATCCAATTGGACAGAGTTCTCTTAGAGACTGGAAGTCCTAAATGAGAGGGATCAAAAGAGTTGAGAGGACTTTCTATGTTGCTGTGTCCTTTGTAAGTAAAAAGCAAGCGCTCTCTTACAATCCAGGGTATGGAGATTCCTCTCTGCACTTGATGCATGAGGTCCTGGAAAAGAGACAGGTAAATAAACCTCCTGGTTCAGATGAAAAGGTGAGACCACTTTAGGCATAAAGTGTGGATTAGTCCTGAGGACTACCTTGTCATGATGGAACCTTGTATAAGGAGGATTAGCCACCAATGCTTGCAGCTCACTGATGCGGCGAGCGGAAGTGACTGCAATGAGAAAGATAACTTTCCAGGAAAGAAATTTCAAGGAGGTAGTGGCTAAGGGTTCAAAGGGTGGCTGCATAAGCTGGCCAAGAGCCAGATTCCAGTCCCATGCCACTGGAGGTGGTCTGATGGGAGGTTTAGTCAAAAGAAGGCCTCTCATGAATCTTGCAATAAGAGGATGAGAGGAAATAGGCTGTCCATTGAGAGGCTTAAGGGATGCTGCAATAGCACTCAAATGGACTCTTACTGAATTCGTTTTAAGGCCTGCATGGGATAAATGCAGCAAATACTCTAGTAAAGAATTCAGAGGTATTGCAAGAGGGTTAAGACCCTTCTCTGCACACCAAATGGTAAACCTTTTCCATTTAAAAGCATAGGAACATCTAGTGGAGGGTTTTCTGGAAGCATGAAGGATATCCTTCACTTGCTGAGAAAGATGCAAATCTTGAAGGTCTAGGCCTTCAGCAACCAGGCTCTGAGGTGAAGAGACTGGGGATTTGGGTGCCACAACGTTCCCTCCTCCTGGGACAGGAGGTCTGGAGCAGATCCCAAGTCCAGGGAGGGAGCTTGAGAGAGATGCAGAAGTAGAGGGTACGACACTTGGCGTGGCCAATGTGGTGCTATGAGGATCATAGACCCCTTGTCTCTCTGAAGTTTGAAGAGTGTCTTGGGAATTAGGGGAATGGGTGGAAAGGCATAGAGGAAGTCTTGCCCCCAATGGAGGAGGAAGGCATCCCTGGCCTGAACTCCCTGACACGGAATTCTGGAACAGAACCGGGGAAGTTTGGCATTTCACGGACTAGCAAACAAGTCTATGTCTGGGGTTCCCAAAATTCGAAAGATCCTGGCTATTTGGTCCCCATGGAGGGACCATTCGTGTGGAAGCAGAACTCGACTGAGTGTCTGCCCAAGAGTTTTGAACCCCTGGAAGATACACTGCTATGAGATGAATCTGATGCTCTCTGGCGAAGGCCCACAATCTCAGAGCTTCGTTGCAAAGCAACAGAGCCAGTCCCGCCCAGCTTGTTCACGTAGAACATGGCTACCTGGTTGTCCGTGTGGATGAGGACTGTCTTGTAGCTGAGCAGGGTGTGGAAGACTCTGAGAGCTAGAAAAATTGCTCTGAGCTCTAAGAGGTTGATATGTAGAGATGTCTCCTGTAAAGACCAGATGCCTTGAGTGGAGAGATCTTGAAGATGAGCTCCCCAACCTCTTGGAGAGGCATCTGTTGTAAGGGTTGCTTGGGGTAACACCTGTTGAAAGGGGTACCCCAGCAACAGATTCTGAGTGGACTTCCACCACTGGAGGGACCAAAAGAGGCGACTGGAGGTTGCTATTTTGTCTGACAGGCAACCTGATGCCTGGGTCCATTGGGTGGACAGAGTCCACTGAGCTGCCCTCATGTGAAGGCGAGCGTAAGGAACCACATGCACAGTGGATGCCATGTGGCCTAACAGTTGTAACATCTCTCGAGCAGTTAAATGGGATTTTAACTGAATTTGTGAGGCTAACTGCACCAAGCCTAGGCAACGGCCCTGAGGAAGATAGGCCTTTGCAGTTGTGGTATCCAGTAAGGCCCCTATGAACTCTAGAGACTGAGTAGGGGTGAGCTGGGATTTTGGAATGTTTATGACAAGTCCCAGATACTGAAGGATACGCCTTGTGCAGGTTAGAGAAGTCTGGGCCTCTGACTGGGATGGAGCTCGGATGAGCCAGTCGTCCAGATATGGGAATACGAATATCCCTAGAGTGAGTAGAAATGCAGCTACTACTGCCATGCATTTTGTGAACACCCTTGGTGCAGAGGCCAGACCGAAAGGAAGCACTCTGTATTGGTAGTGCTTCCCTTGATAAAGGAACCGAAGGAACCTTCTGTGTGTTGGATGGATGAGGACATGGGTGTACGCATCCTTGAGGTCTAGAGAGCAAAGCCAATCCTGACTCTGAAGGTATGGAAGGAGAGTACCGAGAGAAATCATCTTGAATTTCTCCTTGCATAGAAACGTGTTCAATTCTCTGAGATCTAATATGGGTCTGTAGCCCCCTGTTTTCTTTGGGATAAGAAAGTAGGGGGAGTAGAACCCTGAGCCCTGTTGAAGAAGGGGTACTTCTTCTATTGCCCCTTGGGCAAGAAGGGTAGCAATCTCCTGACCCAGGTGGTCGAGGAGAGATGTCTGAGAATTGAACTGTCTCACCATGGTGTGAGGAGGAAGGTTTAAGAAATGAAGCTTGTACCCCTCCCTTATGATGGAGAGGGTCCATTGCTCTGCTGTGATTTGTTCCCACCTGGGAGCAAAGTAAGCCAACCTTCCTGGAATGGTGAGAGGCTCTGGATGTTCTAGAGCCAGAAAAGCTAAGCTCTCTAGCTGGAAGTCAAAGGCCCTGAGGAGGCTGAGGCTGTTTGGCCGTAGCACTTCTAGTAGCCTTAGGTTTGGCCTGTTTCGGTTGTTGCTGTCTCTTTGTAGCAAAACGACCTGCAGAAGATGACTGCTGACCATAAGCAGAATAATATTTCCCTTTTTTTGGAAAAAAACCCTTTTTGAACAACCTTTTCTTAAAAGGAGCAGAAGTAGACTTTGAAAGTCTATCTAAAGCAGAATTTTCAACATCCATCTGTGTGGCCTTTGCTTGCCAATCCTTGCCAAAAAGGTTTTCACCTGTACAAGGAAGGTTTCCTAGGCCATCTTGATCCCAGGGTTCCAAATCAGAAGCTTGTAACCAAGCAACTCTGCGTGCACCTATGGCAATGGTCGAGGCTCTGCTGGCACCTTCAAAAGAGTCAAAGGCTGAACGGTTGGAAAACTTGGAAATATCTTGGGCATGTTTGAGCCAGGTGAGGAACTCTTCCCTTTTATCTTCTGAAATAAAAGGAGATAAAGTTTGCAGGTGATCTGTAACTTCTTTTAGAAACATCCCCATATAGAGACTATAGGAGTTGATTCTGGCAACAAGCATACTGGCCTGGAAGATTCTCCTGCCAAAGGCATCTAAGGTTCTGCATTCTCTTCCTGGAGGAGCAGAAGAGTGCCTCTTTGTACTCTTTATCTTCTTCATAGCAGACTCCACCACAATGGAGTGGTGAGAAAGCTGAGTCTTATGGAAGCCAGGACAAGGAGGAACACGATACATGGTGTCCAACCTGCAAGAATGAGGGGAGGTGGTGAGAGGAGTCTCCCATATGCCCAACATGTGATCATAAAGAATCTCATGTATTGGTAAAGTGGCTGCCTCTTTAGGAGCCTTAGGATAATTGTAAAATATCTAATTTTTTGTCTCTAGGCTCTGTCTCAGGGGCCACTGAGATGGAAAGGCCCCTGGCCACTTCCCTAATGAAGTCTTGAAAAGACAAGTCTTCTGGAGGAGACATTCTCCTTTTTGGAGAAGAGGGCTCCTGAGGATGAATCACCGATGCTTCGACAGAGACCTCTGATTCAGAGTCTTCAGAGGAATCGAAGTATCGCCTGTCTGGATGCTCCTGCAGAGCCCAATACGCGTACCAGGTGGTATCGACATCGGGAGTGATCGGTACCGGTTCAGTACCGATGGGCATCACAAAACAGTGTACCGCTGCAGTCGACACCGAAGCGGATGTCGATGCAATCGGTACCGGCACCAGAACCAATGTCGGTACCAGTGCCAGAGTCGGTACCAGCAACGGAGTTTGTTGCGGTACCGAAGGCGTCGCAGCTTGTATGAATGCCGTGATGGCACGCTGCATGGTCAGGATATTCTAATCCATTGACGCAACCAATGTCTGGATGTCGGTACCAGTGGGAACCACCGGTACCCCAGAACGTGGCAACAGGTGATCGGTCGAGGCTGAGCCATCGATGTCAACCTGTGACCCCATAGATAAAGCTTTGGAAGCCGGAGCCTCCCGCCGGGGTAATTTTGCCGGTGCGGATTCCTCGAGGGCAAGCCTGAAGGCATCTCGATACTTAGAGGGAGATCTACCCTTCGAGGACCGGCTGGATTTAAGTTTGGTTACCTGAGATCCATGTGAGGAAGAAGCAGCCCTGGAAGACGTTGATGCAACCGAAGCTGCATCCGAGGGAAACAGGGTACTGAGCTTAGCTGCTCGATTCTGTAGACCTCTTTTAGACATCATGGAGCAGGACTCACAATCCGCAATGGAGTGGTCAGGACCTAAACATTTTAGACACCATTCATGGATGTCGGTGACAGAAATAGTGCCGCTGCACTTCGTGCATTTTTTAAACCCAGAGGCGGGCTTTTCCATGAGGAAAAATTTCTTAGGCCCAAGGCCAAAGAAGAAAATGCACTGAAGTGAGAAAAAGAGTTTGTTTTTTTTTATAATAAAGAAAGAAAAGACCGGCGGTACCGGTCCAGCATCGAGAAGGCAGACGCGCGACCAAAGAAATAAAATTAAGAAATTCTTCAGCGGTGACAGGAACACGACCTGCTGGCTCCGCGGAAAAGAAGAACTGGAGAGAGGCGGTTAGGAAAGGCGGGAAGGCAGCGCGCAGGCGCTGTGGGATGCTCCCAAAAGCTTTCCTTTTGGATGCTGGGGAGCGTTCCCGCGCAGGCTCAGTCGGTACCGACGATACCCATATGTGAAGACTCATTCCTGCTTGTTCCTGGAGATTATGAATATTAACTTTAAAAAGACTGAAGTTTTATTTACATCAAAAAACCCTAATTTTATACCTCCATCAGACATTAAACTTCAGAACTTCACCCTACCAGTTAAAGAAGAGATTAAATACTTAGGAGTCATCCTAGACAGAACGCTTAGCTTCACATCCCATATTAAGAAAATAGCTAGAACTATCTTCTTTAAGCTTCGGTCCATCCAACAACTTAGACCACTTGTAGAAAACGATGACTTTAGAACCACTGCCCAAGTTCTTATAACACCTCATTTTGATTACTGTAATGGTATCCTAAAAGGCATAACAAAGAAGAATTTAAGAATACTACAAATGGCCCAGAATGTTACTGCAAGAATAATATTCAAAGCCAAATTAACAGACCACATTTCACCCATTCTATACTCGCTGCATTGGCTCCCTGTTGCTAGCAGGATACAATATAAAATAATCTTGACCACTTTCAAGTTAATTAATAAAATTACCCCATCATATCTATCCACACTGATAAATAGCCCTCCAGAAAAAAGAGCTAGAAGAAGAAAAAAATCAAAATAATATCCAAGTGTCTGACTCAATAAGAAAGACAAAACAAATAACTAGCAACAGCGCCTTCTCATATGTAGCACCGACCTTATGGAATAACCTACCAGACCAGTTAAGAGAGGTAAAAGAACTTAAAACGTTCAGAAAGGAACTAAAACCTTATTTGTTCACCCAATTTTACTGCAATATAAACAGTCATCCGGATCTTACCTCTCACCCCCCTAGCACAAATAGAATATAACACACCAATTCTACCCACATACATCACCTATTTGACTAAAAAATTTCTTTGAACCTAAATTGATACTGCAAACTGTATATATGTAAACTGTATATATGTAAATTCATCCTGCACGTTGTAAATCATTCTATAGAGACCAATATTGTATCTGTTTATAGTTGCTCATGGTTCTATGTTCTATGTATTGTTTTATAGTTACATTTGGCACTACGTTCTATGTACTTTACCTTTGTTCTGATGTAAACCGCCACTGATCTTAGGAACTGGCGGTATATAAAAGTTTTGCAAATAAATAAAAATAAACATGCCCATGAAGAGCTGATAAGAGGCTACAAGGGCTACAAGCATGGAACTCTGGAAACACCATCTCTCTAAAGAGTCCAACGTCCAAGTCTCCCTTCCCTGGAGATGCCAAGGAATGAATCTCAATACTCTTGATTCTCTTTAGAGCAGGATAGACCACCAAGGAATGAGGAGGAAGCTGAGGCTTCTTGAACCCGGGAGCCTTCTGAACTCTGTACATAGAGTCAAGCCTTCTACTAACCGTAGGTACGGTGAGCAGGTTCTCTCACATTCTCATCTGTACTATGTGCAGGATATGGTGCATAGGCACTACCATAGCTTCCTTTGGGCCGAGCAATACTGTAGCATTTCCAGCTCTTCTGCACTACGCTCATCTGCAGCCTTCAAAGAAAATGGTATGGCCTTGGCCATGTCCTTTACAAACTCCTAGAAGGTAATATCCTCAAGAGGAGACTTACGCTGTTCATGAGGTAGAGAAGGGTCTGAGGGAAGCTCTGGAGACCTGCACTCCGACAAGTCCCCGATTCCTCATCATATTTAATGTCTTCACTCAGTGCAATCACCCTTTGACATCAACGACTGTGAGGCCAAGTCCTTCCTCATTTTCTAGTGGAGATCGATCTATTGTCAATGCTCCAGGGCACTATGGGTGCTCAGCTCCGATTAAGACCAAGAGCTCCTCGATGTTGATACATCGCTAGTGTCTGATGCAGCCTTGGAAGCCAGAGACCAGTGCCATTGATGCTGAAGGTGATGATTGAACTGAGTGCCAAAAAGGGTTTTGCACTGCTTCTCCCAATCTTTGAGTCCTCTTTTTGACATGTGCAAAAACAAAATTAGAAGAAGAGGGCTGATGATCAGCACCCAGGCATTGAAGGCACCAGTTGTGCACGTCTGTGGCAGATATGGTCATAGCACACTGGCAGGCTTCTGGGAATGTCATCCAGAAAAATAACTGAGGCAAAGTCAAAGGGCTGGATTTTGAAACACGGCCCAGCTGGGATATCGGTGCCGGGAACAGAGTAGCCATGGCAACAGTTGAAACAGCGATCGAGGGAGAAAATCTAAAAGGGAAAAAATAAAACAGCAGGCAAATAGGCAATCAACCAAGGCAAGGAAACCCATGTGGGGAGAAAAAGAGTTTACCAAGCAGAGGATGACTGAAATGTGTCCGTGGGGCTCTGCAGAAAACAAAAGACTGAATCAAGATGGTGCTGCGGCAGCAGGCAAGAAGGACCTTCCAATAGAAGCTGGGGAGCGTTCCTGCACAGGGCTCCATCAGGGATATTACCCATACGTAAGGACTCATTCCTGCTTGTCCACTGAGAATGTACAATTCACTCTCATGGTCTTAACCAGGAGTTTGATCTCCATGTTTTTCTATAATAGCATATGCATAAGTTTTCTTTAATACATTTTGTGGGGGGTTTTGTTTCCTTCCTCCCTCTTTTTTTTCTTCCCTTTCTTCCTTCTGTTTCCCTTCCTACCATTTTCCCCCTTCCTCTATTTCTACTACTGATCATTTGTCTAGCACTACAAAGCATACACAGCGCTGCAGACACATGTAAAAGACAGTCCCCTCTCATCAAAGCTTACAATCTAGTCAAGACAGACAACACAACAGCTGAGGGTAAGGATATATCGAGGGGAATGGTAAGGAAACACATAGGAGACTAAGCAGATCAGGATCCAAAAGCAAACTCGAAGAGGTGAGTCTTCAGCCTGAATTTGAAAAGGGCCAGAAATGAAGTCTCACGCATAGACTCAGGTAGTTTGTTCCAGGCATAAGGAGCAGCAAGGTGGAAGGATCAAAGTCTGGAGTAAGTAGTAAAAGAGAAGGGCACAGATAGACGCGATCTGCCAGAACAGTGGAGTTCCTGAGGAGGGGTGTAGGAAGAGAGAAGAAAGGAAAGGTAGTGAGGAGCAGCAGAATGAGTGCACTTATTCTTTCCATCCTCTTCTCGCCCTCCTACCCCTCTCCACCATTTTCTCCTTCCCTGCCAATTTTCATTTACATATGCATTGAAATATTGTATTTTATATTATTTCTGCCTTATTGACATGGATCTATTTTTTTGCTCTTTGCACTTTATATTTGTTAAGTTCCCTAATGTCAGTATTGCTCATCCATCAATGAATATGCTATGATGTTTGCTTTACCAACTGTTTCATGCATTATTCTGTGACTCTTTGGCATACTTATATCTATTTCATATTTATTGCCATTCATGCCCTTTATAACACCGCACCTTGATCTTTATTACTTTTAGTTGTTTCAATAAAGATTGTTATACCACTGACCAATCATGACACTCTGGGTTGGGCTAGCCCTTTAAGAATGCCCTCTTCCCCCTATGTCTGCTATTCTTTATGACAAATCACTTTTTGTATGTAATGCTTTATAAGTCTATTTTGTTGCTTTAATATTTTTGTTGCCGCATTCTGGAATGTTTGGCAGTGGATAACCCATTTTGGAATATGTATACCGTTGCTCTAACTCACATTGCTTACTGTTATACTGGTTTTCTATACATATTTCTTCAAGCATTTTACTATCATCAAAATGTTTTTAAAAGAAGAGAGTAAGATATTTTGTTTTTATTTAATCCCACATACTTTTGCAAGACTGAGTATACTCTTAATCAGGGCACACTGTGTGGTTGAAATGCAGATGATCATCGAGACCCACAGAGTCTGGTAACACTGGATTACCCTGTGGCACACACTATTTATATTGTAGGTCGTGGTCTCTGCCACCTTCAACATGTACTTTATGTTCAAATTCTTGTGATGGTGATCTTTTAATATCCTTGAAAAGACTAAAGAATATTAGAATGATATCTATTTGTGCTTTATTGACTACAGCAAGGCTTTTGACTGTGTAAACCATGAGAAACTCTGGGCCACATTAAGAAACATGGGTATACCAGAATACCTGATTGTTCTCTTGCACAATCTGTACATTGATCAAGAAGCAACAGTTTGATCGGAACAAGGAGAAACAGAACGGTTTAAAATCAGCAAAGGTGTACGACAAGGCTGCATACTTTCCCCCTACCTGTTTAATTTATATGCAGAACAAATCATCAGAGAAGCAGGATTTTATGAAGACCAGATTACTAGCAGAAAGTGAAGATGATCTGAAACATTTGCTTCTCAAGATCAAGGAACACAGCCTTAAAATGGGCTTGCACCTTAATGTAAAGAAGACAAAGATCATGACAACTGGCAAAATCAATAAGCTCATCATTAGTGGAGAAGAAATTGAAATCGTGGACAACTTTAACCTACTTGAATCAATTATCGATAAAGAAGCAACAAGCAGTCAAGAAATCAGACGACGCATTGCTCTTGGCAGAATGGCTATGAAGGACCTAGACAAGATTCTCAAGAGCAGAGATGTCTCTCTCCATACAAAGATTTGGCTCGTTCAAGACATGGTATTTTCGAATAACATCATATGGATGCGAAAGTTGGACAATGAAAAAGATACAGGAAGAAAACTGATGCCTTTGAATTATGGTGTTGGCAGCGAATACAGCATATACCATGGACTGTCTGAAGAACAAACCAGTCAGTACTAGAGACGACCAAAACTAAGCTTTCTTTAGAAGCTCAGATGACAAGACTTTGACCATCATACTTTGGACACATCATGCAAAGAGAGAGATCATTAGAGAGACATCATGCTTAGCAAGATCAACGCAAAAGAGGAAGGACAGCAATGAGATGGATTGATACAATAACAGCAGCTACGGGTGCCAGTCTGTCAACAATGAGCCGCCTAACTGAAGACTGAACACTATTTAACATTTTTTATATACTGCTTTTCAAATTCTCAAAGTGGTTTATAATGAACATAATTGTTGTAAATAGTTACTGATGAAATGTTCCATGTAAACAAAGTTAACAGCGGTACATTCATACAACATTTTGTAACTATTTACAGAGGCTACATTCTTACAACATTTTGAACTCTTTACAGAGGATTGATGATTTGTCTATTGAGGTGACCTGTTGGAGACATGTTGGTCGGGGGATTTATCGATAATGTTACGTGACTTCTATGGTGTCAAAATGCTCCGTAAATAAATGGGTTTTTAAAAACTTTCTGAAGTCAGCAACATCTGTAGTTGCTCTCAGGTGGTGTGGAAGAGAGTTCCATAGTGATGGGGTGTAAAGTTCAAACACTCTGCAGAGCGCATTCCGAGAGGTGCACATAGATATCGTGGTAGTTTTGAGGGTGTTTAGGTGCTGCGCCCTCCTTGATCGGGTGTCTGGGACTTTTCTGATTAAGCCTTTTAGACATCCGGCAGATTGGTTGTGTAATATTTTGAATGCCATCATTATTGCCTTATATTTTTTGATCGAATGGGGAGCCAATGGAGGGATTCTAATATGGGGGTGATATGAGCTTGTTTACTTGTTCCTGTGATTCATTGGGCTGCTGTGTTTTGAACCAGTTGTAAAGCTTGGGTTGAACATTTGGGTAGACCATGTATAATTAAATTGTAGTAATCAAGCGGGGTGATTAGTGCTTGACATATGGAACAGAGGTGGTTCTGTTCAAGTAAAGGTTGAAGGTTTTGCAGAAATTTCATTTTGTAGTAGACTTTGGAGGTTGTCCTGTTAAATGTGGGATTGGAAATTGAATCTCTGATCGAGGTATATTCCTAAATATTTTACTTCACTCTTCACCAAGATTGTTCGGCTTTCTATTGGCATGTTATGCGGAGGGTTAAATGTGGAGTCTCTCGTGATTATGAGGGTCTCAGATTTATTGTAATTGATTGTCAGATTGCATTGTACTAACCGTTCTGTGACTGCTGTCATGCAGGATGAGGACAACTATCCAGAAGGTCGCCATGAGTCAATGGCACTTAACATTTTAATTGGTTTTCTTAATTACACTGTTTTGTCCAACACATTGACAGTTCTACATTGTACATTGAATATTTTTTCCCAGAGCTGCATTAACACAGCTCCCTAAAAGGTATTGGTTCCCTCTTTAGAGGGCTATGATTTGGCATTTTAATGGTTCTGCTAAAGATTTATTTTTGTATGCTTTCATAGTTCTTTTAGTTTTATTTTTTGTGTTAAGATGTTTTCTTTTGGTTGCTTTGCCAGCTCTATGTTGTTATGCTCATAGATAGATATCTCAATACACATGAGCCTAAGGTATTCATGGGAGTTGAACACATTGTTTTAACTATATCTGAACATATCTCAAGTTCCCATTTACTAACACTGCAGGAGATAAGTTTGCTGTGTATTTCATACTATCTTTTATATGTTGAATTTTAGCTTGCATGGGCGAGTACTTTTATTTCTAGAGGGGGTTTTGTATCTTTATCTTACTTGGGTGTTTTAGAGATATTTTGAAGTGATATTACTTTGTTATACTTGTATTTTCATTAATTTACCCTGTTTTGCTTTTACATGTATTGCTCCAACGTTATGCTTCATGGCATGTATATATACTTTAATTCTGTAAATTGTGTTTCATATTTTATGTATTTGTATTTATGTTTTAATTTTTTGTCGTGATTTTTTAGTACTTTTTTTGACCCCTTATGCAGGAAGTGTATGCTGAAACACAGCCATGTTGGGTCTGAAAAGATTGCGTGACATATTTACCATTGCTCTCCAGAATCCTTGTTTCCCCAACTGTGATCCCTTTTTTTCATCAATTGTTGATCCAGCATAACCATGTTCAGGCCACCATGCCAACTGTTTAAGTACTCAAGGACTAGGCCATGAAGGTATTCTTGGGGAAGGCTTCAACCCTCTTATGTGTTTTCTTCAGTACAGTGCCACCTTACACTGGAATAGTGTGCTTGGTCACACCATAACCAGGGCATCTACCACTGCATGCCCACATCCACACACCCTACCTACTGATTTGTTTGCTGTGTAATCCGCTTTGATTTCAGGATAAAGCAGCATATAAATCCTTTTAAATAAATGTTGTTCTCTCCCTCCTTGGGGTAGACAATACAGGTGAGCCAAGACCTTAGTACCCCCTCAGCCCCAGTTCTGGTATTTCCAAATCAAAGAATAATGAGCTATTGGCAAGGGCTTCAGAAGAGGAAAGAAGCCCAAGGGGTGCCACAATACCTCTAGGATAGGGTCTACTAGTGAAACCTTCAATGCAGGGAGCTCTTTAATATGCAGAGTCATCATGGCATCCTGAATAAAAGTGAAAAGATCCTTCCTATGCCAAAGATGAATCACCAACAGATCCTCATCCTCTTCCTCTGCCAAGGGACTCACCCAATGGAGTCAGAGTCCTCCTTTTCTCCCCAGAAGGGTCAGGGCTGGGCTCTCAGAATAAAGGACAAGGGAAAATGCAGAGCAAGGTGGCTTAACCCTCTTGCCACGAGAGAGTCCCAAAGTCCACAAGGTCAGGATCTCAGACTCCCAGCAGGGGGGGGCTATCACAAGTGCTACATAGCTACCGGAAACTGAGCCGATTCAGGAGTTGCTGCTGAAAAAGTTGAGAATGAGCCCTAAGATGCCAGAGGACCCTCAGTGGCCCTCACCTTGTTTTCCTTCAGGCCAGGCCGTGCAACCATCCAAAATGGCCACCACTTCCGCAGACAGAAAAATCATGGACGACATAGAAGATACAGAAAATGGACATCAATCCACTTCCATAGAGCCAAAAAAATGCCCTGTGGCTTCTCCATCGCACTCAGGACAAAAAGAGACAGTCATGAAACTTACTCCATTGGAGCCACAAGCAGAACACCTCTATGTACCTGGCATCGTAGCAAAACTCAAATGAGATCAAAAGGGGGAAAAAATAAAACAAAAACAAAAAAATAAAGGAAGAGACCTTCAACAAAAAGAAAACCATGGCTAAAAAGGAAAACACACATCGGTAAGGGAATCCCTAAACCCATCAGACTGACTAGAGAAACCCGAGAATGGCCACCCCAGCCACCCACAGAGGCCTCAGAAGGTACAGCTACTTGAGAAAAAAAAATTAAGCTACTTCATTCAAGCAGCAAAGACAGGGAATCAAAAAAGAGAGGACAAAAATAAAATATAGAAACAGAAAATGATAGCAGATAAAGACCAGACGGCATATCCAGTCTGCCCTTCCAGAAGGCCTAGTAAAGTTCGACCAGTCCTTTCTTTCTCAGAGATCCTCTTTATCTGTCCCATGCGGTTTTGAATTCAGATGCAGTTCTCATCTCCACCGGAAGGCTGTTCCATGCAACCATCGCCCTTCCCATAAAGACGTTTTTGCTGAGATCACTCCTAAGTCTATTTCCTTTCACCTTCATCTTATGATTTCTCTTTCTAGAGCCTGTACTCTGTGGTAGATTTTGGTATCAAATGCAAAGAAGAATAAAAGAACATAAGAAATGCTATGCTGGGTCAGACCAAGATCCATCAAGCATCTGCTTCCAACAGTGGCCAATCCAGGTCACAAGTACCTGGCAGGTTCCCAAAAAGGCACAAGTTCCACAGTGCTTGTCCCAGGGTAAGCAGTGGATTTCCCAGGCTTCTTTAATAATGGTTTATGACCCATCCTGCAGGAACTTCTACAAACCTTTTTTAAACCCAGCTAATTAACAGCTTTTACTGTATCCTCCGGTAACAAATTCCAGAGTTTGATTACGCATTGAGTAAACAAAATATTTTCTCTTATTGATCTTAAATGGATTACAATGTAGCACCATTGAGGGTCCTCTAGTCTTTCTACACATTTTGATGGCATAAACAACCGATCTACATTTACCCATTCCACTTCATTCATTAGTTTACAGACCTATATCATATCCCCCCCCCCCCCTCTTTTCCAAGTTGAAGGGCCCTAACCCTTTAAGCCTCTCCTAACAAGGGCATCCTTCCATCCCATTTAGCAATTTTATCACTCTTCTCTGTACCTTGTCTAATTCTGCTATATCCTTTTTAAGATATGGAAACCAGAATTACACACAATATTCAAGGTGCAGTCGCACCATGAAACGATACAGAAGCATTATAATCATCCTTGGTTTTATTCTCCATTCCTATCCTTATGAATCCTAGCATTCTATTTGCTTTCTTGGCCGCCACTGCACACTGAGCGAAGGGTTTCAACGTACTATCTACGATGACGCCTAAATATTTTTCATGGTGGTGGTTTCTAAGGTGGTGCCTTGCATCATGTAACCAAAGTTTGTGTTGTTCTTTCCTAGGTGCATAACTTTGCACTTGTCCACATTAAAATTTCATCCGACATTTGCACACCTGGCCTGAGCCAGTTTTGCAGAAGCTGAGGAGCCTCCATTATGCTAAGAGCACATTTTTCTATTTTCTCTGCTGGCTTAAACATATCATTTGTAACTGTTGATTTTTGGAGGGATCATTATTATAACTGTTAACTGTGGTTTTAGACTAAGCTTGAGGGCTTCTGGATTGCTTTCCTTGTATAGACTTACATCAGACAGCAGTGTGTGTAGCAGATAGAGTTAACTGGGCTTCTACCCCTGCTGAACTGTTTGGGGAAACCCTATTTATTTATTTATTTATCTTTCTTATATACCGCGCTCTTTACACCAGTGCGGTTTACATGTAACACAATTATGCAGAGCAGGGGAGCTTCACTGCATTTACAATATAACAGGGGGTTTTGTACAGGAAACAAACAAGGTAACTATGTGCAAATAAACTATTAACATATGTACATGGGTCATTCAACTATTTACATATTGCATCATATTCCCAGGGAGGTGCCGATTTGGAACATTGCACACCTGGCCTGAGCCAGTTTTGCAGAAGCTGAGGAGCCTCCATTACGCTAAGAGCACATTTTTCTATTTTCTCTGCTGGCTTAAACCTATCAATTGTAACTGTTGATTTGGGGGGGGGATCACTATTATAGCTGTTAACTGTGGTTTTAGACTAAGCTTGGGGGCATCTGGACTGCTTTCCTTGTATAGACTTACATCAGATAGCAGTGTGTGCCCACGGTTCAGGAACAGCCTACTGGCCAGAGACACTTAGGTTCCCGCCCACCCCAGAGGCTATATTGCCCTTATAGTAGCCACATAAGTGCCATCTACCCTTTCTTACTTGGGTTAAAAGTCCACATCTTCTTCATCCTTTCTTCTTCTTCCTCCTCCTCTTCTGGGACTGCTTAACCAACATGTCATGTATTCAGTGCCAGAACTGCAGTACTTTCATTTCAAGACGAATCGTTTGGAGCCTAATAGCTTGTCCTATGTGCCTCAGGTCAGCTGTCATGCATGACAAACTGACTCTACTAAGGAAAAACTTAGCAGCCATGCATAAAGAAGTGACTCTACTGAGGGAGGAAATAGCTGCAATGAAATGCACCTCTTCTAGGATACAACCTGAACAAAGTCCACCACCGCTCCCACAAAGAATCAAACACCCCAGGAACAAATGGATCAAAGTGGGTTCTGGAAGACTGCGACCTGTAACGCTGAGACATCCTATACATCAAGAGATATCCCTGCATAATGCCTTCTCTGCCTTGGCTAATGAGGATGCACAATCGAATGAAATTGAAGGGCCCTTAAATGAGTCAGACACTGCCCAATCTCCTGCTAAAGCACCAAATATGAAGAAAACCTCACCAAACAGAAAACTACTACTACTTGGAGATTCCATCAGAGGCACCAACTTGGGAACACAGTTCAAAGGAGAGAAGATAGTCATGTGCCTACCAGGCTCGACAGCCAGCAGGAATACAAACCAAATGGTTGAAGTACTTAGCACAAAAAGTGAACACTCCAAACTTGATGATGTTATCCAATTAGGCACAAATGACCTGGCTAGAAACAGTGCCTCTACAGTCCAAAAGGACTTCCAATCTCTGGGAGAGAAACTCAAGCCCATTGTGAACACTGTTGCATTCTCAGAGGTTCTGGCTGTTCTTGGTAAGGGGACAAAAAGGCTGCATCGTATCAACAGCTTTAATACATGGCTCCAGACGTGGTGCAAGCAAGAAGGATTCCGATTTATTGGCGACTGGGGAAACAGATGGAACAACAAGAGACTATACTATGCTGATGGACTACATCTCTGTTGCATGGAAAAGAATCTTAAGTGAAAAATTCAGGCACTATGTGGATATGCATTTAAACTAGGAAAAGGGGGTGACGGATGTGGAAGGTCAAGACCGGCACGTCACCCCTGAAAAAGCAGAATATCATCAGAAACAGCCACACTTTTAAACCACACATCACAAACAAGTGGGAAGATGTGGGCAGAACAAAATCAATGCAAAATACACACAAGCCAGGTAAATGCTGGAAAGCAATGAGCACAAATGCTCGAAGCTTAGCCAACAAAGTTCTGGACCTGGAAGCCCTAATGGTGGAAATAGATTTGGACATTGTGGCCATTACAGAAACATGGTTCAATGAATCGCATGATTGGGATGTAGCCATAACTGGCTATAATCTATTCAGAAGAGACAGAGAAAATGGAAAAAGAGGAGGAGTGGCCTTGTATGTCAAAAGCAATATTAAAGCTACTGAAATGCAGGGGGCATGGGGAAAAGCAGCAGCACTCTGGATTACGTTGGAAAGAGAAAATGGCACTGTCATCCATACTGCTGTAGTCTACAGACCTCAGACTCAAATTGAAGAGACAGATGACGATATGATTAAAGATATTGCCAAGATAGCCACAAAGGGGGAAGTAATCATTTTGGGTGACTTTAATCTACCTGATGTGGATTGCATTACTCCTTCTGCGCATCTGGAAAGCAGCAAAAAAATTGTAGATGCTCTCCAGGATGCATCACTTAGACAAATGGTCATGGAACCAACCAGGGAAAGCTCAACGCTGGATTTAGTGCTCACCAACGGTGATAGCGTGTCAAATGTCTGCGTTAGTACCCCTGTGAGCAACAGCGATCATTACACAGTGTGGTTTGAGATAAAAGCCAGGGTACAGGCCAAACATAGCAAGCTCAAAGTCCTAAACTTCAAAAACACTGGACGTCAATAAAATGACCAAGTACCTAAAGGAGGAGATGACAGGGTGGAAGGAGATAAAGGAAGTGGAATTGCAATGGGATAAACTAAAGGTGGCAATAAAAGGGGCAACAGACAAATATGTTAAAAAAGTAAACAAAAACAAGAGGAGAAGGAAACCTATTTGGTTTTCTAAAAGAAGTGGCTGTTCAAATAAAGGCAAAAAACACAGCTTTCACAAAATTCAAAAGCTTGCAAACAGACCACCACAGAAATGAATACAGGATCAAAAACAGAGTCAAAAAGAGAAATAAGGCTGGCAAAATGAAAGGCAGAAGAAAAGATGGCTAAAGATGTTAAGGGTGGTGACAAAACTTTCTTCAGGTATATTCGGGAAAGGAAGAAGATCAGAGTTGGAATTGCAGGACTCAGAAGTGCTGGGAAAAGACTCGTGGAAAGTGACATAGAAAAAGCGAAATTGCTAAATAAATACTTCTGCTCTGTTTTTACTAAAGAAAATCCTAGAGATGGACCAGCTGGGACTCCCAAATATAAAAATGGGAACGAAGTAGATACCACACCATTCACAGAAGATGAGGTGTTGGAACAACTTGCTAAATTGAAAGTGGGCAAAGCCATGGGACCGGATGGGATACATCCCAAGATACTGAAAGAGCTCAGAGAAGTTCTAGCAGGGCTGTTAAAAGGATGTATTCAACAGATCCTTGGAAACAGGAGAGGTTCCTCATGACTGGAAAATGGCTGATGTCGTACCTCTACACAAAAGTGGTGACAGGGAAGAAGTGTCAAACTACAGACCCGTGAGCCTTACCTCGGTGGCGGGAAAAGAAATGGAGGCGCTCAAGAGCAAATAGTGAACTTTCTCAAAACCAACAGGTTGCAAGATCCGAGGCAACATGGTTTTACTGAAGGATGGTCTTGCCAAACTAATCTAATTGAGTTCTTTGACTGGGTGACCAAGGAACTAGATCAGGGGCATGCGATGGATGTCATCTACCCGGATTTCAGCAAAGCCTTTGATACTGTTCCTCATAGGAGGCTTGTCAATAAACTCAGTAGCTTGGGGATGGGTACCAAGATAGTAAACTGGATTAGAAATTGGTTGACTGACAGACGACAGAGGGTGATGGTACATGGAGCTCACTCGGATGAGGGGAAGGTGATTAGCGGGGTGCCCCAGGGTTCGGTCCTGGGCCTGGCACTGTTCAATGTATTTGTGAGTGATATTGCTGAAGGACTGAATGGAAAAGTCTGTCTTTTTGCAGATGACACAAAAATTTGCAACAGAGTGGACTCCCCTGAGGGAGTGGATAACATGAGGAAAGATCTACAAAAGCTGGAAGAATGGTCTAATGCTTGGCAATTACGATTTAATGCGGAAAAGGGTAGTGTTATGCACTTAGGTAGCAGAAATCCAAGGGAAATGTACGCGATAGGGGGCAAGAGGTTGGTGTGCATGGTTCAGGAGAAAGACCTTGGTGTGATTATCTCTGATGATCTCAAGGTGTCAAAGCAGTGTGACAAGGCAGTGGCAAAAGCCAGGAGGACGTTGGGCTGCATACAAAGAGGAATTACCAGCAGAAAGGGAGATGTACTTATGCCACTGTACAGGTCGCTGGTGAGGCCTCACCTGGAATACTGTGTTCAGTTTTGGAGACCATATCTTGCAAAAGATGTAAAAAAAACTGGAAAGTGTTCAGAGGAAGGTGACCAAAATGATTTGGAGCCTGCGTAAGAAACTTTATGAGAAGAGACTTGAAGACCTAAATATGTACACTTTGGAGGAGAGGAGGGATAGGGGAGATATGATTCAGATCTTTAAATACTTAAAGAGGAACGATGAACAAACAAACCTCTTCCAAAGACGGGGAAGCTGCAAAACTAGAGGGTATAACATGAAGCTGGAAAATTGAAAGGCAATGTCAGGAAATATTTTTTCACTGAAAGGGTGTTGGATGCTTGGAATGCTCTCTCGATGGAAGTGGTGGGGGCAAACACTGTGATGGAATTCAAAACAGCATGGGACAAGCACAGCGGATCCCTTTACAGCAACAGGATAAAAACCAAATAAACTGAACCATCTAACTTCTCAACAAATAGGGGTGTCCTACATGGAGTGGTGGGTCCACCCCTAAACAAAGACATGGAGAGGGATGACCTGCACAGAGCGTCAGGTGCACCTACTCTTGCCGTATTGCTGGGCAGACTGGATGGACCATGCTGGTCTTTATCTTCCGTCATTTACTATGTTACTATGTTACTATGGACATCCTGTCTTCCAATTTATCAAGGTCCCCTTGCAATTTTTCACTATCCTCTTGCATTTTAACAACTTTGAATAATTGTGTCATCTACAAATGTGATCACCTCACTTGAAATGTTCCCGCTAAGCTGCACAGCATCCTCCACAGGCATTCCTGTCAGTAGAGGGAGGTGCAAAGTGATAGCAAAAGCGCCAACCTACATTACACGCTCCATTACCATCTTCCTCTGCTAACCCCACCCCTCCTCCCATCCTATCCGCCCCCTCTCCTCCTTCCTCCACTCCTCTTTCCCATGTTTGAACGAAAGGAGTACCAATCTCCTCGACAGAGGTATCTAAAGCCCTTACTTCCTCTCATAAGACCACCTGTCCTCTCCTCCCCTACATCGTCTATATGTTCAACTCTAGTCTCTCCTCTGGCATTTTCCCCTCCTAATAGAAGCTTGCCCTGGTCCGCCCTATCCTCAAGAATCCTGCCCTAGATCCCACTATCCTTGCTCACTGGCGACCCATCTCCAACCTCCCTTTTCTTTCAAAGATCTTAGAAAAATTGGTCTTTGCTCAACTATCCGTTCACCTCGACTCCACTCACCATTCTCCACCCCGCTAGCCTAGATTTAGGCCAGGTCACAGCAGAGAAATCCTTCTTCTTTCTTTTCTAAACGAGCTCCATGTTTCTCAAGATCATGGCGATATCATTGCTTGCTGTCTCTTCATCCTTTGACCTGGTCAATTACTCCACCCTTATCTCTTATCTTCATGATTTTGGGCTCCGTGACACTGTTCTCTCTTTGGTTTCAGTCTTCTCTCTCTGCATGTTCTTTCTCTGCTCAAGCCAGATCTTCTACTTCTCCAGTCACACCTCTCACTTGCAGGGTCCCTCAGGGCTCCGTACTGGCACTTCTTCTGTTTAACATCTTCTTGGTCCCCCTTGCATTTATCATCCAACAGTCAGGTATATCAGCATATTTCTATGCCGATGCTATCATTCTGCTTCATCATACCAGCCCCCTAGCACCCATGAACTCATGCCTACTTTGCTTTTCCTCCTTGTTATCTGCAAATGTTCTCCATTTTAACACATCCAAATCTGCCGCCATCTGGTTCACTTTTAAAGCTTCTTGTCCCTTGCTGGCCCCTCTGAATGCACATTCCACCATCCCCCTTTTCTTTTCCCTCCATTAACTTGGGTACTCTGGATACCGCTCTCTCCTCCACAAAGATTTATCCTCTTATTCACTGCTCATTTTTCTCTCTTGGACAAATTTGTGCAGTACGCCCCCTCTTCTCTGTCCCCTCTCTGATGTTGCTCATTCTGTCCTTAGTCACTTCCAGGTTCGCCTACTGAAATGTTACCCTAGCCAGTCTTTCACACTATCATAACAGAAACTTGGCTAACAGACACTGACACGGTGCTCATGAACCAACACACACCAAAAGGAAACAGCCTTCAACATTGCTCCCGAACACACACCAGAGGAGGAGGCGTAGCCATCATAGTGAAAGCCAACCTCCACCTCAGGAACCATGCATCAGAAACTACCAATGAAGCGGAAATACTCACCCTCACCAATAAGCACCTCTCATTATGCCTAGTCTACCGAGCACCCACCCCAAGCACGACCTACCAAGAATACTACAACACATCTGAGCGCGCCAACTCCGCAAAAGAGCAAATAATCCTAGGAGACTTCAACCTCCCATCACTCCAGGACAAGCAAGCCGAAACCTTCATCAATGCCATGGAAGCAATGAACCTAACACAGATCATACACGAACCAACACACGAAAAAGGGAATACATTAGACCTCATATTCCTAAATTCCCTAACCGCCATCTCATACAAAAATCCAGAAATCACATATGTGCCATGGTCTGACCATTACCTCATCAGCATATCCCACACCCACCAGCACACCAACAACAAGGAGAACAAACAGCATACAAGAAGATTTAAAACTTTCATCAAAGAAGATTTCCTGGCACAAACACTATCTAAACTTCAAACAAGCTCCAACAATATCGATGACCTAATCCACAATTGGAACACCACAATCTCCTCTGCATCCAGCGCAGCAACAAACAAAACTACAACCAGACACACCTACACAAAAGCCCGATGGTTCACCCCCAACCTCCAGAAACTAAAGATCAAACTCAGAAGAGCGTAAAGAAAATGGAGAAAAACCAAAAGAGAGGACGACAAAACGAACTACATGTACAAACTAGACGCATACCACACAGAAACAGACAAAGCAAAAAAGGCCTACCATTCAAAGATCATAAACACATCAACAAACAAACCACGAGAACTCTTCGAGATTGTCAAAAAACTGACAAAAACGCCCAACCACACCGATCAACTACCAAACATCCCACCAGAATTACTAGCACGACAATACAAGCAGCTTCAACAACCACAAAATCCACAAATGAACACAGACAACAAACCACCCCACCACCATAGACAGAGACTGGAGCACATTCAAAGCAATCATGAAAGAGGAAATATCATCCATCATCTCCCGCCTGAATACCACCACCTCTCCGCTAGACCCCTGCCCTACAGAATGGATAAAGAAAACCAAAGAAGACCTGGGCACACCATTAACCCGCATTGTTAATGAATCCCTCAGCCAAGGACACATGCCAGACCTCAAAACTTCAATCATCCGACCAACCCTAAAAAAAAAACCACAACCTGGATCCCCTCAACCCCGCCTCCTACAGACCTATAGCAAGCCTCCCGTTCACCGCCAAAATCATTGAGAAGGTAGTCCAGCAACAGCTCCAAGAACATTTAGATACCAACAACATACTGGACCCGCAACATGGCTTCCGTCCACTCCACGGAGTCGAGACCCTCATGACATCACTAATGAACACCCTCATCATAGGAACTCAAGCCAAACACTCTGGATATGCCATGGTCTTCCTAGACATATCAGCAGCCTTCGACACCATCTCCCACAACATCCTCATACACAGAGTTCAAGCAATTGGCATCAAAGATACCGTACTTCAATGGTTCCACTCCTACCTAACCAATAGACAACAACTGATCCGCACAAACATATCAACCTCACCCCCCTTCCAGCAACACCAAGGTGCACCCCAAGGATCCACACTATCTGTCAAGCTCTTCAACATCTACCTGCAACCACTCTGCTCAATCATACGCGCCCACAACATTAACCATCACATCTATGCAGATGACAATTTTCTCTATGCCCCAATCACAACCTCGAACCCAACAAATAAACACTTATCAGAATGCTTCACAGAAGTATCCAGCTGGCTACAAAAGAACAACCTATCCATCAACATAAAGAAAACAGAAGCCCTCACAGTAACAAAGGACCCAGACTTCACACCACCTTCACACCTCAACAGTGGAACCACACAAATACAAATACAACCACAAAGTATCTAGGAATCATCATAGACCAAGCACTCACACTCAAACAACAAAGGGGAGGAGTGGCCTAGTGGTTGGGGCAAGGTACTTCAGGCCGGAAGGTCGGGGGTTCAAATCCCACTAGAGGACAGCAACCTTGGGCCGGAAGGACTGGGGTTTCTAGTCCCACAGGTACTCCTTGTGGTCTTGGGCAAGCCACTTAACCCTCCACAGCCCATGTTCCCTGTAAAATAGTTATCTCCAAGTTATAATGCCCTGTTCAATGTAATTTCAGTTTGTTCAATGTAAACCGCACTGATGCAGAATAGCGCGGTATATAAGAGAATGTAAATAAAATAAAAATAAATAAATAAAAAACACCTGAACAATATTCCACAAGGCTAAAACAATACAACGCCTCAGATCTCTCCTTGAACCACAGGACTTCCGAACAGTGATGCAAGCCATGACACTCCCCCACCTGGACTACTGCAATATAATCTACCACAGACTACCAGCCACCCACACCAACCCACTCCGAACTGCCTTAAATACCACAGCAAGGATTATCCAGAAAGCAAAAACACATGACCACATCACGCCAGTCCTGAGGGAGCTACACATACTCCCCCTCGAAGCAAGAATCAAATACAAAGCCGCCCTACTTACTCACAAAGCTCTCTACCAAACTCAGACGTCCCAGCTCCGCACACTACTGCCCCGACCAGCCCACAACAGAACAACCAGACAAACCACCAATAACTCCCTCACCATCCCCCATAAACGAACCAAGTGCAATCAACGGACCTGCAACAGAGCCTTCGAACTATATGCACCAACCCTCTGGAACTCTCGACCAAGTCACATCAGAAGCAACAGAGACCCCTCATCATTCAGGAAACAACTAAAAACCATCCTATTCCACGAATACCTCGGACCAGAAACAAGCACCCACCACTGACTACCCCCAACCCCCCTATTTCATCCCCCTAAACATATGTTCTAAGAGACAGTAACACAATGTCAATATCTATGTCCCAATTATTTGTTAAAATCATTAATGTTGGCCAACTGGTGAAGGCCCCAACCCCAGAAGTTGATTATTGTCCACCCCTCCCTTTTATGTTACACCGCTTTGACCCGGTGAAAAGCAGGTTATAAATACAGTTAAAGAAATAAAGAAATAAATAAATAAAATATCAACTCCAACGCCTTCAGCTGCTTCAGAACACATCCGTCTGAATTCTCACCCACTCTTCCTGCACAGACTATATCACTCCTCTACTCATCCGAATCCATTGGCTTCCCCTCAAACACCAAAGCAACTATAAAATACTCACCTTGGTCCATAAACGTGTTCATACTGCCATTCCTCAATACCGCTCAAATCTCTTGCAATTTCAAACTCCACACCGCCTTCTTAGATCCATTCATACCAACCACTTAGTGCTTCCTTCTTCCTCTCGTGCTCATCTTGAACTTGCCTGAAAATTCTGCCTTTTTCTTCTTAGGACCTGCCCCTCACCTCCCTCCGCTGAGAACTATCATTTACTAGGTTTAAGAACATGTTCAAAACCCATCTATCTCACACAGCCTTTGACCTCCCCCTCCCTAACCCTCTTGACCCTCGCTCCCCCAGTCCATAACTTGATGCTCCTTTCTCCTCCTCTGCTCTCCAGTCTCTCTCTCCTATACACTTGGCCTTTCACTCCTCTATCCTATTTCCGTAGCCAGATTTGTGCTTTGCAAACTGCTCTAATGCTCTGCCTGAGAAATATATCAAGAATCCAATAAAGATAAAGATCACACTTAGGGTCGCATAGCATCAGCAGGCCCTCGGGACTTGCTTATACTGCACTATCCTAAGCGCGACTGCTTTTGCGATCATTTTGCACCTCCCCCCACCTGCCAGCGGAGGACTCAGTGCTGCTTAATGGGAACATTGCTCACTTGTTATTACCATTTCCAGGTCATTTATGAATATGTTAAAAATCAGCAGGCGCAGCACAGATCCCTGGGATACTCCACTATTCATCTTTTCCATTGAGAAAATTGGCCTTTTAGCCCTACTCTCTGCTTTTTATCTTTTAACTAGTTCCTGATTCACAATACTACACTGCCTCCTATCCCATGACTTTTTAATGTCGCCAAGTCTCTCTCATTAAGAACCTTGTCAAAGACTTTCTGAAAATCCAGATGCATTATATCACCTGGCTCACCTTGTTCTACCTGTTTATTCCCACCTTCAAACAAATATACCTGATTAGTAAGACAGGACTTTCCTTGGCTAAATCCCATTAAACCATAATTATCTACATGTTCAGTAATTTTATTCTTTATAATGATTTCTATCATTTTTGCCTTGTACTGACATCAGGCTCACCAATGTCTAGTTTCCCGAATCACCCCGGAACCCTTTTAAAAAATTGGCGTTACATTGACCATTCTCCAAATCTTCCAGCACTACAGATGATTTTAATGATAGTTCACAGATTACTAATAGTAGGACTGCCATCTCATATTTCAGTTCTTTCAACACCCTCTGATGTATACCATCTGATCCGGGTGATTTGCGGCTCTTCAGTTTATCAAATAGTTGCAATATATCTTCCCAGCTTATTGATATTTTTTCCAATTCTTCAGATACTACTACTATTGATCATTTATATAGCGCTACAAGGCGTATGCAGCGCTACAAGGCGTATGCAGCGTTGTACAAACACATGTAGGAGACAGTCCCTGCTCATACTATTTCAGGAATGGATAACTTCCCTACATCTTCTTCAGTAAAGACCAAAGCAAAGAATTCATTCAGTCTCTCCGCTATGGCCTTGTCCTCACTTAGTGCGCCTTTTACCCCTCTATATCATCCAATGGTCTAACTGACTCATTTTTGTGAACGTACTTGAAAAAGTTTTTATTATGCGTTTTTGCTTCCACAACAAGCTTTTTTTCAAATTCTCTCTTTACCTGCTTTATCAATGCCTGCATATTAACTTACCAATGCTTATGTTGTTTCGCGTTTTCCTCATTTGGCTCCTTTTTCCATTACCTGAAAGATGCTTTTTGGGCAACAACAGTCTCTCTGACCTCACCTTTTAGCCATACTGCCAGTTTTTTGGCCTTCCTTCCATTTTTCTTAAAGTGTGGACTACATCTGGTCTGGGCTTCCAAAACAGTATTTTTAAACAATGCTCATGCTTGATATAAATCTTTAACCTTTGTAGCTGCTCCTTTTAGTTTTTTCTTAACTATTTTCCTCATTTCATCATAGTTTCCCTTTTGAAAAAGTTAAAAGGTAGTACTATGGATTTTCTTGAAATCAAATGCAATGATGCTATAATCACTATTGCCAAGTGGCCACAAAACCCTTATCTCTTGCACCAGATCCTGTGTTCCACTAAGGATTATGTCCAAAATAACGTCCCCTCTTATTGGTTCATGAACCAGCTGCTCCAAGAAGCATTTATTTCATCTAGAAACGTTATCTCCCTATCACAAGTCGTGCTGCGACATTGACCCAGTCGATACTGGGGTAATTGAAATCACCCATTATTACTGTGTTAGAACTTTTGTTAGCTTCTCTGATTTCTTTCAGCATTTCATCATCCATCTGTTCATTCTGGTCAGTCGGTGGTACACCGCCCCCCCCCCCCCCCTGCCATCGCCTTCCCATTTTTACATGGAATTTCTATCCATAGAGATGTTAAGTGTATTTTGTTTCCTGCAAAACTTTAATCCTATGTGACTCAATGCCCTCTCTAACAGAGTGCAACCCCTCCATCAATTTGATCTACCCTATCATTACAATATGGTTTGCACCCAAGTATCACAGAGTCCCACTGGTTGTCCTCCTTCCACCAGTCTGAGATGCCAATCATATCTAACCTTTCATTTAGTGCTATAGATTCTAGCTTTCCCATCTTATTTTTTAGACTTCTAAAATGCTTGTATGCAAATGCTAGAAGTTGTATTTTATTCATATTACTCTAGTTATCAGTTGATACCTTGCACCCAACAAATCTTCTGCAATATCTCTTACAAAAATTTTAAACAGGACCAAAGAGCAATCCCTGAGGAACAGTGCTCTTAATGCCCCTATCTTCAGAGTGAATACCATTTACTACTATTCTCCGGTGTCTCCCACTCAGTTTATCAGCCAGTCATTTTAGGGTCCTTCCCAAGAGCATTCAGTTTATTTATGAGTCACCAATGTGGAACGTCAAAAGGTCTTGCAAATTCTAAGTGTGCCATATCTAGCACTTTTCTCCAATTCAATTCTCTGGTCACCCATTCAAAGAAGTCAGATATGTTGGACAAGACATATCTGTAGTAAAGTCATGCTGTCTCAGATCCTATCATTCCTTGGATTCTAGAAACCACATCACCCTTTGCTTTTAGCAGCATTTCCTTTAATTTACTCACCAAAGACTTTAGGCTAACTGGTTGGCAGATACCAACCTTTATCTTACTTCCTCCTTTGGAGGAAAGGAACCACATCAGTCCTCCAGGAACACTCACGACTCTAAAGAGCAGAGCTGACAGTATTTCCATAGGTTTATTTATTTATTTATTTACATTCCCTTATATACTGCACTATTCTGCATCAGTGCGGTTTACAATGAACAAACTGAAATTACATTGAACAGGGCATTATAACTTGGAGCTAACTATTTTACAGGGAACATGGGCTATGGAGGATTAAGTGGTTCATTCAGTACTCTCGGATGAATCCTGTCTGGACCCACCACTTTGTCCACTTTTAGTTTTGCTAGCTCCTCATGACCACAGTGTTCTGAAAGCAGTTTGCGTTCTACCTCATGTCCATTCCTATTTGGTTTTGTTTTCTGAGGTCCCATACTCGGCCCTTCTTCTTTGAACACAGAATAGAAATATTTGTTAATCAATTGTGCTTTATCCTTATCAGCCTTTAATATTCCTCTCCTTCAACCTTGAGTCTCTCAATGCCATCTTTGCACTACTTCATGTCACTTATATACATAAAAAATAAAAAGTCTTGTTCTCATGTTTTACTGTATTGGCAATTTTGTATCTCTGCTTTCCTGAATACTTTACCAGCTTCTCTTAGCGCCTCCAGATAATACCATTTCTCTTCCTTTTTTTGTGATCTTTATAGATTATGAAGGCTAACCTCTTTTTCCTTGCCCTCTCAGCTACTTCTTCTGAAAGCCATAGTGGCCTCCTTTTCTTTACTTTTAAATTTACTGTCCTAACAAGAAGGTTCATTGCCCATAAAATATCTCCTTTCAGTTTTGCCCACTGCTGTTCTACTACCCTCAGATGTTCCCATCCAGCTAATGGCTTCTTGAGGTAGTGCCCCATCTTTGCAAAAAGTTAGTTTTCTTCAAGTCTAGGACTCTCGCTTTTGAATGGACCATCGCCACCCATGTCCTAATATTGAAGCTCACCATCTGGTGATCACCCACTGAAACATCACGGAAAAACAGAGAAACATGACGGCAGAAAAAGACCATATGGCCTATCCAGTCTACTCTTCCATTCCAACTACTATAGTCCCTATTTTCCACACCCCTCACTTTAGAGATCTGTTTGTTTCCATGCCTTCTTGAATTTAAATACTGTCCTAGTCTCTACTACCTCCACTGGGAGACTACTACATGCATTTACCATTTCTTCCATAAAGAAATATTTCCACATAATACTCCTGAGTCTATCCCCTTTCATCTTCATCCTTTGGCCCCTCACTACACAGCTTTCTTTCAACTGAAAGAGGCTCTTCCCTCCTGTGCATTTATGCCACAGAGATATTTAAACGTCTGTATCATAGCTCCTCTCTCCCACCTTTCCTCCAAAAGTATACATATTGAGATCTTTAAGTCTGTCCCCATATGCCTTACAACAAAGCCCACTTACCATTTTGGTAGCCACCTTCTGCACCAACTCCATCCTATTTATATCCTTTTGAAGGTGTGGTCTCTAGAATTGCACACAATACTCTAATGTCATCTCACTAAAGACTTATACAGAGGCACTACCAGCTCCTTCTTCCTGCTGGTCATTCCTCTCCCTATGCACCCAAGCATTCTTCGGGCTTTCACCATGGCTTTTGTACCTTTTAGCCACCTTAAGAACATCAGAATCACACCCAGAGCCCACTCTTCTTTCATGGACAGAAGTACTTCACCCTCTATACTGTACTGTGCATTTTTAACATTAAATCTCAGCTACCAGATTCTCAACCAACCATTCTTCAAACTTAGCTAGATCCCGCCTTATGTTATCTACTCCTTCCTGGGTGGGTACTCTTACTGCAGATTTTGGATCACCTGCAAAGAGGCAATCCTTATCCAACAGCTATTCCACAATATCACTAACAAAAGTGTTAAAAAGAATCAGACCGAGGACAAATCCCTACGGCACACCACTGGTAACATCTTTCTCCTCAGAGTGCACACCATTTACTATACATTTTATCATCTCCCACTCTATCAATTTATTTATGTCACCTGTGAGGAATGGTGTCAAAAGCTTTACTGAAATTTAAGTACACCATCTCTAGGGCTCTCCCTCAAACCAACTCTTTGGTCGCCTAGTAAAATAAAATTAATGAGATATGTCTGACAAGACTTGCTTCTAATAAAACCATGCTGCCTCTGATCCTGCAAAATAAGCAGAACATGCAGAAAGAAGACAGTGAGAAGAAAGAGGGGTGAACCTGGGCCCAAATTACCAACCCTTCCCCCCCCCAGGGGTCCCATGGGGTCTTCCTATCCACTCTCCGGTCCACCACTGTTGGATCCCATCGGTAACAGTGCTTGAAACATGGAAACTGTCAGTTCTAGAAGACGATGGGTATTCCCAAGCTCAGAGCAAACGCAGAGCCAATGTCTCAAAATTCGCAGGGCACAAGACCATGATCTGGGCCAGGGGTGACAGGCCTATCTACACTGCTGCACCAGTCCACCTATCTTGCCACTTGATGAGGGCAGACAATTTTAACTTCTCAGTTCTGTACCAGTATGTATACAAGCAATGGCATCACTGGAAATTGCTCTGGTCAGCCTCCACCTGCTGGCTGGGGAATATAATCCACTCATTTGGACTGGTCTAGCATGGTAAGGAAGTTGCAGGTATTTCCTAACATGGCTAGAGCCACACAAAAGCAGAGGAAAGTGTTTCTTCCGTTAAAAAGAAGGGCGATTGCATTGGAAGCTTATTTTAACCTAGCACAAAAAAAAAAATCAAAATTCTAAATTTTACTTTTCATGATATTTTTCCCAACTGTAAAAATTTTTGGTGGATAGGAGAACATCATCAGCTTAGTACTTAAGTCTTAAGGGCTTTATAGTAGTTCTTTATCTTTATTTCATATTTGATATACCGCTACGGCAAAAGCATTAAGCGGTGTACAATAAAAGCTGATTAAACACTGCAAACCAGGAAATAGAACGCCAAAAAATAGATAGGAAAGAGGGTGCAGAAAAGGGCAAACAAATCATACATTAATACCAACTCATAATAAATCATAGGGACAGAAAGGAAGACAAACAAGACAATTCATGGGATTTCAGACGAAAACAAAGGACAGTCAGGGGGGGGGGCTTCGGGGGGGAGGTCAAAGGCTTTCTGGAATAAATAAGTCTTAAGCAGTGACTTGAACTGGGGGTAAGATGATTCTAGCTGGAGAAGTAGGCAGTGTATTCCATAATAATGGTCTGAGGAAGAACCAAGCAGAGTGCCGTGTCTGTTCCAGACGGGCTTGGGAAGGCGAGGGAAGGGATAGACGGTTGGTATGGATGGAGCGGAGTTGTCGATGGGGAGAGTAAAGGGAAATGCAATCTGCCAAATAGAGAGGGGTACTGGTGTAAATGGCTTGATGAAGTAGAATCAGAAATTTATAGTGGAAGCGGTAATGAAGGGGAAGCCAATGCAAATGGAGGATAGGGGTAATGTGGTCGAATCTTCTAGAAAAGGTGATGAGGCGAGCTGCAGCGTTCTGGATGCGTTGTAGCCTTTGAAGGCAATATTTGGGGAGGTTAGCTAAATAAACATTGCAATAATCCAATCTGCTAATAACGAGAGCAATGACAAGGGTGACTAGGGAACTGGTGGGTAATACGGATCGGACGGCCCTAATTTGCTGTAAAGCAGCAAAGGAGCGGCGGGAGATCATGGAGATGTGCTCATGAAAGGTCAGAGAAGGATTCAAAAGAATGCCCAAGTAGCGAAACGAGGATGTGAGGGGGATGCTGGTTGATCCAATGGAGGGAGCAAGAGTGGGACATGAGCCACTCAGGGAGACCCACATTGCGGAGGACTTTGCTGGATTGAGGTGAAGAAAATTTAATGAAGGTCCAGTTCCTTGGTTTACCTTTGCAATAAAATTTAATTACTTTCTTTTTTCTCTCCCCTACCCATTAATGCAGTCTTGATAGTGGATATTTTTTTTTATTTTCCTTAAGTTCTAGTTATTTTATTTATTCACGATTCATTATTGTATTTTAAGAGTTCTTTCAAAATGTCTTAAAAAATAAAAGATAGCTGCCTTATTTTTAAGAACAAGTTATTTAAAAAATAAAAACCCTCTGCATGCAGGGGAGGAGTGGCCTAGTGGTTGGGGCAAGGTACTACAGGCTGGAAGGTCGGTGGTTCAAATCCCACTAGAGGACAGCAACCTTGGGCCAGAAGGACTGGGGTTTCTAGTCCCACAGGTGCTCCTTGTGGTCTTGGGCAAGCCACTTAACCCTCCATTGCCCATGTTCCCTGTAAGTATTAGTGTATGTGTCTCATATCCCCTCGTGTTAAATGTATCCCCCAACCGCTTTGACCCGGTGAAAAGCGAGATATAAATGCAGCTAAATATATAAATAAAATAAATAAATGCTTCCAACTAGCAACTTCAAATGTTAGAAACATTAAGAAATGGAAGCTAATATGGAGTCCCTCAAAGCAAGACAAGATGTGGAGGACCAAGCCAAATCTCTGATATGACCAGCTTTCAGGGAGTTCTATCTGAAAAACAAATCTCACAGACCACACCAGTTCACGAGGAAGTAGACAATAGGTCAACATACTGCGGGTAAACATGGCCCAAAGTGCTTTGGACTGATTAAAAATTGAGAAGTTCAGCTACAACCACACAAGATACATTAGGAGAAAAAAAAAGGTTAAGCATTCGATTACATCTTGCCAACCATTAAGCTCAAAGATGATAAGCTCAAATATGCATAGGGAATGTGTGAGTGGCTCAGAAAAATCATGCAAGTAGAAGGAAATGAATTCAAATAAAATCTAAATGTGCCATGTTAAGTAAAGAAACCAAAGATGAACAGGTTTGATTTTTCAGCAAAACAATCATGCAAACATACCTCAAAAATCAACCATGAAATACATACAGGAAAAAACTTCCCCAGGCTTGACTATTATTGAGAATCTATGAGGAGCTCAACTTACAGCATATGCAAGGAAACTTAAAAATATTTCCAAACTAGAAATGTCCTGCAAAGAGCAGGAAAAAATTCCAAAAGCAAAACATTTAAACACATCCCACAAAACACTTGGCTAGCTGAAGAAAACATTCGGAAGCCGTCATTTCTACCCAAGGTGGTGCTACAAAGTATAGACAAAGGGTATCCAAACTTCTGCACCTATCATAAATTGCTGTTATCTTAACTTTGAATCTGTAAGAATCTGCAAATAAGACGACAATCATCTGGTAAGTAAAATGTCCTTTCCTTGAGTTCTGCTAGACCAGACAAGCGGGTTGTGTCCCCCTACCAGATATGGAGACAGAAACATTCCAGAGGCTTCTTATTTATTTTATTTAACTATGCTTATATACCACTTTTCACCGGGTCAAAGCGGTTTACATTGAACAGAAACAGTTTTTCCAAGGAACAGATAAACAACTTGATACATAGAACTGGATAACATTATAGTAAACATTAAACATTATTAAGTATAACATGTAACATCATAATTACATAATATATATATGTTGGCCAACACTAGTTCAAAATCATCAAACTATATATATTGATATGTTCTTTAACTATTTACAGATGCAGGTTCTGTTATGTGCGTGTCAGTCACATTTTGTCACATCTGTGGGTGGGTTAGGTGGTGGGTCTAAAGTGTTTGGTGAATAGGTGGGTTTTCAAATGTTTGTGGAAAGAAGGAAGGCCTGTGATGTTCCTAAAAGTGTCAGATAGAGAGTTCCAAAGGGATGGTGTGGCGAGTTCAAATACACTTTAACAGGTATGTTGATTGAGCTTTGTTTTAGATTGTGGTATTTTGAGCTTGTTGGATGTGGTGGATCTTTGTGGTCTGTTTGTGGAGAACTTCTGAAGGAGGGATTATAGGAAGGTGGAGGTGTGTGAGTGTAGTGCTTTGTGTGTTAGTAGCAAGGTTTTATATCTAATTCTGCTTGTGAGAGGCAGCTTTAGGATAAGTGTAACTTAGTAGCTTTCTGGATTGTGCATGCGGCTGTGTGAAATGAAGATTGGAGGGGAAGGAGGGTGGCTTGCGGTAGTCCTTAGGTAGATATTATTGCAGTAGCCAGCATAAGGAAGAGTAAGGGGCTTGTTTACAAAGCCGCGGTAGCGGTTCGCGATCGTTATCGGAGCCGCGGCCCCATTGATTTCAATGGGGCCGCGGCTCCGATAACGATCGCAAATCGCTACCACAGCTTTGTAAACAAGCCCCTAAGGGTTTGGAGTGCTGAGCGGAAGTCTTCTGGTACAAGGAGCGGACAGAATCATTGAGGGGTCTTAGTTTTGAGGTACATTGTGTTGGCTGTTTTTGTTATGAGTTTTGAAGGACAGTTGCTGGCAAAGGGTTATCCCTAGGTATTTTAGCTCTGGTTTAACATTTATTTAGAAGTTGTTTAGTATGGCTGTGCTTGGTGGGATGAACGAAGGGTCTCTTGTAATAAACAGAGTTTGGTTTTTTGTAATTTATTGATAGGTTGTTCATCATGAGCCAGTTGGAGACTTCTTTGATGCAGTTCTGGATTTGTGTGTAAGATGGTTGTTCCGTGTGTAGTGGAAAATATAGCATGATGTCATAGGCATATATGTGGAAGTAGATCTTGTGTTTTTTGATGATTGAGCAAATGGGTTGGAGGTATATGTTGAAAAGTGGTACAGAGAGAGTGGCACCTTGAGATACACCTTGAGTTTGTATTTGTTGGAGGTGCTCATGCCTATTTTTATCTGTAGGAGTCTGTTAGTGAGGTAAGATTGAAACCATTTGAGACTGTCTCTGATGCCATATGACTGCAGTTGCTTGAGAAGTATGCCATGGTTGACTGTACTGAAGAATGCTGCAGATATGTCCAAGAATGTCATTAGGTATGTTTTCAAGCGGTCTTGTATCGCTTGTGTTAGAGTGTTGATAAGTGATATCAGAGTTTCCACTCACTGCAGTGGTCTGTTTGCTGTGGATCAAGTAGACAGTTTTCATCAATGTGGTCTTGGAGCTGGAGTTGCAGGTTTTTATTGATTTTTGCTAGAAATGGGAGACTAGCGATGGGTCTGGTTTCTTTAAAGAGGGGTGGATAGAGGAGAGCTCGAGACAGTTCAGCATTTTTCCTTGTTGTAGGGCTTCATTGATTAGTCTGGTGAGGAATGGGCCGAGTTCGTTTTTGAAGCTTTTATCCAGTTAGCTGGGCATGGGTCAAATGGTGAGGTGGAGGTGTTAACCATTGATAGAATAGTTATCTCTTTGTTAGTGATGTTTCGAAAGGATGACCAGTGGTTGATATCAGGTGGTAGGCACAAAGATGGTGAGGTCTGTGATAAGGAAGCTTATCAAAGCTCAGGGAGTAAGGACAAAAGAGGGGAATTTACTCTGATCAAGGGACCTGTGCTGGCAGGTCAGAGAAATAAGACAGCTTGTGTTCCTAAAAGACTACATGTTCCAGGATGCATCAGTTTGCAGAAAGCCCCTAGAGGAGCTAAAGTGGAAAAGCATGAGTCTAATCAGAGAAACCATTATGTCATCCCTAATCAATCATCTTCTAGGAGAGAGCTTAATCCACAACACCTGAAGAATGCAAGGGAGGAGTTGCAATCTAAGCCCTTTAAAACTAGAAGGGTTTCTTCAGGAAGGAGAAACGAGAGGAGCAGGAAGAACAGAAGCAAGGAGAGTGAGGAGAACAACCGGAACCTGAAGGAACAAGGACAAGGAAGCAGACGGTCCAAGAGAGGAGCTCAGAGAAGTACGTATGCCTGGAGAGATTCCTGGGGGAAACGAACTTCAGAGGACTGGAGAAAGCCAGAGGTCTGGAGATCCACAGCCAGGGACCCTCAAGCAGCACCTAGGAGGAGGTCTGCTGCAGCTAAGGAGAAAAGGAGCCAAAATACCTCTTGGAGGACGTATGGAGACAAGGCCCTGAGGTCCAGAGATAACAACTGGAGGACAGGACGCAGCAGCTCTATTGCATACTGGCCAGAATACCAAAGGAATCAGCCTGATGTCAGCCTGGATTCAGGTATGAACTGTCAACGTTTCTCTAGCTCTGAGCAATGCAAACAGCAGGGAAACAGTTTCTCTCCGTATAGAGGTCAGTTAATAAAGCCCTCTGAGTCAGACAGTGAAATTGAACCCATGCAATTCCAGGAGCAAGGTTTAATGTCTGATGAAGAGAATGTTTGTATGGACTGTTCCTTGTGTAGGTTGTTAGTTTAGAAAAATTCTCCAAATAAGAGCAAACATCAAAAGGAAACATTCTAACTATTGGCTCCCCAGAAAGTTTTGTTAGAAAGAGAAAGCTTTTGGGGAAGTTTGCCGTGTGCTGAGAACAAGCTGTTGATTGCATCAGGATTGTCACCTGTTGGTAGAGCACAACACAAGCCAAGCACATGTGGAATGTAAAATTTCTTTTCTGTGTGGATAAAGAGAGCTGTTTTTTTGTACAAAAGTTTTTCCTTTTTGGTTTGTTTCCACCTCAGCACTGCTACGAAGTTTGATAGCAGTGGCTGTAAGAAAGCCTTTCTGTTCCATAAAGGACTTTGATACTTATTTACATAAGCTTTTCAGTTGCCTTGTTTATGTTGAATAAACCCTGGAGAAGTTATCTGGATGGTGTTACCAAGTATATCTGTGTGTGGAATATTCACCCCATAAATAAACTCTAATTTTGCCTTACACTCGACCGACTACAAGTTTCTTCATTTATTTAAAAGGCAAGCTTTGTGTGAATGGACTTCAATAACCACAATCCTTTGCAAGACAGTTAATTTACATACTTGCCAAGGCGATGGTACCTTCATAACAAGCACCCCCTTTTACAGGTCTTACTGAGGTTGTAGCTGTTTGTAGTGGGCAGCTAGTTGGTGGTTGATAGTTGGTAATTGGTTGGGTTTGGTGGGTGATTGTGTGAGGCACTTGACTATGTCAAATAGTTCACGTGGGCAATTGACAGAGGTGTTGATCTTGGTGTGATATTCCTTCTTGGCCTTATCTGTGGATGTGTGGTAGATTTGAAGTAGAGTTAGGTATTTTGTGCGGTCTTCGAGCCGTGTGGTTTTATGCCATCTTTGCTCTAGTTGTCTTTGTTTTTTAGTTGTCACAAGGTATGCGTGTACCCAGGTGTTTTAGGAGTATGATGTTTTTTGGTTAAGTTGTGTTGATATCGGGTGGTATTTTCACTGCATCTCTAAGTTCTTTATTCCAGATGTCTGTCAGTATTGTTGTGTCTGATGTGTCCGTTTGTATTTTAGTCATGGTGTACTCCAGGAATTCTTCGTTGTTAAAGTGTCTGAATCACTGTGGGGTTTGTTGTTGCTCATCCTGTGTAACTGAGGATTTCACGGTGAGTGAGAAAGTGATGAGGCTGTGGTAAGACCATGGTACTGGGTGGATTTGAAATGTGTGTGTGGTGGGTTGGTATGGATTGGGAGGGTGGGGGTGAAGATTAGGGCGAGAACCTTTCCTTTGATGTGTAGGGGATGTTGTTTTGAGTGAAGTCCATTGATTCCATGGCTGAGAGGAATGAGTTAGCCACATTAGAGGGTAGGGAGGGGAGGTTGAAGTCTTCTAGGATCAGAAAGTCCTTCTTGGCATTGGCATTTTTAATGATGTGATCTATTATGCCGGATATGTTGCTGGAGGTAGATGAGGGAGTTGGTCGCGATTGTGACTGTCTATTTCGTCAGTGCTTTTGGATGAAAGAGGGCAGAAATGGAGATTTGACTTGGTTATTAGTAATGCCCCTCCTCCTCTTCGATTATTTCATGGGCAGTGGAATAGTGAGTATCCTTCCACTTTAAGTTGATTGAGGAGACCGTTATCTGTTTTTGAGAGTCAGGTTTCTGTAATGCTTAATATGTCTAGCTTGTATTCAGTGAGTAGGTCCGTAATAGTACAGATTTTATTTCTCACTGATCTGGTATTAAATCAGAGTGCACTGCAGTATCTATGCTGTTGCTTAGGGTAGGTATGAAGTGGGTGTGAGTTGGTATTGTTATGCGGCGTCTGTAGGGGTGTTACTGAGGATGGTTAGATTGAGTGTATGTTGGATGGTATGGGTGTAGTATGTAAGAGGGGTATATTAAGGGGGGGAGGGTAGTATGTGCAGACGTCATCAGGAGGAGGAAGGTAAGTACGATAGGTATCGCTAAATATGGACACAGCATTCTGAATTTGGTATTGGAGTGTGAGTGGGTGGGGTCTTTTGCAAGGTTTTCAATGGTATGCTTGTTCCTATGGTCACTATTGATTACATGAAGCTGAATTGTACAAATAACGTCCCAAATAATGAACAATTGGTAAAAGCTGCTACTTGGGCATAAGTCAGAAGGGATAGGGAGATAACTCGCACTTGGTAGTGGAGGCTTCTTTTCTTCGTTTTGTATTGCCACAGTACCCATTTGTGGTTTTAGAAGTTGTTTTGTTGAGAAGTATTGTCTGGTTTGATACTGTTCTCTCTTGTGGTCCTCACCTAAGGGCCTTGCCAAAGGGCCCTCTGGCGCAGCCTTTAGGCGCGGGCGCACCCGAAGGCACTTGGTTTTTAAATTTAAAGTTCTTGCTCCTCTTTGGTCCGATTGGCCTTGGCGGTGAGAAGCAGGGAGGGGCTTGCCTGCCTGCTCCCTTCCCCAATGCCGATCGGGGCCGAAGAAGGTTGCTGGTTGTTCAAGCACCCAATGACTTTATCCTGCTATAAACAAGCCATTACAGCTAGGGGCATACTCCAGTATTCACACCCAAGCACATGGTTAAGAATCACTGACAGCACAAACAACCTCAATAAAGGTAACAAGGCTTAAATGAACAATAACCATAACTTTGTACAGGATAAGCTTCAGACAGGTGGCTTATCAAAAGGGCAGGAGCCCACAAGGCCAACCACAGAGAATACAGCAGACCAAGACGGGGTAGGTCCTGGAATGAACTAGCAGGACTCAAGGAAAGGACATTATCTGGTAAGTAAAATATCACCTTCCATATCATTACGCTGGACCAGTCCAGACAAGTGGGACGTACCAAAGCTACAGTGCCACTGTGCAGGAACAAGACACGGCAGTTTTCAAGACCTCTGAGCCAAGACCATATCCGCCCAAGCATGAACATCGAAGCAATAATACTTGACAAAAGTGATGCCCACGTTGCCGCCCAAGATGCGCTCCTCTCATGAAGATGCCCGCGCCCAAGTGGAATGCACAAGCAAACCCTCCAGAACTGGCTGGTTCCGCAACCCATATGCTAAGGCAATGATCTCTTTGATCCAGTGCCCCCAGAATAGACTTGGCAGCTGTGTCAACTTTCACAATCCCACAAAATGGCACAAATAGAATGTCTGACTTGTGAAAGTTGTTAGTAACCATAAGATACCAGAGAAGCTCTCTCTCAACATCCACCAAGTGAAGGTCCTTGTCCCTTCTATGGCAAGGACAGCCCAAATGTACAGAACTTAGCCTCCTCCAAGACAGACAAGTAAGGGTCCCTGTATGATAATTGCCTGCAGCTCGGAAATACATCTCACAAGCAGATTAAGATAGTATTTTTGGTTGCAAAGGGCTCAGACATCAGAGCCTGGAACACCACGAGGGAACAACTGGACACAAGAGAGCAGGTACCATGCCCCTTGAAGACTATAGACTGCCTAGCCATGGTCCCCTGTAAAATAAGACTACTACCTGACCCTTCAGGGAACTAAGGGAAAGGCCTCTGTCCAGGCTATCCTGAAGAAAGGCAAGCAAGTCCACCTTATGCTCATGGCATTAATGCTCAAAAGAGGCACCAGACAAGCATATAGGCAAGGTTGGCAGAACCTCTACTCACCTTGAGAAACATGGAAACCATGGCAAAATAGCCTTTATGCGCCAAACAATGCCATTCAAGAGCCAAGGTGGAAGGAAGAAGGGACTCAGCTCATTCAGTAGGACTAATCCCTGACACAATATCCCCCGGGAAAGTCGCAGAGGAGATTCCTGCAGGAGCCGCATCAGATCCTTGAACAATGCAGCCCTGATGCCACTCTATGCAAGCGAAGCACATGCCCCCACAAGCGACTATGGAGGAAACACATGCAACAGACACCGCTTTGGCCAGGACTGAACTATGGTGTCTATGCCCTCCGAGCCTGCCTCTCTGCGGCAACTGAAAAATCTGCATGCTTTAGCACTGGATTGTGTCACCATCGAATCTATCTCAGGATAACACCAGAGGTGCAGAATCTACCGAAATGCCGACTGACAGTTCCCACTCTTCGGAATCGAGAAAGTGACGATTGAGGAAGTCTGCCACCACATCGTCAACTTCCAGTGTGTTGCGCCAAAAGAGCCAGGAGGTTCCTTTCCACCCAGGAGAACAGGAGGGTCATCTCCAAGACCACTCTGGTACACTTCATGCTCCACTGATGGTTGACTTATGCCACCATTGTGGCAGGTCTTAGAATACCCAGACCAGTCTGCCCCAGATTAGGGACCGGAAAGTGCAAAAAGACCAACCGAATGGCCCATGCCTCAAGGTGGTTGATGGACCATGCTGCCTCCTAGCTGCTCCAATGGCCCTTAACTGCATGGCTTTTGCAATAGGCTCCCCAGCCAAATAGGCTGGAATCCGTCAACAGCATGATCATCCAATGGCACACCCCTCCTCAAATGCTGGGGTTGCCTCCACTAACACAGGCTGGACACCGCCGCTAGCTGAAGGGGAAGCTTCGCCTCAAAATCCTGAAAGCTTGAAGACCAATGAGACAGAAAGAACTTTAGCAGCAGTCTCATACGAGCTTGTGCCCAAGGTACCATTTTAATTGATGCCACCATCAAGCAAAGAAGCTGCAGATAATTTCAAGCTCTGGGAGACTGCCGAGTCGAGACAACTTTTTTTCACCCTTTCCTCAGACAGAAAGATCTTGCCTACATGAGTCGAACTGCACTCCCAGGTATTCCAGCAATTGGGAAGGCTCCAAGTGACTCTTCTTACGATTGATCACTCAGCCAACACTCTTCAGGAACTTCACCACATGGGCTGACACCCAAGACACCTTGGACTGCTACCTGGCTTGAATGAGCCAATTGTCCAGATATGGGTGAACACAACAGATCCCTTGTCGTCTCAACAATGCAGCCACCACCACCATAACCTTTGAGGTGGTGGAGAGGCCAGAGGGAAGAGCAAATTGAAAATGAGAGTCAAGTACAGCGAAACAGAGAAAGTGCTATTGATCCACGCAGAAAGAAATATGGAAATAGGTCTCAGTTAGATCCAGAGATGTAAGGAACTCTCCTGCCGCACTGCCTGGATCAATAACTACAGAGTCTCCATATGAAAGTGTAGAGTCCATAGGTGAGCGTGGAGCCCCTTGAGATCAGACTGGCCAAAAAGAACCATCGTCCTTCACACCACGAGATAAATGAAGTACTGGATCTTGCCTCACTCGGCAGGAGGGGGGGGGCCCCCCAAGACCACCACCCGCAGACGGAGCAATCTTTCCAGCATGACGATGCAAGATTCCATATTAGGAATCACCACCCAGGAAAAAGGATATGAAAATCAATGTGGATAATACATTGAAACCCTTTGCCCAGTGTGCAGCCGCAGCCAAGAAAACAAATAGAATGCTAGGAATCAAAGAAAGGAATGGAGAATAAAAACAAAGGATATTATAATGACATCATTACAACCCCTTCAATTACACCAGTGCCCTGGTCGGACCACCGCATAATAAAAGTTGAGCTACAGGTGATAAGTCTAAATGATCGTCAGGACAAGGTACACACATGTAGGAGATTCAAAAGCTTTGACCAAAAAAAACAATTCCTCCATGAAATCCTACCCAACCTGATCACAAGCTCAAATGATAAAAAATTACCTAATTGATAATTGGAACAAGATCATCTCTTCTGCAGCCAAAGCACCAGAGGCCAAGATCTCAAGAGCTCAACACTCTAAAACCAATTCTGCCCCCTGGTACTCAAAGGAGATTCGGAACGCAAAGAAAACACTACGAAGATTAGAACGACGCCGGAGACGCACAAAATCTAACACCACCCAGGAGCTCTATCAGACAAAGCAAAAAGAATATAACAACCTCATCAACCAACACAAAAGAGAATACTACACAAATCGTATTCTCAAATCCTCCAATAGATCCAGAGAACTATTTGAAATTGTGCAAACCCTCAATGAACCCAACCCAGAGAAGGCTGAACTGATACATCCGCAGACCTTTGCCAACTACCTTCAAGCCAAATTCACAGCCTCCCCTCAACTTACCATGAGCACTCCTTCCTAGCCCATAGTACCTAAACAAATCTGGGGCAAATTCAGTATCCTGTTGGTGGTACAGATCTCCCATATCACCACACAACACCAGCACCACCCCTACAGATCCATGCCCAGCGACTTGGATTAAATCGGTGAAAGAGGATCTCATTCACATCATCCACGACATTGTGCACTATTCCCTTACCCTCAGCAGCATGCCAAACGCCCTAAAGCTTGCAACCATCTGCCCCATTTCAAAGAACACTCCACTAATAAAACTGATCCAGCTGCCTTCAGGCCTCTCTGGCCTCCCGTTCCTGGCTAAGATCATTGAAAAATGTTGTACAACATCAACTGCAGGACCACATGGACATCCATGCCCCACTAGACACACATCAAACATGGTTTCCGCCCAAACCATAGTGTCAAAACCCTACTAATATACAGCTTCAATAACCTGATCAGGGTTATTGACAAATGTCAAGAGGGGTCTCGTTATGATCTTCGTCGATATCACATCAGCTTTCGACAAAGTCGCCCACGGCACTCTTCAATTAAGACTACAAGAGATTGGTCTATACAGCACCACATAGTAAATGACAGCAGATAAAGACCAGTATGGTCCATCTAGTCTGCCCAGTATAAATCATGTACACACAGACTATGTGTGATGAGCCACATGGATGGCACAGATCCATGCCCAGTGACAGATTAAAACGGTGAAAGAGGATCTCATTCACATCATCTCCAACATTGCACAATTCCCTTACCCTCGGCAGCATGCAAAACGCCCTAAAGCTTGCAACCATCCACCCCATTCCAAAGAACACTCCACTAAGTAAAATTGATGGCACCACCTTGAAATGCTTTGCTTCTTACCTCAGACAGACAGTTCCAGGTCAAATGTGGTCCTCTAACCTCCCTACTATTCATAGCTAAACAGGGTGTACCGCAAGGTTCTTTCCTCGCTGCATTGTTATTTAACCTGTACATACAACCTATCTGCTCCATCATCAATGACCACAAGATTCAATACACCATCTATGCAGATGACATTATGATCTACACCCCAAATCAACCTCAACAACCCAGACTACATGAAAATAGCGGACTGCCTTCAACAAATGACAAGCTGGCTCCTTCAAAACAACACGACCATAAACTACAAGACGGAAGCTCTACTTGTCACCCGAAACTCTGGATTCACACCCCACCCACTATCAATCTGAACATCACCACAATACCAATAAAGCCAGAAGTGAAATACCTCCGAGTCACTCTCAACAAAATTCTGAACCTCCAGTCTCACATCAGAAAAAACACCAGGAATGCCTATCTCAAAATGAGTCATTAGATGCCTCAAGAAGATACTCTCCCAAGATAATTTCCGTACCGTTTGTCAAGCTCTAATCACACCTATTCTAGACTACTGCAACCCCATATATCTTGGGCTCCCAAAAACTCACTCTGGCCCTTACAGATGGCACAAAACAGTGCTGCATGCATTATAACTGGTTCCTCTAGGCACGAACACATCACCCCCATTCTGAACCACCTCCATTGGCTCCTAATTAATTCTCGCATCAAAGAGAACCTCTCGGCAAACAGTCTGCATATCCTCATTAGCTCTGACTCAAGCACCAGACCTAGGAGACAACCCACCATGGGCATCATCACAACCCCCAGAGCCTTCACCAAAGCAAGGCAATCTACTTCAGGGAGAGCAATATTCTTGGCTGCTTCCATCCTATGGAACTCACTCACAGACTGCCTAAGATCCAACGTGGACATTAAGGACTTCAGAAGTTGCTCAAAACCACACTCTATTCAGAACACTACGGTGACATCACATGAACTGACAAAACACCTATGTCCTCAGCATCTTAATTGTTCCTGCCAGCGCCCTCTCCCCACCCCACCCCCTTGTCCCGCTCCTGCCCCACCGCTCCCTCACCCCAATCAATTCAACTCTTCCTCCTTGTATATAGATCATTGTATTTAGCTCATTCTGAACATAGCGCACCTTGTACGTAGTTATTCTACAATTTCACCTACTTAAACGCACTGTACCATTCACTGCATACCTACACCCTTGCACCACGTAATATGTTTCGGTTGTATTGTAAACTGCTTTGATTTAAAGGATAAAGCGGTATAAATATACTTTTAAATAAAATAAAATATAAAGCCTCTATCACTCCATGGTGTGTAATTCTGGTCACTATATCTTAAAAGGATATTGCAAAATTAGAAAAGGTACAGAGAAGAGCCACCAAAATGGTAAAGGGGATGGAAGGGTAATCCTATGACAAAAGGCTTAAAAGGTTAAGGCTTTTCAACTTGGAAAAAAGATGGCTGAGAGATCTATAAAATGATGACTGGAGTGGAATGGGAATATATAGATTGGTTGTTCATTTTTTCCAAAAGTAGAAAGACAAGGGGGACATGCAATAAAGTTACAATGTAGCACATTTAAGACTAATAAGAGAAAATATTTTTTCAGTCAACGAGTAATCAAACTATGTAATTCGTTACCAGAAGATGTAGTAAAAGCTGTCAGTGTAGCTGGGTTTAAAAGAGGTTTAGATGAGTTCCTGGAGGAAAAGTCCATAAACCATTATTAAAGAGGAATGGGGACATCCGCCGCTTACCCCTGGCACAAGCAGCATAGAATCTGTATACTTTGAGAACTTGACAGGTACCTGTGAACTGGATTGGCCACTGTTGAAAACAAGATACTGGGCTTGACGGATCTTTGGTCTGATCCAATATGGCATATCTTACATTCTTATTTTCTTATGACCTGAATGGTGGCCCTCTTGGCTGTTGCACCATATGGGGAGACTATTAAGGCATCTGGGACAGATCCCCTGCATTCCAGAACAAAGCTGTGTTGAATGCTATATAGCACCCAGCGATCTTCGGTGACCAAGACCCACTCCGGACAGAAAAGGCGCAGCCTACAGAATGGGCCACCAACTCTTCAATGCACCAGATAGGAGGTGGTGCTTCTGAAAATGGTAGGTTCCCAGGGTCTGCAAGCCCCACAAAAGGGCTGAGCCTGGGACCAAGAACCAGAAGAGGATGAGGTAGTGGGCTTTCCTAGGTAATATCTACAAGGATCCCTGTAACTCCGAGAACCAAGGTATTGGGAATGAGGAAAAAAAAAAATGAACAGATGCTGAGAAAGGAGGATGCACCCATTTGTTTCCTAGGCCCGTTTGGCGTAGCCTCCAGGAGGTGATGAGGTTTGGGCTCACCCAAATCCTTCACCAGTTTCTCCAAGTCCTCTCCAACAAAAGCTTCCCTTTTAAAAGGCAAGCTAGGACAATGAGGACTTAGAGACCACATCCACTATCTTGTGGAAAAGCCACAGCCAGCATCATATCAGTGTAGGTAGAGCAATGTCTTTAGCAGCCAAGCGGACGAGACCATACATAGCGTCTTGATAGAATGATTGTTGCCAACTCCAGGAGGATTTATTATACCACAACACAATTATATGGTCTAGTTTTGCTGGAGCAATTTCACTGTTAAGCCATATATAGAAAATGTTTTGCTCCAATACCCGGAACTTTAGGATTAGGATAAGGAGAGCAGACAAGGGGGGGCAATTGTGATTTTAGCAAAAGACCAATATCTACGTGAGGCCCACCGATTATTAGGGGATGAAAACACCTATGAAGTTTTAACGGAGGACCCAACTCAGAGGCTACAAGAGCGCATTAAACGCCTTACGTCAACAGCCCATCACGATAAGATTATTAGCAATAAGGAATATCATTTTTTGAATTGTTTGGATCCTAGACTGGCAGTGTTTTATATAGTGCCAAAGATCCACAAGAGTTTGGAAAATCCACCAGGACGACCTATAGTGTCTACCAAGGGGTCACTTCTTGAACCCCTTTCGATCTATTTAGACACCTTCTTGCGACCACTGATTCCTAACATACCGTCAATATGTACGAGACACGATGCACTTCTTGCAAACACTGGCCAATCATGCCCGTTGGGCAGGGATGACGGATATTTGGTTAGTAACCCTTGATGTCAGTGCCCTGTATACCAATATTCCTCAAGATAAAGCTTATGAAATTACTTTGAGAGCGTTGACAGCACGGGGTGATCTCTCGGAGAAACATCTTACATTTATGGAGGAAACACAGTTGGTGCTTTTTCATAATCATTTTCAATTTGGAGAACAAATTTACCACCAGAAGATTGGAGTGGCCATGGGCGCGACATGCGCCCCATCAATAGCTAATCTCTTTATGGGATCCTTTGAAGAGCGTTGGTTAAAACAATCGGAATTTACTTCACACATAAAACTCTGGTGTCGATATATAGATGACATTTTTGTCATCTGGGAAGGACAGGTATCGCATTTACTCCAGTATGTGGAATGGTTGAACATGAGAGAAGATTCAATTAAATTTACCTGCACCTATAATCAGGCAGTTATAACGTTTTTGGATGTGGAAGTGAAACCAGGGGAAGGTGAATGGATCACCACAGTACACCATAAACCCACCGATAGGAATGCATTACTCCACTATTCTAGTATTCACCCGAAAGGGTTAAAAAATGGGCTTCCATTTTCGCAGTTCCTCCGATATAGGAGGAACTGTTCAAGCATACAAGATTTTAAATGTCAGGCCAAGATATTAAAAACTAAATTTTATGATAGGGGATATCCCCACCATATAGTGGAACAGGCTTATAAACGAGCCTTGTTTAACAATCGTGACCAGTTATTAACACCACATGCATCTCGCTCAGACGAGACAGTAATGAATCTGGTGACGAAGCACTCTCCGTTTAACAGCAGCATCCAAAAAATATTAAATAAACATATGAACGTGCTCCATAGTGTTTCCACGTTTAAGGATGTGAGAATACGATGTGTCTGGCAGAGGCACCGTAACTTCAAAGAAGTCTTCAGTCCTACCAAGTTACGAATTATGAATGATAGCACATTGAATCAACCGGCGGGCCATTTTTGTTGTGGGGCATGTCAAATGTGTGAGGTTACCAAGGAAGTTACTTCATTTGAATATCATGGAAAAACCTACAAATTGCGACATCACACAACCTGTAATACAGCATATGTAGTATATGCTATAGAATGCCCTTGTAAACTACTATACATTGGAAAAACATCCCGACCATTTAAAGTTCGACTGGCGGAACATCGCAGCAGGATAAAATGTAAGACGCTGGCTGCACCAGTAGTTGAACACTGTCTTCAGGAACATCATAAATTTGAGGAGTTACAATGCTTTTGTATTGATAGCAATACAACAGGATCTGAGGGTAGATCTCGAGATCAAGCATTAATAGTGATTGAACAGAGATGGATTTTCACGCTACAGTCGGTGCAACCAGGAGGGCTCAATTCACAAATTGACTGGAACCTGTGTGTTTAAAGTAGGATCGGTAGGAAGCTACCAGCTATATAAACCCGCCCAGAGAGGACCGCATGCGAGGCGTTGTTAGAAACAAACGGTTTGGAAAGATACGAGTGAGCAGCAAAGATGTTTATGGTATGTGCTTCTGTTGTAGTACTGCATATATCGATATGTGAATAGTGGCATTTAACTGCTGTTTGAAGTATGAGTACTAACTTATGACTCCCTGTTCAGAGCGCGACGAACGCATGATTCATGTGAAGCAATGGAAAGAATCTACTTTCTGGAATCAATGAAGTGAGGACGAGTTGGAAAGTCTTAGCCCCTGATGAAACAATGTGGCAGTGAAACGCAGCAGCACTGAAACTGGCGTTGGGCATTTTTTTTGAAGATAAGCACTCATTTACTCTCTTTATATAAGTTCCATTTTTTGAAAATGTCTTAGAGGTTAAAAAGTTGATAATACCTTACAAGTTGAATGAGGACGATTAAGCAACGTATGGGTCATTGATGCAAAGCAGAGCAAGAGGTCGCTACTAGATAAAGACCGAGGCTCTTTGAAGTCTGAGACCTGTTGCTTTCAATACTACTAAAATACATTTTATACATCATGCTCAAGCTCTGGGAATGAGTAATAGTTTAAAGTTCCGGGTATTGGAGCAAAAAATTTTCTATATATGGCTTAACTCCAGGAGGATGGCAGTATCCCTCCAGAGTGCCTGACTGAATCCAATGAAGAGTCGTCAGACCCGCACACACAGCCAACTGGAGAATAACTGAATCTTCAGGAGAGATTCCATCTTTTAGGGCTAAACCACTCTCCAGTGACCGTTGCTATATGCTCATCCACCTGAAGCATACAGAACCATGCAATGTAGTCCTCCTGAGGCAGGGCATAAAGTTTAAGAACTTCGTCACCAGGGAGTCAAGGAAGTTCCACTCTAAGCGGGCCATTCTCTTGATAACCTGCAGAAAGGAAAGGCCCGCAGACTTTCAAAACCCCTACAAGAGGAAGTGCACTTGCAGCACCTGTTCTGTTGCCAGAGGGTCAATCAAAACGCAGAGCGGAAGACACTGGATCAATTTGTGCTGTCAGTTCTTCTTTCTGAACAGGCAGATAATACTGGAATAGTCGTGATCTTTCAAAGGAGAAGACATTCCATCCTCAAGGTTGGAACCATTGTCCCAGGCATCGGAACTAAACTCTGGGCCTAAGTCAAAGGAAAGGCGATCCAAAATTTGCAAACTCCAATCTCCACTGTGATCATTTAGGTGGTGGAGCCTGGGCCAGGCTTCAACTTGCCACTGGCCCTTCTTCCAAGCAAGCAGGCCCAGAAGTCTCAAGGTCTGAGTTGCCACACCAGAAGAACCAAGCTTGCTGCAGAAATGAGAATTCCAGGAACAAGAACCTGGAAACAGGAGCGCCAGGAAAGGAATAGAGTCCCCACCCACAAGGGAAGGATTTGCCATTGGCCCTTTAAGAGAAGAGGTGTGGCCAGTAGAGCCAACGCTCTAGTCCAAAGCCTAGAGTTCATCCTTTATCACTGCCGCATCCACTGCCACCTGCAATGAAGATGAGATGTCCAGTAGACCCATATCCCCTCACTGCAAGAGGTGAGATGGCCTGCCAAGGGCGCATCCAAATCTTCCATGCAAGAAAGCATAGTTACTCACCTGTAACAAGTGTTCTCCAGAGGCAGCAGGAATCAGTCTTCATATGGGTGATGTCAGCGCAGATGGAGCCCTCGTGTGGAGCAATTCCCCAGCTTTCAAAGAAAGTCTTTGGGATTGCATCGCGCATGCGCAGTCCCCTTCCCGCCCAAGGGTGTCATCTTGCTCAGTCTAATGACATAGCAAAAAAGACAGCAAAATGAATAAAATCAATAAAAGAACTGCAACTCCAGGGGAGGAGGGAGGGTCGTGAGGACCGGATTACTGCTGTCCCTGGAGAACACCTGTTACAGGTGAGCAACTACGTTTTCTCCAGGAACAAGCAGGAAGTCAGTCCTCACATATGGGACTCCCTAGCTAAAAGAGCTGCAGCAGCTGCAATAGGAATTCAGTCGAGAACGCAACACCCCCACTGGTAGCCTGACACCAAAGGGTCAGAGTTGCCTAAACCTCAAATAGGTTACGGAGTACCGCCTGGACGAAAGCACTGTCCCATTGGGACTCCCTATCCAGGCAGTAATGGGCCGCAAAAGTCTGGCTTGAAGACCAAGTTGCTGTCCGGCAGATGTCCACCAGCGGAACAGAGCGGAAGTGAGCCACCGATGCAGCCCTGACACGGTGGGCCATGACTCGACCCTGCAAGGGGAGGTCGGCCGCCCTGTACGCCCAGGCGATGCACTCTGCCACCCAGATAGACAGCGTGCGCTTGGAGACAGGTAACCACCAGCTTACTGGGGTCATAAGAGACGAAAAGCTGAGTAGCCCTTCGATGTACGCTCCAGGTAGAAGGACAACGCCCTCTTACAATTCAAGCTATGCAGGACTGCCTCTGCCCGGCTGGAATGCGGCCTGGGAAAGAAGGTTGGAAGAATCACCTCTTGGTTGAGGTGGAAAGAAGAGACCACTTTTGGAAGGAACCTAGGGTGAGTGTGGAGGACCACCCTATTCCTATAAAACCGTGTGTATGGTTTATCAGTTACGAAAGCTTGCAGCTTACTCACACGTCTGGCTGATGTGAGGGCCACCAGGAAGAGCACCTTCCAGGAGAGGAAGCACAGATGGCAAGAGGACATCGGCTCAAAAGGTAGGCGAGTAAGCTGCTGTAAGACCACATTCAAATCCCATTCAGTTGCCGGAGGACAAACTGGGGGATTCAGCAGAAGCAGACCTCTGAGGAATCTGGACACCAGGGGGTGAGCTGAAAGAGATTGCCCCTCCACTTGCGAGTGGTTTGCTGACAAAGCACTCAGGTGGACCCTGACAGAGTTGAAGTGAAGCAAATAGCCCCTTTGGACTATATGCAGAACCCAGATATCCAAGGTGATGGCTGGCCACCTGTGGGCGTACAGGGTTAGCCTGCCTCCTGTGCAAGGCCTTACCACTGGCAGAAGAGAGACTATGCCTTGGGAGTCAAAAATCCCCTCCCGGCTGGGTAGGAGCCGGGGCCTGGGGGTCTTCTGCTTATGTGGGCCATGCCCCTGTCCCTTGGCCTGCTGCCCCTGTTGGGGAGCTGGGGTGGCCTGGTAAGTGGAATAGTTGCGGCAAGCAGTACCCTTCCTCGGGAAAAAGGGCTTTTTACCTGAGCCCTTCTTAGAAGGGGCAGACTTCTTCTTTGAGAGTCTTGTCCGGGTCAAGTACTCGGACTCGAGCTCAGGAGCCTTCTCAGTCATGGGTTTGCCAAAGAGGTTGTCACCTCGGCAAGGGACATCGACCAACTTGTCCTGAACCCATGGCTCCAGATAAGACGACATTAGCCAGGCCTGGCGGTATGCACCGATGCCGGCCGCAGCTACTTGGGCCAAAGCCTCAAAGCCGTCATAGGCTGCTCGAGATATGAACTTCGAGCACTCCCGAATTCGGGTGGACAAGGCATTGAAGCGCTGCAAGGGTTCCTTGGAGAGGCCAGCTGAGAACCCGACAATCTCCTTTCCCAAGTCCCTCAAGTACATGCCCATGTACAGTTGGTAGGTTTGGACACGGCATGACAGCATTTTCTGCCGAGGGTGTCCAAGTTCCGGGCCTCCTGAACAGGAGGCACCGAGGAGTGCATTTTTTGGCTCTTGAGCCTGTACATGGTCGATTCCACAACCATGGACTTGTGCGGCAGCTGTGCCTTTTGGAACCCAGGGCTCTTGCGGACTCGATAGATGGAATTGACCCTCTTGCTGAGCACCGGCATTGAGGCCGGCGACTCCCACATGCGGAGCATCAGTCGTTCCAGCATCTGAGGAACCGGCACAGTAAGGGCTTCCCTCGGGGGAAAGTCATACTGGAGGGCCTCGAGCTTTTCAGCTCAAGGCTCCTCCTCTGTATCCGCAAGGAATGCCAAAGCCTTGGCCATGTCCCTGACGAAGTCCGAGAACCGGATATCCTCCGGAGGGGACCTTGTCCGAGGCTCCTATGGGACATACCGGGTCCGATGGGTGTCTGGGGACTCTTCATCTTCCGTCTCCCATGCAGATCCCTCCAAGGAGGAATCGAGTGGCTCCGGCCGCGAGGGCTTTGGCCCCGAGAGTACCAGCGTCAACTACCTCGGTCCCGAACGGGAGGTCGAGGGAGACCTTGGCCAAGGATCAACTCGAGTCCGAAGAATCTCGAGGATCGGCTCAGCCTCCAGGTCGACTTGGACGTCAAGGTCCCGGTGGTCGGGGCAGATGGACCGGTGAGACTGGCTATCAGCGCCTGCTGCTGCTCCATGAAGGCAGACATGCTGCGCTCCAGGGCCGTCGTCCTGAGACCGAGCTCAGAAAACTCCTCAGCCTCTGGCTCGGGCCCCAATGCTGTTGTACCCGATGTCGGCTTCCCTGGAGGGGAATCCATGAGGACAACAGCGCTTACTCTCCTCGGTGTCTCCAGCTCCATGTGAGGTATCTTTGCAGGCTGCTCTGACTCCGAGGACCTGGGGCGGCGGCCAGGAGTCCATGACCTGGCCTTTAAGGGCCCAGGGCATTTGGAGGCATCCAACGACGCTGCCCTCACAGGTTTCTTCTTCCTCCAGTGTTCCCGGGAGGGAGACCCCCGCTCAGAAGGACCCCCCCAACGGTGCTCGGGTTCAGACAGCTCCCGAGACGTCGAGGCTTCTGATGAGGACCGGATCCGGGGAGGACCGGATCCGGGGGGGATGCGGACTCCGAGAAAATCCTTTCACACTGCTGCTGCCTACTTCGAAGTGCCTTAGAGGACATCTTCCCACACGGGCCACAGACCTTCAAGTCATGGTCGGGCCTGAGGCATCGGAGACAGCAGTCATGTGTGTCGGTGAGGTGCATTAACTTCTTACACTGATCACACTTTTTAAACCCACTGGCAGCCATCGGGGGAAAAAGGGCCCCTTCAAGGTCGAAGGACCGGACTGCCAGTTTAAAAAAAAAAAAAAGAAGCGCGAACGCTAGTCACTAAGGACAAAAATGCAAAAAAAACTGACCGGACTCGATACTGGGGTACTGAGCCGTAGGCAGGAAGGGGAACCGGCGTCGAACCGGTCAAATATAGAAATTCTTCTGAAGTTTTGAAGCACTTTTTCCGCGAGGAATTAGGAACGTCGTCCGTTGGGCTCCGTGGAAAAAGGGAGACTGAGCAAGACAGCACCCTTGGGCAGGAAGGGGACCACGCATGCGCGATGCAATCCCAAAGGCTTTCTGTGAAAGCTGGGGAATTGCTCCGCACGAAGGCTCTGTCGGCGCTGACGTCACCCATATATGAGGGCTGACATGAAGGACTAGAAAAGGGGATTGCTACTTCTGGAGAGAGATCTGCAGTTGTGAGTATATACTTCTGGGAATTTTTCTGAAGGGACATCATTGGATTAAAGCTGATTAATCTGTGAACCCAGTGTATTTGTTAAATCAGTCAGGGCCTAGTAGCAGCAGTTTAAGTTTAAAACACAGAAGAGAGCTTTCTGGTTACATTTCATACCCAGCAGAGAGGTTGTAGTTTAAATTTAATACTCACTCAGAGCCTAGCAGCAGCAAAGAGCTTTAATTTAAATCAAATCAGAATATAACTTAGCATAAAAGGCAAAACAGGGTCAGTATTCTTTGAGCAATACATAAAGTCTTCTAGAGACCTTTACAAAGAGGCCTTCTACCTAGGGAGCAAGAGACCTGTGAAACTTTTTCAATAGGTGTTAAGGCCAGGTGGAAGGTCAAAAGGCCATTTTGAAAGACTCCTTCTATCCAAGCAAGGACTGTTAATCACCCAGGCAGTTGATCACAGCTTACCTCAGAAGCACAGGACAGGGTACTGTGTAGCAGCCCTCTTTTAATAAGTGTTATTTCCCTTCCTCCCTCCCCAACACCCACCCACCCCTAGGATAATCGTAGCTTTATAGGTACTTACACATCTTAAAAGTAAAGGAGGTGCTCTCAGGTGCAGCCCGTTATCCAAATCAGTCATACACTAAGGACCTGAGATTAATTAAGCTTCAGATGAACAAGGTATATTAAACGTATTAGGTACAATTTTATTAGTATAAGTATCCATAGCAACCCTTAGTAAGTAAAGAACTTAAAGATCTGAACACATGCTTAAAACTAAGATAAGAACATAAGAACATAAGACATGCCATAATGGGTCAGACCGAGGTCCATCAAGCCCAGTATCCTGTTTCCAACAGTGGCCAATCTAGGTTATACGTACCTAGCAATATCACCAAAAGACACAGGTTCCACAATGCTTGTACTGGGTCAAGCATTGATATCCTCGGTCCCTTTTTAATAGTGGTTTATGGACCTTTCCTCCAGGAACTTGTCCAAACCTTTTTTAAACCCAGCTATACTAACAGCCCTTACTACATCCTCCGGTAACAGATTCCAGAGTTTGATTACACGTTGAGTGAAAAAATATTTTCTCTTATTTGTCTTAAATAGTTTACCCTGTAGCTTCATTATATGTCCCCTAGTCTTTCTATACTCTGATAGCGTAAACAATTGATCCACGTTTATCCGTTCCACTCCATTCATTAATTTATAGACCTCTATCATATCTCCCCTCAGCCGTCTCTTCTCCAGGCTAAAGAGCCCTAACCTTCTTAGCCTCTCTTCATAGGAGTAGCCTTCCATCCCCTTCACCAATTTGGTGGCTCTTCTCTGTACTTTTTCTAATAACGCTATGTCCTTTTTAAGATACGGTGACCAGAATTGCACACAATATTCAAGGTGCAGTCGTACCATGGAGCGATACAGAGGCATTATAATATCCTTTGTTTTGTTCTCCATCCCTTTCCTTATGATACCTAGCATTCTATTTGCTTTCTTGGCCGCCTCTGCACACTAGGCGGAGGGTTTTAACATGTTATCCACAATGACTCCTAAATCTTTTTCCTGGGTGGTGGTTTCTAATGTGGAGCCTTGCATCGTGTAACTATAGTGTGGGTTGTTCTTTCCTAGGTGCATAACTTTGCACTTGTCCACATTAAATTTAATCTGCCATTTGGATGCCCAGTCAACCAATTTATCCAGATCCTCCTGCAGTTTTCCACAATCCTCTTGGGTTTTAACAACTTTAAACAGTTGTGTCATCTGCAAATTTGATAACCTCACTAGTTATTCCCTTTTCCAGGTCATTTATGAATATGTCAAAAAGCAGCGGACCCAGCACAGATCCCTGGGGTACTCCACTATTCACCTTTTTCCATTGGGAATATTGGCCATTTAGCCCTACCCTCTGCTTTCTATCTTTTAACCAGTTCCCGATCCACAATAGTACACTGCCTCCTATCCCATGACTTTTTAGCTTCGCCAAAAGTCTCTGATGGGGGACTTTGTCAAAAGCTTTCTGAAAGTCCAGATACACCATATCAACCGACTCACCTTTGTCTACCTGTTTATGCACACCTTCAAAAAAACATATCAGATTAGTAAGACAAGATCTTCCTTGTCTAAAGCCATGTTGGCTGTCTCCCATTAGGCCATGACTATCTACATGCTGTGTAATTTTGTTCTTTATGATGGTTTCTACCATTTTCCCTGGTACTGACGTCAGGCTCACCGGTCTGTAATTTCCTGGGTCACCCCTGGAACCCTTTTTAAAAATTGGTGTTACGTTGGCGACCCTCCAATCTTCAGGTATTACAGATGATTTTAATGAAAGTTCACAGATTACCAATAGCAGGTCTGCAATCTCATATTTCAGTTCTTTCAACACTCTGGGATGTATACCATCCAGTCCAGGTGATTTGCCACTATTCAATTTATCAAATAGTTGTAATATATCTTCCCGGTGTAGCGATATTTCTCTCAATTCCTCTGCAGTATCACCTTTAAATACCACTTCAGTCTTGGGTAACATCCCTACATCTTCCTCAGTAAAGACCAAAGCAAAGAATTCATTCAGTCTCTCTGCTATAGCCTTGTTTCCTCTTACTGCCCCTTTTACCCCTCTATCATCTAATGGTCCAATTGACTCTCTCACAGGCCTTTTGCTACGAATGTACTTGAAAAAGTCTTTATTTCGTGTTTTTGCTTCCGTAGCAAGTTTCTTCTCAAATTCCCGCTTTGCCTGCCTTATTAGTGCTTTGCATTTAACTTGCCAGTGCTTGTGCTGTTTCCAGTTTTCATCATTTGGCTCTTTTTTCCATTTCCTGAAGGTTGCTTTTTTTGGCAGCAACAGCCTCTCTGACCTCACCTTTAAACCATGCTGGCAGTTTTTTGGACTTTCTTCCACTTTTCTTAATGCGTGGAATACAGCTGGTCTGGGCTTCGAGGATAGTATTTTTAAATAACACCCAAGCTTGCTGTAAGTCTTTAACCTTTGGAACCGCTCCTTTTAGTTTTTTCGTAACTATATTCCTCATTCTATCATAGTCTCCCTTTTGAAAGTTAAAAGGTAGTACTGTGGATGCCTTTACTATCTGTCCTCCACTAATTAAATCAAACATGATCATACTATGATCACTATTATCACTATGATCACTATTGCAAGATGCAGACAGCAGTCCACTATTTCAAGATGCAGACAGCAGTCCACTATTTCAAGATGCAGACAGCAGTCCACTATTTCAAGATGCAGACAGCAGTCCACTATTTCAAGATGCAGACAGCAGTCCAGCAGCAAGATGGGGGCTTTCCAGTCCATTGCATTGAGTGTCACATGTATGATTTTCTCCCAGTTGGTGAGAGGTCTTACGTGTGCACTAGGTGCAAGGAGCTCTTTGCTCTCAGGGAATGAGTCCGTCCTCTAGAGGCTAGAGTAGCAGACATGGAAGACATAAGAAAGACAGAGGTACATAGACGAGACCTACAGGGATATAGCCCTGAAGTCCCATCTCCAGGCTGGCAGCATCCGTGTTGCCATGGAGGAGAGAGGTCACATGACAGGAGCGCATCACCCTGGTGTGGCAGGAAGCGATTCTGTAACTAGGACCTGTCCTCCAGGTGATGAAAAACCCTCTCGCACCGAGGAAGTTTCTTCATGTGCCCATGAGGGAAGGGTTAGGACAGCCATTATAGTTGGTGATTCGATCATTAGGCATGTAGATAGCTGGGTGGCTGGTGGATGTGAGGATCGCCTGGTAACATGCCTGCCTAGTGCGAAGGTAGCAGACCTCATGCGCCACCTAGATAAGGTCTTAGATAGTGCTGGGGAGGAGTCTGCTGTCTTGGTACATGTCGGTACCAATCACATAGGAAAATGTGATAGGGAAGTTCTGGAGGCTAAATTTACGCTTTTAGGTGGGAAGTTGAAATCCAGAACTTCCAGGGTAGCGTTCTCCGAAATGCTTCCCGTTTCACACGCAGGACCCAAAAGGCAGACAGAGCTCCGGAGTCTCAATGCGTGGATGAGACGATGGTGCAAGGATGAGGGTTTTGGATTTGCTAGGAACTGGGGAACATTCTGGGGAAAGGAGGGGCTCTTCCGAAGGGATGGGCTTCACCTTAACCGGGATGGAACCAGGCTGCTGGCATTAACCTTTAAAAAGGATAGAGCAGCTTTTAAACTAGATAATAGGGGAAAGCCGAGAGTCACACAAGAGCGCATGGTTCAGAAGAATGTATCCCTGAAGGATACTACCAAAAGCAGAGGTTCCATAAAAGAGTAAAAGTAGCCCAAATGCCCTCGAGTATGGAGCAGACAGATCTTAAAGATCCCAAATGACCCATGCCTAACAAAAGCCAAATTAATATGAATAAAATACAGTCTCTAAAATGCTTGTATGCAAAAGCTAGAAGACTAAAAAATAAGATAGGAGAGTTAGAATATATAGCACTAAATGAGAGGTTAGATATGATTGGAATCTCAGAGACATGGTGGAAGGAGGACAACCAGTGGGACACTGATACCTGGGTACAAACAATATCGTAATGATAGAGCTGATCAAATTGGTGGAGGAGTTGCGCTCTATGTTAGAGAGGGCATTGAGTCAGAAAGGATTAAAGTTTTGCAGGAAACAAAATTTGCTGTAGAATCTCTATGAATTGAACATAAGAACATAAAAACATAAGATATGCCATACTGGGTCAGACCAAGGTCCATCAAGCCCAGTATTCTGTTTCCAACAGTGGCCAATCTAGGTCACTTTTATTTATTTATTTTTTTTATTTTAGCTGTATTTATATCCCGCTTTTCACCGGGTCAAAGCGGTCAATTGGGGGATACATTTAACACGAGGGGATATGAGACACATACGCTAATACTTACAGGGAACATGGGCAATGGAGGGTTAAGTGGCTTGCCCAAGATCACAAGGAGTGCCTACAGGACTAGAAATCCCAGTCCCTCCGGCCTGAGATTGCTGTCCCCAGGTGGGACTTGAACCCCCTGGCCCTCCGGCCTGAAGTACCTTGTCCTAACCACTAGACCACTCCTCCCTCCACATGTCACATGTACCTAGCAGTTTCCCCAAGAGACACAAGTTCCACAATGCTTGTACTGGGTCAAGCATTGATATCTTCGGTCACTTCTTAATAATGGTTTATGGACCTTTCCTCCAGGAACTTGTCCAAACCTTTTTTAAACCCAGCTACACTAACAGCCTTTACTACATCCTCCGGTAACAAATTCCAGAGTTTGATTACACGTTGAGTGAAAAAATATTTTCTTTTATTAGTCTTAAATAGTTTACCCTGTAGCTTCATTGCATGTCCCCTAGTCTTTCTATATTCTGATAAGGTAAACAATCGATCTACGTTTACCCGTTCCACTCCGTTCATTAATTTATAGACTTCTATCATATCTCCCCTCAGCCGTCTCTTTTCCAGGTTAAAGAGCCCTAACCTTTTTAGCTTTTCTTCATAGGAGTATCCTTCCAACCCCTTTACCATTTTGGTGGCTTTTCTCTGTACCTTTTCTAAAATCGCTATATCCTTTTTAAGATACGGCGACCAGAATCGCACACAGTATTCAAGGTGCGGTCTCACCATGGAACGATATAGAGGCATTATAATATCTTTTGTTTTATTTTCCATTCCTTTCCTTATCATACCTGGCATTCTATTTGCTCTCTTGGCCGCCGCTGCACACTGGGCCGAGGGTTTTAACATGGTATCCACAATGACGCCTAAATCTTTTTCCTGGGTGGTGGTTCCTAATGTGGAACCTTGCATCGTGTAACCATAGTTTGGGTTGTTCTTCCCTAGGTGCATAACCTTGCACTTGTCCACATTAAATTTCACCTGCCATTTTGATGCCCAGTCTTCCAATTTATCAAGATCCTCTTGCAATTTTTCACAATCCTCTTGGGTATTAACAGCTTAGGAAAAAGATTTAGGCGTCATTGTGGATAACATGTTAAAACCCTCGGCCCAGTGTGCAGCGGCGGCCAAAAGAGCAAATAGAATGCTAGGTATCATAAGGAAAGGAATGGAAAATAAAGCAAAGGATATTATAATGCCTCTATATCATTCCATGGTGAGACCGCACCTTGAATATTGTGTGCAATTCTGGTCGCTGTATCTTAAAAAGGATATAGCGTTATTAGAAAAGGTTCAGAGAAGAGCCACCAAAATGGTAAAGGGGATGGAAGGATACCCCTATGAAGAAAGGCTAAGGAGGTTAGGGCTCTTTAACCTGGAAAAGGGACGGCTGAGGGGAGATATGATAGAAGTCTATAAATAAATGAACGGAGTGGAACGGGTAAACGTAGATCGATTGTTTACATTATCAGAATACAGAAAGACTAGGAGACATGCAATGAAGCTACAGGGTAAACTTCCACTGATCCTCCGCATGACAAAAGACCTCTATATATTCAGAAAAGAACTTAAAAATCACCTTTTCACCAAGCATTATAAAAACCCAACCGAAATCCCCTACCTCCCACGAGCTACCCCCCAACAATCACAGAACCAACCCACTAACCTCCAGAACCCGCACCCTATTACCCCCCTCCAGAACCCACATCCTATTAACCCCCCCCCCCCCACACACACACACACCTTTACCAAATGAAGATAACTCAAGATGAGACAGACACCTATAACTACTAAGATTCACACAAGGTTGTTTAATATGTTTATTGTTCATTGTAAATAGTTAATTGACAATTTCATGTAACGTTGCCTGTAAATAGTTATAACTGCTGTTCCATGTAAAATTGTTGAATTGTTCCCTTGATCTCTGGAAGGGGCGGTATAGAAGAAAAGCATAAATAAAATAAATAAACAAACTATTTAAGACTAATAAAAGAAAATATGTTTTCACTCAATGTGTAATTAAACTCTGAAATTTGTTACCGGAGGATATAGTAAAGGCTGTTAGTGTAGCTGGGTTTAAAAAAAGGTTTGGACAAGTTCCTGGAGAAAAGGTCCATAAAACATTATTAAGAAGGGACCCAGGATATCAATGCTTGATCTAATACAAGCATTGTGGAACCTGTGTCTTTTGGAGAAACTGCTAGGTGTGTATGACCTAGAGTGGCCACTGTTGGAAACAGGATACTGGGCTTGGTGGACCTTGGTCTGACCCAGTATGGCATATGAGTTAATTAGGCCTTACCTGCTAATTAGTGTTCCTGAAGGAACGACAGTCCAGAAGTAAAGGGACTGGACTGGAGTGACGATAAGGAACATATGTTCTTATGACTTCCTGCTTGTTCCTGGAGAATCACAGAAACCAGTGACATAACTTCTCTGCTTTTCACAGACCAGTCTTTTTTTTTTTTTTTTAAAGAAGCAGGCATGTGTCTGTGTCAATGTGAATTTTAGATGTTGCTAACGGCCCAGCTTCATGGGCTTAGGGCATGTTAAGGCGCACAACAGCACACTATATCACCATGCAGGCACTACCACTATGTACAGAGTAAAGGCACAGACCCAACACTTTGTTTAGTAGAAAGTGCAAAGCACAGCCAATGTGTGCAGGCAACTCAACGAGTTGGGAAAAATGGCCAGCAAAGCCAGCATCACCCAACAGATACCCCGAGCACGTCATACCTGACGGAAGCACCGCCTAGTGGATAAAGGTCAGGTAGTCTCAACAAAACAAGTCAAACAAGACAGACTTAGGGGCTTGTTTACAAAGCCGCGGTAGTGGTTCGCGATCGCGATCGCAGCCGCGGCCCCATTGAAATCAATGGGGCCGCGGCTCCGATTACGATCGCAAACCGCTACCGCGGCTTTGTAAACAAGCCCCTTAGTTTTGGTACTCACTCCTGGGAAGCTCAAGGCAAGCAAATCATGCCAGGCTCTGTGCTACGTCTCTACTGCCAAGGCCTGCAGGCACATACCTTTGAGGAGCAGACTTTTAATCTTCAGGGGAGCGAGCTGGGGGGGGGGGGGGGAAGAAAGAGGCGGCACCAAGTTGTGCGAGGCCTGAGGAATCCTTTCCAAAACTTTTGAGTGCTCAACTTGTCCTTAGCAGTATAAGGACAAGACCTGAACCAATTCCCCTCCTCTTTATGGCAATACCCAAAAGAGCACTGGTTTTAAGGAGACTCTAGTGAAGCCTCCAGCATTGCACTCTAGTGAGAATGTCACCCAGAGGGTGGCTGCTCATGAGCGAAATCAATCTTTCTTAGAGCTTTTTCCAGATTTCATCAGAGCTGTAAAATCTTTTGTCCACCATCTGCTGGAGACAGAAATATTGCCCGAAGCTGTATTGGTTGTTATAGCACAAAGATGGCAAACTCCAGTCCTGGAGTGCCACAATCCAGCCTAGTTTTCAGGATATTCCTAATGAATATTCATGAGATATATTCACATACAATGGGAGGCAATAGATGCAAATATATCTCATGAATATTTATTAGGGACATTTTGAAAACCAGGCTGGATTGTGGCACTCTAGGATTGGAGTTCGCCATCCCTGTAATTATAGCAGGATGAGGTCATAAGAAGCCTATGAAATGTTTCTCTGTCTCCACATCTACAGGCAGAGGGAACAACTCACTTATCTAGACTAGTCTAGCCGGACGATGTGAAAATAGCAATTAAGAAATAAAATTTGCAATAGAATGTCTTATAATAAACAACTGTCTGTCAGCTTAGGAATTCACTGAACCATACAATTGGACCAGAGACGATAAGCTTTTGCACACAACTGCACATAAAAAAAAAAAATTCATAATCATGCTGTGCATCATAGGCCCATAAAAAACAAAACTTCCGTGTCTCTCTCGATAAGTTGTTTATACAAACTGCATCCTCTTAACACCAGAAGGAAGCACTCTCTGGCACAATACAAGTATTATGGCAAGTAAATTTGAGAAAACTTGAGATCATATTCCACAAACCCTGACTTAGGAGCGAGGTTCATTACTGTCATAGGAGTGGCCTAGTGGTTAGGACAAGGTACTTCAGGCCGGAGGGCCGGGGGTTCAAGTCCCACCTGGGGACAGCAATCTCAGGTCGGAGGGACTGGGATTTCTAGTCCTATAGGTACTCCTTGTGGTCTTGGGCAAGCCACTTAACCCTTCATTGCCCATGTTCCCTGTAAGTATTAGCGTATGTGTGTCATATCCCCTCGTGTTAAATGTATCTCCCAATTGACCGCTTTGACCCGGTGAAAAGTGGGATATAAATACAGCTAAATAAATAAAATAAAAAATACCCAAAACTAATCTTTAAAAGAGACATTACCCACAAGAAAGGGTGCAGAAAAGTAAGAGCAGAAACAAAACAAAACCTAAAATGATAAAAAGTGAAGAAAGTAAAACAAAACAAAAAGCAAAAAATTCAATATGAGAAACAGATCAAATAAAACAAACTAAGACGGACTAATCAAGTGACAAAAATTAATAAATTTGAAAAATGAACAAAAAATGGTGATAAAGAAAAATAGAATTTTATGATATGGCTCCTAAAAAAATTGCCAGATCCTAAGCGTTTCTAAATATTTTTACACCCCTATATATGAGTGATAGTGCCTCTGTATAAGTCTTTGGTGAAACCTTGTTTTTAATACTGTGTGCAATTCTGGAGACCAAACTTTCAAATGGATATAAACAGGATGGAGTAGGTGCAGAAGGTGGCTACCAATATGGTCAGTGGTCTTTGTCATAAGGCACATGGGGCAGACTTAAAGATCTCAATATGCATACTTTGGGGCACCAGATTCTTTTCTTTGGAGTGGATCACACTTGAAGCAGGGCTGTTTGCCCAAAACACGCGTGTCTGCGTAATGTCACAGTAGTGGAGATTCTGGATCGCACAGCTAAGTTTTAGTGGTTTTCTACTTTAGTTTCAATACTTGGGTGTATGATTAAAATGGGTCCTGCTCACATTGGGAGTTAACTTCTTGATTATTCTCCCGTCATGTGAGACCCGACAAATGCAGTTTCTTTAATTTTCCTTGCCTGTTTTCAGACAATCTTTTGGGTTTCGAGTTTATTAGAGTGATTGTTCTGCTTTTTTGTTTTTTTATATTCTTACTTTGGAAGAAAGGCAGGAGGGGGGATATGATAGAGAGGTTTAAATACCTCCATGGCATAAATGCACAGGAGGAAAGCCTATTTCATTTGAAAGAAAGCTCTGCAGCAAGGAGTCATCGGATGAAGGTGAAAGGGGATAGACTCAGAAGTAATTTGTGGAAATATTTTTTTTTTACGGAGAGAGTGGTAAATGCATGGAATATACTCCTAGTGGAGGTAGTAGAGACGATTACTGTATCTAAATTCAAGAAAGCATGGGACAAACACAGATGTCTAAAGGAAAAAAAATGAGAATGTAGTAGTTGATATGGAAGGGCAACTGGATAGACCATGTTTTTTACGTGCCATCATGTTTTTATCCAGAGAAGGAGTTTGCTAAGCAACAGAAAGCAAAAATGAAAAAGAAAGGACCACCACACAAGGATTGCCTTGGCATCAGTAGGGCAACTAACTGGATGGCTCAAAGTTGAACGCTTTGGCAAATATGTCAACATTTGAAATGGACACTACCTTTCCAGAAAAAAAAAATATATTACCAAAACTGCCCAAAAACATGAATCATCTTGAAGGGGACACCCCCCCCCCCCCAAATGGGCCTCTTCTCAGATGATATGGAAAATATTAGACACTCAAGTAGAAAAATGGTAAAAATGCAAGCCAACAAATAAGAATAGATTCAGATAAAATAAATTTTGGGATTCAAAAATACTAGTTTATCAATTAAAAGGGCAAAAATTGCAAACACAAAAAGCAATCAGAAAATAACCTGATCAGATGAAGAGGAATAATAGCCAATTGGAAAAAAGAAGCAATGTTCCACATGTGCAGACTACTGATAAGACTTCATTGGGTACTGTGTTCAGAAGCTCTTCTAGAGGCCTCACCTGTCTGTATAAGAACATTGTAGAAATAGAAGTAATTCAGAAGAGTGTACCAAAATACAGGGAAAAATAAGCAGAACGTACAGAAATAGGCCATCGACAGAGGTGGTGATCCTGGATCCAGACATAACCCCCCATCAAGGGTCCCATGGGGTCCTTCTATTCTGTGGCCCACCAGTGTTGAAACCCATGGGTAACAATACTGGACAAAGGGCAACTGTTGGCTCAAGAAGACAGTGGGCATACCCATACTCTGGGCCAATATTGGGCCAAGGTCTCAAAAAACATACAGGCTACAAAACCATGACCCGGGCCAGGGGCACAAGCCTATCTGCACCAAGTCCACACACTTTATCACCTGCTGGAAACAGACAATATTGGCTTTTCTCAGCGCTGCACCAGTATATGATCAAGTGATGACATCACTTGAAGCTGCCCTGGTCTGCCTCCAACTGCTGGCCGAATATAACCCACTTGACTGGGACTGGTCGAGCAGGATACTAGGGGAACAGTCTTCATAAATCAATCCCAAAAAGAACTACAGTAGATCTGGGGAGAGGATGGAGGAGGAGAAGGAGGTAGAGAGACAGAGAGGTTTCAGCATTTGGCTTTTAAGTTTTTAGGCTGGCTCCCACATTCAAAGAAAATCTGACAAGGCCTGACTTTTTTTTTAAATTTGCTTTATGAATAAAGTATACATGCAATCAATGCAATACTGAAAGCGCAAGGAAAAACAAAACATAAGACAAAAAATGCAATAGTAAGAAATACAATGCATATATTAGCTCCAAAATACGGAGAGGAGCAAGAAGGAAAGAAAACATCAAAAGAAGTGATATCTAATAAGGAAAAATAGCTCCGGAAATAGGAGTGGACCATAGTCCAAGTTATAATACTTGAAGGCCCTAAGATACAGGCGTGAAGGTCTGAGCAAGTAAGTGTCTAGAATCCAAAAAGAAATAAAGTTGAGAGAGCTGGAAAAACACATACCGCTTATCTTCAAACTAAACTACAAATTTACAAGGGAAACCGAGAGTATAAGAAGCCCCCAAGTCTAAAACAGCTGTCTCATTTCCATAATTTCTTTGTCCGTTCCCAAGTAGGTCTAGCTAGATCAGGAAATACCCAAATTTTAGCCCCCAAAAATAAATCAGATCTATAGTGAAAAAGACAGACAGGAAGAAAATTGATGCCTTCGAATTATGGTGCTGGCGGAGAATACTGTGTATACCATGGACTGCCCGAAGAACAAACCAGTCGGTACTAGAGGAGATCAAACCTAAAACTTTCTTTAGAAGCTCAGATGACAAGACTTCGACTTTTATACTTTGGACACATCATGCGAAGAGAGAGATCATTAGAGAAAGACATCATGCTTAGCAAGATAGGTCAACGCAAAAGAGGAAGGCCAGCAATGAGATGGATCGATACAATAACAGCAGCTACAGGTACCAGTCTGTCAACAATGAGCTGCCTGACTGAAGACCGAACACAATTTAGGATAACTATCCAGAGGGTCGCCATGAGTCGACTCCGACTCGACGGCACTTAACAACATGGTTAAAAAAATTTAAAAAAGTAGCAAATTGATCTTTTTATCCAGGCCCGACTTTATGTAATTGGATAAAGCTGCACCACAACCAGAGACGGCAGGACTGTAAAGAAAACATCTGCAGAAGCCAGAGAGGCTAGGCACAAGGCAGAGCCAGCAGTGGTCTTTTAAAAGCCAGTAAAATCTAATATTGTGCCTCTTACACTATCCTTTGCAATCTCATGCCTCTTACAAGCGCCTATTTGCAATTTTTCCCATTAAGTTATATCAGGAGTTCTCAACCCAGTGCTTGGGACATATCTAGCTGGTCAGGTTTGCAGGATAACTACAATAAATAAGCAAGAGAGATTTGCATACAATGGAGGCAATGCATGCAAATCCCTCTAAAGCATATTCATTGTGGTTATCCTGAAAACCTGACTTGCTAGTTTCTGTTGGGAATCCCTAGGTTAAATGAGCACATGTCTTCATATTCTGCCAAGCTAGTTCTTCACCGCCTAAATTTTTTTTAAATGTGAATTTTCAACCCTTCTATTATCACTCTTATCCACAACAGTTCCAAGCATATACAAGTCTTGTCATCTTCTTTTTAACATCTTTGTTAGTGATATTGCGGAAGGGCTGTCGGGTAAGGTTTGCCTCTTTGCAGATAATACCAAAATCGGCACTAGATAGACACCCAGAAAGAAGTAGATAACATGAGGAGGGATCTAGTTAAGCTAAGAATGGTCGAGAATTTGGCAGCTGAGATTTAATGTTAAAAAAATGCCAGGTCATGCATTTCAGCTGCAAAAATCTGAGACAGCAGTACAGTTTAGTGGGCGAAGTAATTCTGTCCACGAAAGAAGAGCGAGGCCCAAGCATGATTATTTCCGATGATCTTAAAGTGACTTAATAGGTAGAAAAGGCATAGGAAGAGGAATGGCCAGCAGGGAAAAAAAGAGGCGATAGTGCCAAGTCTCTGGTGCGACTTCATTTGGAGCATTGTGTGCAATTCTGGAGACAACACCTTCAAAAGGATATAAACAGGACAGAGAGGGTGGCTACTCTCTCTCCTCTCTCCCTTTTTCTTTTCTTTCCTGTCATACCATGGCGCTCTTTTCTATCTTTCTTCCCTGCAGCCCATTTATTGTACACCGCTTTGATGCCTTATGGTTTAGGCGGTTTATCAAGAAACCGAATAAAGATAAAGATAAAGATAAAGTAGTCAGTGGTCTTCGTTATAAACCATGGGGACAGACGTAAAGATCTTAATATGTATACGTTAGAGGACAGGCAGAAAGTAAGCTCCGCAACGAGGGGGCATATGAATGAGGGTGAAAGTTAAATTAGACCTTACCTGTTAATTAGCGTTCCTTGAGGAACTCCAGACCAATCCTGTACTTCTGGGTTGTGCTCCCCTTCCAGCAGCTTGGAGACTGAGCATGTCATCTTTTTGATGACACCAGTACACTTAACCAGCTGGCACCGCCCACCAGCTCCGGGAACCTATTGACAAAGCAGACTCACAGAAGCAACAAATAAGTAATCAATCATATTCAAACTCTTATTCCCCCCTCCCCCCCGGAAAAGGGATCATCTGTCTAACCACTCTATGGACGAGAAACACTTTCTGCGGTTTCCACACCACCTAGATCAGCGGATCTTGTAACATCTCTTCTTCCACCGGAAGCCCAGCCAGCATATTCAGGGCCTTCAAGGACTCCATAATGACAGCTGGCAAGTCCTCCTGGTGGAAGACCCGCACAATCCTTGCCTGTTCCTCCAGTGGAATCTCACCTTCCTCTAGTTCTTCTCCTTCAGCCTCGAGGTCCCTGTGCAGGTCCTCGCCATCCAACAAAGAGGACTGCCCTCCCCAGTCTTCAGATCATCTACGCCTCTTTGCCGCGTCTGCAGCCGGTTCATCCTCTCTCATCTTTGCTGACCTTTTTCGGCAGCTCTCCTGCAATGCCTTACCCAGCTCTCCTGCAATGCCTTACCCACGGAGGAGTAAAGAAACTTTCAAAGTCAGTGTAAGGTAATTACAGCGACTGAAAGGTAGGGAAATTAGAGTTTGTTCCCTCTCCAGCCACTTAGACCCTCATGGCAGGGGCTGGAAGATGTTTCTGGGGAGGGATGGGGAGAAGGGGAGTTGCACTGACAGTGAAATCAGGAGCGCAAACCCTGCTGTATTGCTGGATTACAGAAAATACAGCTATTAAGGAGGGAAGCCTGGGAAACCCAGAGCAACATCTCTTGTGTGCTCTGGGTGCATCCAGGAAATCAAAATGAAGAAAACAAAATAAGCAGACAAACTTGTCTAAGACCGTCATCTGCTAGAGACAGAGAAAATACTGACTAGGTCCTCTAGGGGCACTCCTATGTCACCCAGAGCCCAACCAATCACAGCTCTGGAGTGTTTTTTCTCTGTCTCCAACATCTGCTGGCAGGGGGACATAACCCACTTGTCTGGACTGGTCTATCAGTATGAACTGGAATTAATGTTTCATTTACCTGGGAGCTTTCTTCACTCATTCCCAATGAATCTAGTTTAAAGCCCTCTTCAATAAGCTAGCCAGTCTGCTGCAGAAGACACTTCGACCCTTCTTGGACAGATGGACACTATCTCTGCTCTGCAACCCTTGGAAAATCATGGTCCAGGAAACCAAAAACGCTCTCCATGACACCATCCACGCAGCCTTGCATTCATCTCCAGGATGCGAGCTTCTCTGCCTCAGCCTTTTCCCTCAACAGGGAGGATTGAAGAGACCACCACCAGTGCAACTATCTTCTTAACCCTCTGTCCCAGAGCCATGAAGTTACTTGTGGTGCACTCAGAGGGATACCTAGAAGTATCATTTGTGCCGACATGGATGAGCAACATCGGACTCGGATAAGTCAGTAGGCTTTATGAATCTCAGCAAACTCTCCATAACATCTCAGATTTTGGCACCTGGCAGACAGCACATCCCTCTGGACATCAAGTCTAGTCCGCAGATGGACGCCAAAGTACCCCTCAAAAGAGAGAACTTGGATGTTTCAAGAAGCATCTCATCAATGTACTTCTCTCTATCTCGAATGCTTCTCAGCCTCGCCATCTCTTCTCCGAGCTCCTCCAACTGCAAAGGTTAAGAGATTACATCAGACTTAGGCGTTACTTAAAAATACTATCTTGGAAGCCCAGACCAGATGTAGAGGGCCAATGATAGCCAACCTGGATTAAAGGTGAGGTTAGAGAGGCTGTTATAGCTAAGGAAGAATCTTTCAGAAAATGGAAAAAAAAGAGCCAAATGATGAAAAAGGACAATCTAAACGAGCTGATCTCTAACTGGAACGACACTCTCTATCAATATGCCCATCAACCGAGCATGAACAAGAAGCTCCCATCCAGGAATCGCTCCAATAAAAAGCAGGATGCCCCTTGGTTCTCTCCAGAACTACGTACATCTCTACTCCAATTAAGGAAGTTAGAAAGAAAATGGAGACACACCCACAACAGCCAGGATCAAGAAGAGTATCTCACCCACCTCAAAAAGCAATGCGAACTAACTTGGACTACAAGGAAAGAATTCCACTCCAACCTTCTCAGCAAAACAATAAACAGACCACGCGATCTCTTCAATTTAGTAAAAACATTAACCAAAGATCCATCGCCACCTCATCAAGAATCTGTACAACCACAGCTATATGCTAATTTCATCCAAGCCAAAATGGTCAAGGCGAACACAACGCCATCACAAATACTAATCCAACTCCCGCAAGCTCAAGCATCACTCGATAAATTCTCACCACCATCAAGAAAAACCATCGAAGAAATTATCGCTACCATAAACACCACCACGGCACCAAATGACCCATGTCCAGCACACTGGATCAAAACCTTACGTGCCGAGCTTAGCCCTTACATAGCTAAGATCGCAAATATCTCCTATCTAACTGGGATCTTCCCTACCGCCCTTAAACAAACATCAATTCGCCCTCTGCTAAAAAACAACCTGATGGACCCAACGAAGGAAGAGTCCTACCGCCCAATCTCCAGCATTCCCTATCTAGCCAAGATACTTGAAAAGGAAACTCAGAGGCAGATCCAACACCACATTGACACAGCAGCCCCATTAGACCCATGCCAACATGGATTCCGAGAAGCTCACGGAACAGAAACACTCATGACTTCACTACTTAAACTCATTTCTGGGATTGACAACATTCACATGGCCATTGCAATGATTTTTCTGGACATATCAGCGGCATTCGACTCAGTCGACCATAAGATTATGCTAGCTAGACTTCATGAAAAAGGCATCCGTAACCAAGCCTGGAACTGGTGCAAATCTTACTTAGATGAGCGCTGGCAACAGGTCCATACAGGCAACATTACATCTGAACCCTTCAAACAGAAACAGGGAGTACCTCAAGGCTCATCTCTATCTGCGTTGCTTTTTAATATATACATGCAACCAATCTGCCAAATCACCAGAGACTTCGGTATATCCTGCCTACTATACGCGGATGACGTGCTAATATTCACACCGATCAATATATCAAACCCTGACTACTCTCCATTAATCAACTGTTTCAACACAATAACCGACTGGCTTCTCAATCAGAACATGAGAATAAACTTCAAGAAAACCGAAGTACTCATAGCCACAAGAAACAAGCAATTTTCTCCACCAACCACCCTCATAGTAAGAGATGCAGAACTCCCAATCGGCCTCCATAAAGTACCTCGGTGTGATACTCGGCCAAAAACTCAATCTTAAAGAGCACATAAAGAACACAGTAAGGTAAATTTACTACAAGCTAAAAACACTGCGACACCTGAAACCAATGATGGAGACAAAGGACTTCCGTACAGTCTTCCAAGCAATAGTCATACTGCATTTTGACTATGCGAATATCATCCTTCATGGCCTCCCCAAGAATACACTAAATCCACTTCAACTGGCGATGAACGCGGCAGCCCGCATCTTATCTGGAGCTTCTATAAGAGATCGTATAACACCAATACTGACCGATCTGCACTGGCTTCCGATAAACTGCAGAATAACATACAAAACCCTCCTCATCACATTCAAGGCTATTAATAAATTATCTCCTGCATCGATCTCAAATCTCATCACCCTGACACCAAACAACAGACCCAGGAGACTAGTAGCAGAAAACACACTAGTTACTCCTAGTATCTCCACAAAATGGACACAACAAACTACTAACAGAGCTTCTGTGTCCTATGCTCCCAAGTGCTGGAACAATCTACCTCCAAACATCAGATCAATCAGGGATATCACCCAATTTAGAAAGTCCATCAAGCACTATTTATTCACTTTGCACTTCAGGCTACCATACACACAATAGAACTGGCTCTCGCCCACTCAGATAACTACTACACATAACAGCAATCCAGAACAAAGGATCAAAATGTGAAAACACTGTATTCTTGTCAAATATCGAATCTTGATGTAACCTATTCAATGTATATATAATTATGTATAATTATGTAGATAGTTATCCCCAGTTCACACCCAGTTTATCTTCCCTGTTATATGTAAACCTAGATCAGTCATGTATTGGCAGGTATATATTGTTGTTCAATGTAAACCGCACTGATGATGAATAGTGCGGTATATAAAAAATGTTAAATAAAATAAATAAATAAATATAAGTACTGCCAAGTTAAATGGATGGCATTAATAAAGCAGGTAAAGAGAAAATTTTAAGAGAAGTTTGCCGTGGAAGCAAAAGTGCATAATAAAACATTTTTCAAGTATATTCATAACAAAACACCTGTGAGGAAGTCAGCTGGACCATTAGATGATGGAAGGGTAAAAGGTACACTGAGAGAGGACAAGGTCATAGTGGAGAGACTGAATGAATTTTTTGCTTTATTCTTTACTGAAGAAGATGGAGGTAACTTACCCATGCCAGAAATGATATTTAAATGTGATGTATCAGAGGAATGGAAACAAATCTCAATAAATGAGGACAATGTAAAAAGCTGATAAACTAAAGAGCAGCAAATCACCTGGACTGAATGGCATACATCCTATCATGTAGAAAGAACAGAAATATGAGAATGTAGAACTACTATTAGCAATCTGTGATCTATCATTAAAGTCATCTGTAGTACCTGAAGACAGGAGAGTGGCCAATGTAACACCAGTTTTTAAAAAAGGGTTCCAAGGGTGATCCTGGAAACTACAGACTGGTGACCCTGACATTAGTACTGGGTAAAATGGTTGAAACCATCATAAAACACAAAATTATTGAATATGTAGATAGTTATGGTGTAATGGCAGAAAGCCAACATGGATTTAGCCAAGGGAAAGCTTGTCTCACCAATCTGATATATTTTTTGAAGGTGTGAATAAACGGGTAGATAAAGGTGAGCCAGATAATATAGTGTATCTCGATTTTCAGAAAGCCTCTGACAAAGTCCGTCATGGGAGACTCTTAGTGAAATTAAAAAGCCATTGTGGTTTAGGAAATGGTCAAAAAGACAGAAAGAGTACCTCAGGGATCTGTGCTTTTTAATATATTTACAGTATAAATGACCTTGAAATGGGAATAACGGGCAAGGTGATCAAATTTACAGATGATACCAAATTATTCAAAAGGTGTTGAAACACAAGAGGATTGTAAAAAATTATAAGAGAACATTGATAAATTGGGAGATTAAGTGCATAACTGTGTTTGTCCACATTAAATGTCATCTGCTGTTTGGACACCCAGTGAAGAAGAACAACCCAAACTACAGTAACATGATGCAAAGTTCCACATTAGTAACCACCACCCAGGAACAGGATTTAAGCGTCATCGTGGATAATACATTGAAACTCTCTGCCCAGTGTGCAGCAGTGGCAGCCAAGAAAGCAAATAGAATACTGGGAATCATAAAGAAAGGAGTGGAAAATAAAACAAAGAATGTTATAATGCCTCTGTATTGCTCCATGGTGCGGCCACATCTTGAATATTGAGTGCAATTCTGGTCACCATAATCTTAAAAAGGATAAAGCAGAATTAGAAAAGGTACAGAGAAAAGCACAAAAATGGTAAAGGGATGGAAGGATATCTCTACGAGAAAAGGCTGAAAAGGTTCGGGCTCTTCAGCTTGGAAAACAGACAGCTGAGGGGAGATATGATAGAGGTCTATAAAATAACGAATGGAATAGAACGGGTAAATGTAGATGAGTTAATTAGACTTACCTGCTAATTGTTGTTCCTTAAGGAACTCTAGTCCAGTCCCGGAACCATAGAGTTTAGAATCTCCTGCAGCAGCCTTGGAGACTGAATGACATCACAGCTCTTCTCTCTCTGGTATAAATAGGCAAGGATCGCCCCCTTCCACCAGTACTTATTGACAAAGCAACTCAGCAGAGCAACAAATAAGTAGATAAAGAACAAGATAAACTAAATAAACTTTGGCTAGAATCTAAAAACCTGTGCATATTCTAACCTTCTCTTTGACGAAAGACCTTGTAGAAATGCCAAAAACGTAGAAACAAAACCGTGCTTCTGCGGGGTTCCCATTGTGGCTCCACTCCGCGTCCTCCGGAACCCCACTCCTCTTCCGGAGACATCCTCTCCAATTTGACCCCTTTTACTAAGATACAACGGACAACACCTTCAGGCTGCAGACCCTGGGAGGGGTCCGGGACTGGACTAGAGTAAGTCTAATTAACTCTTCCTTTTCGTCCCTCTAGTCCAGTCCCGGAACCATAGAGGATGTAACAGAGCAGTGCAAATCAACGGGAGGGACCAGAAAACCCAGCCTGAAGCACTGCAGAGCCAAAACGAACGTCCTCCGCTGCCTGCACATCTAATCGATAGTGCTTCGAGAATGAATGCAACGATGATGAAGTCGCCGCTCTACAAATGTCCGCGACCGAAACCGAACTGTACTCTGCCCACGACACTGCTTGCGCCCTGGTCGAGTGCGCTCTGAGACCTTCTGGAACTACCCTACCTTTCAAAAGGTAAGCCGACGCAATAACCGCCTTTAACCATCTAGAAATGGACACTTTCGCTGCCGCTTCACCCTTCCGCAGCCCCCCTGAAAGCCACAAAACAACAAACAATCTGTCAGTCTTCCGAAACGGCTGCGTCCGCCGAAGATACTTCCGAAGAACCCAACGAACCTCTAGGGGATGTAACCTGCCTTCCGATTTCTCCTTTTGCTGCTTAGAGAATACTGGAAGCGACACCACGTGATTGACATGAAAGGCCGAGACCACCTTCGGCTGAAAGTCCGGCACTGAGCGTAGCACGACCTTATCATGGAAGAAAGACAAATAAGGTGCCCTACAGGAAAAGCCTGTAACGCCGAAATCCTCCTTGCGGAACAAATAGCTACCAGAAATACCTTTTTTAACACGAGATCCTTCAGGGTGGCGATGCTTAGCGGCTCAAACGGTAGCTCAAGCAAAGCCTCCAATACCAGATTCAGCTTCCATGTCGGCACCGAACAGCGTACCCACAGACGAAGAAGCAAGACAGCTCTCAGAAAAAGCCTAATGTCACTGTGAGATCCTACCGGCTGACCGAGCACTTTCCCCCTATAACAGGAAATCGCCGCCAACTGCACTCGCAAGGAACTGGCCGCCAATCCCTTCCGCACTCCATCCTGCAAAAAAGAAAGTACCTGCAAAATCGAAGCCCTCAACGGCTGAATATTACGCTCCACACACCAAGCTGCAAAGATCCTCCAGACCCGGACATACGCCAGCGAGGTGGAACGCCTGCGTGCCTTTAGCAAGGTAGAAATGACCGCCGCCGAATAACCCTTAGCTGTCATCCTAGCCCGTTCAAGAGCCAAGCCGTAAGCGAGAACCGACTCACCTAGGGCATGCGCAACGGACCCTGCCGTAGGAGCTCCTTCTGCTGCGGTAACTACCACGGATCGTCCACTAACAGCCGTACTAAATCTGCATACCACGGCCTTCAGGGCCAATCGGGCACGATCAGAATCACCCGACCGCGATGTCTCCCAACACGCTGCACCACCCTGCCCATGAGGGCCCAAGGTGGAAAAAACATAAAGGAGAACTCCCTCTGGCCACCTTTTCGCTAAGGCATCTGCTGAAAAACCTTGCTACCTGCGCTGACTCGAAGCTCGCCATGAAAGCCATTACCGGAACTCCCCAGCGCCTCACCAGAAGAGCAAACACCCCCGGATGTAGCACCCACTCCTCGGGGTCTACTCTGCAACGACTGAGGAAATCCGCTTCGAGATTGTCTACGCTGGCCACATGTTGAGCCGCGAGAGCCTGGATATTGTGTTCGGCCCACACCCACAGCTGACCCGCTTCGGCTTCCAGTGTAGCACTTCCTGTGCCCCCCTGCCGATTGATGTAGGCCACTGTTGTCGTATTGTCTGACAAGACTCGGACCGCCTCCCGACCAAGAGTGTCCTGAAACTCCGGTAGCGCCAGAAACACCGCTCTCATCTCCAACCTGTTGATGGACCGAGACGTCTCCTCCTGAGACCAACGACCCTGGGCAAACCTGCCTTCGCAATGAGCCCCCACCCCAACCCAGGAGCAGTCCCCAGGACGGCGGTCCAGTGGCATGCCGGCTTCCGTATTCTCCGTTCTCAACCACCATCACAGCTCGTGACGCACATTCTGAGGGCAAACTAACCTCAGAGATAGGACATCCGACTGATGCGACCAACGACGGAGGAGCGCTGCCTGTAACGGCCGCACGTGCGCTCGGGCCCACGGAACCACTTCTATCGTGGCTGCCATTGTTCAACAGGTACTGTCATGCTGTTGGAGCCGGACTTGAAAAGAAACGCCTAACGAGTTGTCGCAGACCTAGAGCCCGGGCCCTGGGCAGGAACACCTTCCCCTGCTTTGTTTCAAAGTGCGCCGCAAGGTACTGCAGGGATTGCGATGATACCAACCTGCTCTTTGCAAAGTTGACTACCCAGCCCAGGCATTCGAACATCTGGACCACCCGTGCCGTCGCTGCCAAGCTGTCCTCTCTCGACTTTGCTCGGATCAACCAATCATCCAAATATGGGTGCACCAGTACTCCCTCTTTGCTGAGCACCGCCGCCGCCGCCGCCGCCACCACCACCACCACCACCCCCACCACCATGACCTTGGGAAACATCCGTGGCGCCGTTGCCAGCCCAAAGGGCAGCGCTTGAATTGGAAATGTCCCATGGGTACCGCAAATCTCAGCCACTTCTGATGCTCTTGCCGAATCAGGATGTGCAGGTAAGCATCCGTGAGATCTAATGACATCAGGAACTCCCCGGTCCAGACCGCTGCCAGCACGGAACGCAAGGTCTCCATCCGAAAATGGGTAATCCGGAGACAACGGTTCACCCTTGTCAGAGCTAGGATCGGGCGAAATGTGCCCTCCTTCTTTGGCACTATGAAATAGATGAAGTAGCGACCGGAACCGCACTGCTCCGCGGGCACCGGCAGCACCACCTAAAGCTGCAGCAGCCGCTGTAGCGTGTCCTGGACCGCCTGCCTGGGCTGAGCAGGGAGAACGGACAAAGGAACCTACGATGGGTCGATGGAGTCCTAATATGTACCCCTCTCGAATGACCTCCAGGACCTACTAATCTGACTTAATTCGGACCCAGGCAGGGTAAAACTCCCGCAACCGACCTCCCCTGGGAACTACCCTCTCCTGAGCCCGCCTTATCTGACTGTGTCTGTTTTGTGGCCGAGGATTGGAAAGGAGCGAACCCCCGGCCTGCTCCCCTGGATCCTCGAAAACCCTGACCCCTAAGCGGGAACTTCCCCCGCTGGGACTGTCCATAACGGGGAGAACGAAAACTATGAAAGTCTCTCAGGACCTCCCTGAATCCCGCAGAACTGCGGCCCTGCTTCGGCTTGTCCTCTGGGAGATGTCCCCCCTGGGACTCCGAGGTCCTGGACCAACTTATCTAAATCCTCCCCAAATAAAAGCGTACCCCCAAAGAGTAACTTGCTAAGCCGAGCCGTAGACGAACTGTCCGTCGAACAGGTTTTCAACCAGAGATACCTCCGAGCTGTTACTACGGAGACCATCCCCTTAGCCAAGCCGCGGAGGAGATCAGAATGAATATCCGCCAAGTACGCGGTTCCCGACGCCAGTCGCGTGGCATCTACAAGCTGCCCTTCCAGATGGTCTTCTGCAACCTCTGGGACCACCTCAAACAGCCACGTGCCACCGAAGCCGGTCTGCATGGGCAGCGCACAAACATCGAACACCTGCTACAACAGAGTGTCTAACCTCCTGTCCTGAACATCCTTCAGCGCTGCGGTCCCCCTCCACGGGAATTGTGGTTATCTGAGTGACCGCCGATACCACCGCAACTACCTTTGGAGAACGAAACAGCTCCCTATCGCGGTTCGCGAGCGGATAAAGGCGAGCCAATGCTCTAGCCCCCTTCAGGGCCGCCTCTGGCAAATCCCATTCTTCCTGTATCATATTCCGAAATACCCTATGGAGGGGAAACACTCTCTGGGATGTCCGCACCGCCTGCAACAGCAGATCTTCTAATGACTCCTCTGCTGCTTCCTCGCTGGAAGGCAGGTTTAGTGTCTTTAGCGTCTCAGAAACCAGGGCTGGAAGCCCTTCACACCGAAAGACTGACTACCCAGCACTGCTGCTCCGAGTCAGGCAACACTCCGTCTTCCAGCTCATCTTCCGAGAACTCTTCCCTTTTTGGCGTTCCCCTCGCTCAGGTCATCAGCGAGGTAAGGCGCGGGATCCTCCGAAGTGGCCCTACACCTTTTAGCCACCGGAGCACCGTTCCCCGAACCGACCAGAGAGGCCGAGCGCTTCTGACTCTGGGGTCCGTGAGGAAGAGCCGACATCGTGGGCTGAAGGAAGGCAAAAGCCTGCTGCATCAAGGCAACGAAGTTCGGTGGAATCCCGGTCGCCTCCTCCGCCTGTCCCTGCTCCTGTGACCCTGGCGGAGCCGCTGCCCAAGGAGGGCCCCGGCACTGGCTCCTCAGGATCTAGAGACGAAGATAACAGTGCCTCAGCGCCTGTACGAATAGCCTTCCAGCCTGCTAGGGGCTGTCCCGGCTCTCCGTCCATATGCTGCGCCTCTAGGGAGCAAGGGACAAAGACTCCTGATTCCAGCACTGAACTTTTCCTCCTGCCGCACACTAGACAGCGTGGAATTGCAGGCATAGCAGCTGCCTCAAAGAACTGCTCTAAACCACCCCGGGAACTCCCCCTCCCCCCCGCTGGCCCTGACCGCCAGCCCCGGAAGGAAGGGCTCTCTCCGGGTTGGAGCCCTGCAAAAAAACAGCCTAGATACACCTGCTCAATATTTCAATAAGGGAAAAGTACAGCATAGCTCGTTTCCCTTTGAACTTCTTTCCCCCCCCCCCCCAACAGGCCAATGCTCTGTAAGCGCCTGATGAGCCTATAGCAGGTCTGCAGCAAACGAGGCTTAAAACGCTTCCAAAAAGCCACTATAAAAAAAACGTGGTTTTCAAAATGGCCACCGGGACTTTTCCCGCGCAGCAAAAAAGTGTCCGGAGGGCAAAGAAGAAGTAATTAGGTCTTACCTGCTAATTAGTGTTCCTGAAGGAACGACAGTCCAGTCCCTTTACTTCTGGGTTGCGCAACCCTTCCAGCAGCTTGGAGGCTGAGCCCAACCTTTTTGGGATGGAGCGGTATAAATACCACTGGTGCCACCCACAAATCCCAGTAATCTACTGCAAAAGCAGACTTGACGAAACTTCCATTAATAGCCTAAGTAACAATAATACCCCAAACAAAAGAACTCCCCAAATATTTAACGTCAAACATTTTTTTTTTTTTTCAAAAAGGTAGAAAAGAAGGTAGAGCCAAGGAAGGAGGTGGATTACCTGAGTCTGACCGGGCCCTCCTTCCACAGCCACCCTCTCCTTAGATCTGACCCCGCTCTCGGTCCGCAGCACTGCACCTGTTTAATCGGCCGGAATGGCAACCGGAACTCGGGAGGGATCAGGGACTGGACTGTCGTTCCTTCAGGAACACTAATTAGCAGGTAAGACCTAATTACTTCTTCCTTATCGTCACTCCAGTCCAGTCCCTTTACTTCTGGGAAGTACCAGAGCAGTTCAAGCACGGGTGGGATCCGACATTCCGGACCGCAGAACCGCATGCCCAAACCGAGAGTCAGCTGAACTCTGCATGTCCAGTCTGTAGTGCTTGGTAAACGTGTGCAGAGAGGACCAAGTCGCTGCCCTACAAATGTCCAGAGGGGGAACTAGGCTGAACTCTGCCCAAGAGGTGGCCTGTGCCCGAGTTGAGTGGGCGCGCAGTCCCCCTGGGACCTGCTTCCCTTTGAGGATATAGGCGGAAGCAATAGCTTCCCTGATCCATCTGGAGATGGAAGCCTTGGCCGCCGCCTCTCCCTTGTGTGGGCCTCCGAATTGCACGAACAGGCGGTCGGATTTCCGGAAAGGCGCCGTGCTGGAGAGGTAACGCTTCAAGGCCCTCTGAACGTCTAGGAGACGGAGCTTTCTATCCCTCTCTTCTTGCCCTTCTGCAGAAAAGGATGGGAGCGTAACCGACTGGTTCACATGAAAGGGGGAGATAACTTTAGGCAAGAAGGAGGGCACCGTACGCAGGATCACCTTATCCTTGAGAAAAGCCAAAAAGGGGGGCCGAGACGAGAGGGCTTGCAATTCAGAGACCCGTCTGGCCGAGCAAATAGCGACCAGAAAAACGGTCTTCAGTGTCAAATCCTTCAAGGAGGCCTTCTTTACTGGCTCAAAGGGTTCCGCGATTAGGGCATTTAGCACCAGGTTAAGGTCCCAAGGGGGGATGACCGATCTCTGTTGAGGACGTAGCCGTCTAACTGCTGTTAGGAACCTGGACACGTCCGCGTGGGCCCCTAAAGACTTTCCGCGGACCTTACCTCTATAGCAAGCGATGGCTGCCAGCTGGACTCGCAAAGAACTGTGCGCTAGGCCCTTGTCAAAGCCCGCTTGCAAAAATTCCAGCACCTCCGGGACCGAAGCCAAAAGGGGATTCCTGCGGTGCTCCGCACACCACGCCTCGAAGATGCGCCAGACTCTTACATAGGAGAGACAAGTCGAGCGCTTCCTAGCACTCAGCGTCGCAATTACTGCCCCCGAATAACCCCGCTTCAGGAGCCGCGCCCTTTCAATAGCCAGACCGTAAGCGAGAATCGATCCACGTGGGGCATCAGAACCGGACCTTGCCTCAGCAGGTCCCTTCTGCCGGGAAGCCGCCAAGGCTGGTCGGCGATCAACCTCACCAGATCCGCATACCAGGGGCGGCGAGGCCAATCCGGGGCAATGAGAATCACCAAACCCCAGTGAGCCTCCACCCGCTGAAGGACTTTTCCGATCAGAGCCCAAGGGGGGAAAAACAGAGGAGGCCCTCCGAAGGCCACTTCTGGGCTAGGGCATCCAGGCCTTCGGACATTCTTTCCTTCCGCCAGCTGAAGAATCGGCTTACTTTGGTGGACGAGAACCGCGCCATGAGGTCCATGACCGGGGGACCCCACAGGGCTACTATCTGGTCGAAGATCTCCTGATGCAGTTCCCACTCCCCGTGGTCTATCTTGCACCTGCTGAGGTAATCGGCCGTAAGGTTGTCCGTGCCAGCCACGTGCTGAGCTGAAAGCGCTTCCAACCGAACTTCTGCCCACTGGAATAGGGCATCCGCCTCCTTCTCCAAGGTGGGACTGCTGGTGCCGCCCTGGTGGTTGATGTAAGCCACCGCGGTGACATTGTCGGAGAGGACGCGAATCACTCTTCCTAGAACTGAGGACTCGAGTGCCCTGAGCGCCAGGGTGACGGCCCTCAATTCCAGTCTGTTGATGGGCCATAGAGACTCCGACAACGTCCAACGCCCCTGGACGAACTGGTCCTCGCAATGAGCTCCCCAGCCTGCTAGACTGGCGTCTGTCGTCAACAGCAACCACCGAGGGGGCTCGAGGGGCATCCCGCGATCCAGATTCCTTGGGCACCTCCACCAGCGAAGGGCCTGCTTGGTTCGAGGAGCGCAGGGTAGCTGCAGGGACAAGGGGTGGTGCTGAGGGGACCAACGACGCAACAGAGACCGCTGTAAAGGTCGCATGTGAGCCCTGGCCCACGGGACTACCTCTATCGCTGCCGCCATGGTTCCCAGTAATTGAAGGTAATGCCACGCTGAGGGGTTCCATCTGCCCAGAAACTGCGTGACTAAGGTTCTTAGGTCCCTTGACCTCGTGCTGGACAGGAAGACCCTGCCTCTGCTGGTGTCGAACCTTGCTCCGAGATACTCGAGCTCCTGTGAGGGAATCAACATGCTTTTTACGCGATTGATAACCCACCCCAACTCCTCTAGGACTTGTACCACTCTGGCCGTTGCCAAGCGACTTTCCTCTTCTGACTTTGCCCGGATCAGCCAATCGTCCAGATAGGGGTGTACTAGAATTCCCTCCTTTCGCAGGGAAGCTGCTACCACCACCATCACCTTGGTGAACGTCCTTGGAGCTGTAGCTAGGCCGAAGGGCAGAGCCTGGAATTGAAAATGACCTCGTGGCACTGCGAATCTCAGGAACTGTTGATGGGACCTTCTGACCGGAATATGCAAATAGGCCTCCGTCAAGTCCAACGACGTTAGGAACTCCCCGCCCCTTACGGCCGCTATAACCGATCATAGAGTTTCCATCCGGAAGTGTGGTACCCTGAGACAGCGATTGACTTGCTTTAGATCCAGGATCGGGCGAAAGGACCCTTCCTTCTTTGGTACCACGAAGTAGATCGAGTACCGAACAGTACCGCACTGTCTGGAGGCACTGGAACTACGGCCCCGAGCTCTAAAAGTTGAGAGAGCGTCGCCTCTATTGCCGCCCTCTTTATCGGAGAACCGCAGGGAGACTAAACAAAGGCTGGAAGTATTTGCTTTGCAAATTCGAGAGAATAGCCCTCTCGGATCACCTCCAGGACCCATTGATCGGACATGACCCGGGACCAGGCGGGAAGAAACTGCCTTAAACGACCGCCCACTGGCAGTCCGCCCTCCTGGACCCCCGTTATCTCATTGTTGTTTTCTAGGTCCCGAGGAGGAGGAAGAGGCCGCAAAACCTCTGCCTGCTCCCCGAAACCCTCTAAAGCCTTGCCCCCTTGAAGGGAAACGACCCCTGAGAAAGGGGTTTGACCTGGCTGGACGAAACCTCCGGGGATCCCTAGGTTGGTTACGTACCGGTGCCAGGGGGCGCCCTTGCTTCAGTCTGTCCTCCGGAAGCCTGCCACCCTTGGATTCACCAAGGTCCTTTACCAACTTATCTAAGTCCTCACCAAATAACAGCTTCCCTTTAAAAGAAAGACGACTCAGGTGAGCCTTGGAGGAGGCATCGGCCGCCCAATTACATAGCCACAAGTAGCGTCTAGCTGCCACCACCAAGGCCATGTTCTTGGCTAGGCTCCTGATGAGGTAATACTGACTATCCGCCAAGTAGGCCGCCCCGGATTCCAACCTAGCTGAGTTGGCTAGAGCGACATCAGAGGAGCCTTCGGCTGCCTGAAGTTGCTGCGACCACCTCAGACAGGCCCGCGCCACCCAAGCACCCGAGACGGAGGCCTGTAGGGCAAGAGCGCTCACGTCAAAGGCTTGCTTAAGAAGCATGACCAGTTTTCTATCTTGAGAGTCCCTCAGGGCCGTGCTGCCCTCGACTGGGATGGTAGTTTTCTTTGTCACTGCTGATACCGCCGCGTCTACCCTGGGGGACTTCAGCAGCTCTTTGTCAGACTCTGGAAGAGGATAAAGGCGAGCCATGGCTCGGACCCCTCTCAAACTTGACTCTGGTTGATCACATTCTTCCTGGATCATCTGACGCACCATCCTGTGGACCGGGAAAACTTTCTGGGACCTCCTAATGGCCTGGATTAAGGGATCCTCTAATGCCTCCTCCTCTGCTGGGGCGTCTGAGGCTACGTTGAGTGCTTTCAGGGACTCATTTATTAAGGCAGGAAGCTCCTCTCGACGAAAGACTCTAATGATGTGAGAATGGTCCTCCTCAGGGATCTCCCCCTCTTCAAGCTCCTCCTCTTCCTCCTCTAAATCCTTTTCAGAGCACTCCTCTTCCGGCATGCCCTGAGAAAGGGATGTGAGGGGTTCCTCACTCATCAGCCTGGAGCGCTTCAGCGGTATCCCTGAATCCTGACCGCTTGCCCTCATTGGTTTGGCTAACCTGCCTTCCGCCGGCGGGCCCACTTCCCCTGCCCCCAACCCCTGCTTGCGCATGCAATAGGCTTGGTGTAGCAGGAGGACGAAATCAGGGGAGAAGAGATCCCCGACCCCCCCTCCCCTGCGGGGAAAGGGGGGGGCAGAGGGGGGGGGCGTGTAAATCGGAGCGTGTAGGAGGAGGGAACTGGGACCCTACCTCCCCCTCCAGAGGGTCACCGGACCCCTGAGAAGCCTGGGCCATGGACAAGCTAATTTCTTGTTCCACGGAGGTAGCCACTGCAGCACAACCCCTGCAGACCCCTGCCTCCGAGGAAGTACCCCTACGAGTGCCACAGGATGGGCACCTTGACTTGCCAGTCATGTCCGCCAGGAGTATTACTGAAGAAATGCTTCACTGCTCAGGTCTAAGCAAAAACCGTATAAGAAAAAAAACTGTACAATACCGCTGTGGGGGAAAGGGAAGGCAATAGGCTTTCAAAGTGCTCTCCCCTCAACCAGCTATAGACAGAAGCCCCCTGTGAACAGGAAAGGAAATTAACATAAATTAAAATAAAACATTAAATTAAAGTCAAAATTAAAAGGCTAATTGATTGAGAGCTACAAAAAAACCAGCCCAAACAGAGTACTTGCAGTTTAGAGGCTTCTTCTACTGTTGATCCGACCCGGCTCAGCGATCCCTGCCCGTTGGCTCAAAACGTGGTAGGCCGCGACCACGTGGAGTCCTAAACGGGGGATCGCGAATCTACCCACCGTGCTGCTTTGAAAACACCGCCAAAGAGGAACGGGCTGGAATCCGCGTCCCGATCAGCAAAGAACACCGCCGCTTTTAAGAGTGCTGTGCTCACGGCTCCGGAGTTTGCCCCCGCGCCCCTCTTCTCCGGGGGAGGTCGGAGGATTGAGCACAATCGCGGCGTTGCCTCCAGCTCTCAGCCACCAGGGGGGCTTTGGCGAGAGGCAGGGCAGGTCTCCGGAGAGGGCTGAGAAGTGCAGGCAGAATCGGCAGCGAGAGGAGATCTGTCTAGTCCTCCTCGCTGCTGCAGGCAATCAAAGAACCACCTCCGATACCCGGCCCGGCTCGGGGGGGGGGGGGCAGGGAGGATAGAGGAGTGGAAGGCCCGCTTCCCCAGAGAACCGGCAGGGAAATTAAAGACACAGCAGCAGAAAAAAACAAAAAGGTAAGTAAACTCCCACCAAAATAAAGAAGCTAATAAGAAGACTAGAAAATCTAAGCAAAGATAGGACTCCAGTAAGCCCTAGGCTTACGGAACCCTCCAGCTGCTTGGAGGCTGAGAATACTGGGATTTGTGGGTGGCACCAGTGGTATTTATACCGCTCCATCCCAAAAAGGTTGGGCTCAGCCTCCAAACTGCTGGAAGGGTTGCGCAACCCAGAAGTAAAGGGACTGGACTGGAGTGACGATAAGGAACTCCTTTATGAGATTCCACGCTGAGGCAGGGACTTCCCTCTCAATTCCCCTCCAAGAAACAAGTAAAAGAAAGCTCAAAAAGAAATAAAACACACCATTAAAGTCGGCGAGACCTACTTACAGTTCCCTGCTTCAACCTGAGGTGCTGCAATGAGGCAGACATGCGCCGGAGCTCAGCCTGCTCGTGGCTTCGGCTCTGACGGTGCTCCCACCACCAATCTCTGTCCCTTAGAGATGGCTGGGGCTAAGCCTTCCACCTGCTCCTCACCCTTGCTTGCGGGTTCGGGAGCAGGGAGGCTACTTCTTCTGCTCTGTAAAGCTGCTCCTTCTCACCAAGGGGCAGCCCCCCCTCATGAGAGGGAAAATTGAGGGAGAAAGGAGGAAGCAGGACTGGAGCCAGAGGGAAGAAAAAAGTGGCTATTTTAGAAAGGCAACCAAACAAAAAACATCAAGAATTAGAAAAGGAAAACAAAGAAAAAATTCCTAGCTCTGCCTATTTGTGCTGGGCCTATCCCTAGGCCCAGAATCTCCTCAGCTGCTTGGAGACTGAAGTACTGGTGGAAGGGGGCGGTCCTTGCCTATTTATACCAGAGAGAGAAGAGCTGTGATGTCATTCAGTCTCCAAGGCTGCTGGAGGAGATTCTAAACTCTATGGTTCCGTGACTGGACTAGAGGGACGAAAAGGAACAATTGTTTACTCCTTCCAAAAGTAGAAAGACTAGGGGATATGCAATGAAGCTACAATGTAGCATACTGAAAACTAAATCAGAGAAAATATTTTTTCATTCAATGCATAATGGAATTTTGGAATTCATTACCAGAGGATGTAGTAAAAGCTGTTAGTGTAGCTGGATTTAAAAGATGTTCATACATGTTACTGTAGGAAAAGTACATAAACCACTATTAAAGAGGACCGGGGAAAATCTACTGCTTACCCACTGGACAAGCTGCTTGGAATCTGGATATCTTTTGGGAACCTGACAGGCACTTGTGACCTAGATTGGCCACTGTTGGAAACAGGATACTGGGCTTGATGGACCCTTGATCTGACCCAGTACGGCATATCTTATGTTCTTATGTTCACTCCTTCCTGACGCATACAGTAGGCCCTATGCAGCAGTAGGACAAACTCCGGTGAAAACCCCCCCCCTAGGTCCCCATCTCCCAGGGCTTGGGATGTGGACGATTTGGGCGAAGGATGGGATTCGATCGCTGGCTCTAGCAGAGATGGAATGGTCCCCGCTAACCTAGGCTCCTTCTCCGCTGCATCCTGCAGTGTCCCTGAGGCGAGCTCCTGCTCTGCGCCCTCATGGAGGACCTGCTCCACAGACCGGGCCTCCATCTTGCACCCTCGGCACATACACCGGTGTCCGCAACCGCCCCTCTCCGCAAACTGTACACCAAGCACTGAGGCCTGGTCAGATGGCCCCCCAGCATCAGCCTAGCCCGCAAAACAAAAAACAAACTTCCTTCCATGAACTGAAACAAAGTAACTAACTGCTATGTTCCCTTATCTTTATTCAAAAACTTAATATACCGCTCAAACCGGAAGCATAGAGCAGTTTATAAATTAGTAGTAACAGGGAGGTACTGCTAAGAAGAGGAAATAGACCACCATTAGTTCAGAGAGGAAAGAGACAGCAAGTTAAAGGAGGGACAGCAATGATGGAGGAAGAATGGGGACTGGACATCAGTGCAGGTCAGGAGACAAGGGGAAGGGTGGAGGTCAAAGGCTGAGCAGAAGAGGTGGGTTTTTAATCTGGCTTTGAAGGTACTGAAGGAAGATTTGAGGCGGAGGGCTGACGGGAATGAATTCCAGAGATGGAGGCCAAGAAAAAAGAAAGCGGAGGATCGAGTGGATTCCAGGTGAGTTTCGGATGGGGATGGAAGAAATAAACGATTGGAGTGGATGGATCTGAGGAGACGGTGCGGAGAGTGAAGATGGACCAAATCAGAGGTAGAGCAGGGTGCCGGTATGAAATGATCCGTGAACGAAAATGAGGATTTTATACTGAATTCTGAATGAGATGGGGAGCCAGTGCAAGCGAATGAGAAGGGGTGTAATGTGATCTGTACGGGAGGGCATGGGTTGAAATGCATGTGGCTGTATTCTAGACGAGCTGGAGTCTGCGCAGTTGGGTTTGGGAGAGAATGGCCAGGGAAGCGCTGCAGTAATCCAGATGTGATATGACTAGGGACAGGAGCAGCGTGGTCAGAGAGGAGAAAGAAATGAAGGGACAAACTGCACGAAGTTGCCTCAAGGTATAGAAAGAGCACTGGATTATAGATAAGATGTGTTCTTTGAAGGAAAAAGTGATGAGTCAAGGGCGAAATCAAGATAGCGTAATGGGGGAGGAGGACAGATGGGGGACAAGAGGGGGGCTGGGTTGCCACCAGAAAACCAGATGGCCATAGTTTTGGAGAGATTAATGTGCAAGAAGCTCGTGGACAACCAGGAGGCCACACAGGACAGGCAAGCATTGAGGGGGCCAATATCTGGGGCTGTGGAATCTGTGTGGTGGAGGAGGATGTCGTTGTCCGCATAGTAATATGCAGAGATACCATATTGTTGGACTAGAAGGGGAAGAGGGGCCAGGACAGAACCTTGTGGGACACCACACTGGAGGGGGGTTGGGGGATAGGAAGTGGACCCAGGAGAGAACCAAGAAGGACCAATTGGAAAGAAAGGAACGAAACCAGAGAAGAACCATACCAGAGTGCCCGATGCTATGGAGACATGTGAGAAAGGTACGGTGATCGACTAAGTCAAAAGCGGCAGACAGGTCGAGTGATACAGCAATGGAAACAGATCCTCGGTCGTGGGCAGCATGCAACTTGTTAAGGAAAAAAAGGAGGATGGATTTAGTACTGTGGCCGGGACGAAAACCGGATTGACAGGGGTGTAGGGAAGCTTTGAGATGGTAAGAGAGTTATGCAAAAAACAGTTTTTCCAGTTTTGAGAGAAACAGGAGATTGGAGATGGGGCGCCAGTTTGCAGGTATGGAGGGGTCTAGGGAGTCCTTTAGAATGGGACGGATCAAAGCGCGTTTCCATAGTGAAGGGAAAGTACCAGATAGGAGGCTTGCATTGAAGAAGGATCTGAGGGGAAAGGGCAAGAGAAGGCTCTGGGAGCCAATGAGAGGCAACAGAATCAGAGGAATAGGTGGTCTTACGGATTGTGGAAAGGGCTTTGGTCAATTCTGGGAGGGTAATGGGCTGAAATGAGGACCAAAGATGGGAAAGAGGGAGAGTTGCAGAGGTAGATAGGGAAAAGAGGGGAGGGAGGGCCTACAGGTGGAGGGGAAAGAGGAGATGAATGGTGTGCACTTTAGAAACAAAGTGTGAGGCTAGGAGACCTGGATCAGGGATATAGGAGGGAGGAAGGAGGGAGCGAAGGAATGGGAGGCAGAGAGAGAGCGAAGGACTGAATAGAGCTGACGGGAGGAGTTAAGAGGTGGAGATGAGTTTGGAAAAATAATCCTGTTTGGCGGAATGAAGGAGGAGATGGTAGTGACTGTGGCAGTGACGAAAATAGGCTAGAGAGTCAGGAGATGGATGCTTGCGCCAGCGGCGCTCTGCCCGACAGAGATAAGAACAGTGAAGGAAGAGGCCAGTGTGGTACCAGGGGAGACGACATCTGTGACAGAAAGAGGGAATAGGCTGGAGGGGAGCAATCTTATCAAGGGCAGAAAGAAGCGACGTGTTCCAACACTGGGCCTGGAGATAGACAGGCAGAGAATGGAAATCTGTAGGGAAAAGGGTGTCTGAAGAGGGGAACTGGAGGAAGGTGTTGGAAGTAATGCTGCGGGGGCCTGGGGGGAGGGCACGGGAACTGGATTCTGAGATAATGAGGAGGAAAAAGGCGGCAAAGGAAGGGAAAAGAACAGACAGAAGTGGTCGGACCAGGGGATGGGCAGGGCTGAGAGGGAGGAGGGGCGAAAGGTGAAGCCCGTTGGGAGATTACAAGGTCTAACATATGACCGGCTGAGTGTGTAGGAAATTGAACGTGCTGTTGGAGAGAGAGATCAGAGAGGAGCGAGAGAAAGGTAGAATCACGGAGGGTGGTAGGGGAGTCAGGATGGACATTGAAGTCCCCAAAATCAGGATATGTTGGTATAGGAGGGAAGCTTCAGATAAGGTTGACAAGAGGGAATCCCACAGGTGGGGCAGCAAAGAAGGGGGAGCGTAGATAAGCAGTAGATGAAGGGGGAGGAGCGGGAGAGCACAAGACAGAAAAGGAGAGATTTGGGATAATGAAGAGCTGTGGACGATAGCTCCTGAACAGGGAGAGAGGATCAGTAAATTACTGCAACCCACCCCCCCCACCACTCCTACCTCGACAAGAGGTGGACAGCGTGGAGTAGCTAGGTGTGAGGCAACGATTTAGCAAAGGCTCCTCACCGTCCTTGAGCCAAGTTTCAGTCAGGAAGAGGAAATCGAGGGAGTGCTGAGAGATAAGGTCATTGATAAGAACAGATTTTGCGCGAAGTGAGCAACAGTTCACATGCACCAATTAGAAAAACAAAATCTTTGAAGGGGAAGGAGACGGAGAGGAGGGAAGACAGGGGACAAGATTGGATGTGATCCTAGAGAGGGGGCCCGGGGTGGCAGAAGCAGAGAAAACAGGAGTGGGCCTCCAGCCCTACAGCACAGGGATAGCGGACATAGATGAAGAGAGAGAGAAAAGCTGAGCGAGGAACAGCAAGAACAAAGCTGCAGAGAAAGACTTACTTAGGCAATGGAAGTGATGGCAAAAAATGTCGCAAACTTGAGTAAGGGATGAGGTGTGCTGGAACACAGACCAAGTGTGACAATGGGCTGCGGGCAGGGATGACTCCAGAGCCTCGCCCCCAGACTCGCCCCAAGGAGCTTGGCCAAGGAGCACGCCCTGCTCCTTGGACACGTGCTGCCGCACCCGAGTGAATTTTATACCGGGTGGTCACCTTGATGGGACGTGGTCGCGCGCAGCACGGCCGCATCACTTCTGGGATTTCCTGGGGAGGCAGTGAATCGAGACAGAAGGGGAGATACCTGTGGGAGGAGCAAACAAGAGATCGGCACAGCATACACAGCAGGCAAGCAACAAAACTACAAGCAGGACAGACAAAGCAGTTGCACCCTGCATTTGCTTTTTTTTTTTTTTGCTCTGAGAGAACAAAAAACTAGCCAAAAGGGAGACCCAGTAACTAAACTACCAAAGAATAAAAACTAAAGGAATGTTTGCTCAAAGATCCTCAGCCACGGTGTCCCGGTGAAAAAACACACAATTTTCCTGCGTTCCGCTGTCTGCACCAATTTGCTTCCCGCTCGCTACTAGGCTTCACTCACAATGCAGTCTGCTGCTGTGTGTCAGGGTGTCTATTTAAATCATTCCCTGCTGCTCCCCTAGACAAAGATTAACTGAATTTGTGCAGATGCTCGTTATGCCATCCCCCGCTCCCAGGCGCGTATGAAAGGCTTCGGCGACGAGGCGGAGACGGAAGCGGTGTGTGCCGGCTTTCTCTTCGCCCGCAGCTCCTCATCCGGTAATGAGTTCAGGAGCGGCCTGTCACTCACAGCCCTTTCTTCAAAGAACTTTGCTTCCCCGAAGCCTCCTCTGTCCTCTTGAGGGGAGGGCAGACCCTCTCCAACCGGCTCAAGAGCTGCTTCCTGTTCTCTCTGCTAATAACTATCCCCAATGGAGAGACAAAAAATAGAAATTACACTTACCTGGTAATTGTAGTTCCTGTAGGGTCCAGTTTAGTCCTCCACATCTGGGTAGTGCACCTCCTCCCGCAGCCAGGAGACTGGATCAATCATAATCTTTTCCATGTCTGGATATATGCTGCTGGAGCTCCCATCAGCCCCCCAGTGATCTATTAACAAAGCAGACTCATAGAAACACAGGAGAGAAAAAAAACACTTATCTAAAACAGTCCTAATAAGAACACCCCCCCCCTGCAAACTGCCGACCCCCTCCCCAAACGAGGGAGCCGGAAACCTGTACATCGCCTCTGCCTCGCTGAGGGCCGAAGGAAGAGACATAGTCGCGGCTGAAAGAACAAAGCGCCAAAGGAGAGTGGAAGATCCCCCCAACGAGAGGATCACAAACTAATACTTAGCACACTCTCGCAACCCGCGTAGAAAATTCGCCGCGCCAAAAAAAAGGCAGTCAATCGGGAGGGAAGGAGGACTAAACTGGACCCTACAGGAACTACAATTACCAGGTAAGTGTAATTTCTATTTCCTGAGCGGTCCTCCAGTTTAGTCCTCCACATCTGGGAAGTACCAGAGCAGTACTCAACGGGAGGGACCCTGCCAACCGGCGCGCAAAACGGCCGAACCAAAACAAGAATCCTTCGAGGCCATCACATCCAACCGGTAATGTTTACTGAAAGCATGGAGCAACGACCAAGTAGCCGCCCTACAAATTTCCACAGGCGGAACCAAACTGTGCTCCGCCCACGACGCCGCCTGCGCCCTGGTAGAATGGGCCCGGAGGCCCAAGGGAACCGACCAGCCCTGCAGTATATACGCTGACGCAATAGCCTCTTTAAGCCACCGGGCAATAGAGGCTTTCGCCGCCGCCTCGCCCTTCCGCCTACCACCAAAAAGGACGAAAAGACGATCCGTTTTACGGTAAGGCTCCGAAACCTTCAAGTAACGCCGGAGAACCCGACGAACATCGAGACGATGCAATCCACGATCAGTCGCGTCCGCTCCGACGGATGGAAAAACGGGAAGAAAAACAGACTGATTCAAATGAAAAGGAGACAACTTTGGGAAGGAAGGAGGGAACAGGCCTCAAAACCACTCTATCTTCAGAGAAGGACAAGAAAGGTTCTCTACACGAAAGCGCCTGCAACTCAGAAATTCGCCGAGCTGAGCAAATGGCCACCAAAAACACGGTCTTTAGGGTCAAGTTTTTTAGGGACGCCAGGTGAAGTGGCTCAAATGGTCTCCACACCAAACCCTGTAACACAAGATTCAAATCCCACGGAGGAACCGTCGCCCTGCGAACAGGCCATAGTCGAAACACCGCTCTCAAAAAACGTTGCACTTCCGAGTGCGCCCCCAAGGAAACCCCCAAGATCTTACCCCGGAAGCACGTGAGAGCTGCTAACTGTACCTTCAAGGAACTGGCCGCCAGACCCTTGTCAAAACCGTCCTGCAAGAAACTGAGGATGGCCGGCACAGAAGCCTTCGCCGCTCGAATATCGTGCCGCGAACACCAATCCTCAAAAATACGCCAGATCCGTACATACGTGAGAGACGTCGAAGACTTCCGCGCCCAAAGAAGCGTAGCAATGACCGAAGCAGAATAACCTTTCCTCTTCAACCGAGCCCTCTCAATGGCCATACCGTAAGCGAGAATCGATCCACCTGAGGCATCCGGAGTGGCCCCTGAATCAAGAGATCCGGTAACGGAGGAAGACGCCACGCCACCCCGTCGAGAAGCCGGATCAGATCCGCATACCAAGGACGCCGGGGCCAATCGGGCGCCACCAGCAGGACCTTTCCGCGGTGCGCTTCGATGCGTTGGATCACCCGACCGATCAACGCCCACGGAGGAAAGACGTAGAGAAGACCGGAGACCGGCCAAGGACGAATGAGTGCGTCGATGCCTTCGGACATCCGCTCCCGCCGCCTGCTGAAGAAGCGACTTGTCTTCGCGGATTGAAAGGTGGCCAAGAGATCCATGACCGGAGTCCCCCAGCGGCGCACAATCTGAGCGTAGATCTGCGGATGAAGCTCCCACTCCCCCGCATCCACTTGCACTCGACTGAGGAAATCCGCCATCACGTTGTCCTTTCCCGCAATATGTGCTGCCGAAATGGCCAGGAGCCGGGACTCCACCCACTGAAACAGAAACTCCGACTCCTCCTCCATGGCTCTGCTGCCCGTTCCGCCCTGCCGATTGAGGTAGGCTACCGCTGCCGAATTGTCCGATAGAACTCTCACGGCGCGCCCCGTCACCGTAGTTTCGAAAGCTTGCAGCGCCCTCAGCACCGCTTGAAGAAGCTCGAGACGGTTTATCGACCAAGAGGCTTCCAGGGCAGACCAAGTGCCCTGCGCAAAACGATCCGCAGTGAGCACCCCAGCCCTCTAGGCTGGCATCCGTCAGCACCAGCAACCAGTCCGGTTGCTCCAGAGACACCCCCATCTGCAGCGACGTCGTGTTCAGCCACCAGCGCAAGGAGAGGCAGACTCTCCTCGGGCAAAGCAGACGTTTGCTGAGTGTATCCGATTGATTCGACCAATGCCGCAAGAGGGCTCTCTGAAGCGGACGCATATGAAACCTGGCCCAGGGCACCACCTCCAGCGTCGCCGCCATCGTCCCCAAGACACGCAGGTACCACCAAGCTGACAGCGCCGGAAATCCCAAGAACTGATGCAGCAGAACCCACAGGCTCCGCGCCCTGCGGTCTGGCAGAAATACGAGCCCTTCCGCGGTGTCGAAGCGCACCCCAAGGTATTCGAGGGATTGAGACGGCACTAAGTGGCTCTTTTTCTCGTTGATCACCCAACCGAGGCTCCGAAGAAGTTCCATCACCCGGCCGGTGGCTCGACGATTGTCGCTTTCGGACTTTGCCCGTATCAACCAATCGTCGAGGTACGGATGAACCAAAATGCTTTCCTTCCGCAACGCCACCGCCACCACCACCATGACCTTGGTGAAAACGCGGGGCGCTGTGGCCAAACCAAACGGCAACGCCTGAAACTGATAATGGCCCCAAGGGAGCGCGAATCGCAGAAACCATTGATGAGCCGCCCGGATGGGAATGTGCAAGTAGGCCTCCGAAAGGTCCAAAGACGTCAAGAACTCGCCCTTGCGCACTGCCACTATGACAGAACGCAACGTCTCCATGCGAAAATGAGGTACACGCAGACAGCGGTTTACGCCTTTGAGGTCTAAAATAGGATGAAGGGACCCGTCCTTCTTTGGCACCACGAAATAAATGGAATAATCGACCCATTCCGAGTTTGGATTCCGGGACCACCGCCCCCAAGGCCACCAGGCAGTCCAATGTTAAACGTATTGCGAGTTCTTTTTGCGGACCCTTGCATGGGGACAGGACAAAGGAATCCTGGAGAGGACACGCAAACTCTAGAGCATAGCCCTCCCTGACTATCTCCAGCACCCACTGGTCCGAGGTGATCTGGACCCAGGAGGGAAGAAAGTGTCGAAGACGAGCTCCAATCACCGGACTGCCCTCCGGGGCCCACCTCGCTTCATTGCGGCTTGCGACTAAAAGAAGAGGAGGCAGAGGAGGAAGTCGCCAAGAACCCCCTCCCTGCTCCACGAAAGCCCCGAAAACCCGGGGATCGAGCGGTTGATCTGCCATGCTGGAAACCCCCAAAACGGGCCAAACGGAACCTATGAAAGTCTTTAAACTGGCCGCGAGAAGACGGCACACTCTGAATCTGTCTAGGCTTATCTTCCGGAAGACGTCCACCTTTGGACTCTCCGAGGTCCTTAACCAACTTATCCAGGTCATCCCCGAACAACAGCTTACCCTTAAAGGGGAGCTTGCTAAGGCGGGACTTAGAAGACCCATCGGCCGCCCAATTGCGGAGCCAAATGGTCCGGCGTGCAGCCACCAGGGAAGCCATACTGTTTGCTGGGGTTCTGATCAAATCATAATGAACATCCGCCAAATAAGCCGAACCCGACTCCAATCTCGTCACCTCCAACAACCCCTGCTGATCAAGACGAGAGTCCTGCCGCAAGTGTTGCGCCCAGTGCAAACAGGCTCTGGAGACCCAGGCTCCACAAATAGATGCCTGCAACGATAAAGCATTGGCCTCAAAGGCCTGCTTCACCAAACCATCCACCTTTCTATCCTGAGTGTCTTTCAGGGCCGCAGCACCCTCAACGGGAATAGTCTTCTTGGTCACTGCCGACACCGCGGCGTCTACCCGGGGCGAGCGAAACTTCTCCTTGTCTTTGTCCGCCAAAGGATAGAGACGATTCATCATCCGAATACCCTTCAAACCGGACTCAGGCTGGTCCCATTCTGCTTGAATCATCTGATCCACCACTCTATGGACCGGAAAGACAACCTGGGAATCGCGCACCGCCTGAATCAGAGGATCTTCTAAACCTTCCTCATCCACCGGCCACGTCGCAGCCAAATTAAGCGCTTGGAGGGATTCCGTAACTAGAGGCACCAATTCTTCCTTGCGAAACACACAGATAATCCGAGCCTGGTCCTCAGGCTCAGGAATCTCCCCCTCCTCCAATTCAGCAACGCCCTCTTCGGGATCGATGTCCGACCAGTCCATCTCCTGCCATTCCACCTCATCCGAGGGATGTAGCCGCTTTGCCGCTTTAGGGGCTTCCCCTCTCGCCTCCTCACCCTGAGACGGAGGGGCAGGCGGCAACGAACACAGTTCGGGCAACTTTCCCAAACGCCCTTTCTGAAAAGCTTGATGCATGAGAAGCACAAAATCCGGAGAGAAATCTCCCAAAAAGACCTCACATACCCCCTTTGCCGATGCAGCCCCTGGCGCAGGAGGAGGAGAAGGAGAGGGAAGCCTGAGAAGACCCGGAGAAGGTCCTTCCTCAGCCGAGACAGGAGGGACTGCAGACTCCAAAGGCCCTGCGACTTCCATCGGAGGGTCCAGGACAGAAGAGTCAAGGGAGCAGCCCTTGCACACCCCGGCGTCAGACACCTGGCCCTTGCGGGATCCGCAGATCACGCACTGCGGACGCCCCGACATGAGGACAGCACTCCCCAGCAACAAACAAGGCTGAAAACAAAAAATCCACTGACCAGCACAGAGCAGCAAGGGAAGGCCAGCCCCAGCAACCTGCCTGCAGTGCCTCAAGGGAGTAGGAGGATGAGGGAAAAAAAACCCAAGCCGTGCCAAAAAACGTTGGCCACTGCGGGCCCACGGTGTGCCTCTGAGCCGAAGAATCTGCTGCAGGAAGGCTTGCCTGCCCAGGAACGCCGCAGCCGGAGCCACCGAAAAAGCACGGGAGAAAATGAAAGTAAAATGGCCGCCGCTCCCGCGGCCGGAAAAAAAAGGCGCGAGACACAAAAAATAAAGAAATAAAAGGAAATTAAAGCAAAGAGTACCCCCGCTAAGGAGAAAACACCGGCACCAATCAAGGCAGCAAGAAGTAAACGCGTCCCGGAGACAAGCTCCGCTTACCAGGCCGATCAGGAAACGTGAGTCCCGCTGAGAGGAACTGCCACGCTACAGAGGCACGCTGACAGGAGACGCTCAGTAAGCGATCGTGCCTGGAAATGCTAAATCTCTCCCCCGTGCCAGTCTAGGGGAAGAGATCGCACAGACAGCCTGATCCCGAAGTGTCTCCACCAAGCAGGAGACAGAAGGGCAGTACAGGCTCGGCTCCCCGGTGTTCACGTCTTTTTTTTTTTTTTTTTTTTTAAAGCGACAGGACCCCTGAATAAGGAAAATAAAGGGATAGCAGAAAAATGAGGAAAATAACCCACAAAACCTAACTAGTGTTGCCTAAAAGATCCTAAAGTGAGCCCAAGAACAGGCTCACACGTCCACCTGCTGCAAGGTTACTGGACACACTGGGGGGCTGATGGGAGCTCCAGCAGCATATATCCAGATATGGAAAAGACTATGATTGGTCCAGTCTCCTGGCTGCGGGAGGAGGTGCACTACCCAGATGTGGAGGACTAAACTGGAGGACCAAACAAAATTACTACCTGCATAAACCAAAATTAAAACAGAACTAAAACAAATCCCTAACTCCTTAGTTGCTCCTCAGCTGCTTGGAGACTGAGCATACAGGAGCTGGTGGGCAGTGCCAGCTGGTTAAGTGTACTGGTGTCATCAAAATGATGACATGCTCAGTCTCCAAGCTACTAGAAGGGGAGCACAACCCAGATGTACAGGACTGGACTGGAGGAACAATAAGGAAAGGGGATAGACTCAGGAGCAATATGCAGAAATATTTCTTTATGGAAAGAGAGTGGTAGATGTGTGGAATAGTCTCCCAGTGGATGTAGTAAAGACAAGGACAGTATCTGAATTCAAGAAAGCATGGGACAAACACAGAAGATCTCTAAAGGAAGAGAGACTATTAGTATTTGATATGGAAGGGCAGACTAGATAGAAACGTGTCACCAGAAAAAGACCATATGGCCTATGTTTCTTCTTCTGATTCTTAAAAGACCAACATCAAATTCAGCATCCAAGTCCCCTGTTACATTTTTATTGCTATGTTTTCTAATCCACACAGCTACTAAACTAGGCCACTATCTAGAAATCTAGCCTTCTCATGCTCATTAAATATTTTAAAACCACTGTTCCATGCAGGTTACCTTAAAGATAAGAGTAATCCAGTGCAGTCATTGGGGACTGCAAACAGGCCTAGTTTTCAGGATACCCTGAATGACTATGAATAAGAGAGTTGCATACAATGGAGACAGTATGATTGCTCTCATGAATATTCTGAAAACCCAAACTAAACCAAATCTTATTTACCCCCACGGCTTGTGACACCAATGGGTTATGCTCTCTCTATCCCACTAGTTTCTGCAAGCACAGATGCTTGGTGGTTATCCTATTCCCATTTTAGCTCTCATCACATCAGCTTTAACGATAATAATTTGCTTTCCTTGAATTCTGCTAGATCAGTCCAGACAATTGGGTTATGCTCCCTTGCCAGCAAGAGAAGGCAGACAAACAACTTTCAGTTATGTCATCACTTGGCATATCGTCTGGTGCAGCCCAGAGAAGCCAGTATGAAACTTCTCAAGCACTAAGCAAAACTAAGAAAAAAAACAAACATTCAGAAAAACATTAACAACCATTAACAATTTTGCCACACATAAGATGAGCAAGTATTTGGCTCTCATACCATAATGAAACTGGTGTGACTAGGCTTTTAACAGCAGTTGGACCTCCAAGCCTGCAGGAAGTCTTCCAGGGTGAGTCCTGGACTGGTCTAAGAGGATTCAAGAAAATTTAAATCATCAGGTATGTAAAATTTATCCTCCCTTATCATCCTATTAAACCAGTCAGAAAAATGGGATGTACCCAAAAAGCAAGGACTCATGGTGGAAGATGACAACGCATAGTGCAGGCTAGCTTATCAAAGGCGCCATTCTATACAACTCCTATATGCACCCTGTAGACACCATCATTATGAAAATTGGCAACATAAAAATCTGCCGCCTAATTTACAGACCACCAGACCAACAGTCAGAAAACCTAGACCCCTTAATCGATTTTCTAAGTTCCTCCACTGATCAAAACCCAATCCTAATGCTCGGCGACTTTAACCTCCCCTCATTACCAGCTTCATATGCTTCCCTCTTCCTAGAATCAACAGCAGATATGGATTTTCACCAAATAATAAACACTAGCACACATGGAAAAGGTAGTATTCTTGACATGGTCTTTTTGCCAAATGTACTTCACCAACACTATAACCCCAACTCCCTCAAATGCACGCCTATCCCATGGTCAGACCATTACCTAATTAACTTTAATATCACAACAAATAACATTTCAGTCAAACGAATCCCAACTAATCCACCAACCTCCAGATTTAAAAAATACAATGAAGAAGAATTTCTAGACCTTATAATTCCTAACCTATCAACCTCACCACAAAACCTAGACGCAGCAGTAACTAACTGGCACAAAACTATCAATAACGCTGCAGCTAAAACACAAATCATTAAGAAAAACACGCATTCTAAAGTTGGTCAAACCCCCTGGTACAATAAGGATTTAAAACTAATGAAAAAGAATTTAAGGAAAGCTGAATGTAAATGGAGGAAAAATAAAAACACGATTACAAAAGAATTATACCTCACGCTCCTTAACAAGTATAAAGATGCAATTAACAATGCCAAGAAAAATTACCACGCCTCCATCCTAAATAACGCAATAAATAGACCTAGAGAACTTTTCTCAATAGTCCAAAAGCTGACAAATATCCACAACTCCAGCAACGAAATCAGATATTACTCCACAGACATGGGCAAATTATTACATGAACAAAACAATGTCCCATCCCCCCCTACCTAAACCCATAAATACTTCTCAAATACATTATGCAGACGAATGGTCTGTTTTCCAACCCCTAACTAATATTGCACTCAAGAACATTATCACAAACATTAACAACCTCACTCCTTGACCCTTGTCCAGTAACCTGGATAAAGAACTCTCTACCTATACTCTCTCAATTAATCCTCCCAATAATAAATCTTTCCCTAAAAGATGGATACCTACCCCCTACACTAAAACACGCACAGATTCACCCAATCCTAAAAAACACTACCCTTGACAAATCATCACCTAAATCCTACAGACCCATATCAAGTATTCCGTTTATGGCTAAATTAATTGAAAAAGCAGTACAAATTCAAACACAAGATTACATTGACAGCTCAGCCCCCCTTGATGATCAGCAGTATGGGTTTCGCCCCAGACACGGAGTAAAGTCACTTCTAACAGTTCTAATCGATACACTTGTAAGAGGAATAGACAACTCAAAACAAGCATTCTTACTCATATTCATTGATGTCTCCGCAGCCTTTGACAGTGTCCACCATTCAATGATCAATAAACTTAGGCAAATAGGTATAAAATCTACTGTTCTAGATTGGTTTACCTCTTATCTAACTGACCGAACTCAAAACGGTACAAATCGGTAACCTTACTTCAAAAACATACAATCAAGAACTAGGCCTCCCCCAAGGTTCGGCACTGTCAGCGTTACTATTTAACATATACTTAAAACACATCTGTAAAATCTTTAAAAAATTCAATGTCCACTATCACCTATATGCGGACGACATGATGTATGTCCCTTTCAAAATACCAAATATCCCTTTACAACTTATTAACGATTGCCTCAATGAAATAAACACCTGGCTAAATGAAAACAACCTATACATCAAATCACTCAAAATCAGAAGCACTAATAGTAACTAAAAACACAAAGTTCATTCCCCCCTCACATATTACACTGCAGAACAATGACATCAAACTAAAAACTGAAGTATGTTACTTAGGCGTTATACTAGACAAACACCTCAGCATGGACACACACGTAAGAAATATAACAAAAAAAGTTTACTTTAAACTTAAAATATTAAAGCAACTTCGTCCTCTAATGCACCTATTAGATTTTCAACAAGTTATACCAGCAATAATAACCCCCCATTTCGACTTTGCAAATCAAATCCTACTAGGTGCAACAAAACAGACCTTGAAAAAACTTCAATTAGCACAAAACGCGGCAGCTAGGACCATAACGAAGGCCCCACCTTTTCAACATATAACCCCTATATTAGAATATTTACACTGGCTCCCGATTCAAATCCGAATAGATTACAAAACTCTTTTAACTACCTACAAAGCCATAAATAAAACAGCACCCCCGACCATAAATAACCTAATCAAAATCAAGCCTACTCATAATCTGCAAAGGAGAGACCAGTTAAACAAATTAACAACACCAAAAGAATTTATAAGGGCCAAAAAAAACACAAATAAAAAGCCTTCTCCCATGCAGCCCCCATATTGTGGAACACAATCCCATCAGAATTAAGATCCTTATCTGAAATCATGGAGTTTAGGAAAAGACTTAACACACACCTATTTACAATGCACTATGGTTCCTTGACGAATTCACCTCTCAGCTAGATAAAGGATAACCCTATTCCAGCTAACATTCTTCCAGAAAAAGAAAAAGAATGAAGTACTGAAGCCCTAAACCAATGTATTGAAAACAATTGAATAACAAATAACTCTGTATATAGTTTAATTCTGTTCCTTTGTACATAGTTTACTATTGTTAATTGTTGAATGTAAGCTCCAATTTGTTATATGTAAAAACAGCTCTCCCTGTTTACTGTTGTTCCATGTAAACCGCATCTGATCAATGGAAGGAGCGGTATATAAAAAAATCTGTTAATTAAATTAAATTAAATTAAAGTAGGGCTTCATAAAGGCATTCAAAGACCAGGAAATCTCCTTACAGAAGCTCTTTGGAAACACCAAAGCAGACTTCACCAAGGAGGTCAGGACCTAGAGCTCTGACCCACTCCAGTACACACTTACCAGTTAGAATGTACACTGACCCAATAGCCTCTTTAAGCCAGAGAATCAAAGACTATTTGATACCTACCATTTCTTTCCTTGGACTGCCAAGGATGACAGGAAGAAACTCAAAAAGCAGGGAGTTGCAGTAATAGGTAACCGAGCAATAACTTCTGCATGTCCAGCGGTTACAGCAAGGGAACCTCTTGAAGATACTTTTGCTGAAGGAAGAAGTCTGGTCAGGATGAAAAAAAAAAAAAATAGGGGCAGCACTCTTACAGAAGTACAGCACAGATTTCCAAGTGAAGAATCTGTCGACAGACCAGAATGGATCTCTGCAAGAATAGAGAGTCTCCAGGAAGTCACCATAAGGAACTAACCCTATAGGGAGGCCGTAACCATGGGCCTTGAACATCAAGAAGAGCTTCTAGACACACAAGCAGACAGAGCTACTTCATACCTGAAGCAGTGCAATACCAAGGTGCACTTCCAAGCAATGCCCCCAAAGGAGATTCCTCTGCCAACAGGGCTAAATCTGGTCCAGAACTGTCCAGGTGAGCCTATAGCATAAGTTAAGATAAGAGGCCCACTAAAACCATAACCAGAAGCCCTCGCCGTGATTTTTTTTTTCTTGTAGACCCCAGAACAAGAATCCATGAACCATGGTCTGTGAGGGCAATTAGTGGCCTCAAGGAATACTAGGCCTAGAAGGGCCTATTCAAAGGACAACTCATCAAGGGCCAGGGAGGAAGACATACAACACCACTTCCTGAGGTCACTCTTGGAGTAGGTCATCCAAGACCACCATCTGCAGCATCTTCCAGAGGCTGAAATAGCCCCTCAAGTTGGAACTCGGGTGGTCATCATGGAGCACTGCGACTTAACTTAAATAGCTTTCACTATCCTCTTCCCCAATCCAAGAGGCTGGCCTAGATCCAGTGACTCTTGGAATAAAGGGCAGAAATCTTATAGAAAGAAATTTTACAGCTCTATGAAGATTAGTTCTCACCTCAGCACTGCGAGAACTGCTTCATTAAGGAGCATGTCACCACCAGGGCCCACTTTGTTCACTCCAAGCTCATTGCTTTACTACTACTACTTATTTATATAGTGCTATAAGGCATATGCAGTGCTGTACACATACGAGACCGTACCTGCTCAGCAGAGTCTACAACCTAGCCATGTCAAACAGAGGACTAGGATAAAACTAAGAGGAATGGTTATAACTCAAAGGGTAGTAGTAAATAAAGTTTATTCCGAGTATAGGGTTGTTACTAGTGGTGTGTTGCAGGAATTGGTAATGGTCTGGTTCTTTACAACATTTTGTAAACAATGTTGCAAAAGGTCTGTCAAGAAAGAACTGTCTCTTTTGCAGGCAAAATCTGCAACAGGGCAGTGTGGATAACACGAGGAGGGATCTAGCAAAGCTTAAAGAATGGTCTAGAAATTAGCAGCTAAGATCTAATGCTAAAAAAAAAATAAAAATAAAAATAAATCAGGGTCATGCATTTGGACTGATAAAAACATTAGATAATCAAGAGGCAAAAGGAGCATGCAGAAAGGACAATTTTTGCCTTGGTCTTCACTAGGAAAAATGTGCAGAAGCTACCCATGCCAGAAAAGATATTCAATGGTGATGATCAGACCAGCTGAATCAAATTTCAGTGAATCTGGAAGATGTAGTAGAACACAGTGACAAAACTAAAGAGCAGCAAATCATTTGGACTGGATGATATACGCCAAAGCGTGATGAATAAACTCAAAGATGAAATTGCAGATATACTTTAACCTATCATTAAAATAGCCTACGGTGCCCAAAGACTGGACTAACCTCAAAATGAAGGATCACCCAGGAGGCCTCCTGAGGGAGCAGTCCTTGGGCCAACTGGGTTGGGTATCTTAGCTCCAGCACTTCAGGCTGATAAAGGTTTTCAAGAGCTCCATCCGATATTTCCAATGGCATGCACCCATCAGATAGTGAAACTGCAACCTCAACTGCTCCTTGATCTCCTGGGAGAGAGAAAGAGCCTGGTTGAAAGACAAGAAGCATGGAAGCCAAGTGCCACTGTAGAGAGTGCATGCCCACCCCAGTCCAAGAAACTGGTTCCAAGGTTGATGTCACTGACCCTTGGGCCTGAGGATCGCCAGGCCCATGGAGCTAATAGAGAATCGACTGAGGCTCAAGTAATCTCTTCACTCAGGAGTGTGTAGAACAATACTCCAGGTATACAGAAAGTCGAGAAAGAATGAGTCTGTTCTAGGGACCGGCAATCACCAACCCCAGGCTTCCCAGCGAAAGCTTACTATTCCTGTCTCATCTGGCCTTAACCAAGGAGACTGACTGGATCAGCCCAATGCTCAGGTATGAACAATCCGGAGCTTTCTGCACACAGACAAGTGCTGCTAAACAGGGTTCGACAAATCCCAGGCGCCAAGTCACCATGGCGAATAGAAATTTGCACCTGGTGCCTGGGATTTTCTCCCCCCCCCCTTTTAAAAAAATGCAATGGGGCAGAAGACTCCTTCTGTCTACCTGCAGGATCCGATCTCCTGCAGGCAGAAGGGGAAGGCGATTGAGGTTTAGAGGCAGTTGGCTACCTGCCCCATGGGCAGAAGACAAGAAGAGAGCCACAACTGCAGCTAAGGTCCCTTCTGTCTGGCCACAGGCGATCAGATCCCTGCAAGCAAAACAAGAAGGGAAGCCAATTCTGGCTTTGAGGCTGCTGGCTGCCCATGGGGATCCCATCCCCAGTGGGAAGACGACAAGAAAAGAGCTGTGATTGTTACTAAGGCCCCAGGGGCAGTCTGTTACCTTCCTGGCCCAGTCTTTGCCTCGGCAGATCGGATCCCCACAGGCAGAACAGGAGGGCAAGGCAAGGCCAGGAAGGAAACAATACCCCTGGGGATCCCATCACCACATGCAAAGGACAGCAGTGAATGAGCCTACAGGAAAAGAAAAATATGTTTAAAATTGGGGGAGGAGAGAAATGGAAGCAGCAAAAATTTAAAAGATCAGTAGTTTAAAGAAAAAAAAAAAAGGGAAGAGGATGGGTGTGGAATGGAGAGCAGGGGGTGGGAGTGCTAGGGGGTGCACATCTAACTTAACCCTTAATTAATTATCGTGGCCACAGGGTTCACCCCAACAGGGGTAGGGAGAAGGGGAGAGTGCGAGGATTGGATCTTAAAGGGATCAAGGCAACCCAAAGGAGCAAGGTGATACAAGTCCATGACAATACACTGGTGTAGATGTATTAAGACCACCTCACTCCTTTGTGCTGCCTTGTGACATATGCGGGTGCGAGGGCAGTTTTGCAGTTAAAGAGATGAATGCATGGGGACAAAAGTATACAAATCTGTATATGCCAAAACGTGCATATCCCCCCCCACCCAAAACACATATAAGCACCCCACCTATACATGCAAACACACAGATACCCCACCTCCACACCAAACATACACACACAACACACACACACGCATGTATAGCTTAAAGGGTCAGTAGGGGGAGTGGGAGAGGTAAGAGGAGTGGGGCCACTGCCTTCTGTTGGAACAATGCAGTGGCTCATTAAGAGCTTGATTTATTAAGTTTCCCCCCCCCCCACACACACACAGAAAATGGAAAAAACTGTCTTAGTAAACCATGCCCTAAAACCTAAAATAAGAAGCTGCGATATACCTTTTTGGGGGTGGGGGGGGTGTGACCTAGGTTTCGGTGGCTGGCTCCTAGACTCCAAGAAAATTTGTCAAGGCCTGCGTTAACACTTGGAAAGGTAGCAAGAGCGGACTCTGGGGCAAAAGCAAGGCCTGGGAACTGAAGAGACGACCAAGATGCAGAAGTGGGGAAACAGCCATGACTGCTCACAATAGGAAAGTTACAAAAACACCATGACAAGTCTAAGTGGTGAGAAACACCCCTTACCTGACTGATTCAGTGACCAATTTGAAGGACCTCTAATGCAAATGAGACTCTATTGTTTTTGGACTTCTAATCTAAATCCAGGCTAGGCCCGAAGGAACATCTCTTCCTGGGTATCTATGTATCCAGGAGAACATCCCTGGCCCCACAGAGGAGGGCATGGGAAAAAATAGCTTGCCACTGCAGAAGGCAGTGAATAGAATACTCATACTTCATCTAAATGTACAGAGAACCATAGGGATATTTTATTGGGACATCCCATATAAGCACTGCCATAAATCATTGTGCACTACAATTCCCAGGTTGGCCCAAGTCAGAAATTTTAGGGATAGAAGGAGCTAAACCCTAGCTACAAGACTATTTTTCTAATATTATTAATAAATCTTCTTCCGCAAGATCGATCTTTGCAGTCATTTCCCAGCTCTCTACTCAATCCCGGGCCCAGCACGATCAACCTTGGACTGGCCCATCCTCTCAGGAGCTTGCAGAATTCTTCTGTAACAAAATCCAACACAAGCACACACTCACAGTTTTCTCCTCTCTTTTCATCTCCAAAGTTTGAGGACATTATTGACTCAGCTTTGCTTAGTCTAATGCATACCTGGTGTTATTTTACCCCTCTTCCATTATCCAATTTATCCTGAATGTTGCAGTCTAGTCACAAGACCATGATGTCTTTGGACCCCAGCTCGAGGCTCCATGAGTCATCTATAGGCCTTTCTGTTATCATTCATGAAATCATTAATCATACTCTCTCCAAAGGCACTGTCCCCGATAGAATGGCCTTCTTCCAGCTTCAGTCAGTTTTAAAGAACCAGCAAGGTAACCATCAAGATCCACAGGATTATCGTCACATTTCTAATCTGCCATTCTTAGCCAAACTAGCAGAGAAGGCAGTTTTCCATCAGCTTTCAGATCATATTGAAGATACACATTCTTTACATCCCCGGCTTCAGGACTCTACATAGTACAGAGATTATTATAGCTGACCTTAATGAAATTTACAGGGCCCAAGATCAGGGTAAGTTCATGCTTGCGGTCTCTCTAAACCTATCTGCTGCTTTTGATCTTATATATCATAACTCTGTACATAGTTCCCCCGGTTGTCCTATTGTTGAAGTTCCCTGTTCAATGTAAAACTCAATGTTACTTGTATGCATTGTAGTATGTTTCTTGTTCAATGTACACCGCACTGATTGTAATAGCGCGGTATAAAAGAATTGTTAAATAAATAAATAAATAACTTGCTCTTAGCATGTCTCTATGATATCGGTATTCGTGGAACAGTCTTGACCTGGCTCTCCTCATTCCTGCAAAACAGATTATTTCAAGTTAAGATCCGAGACGACATCTTCTCCACGTGGGCTGCTGTGTGGCATTCTGCAGGGCTTGACTTTCGCCACTCCTGTTTCCTCAGCCCCCTCGTCACACTGATTCAAATCCAGGGCGTATCCACTTATGTTCATGCAGACAATATCCTGCTCATATATCCGACTGATGACATTCCGGAATGGACAATATTTCAACCTGGCTACAAGAGAATTTGTTGAAACTTAATCCGCCCAAATTGTCGGCAATTTGGTTTGCTAGGTCCACTTCCTGCCCCTCCATATTCCTAGTCCTGGAGAGGTGTTCCACTGTAGATTAATTCTTCTATATGCTACTTAGGCATTATACTTGATTCGGAATTAACCCTCTCCCCTTATCTGGTTAGTATTACGAAGTCATCATTTTTAGCCTTGTGCCACTTCGTGCTGTCCAACCTTTTTATAAGAACATAAGATATGCCATACTGGGTCAGACCAAGGTCCATCAAGCCCAGTATCCTGTCTCAAACAGTGGCCAATTTACGTCATAAGTACCTAGCAGTCTCCCCAAAAGACACAGGTTTCTCAATGCTTGTATTGGCAAGCAGCGATATCCTGGGTCCCTTTTAATAATGGTTTATGGACCTTTCCTCAAGGAACTTGTCCAAACATTTTTTAAACCCAGCTACACTAACAGCTTTTACTACATCTTCCGGTAACAAATTCCAGAGTTTGATTACACGTTGAGTGAAAAAAATATATTTTCTCTTATTAGTCTTACATAGGTTACCCTGTAGCTTCACTGCATGTCCCCCTAGTCTTTTTATATTCTGAAGACGTAAACAATCGATCTACATTTACTTGTTCCACTCCATTCATTAAATTTATAGACCTCTATCATATCTCCCCACAGAGTTCTGGCCAAACTCGATTACTGCAACATTATTTATCTTGGTCTTCCTCAATACAAACTCAAAAGGCTCCAGACTATCCAAAATTTGATGGTACGCATCCTTAATAAGCCTGTAGATTTAACTATGCAACACCATTGCTTATGCAGCATCACTGGCTACACGTCAGTTTACATATTCAATTTAAATTGTTGACCTGGCTTCATAAAGCCATTCATGATGTAGCCCCAGACTATTTATATTCGTTGGTCACATTGCATGCCCCTGCCAGAGCCCTTCACTCTATGCATGGTTTCAGACTTCACTTTCCTTCTCCTGCCATGATCAAGTACAAAAACACTAGAAAAAGGCCATCTTCTTTGCCATGGCCACAGCATCTTGGAACAGTTTACCTGCTTCTACTAGGACTGAATATAGCTTTAAATGCTTTAAAAAAGCACTCAAAAAAACTTCTCTTTGCAAGACTACTTTTGGTCTTTTGTCCTCTTTCGTAGACAGCTGTCTGGATATGGTCAATATTTATCCTTCCCTTTCCTTCCCCCTCTGTCATTCTACACAGTGTATTTTATTGTTCGTTTTCCTCTATCTTTTCTATCATATACAATGGAGTTCCTTTTCCTAACTTGTATTTTGTTTTAATATGTTTTGTAAACCGCATAGCTTGTTTACAGTTTTAGTGGTATATCAAATAAAGAAAGACAATCATTACCATCTCTGACCTTGACTAAGCTCCACAGAGCAGTTCCTCGGATATTGCCGACTTCCAGTAGAGTCATGGAAGTGACATGAACATGCCAAAAGCTCTGAAAGGACTACTGTAACCGAAGCCCTGAAGGACTCAATGTAGTCAAGAGACCATCTCTAGGCTCTATGCAGACTTTTTATAGGAGCCCTGTGCCAGTACTCTAAACTGGCCCACACCACCACCACCGTAGACTGTGAGGAAACTCTGAACCAATCTTAGGAAGCTCGCATCAGACCGCCTAGGTAGCCGCTGCTGGCCAATATCCTGAAGGAGAGGGATTGACGACCATTTGGCCCTAACCTGATAGGCATTTCAGGTAATCATCTGCAACCCCAAGAGACCCTAAGGATTGATCCTGCAAACCTTAGGGGTTAGGGAAAGTGATGAGAAAGGAACAAAGGACCTGAGGCCCAGTCTAGCAGTTCCTTAAGACCTCATACATTATTGTACAGGGTCAGGGAAAAGGAAGAACTCAGGGCCACCAGCTAGCCACCAAGCATAAGTGAGAATGCTCTGCTAAACTCAATCAAAAGGTGGTTCTGCAACCTGCAGAGCTGCCACAGCATCCTGAAGAGGACAAACATCAGTGAAAAGACGGATGGCAGAAATCCCAACCTAACCCTGGGGGAACTACCACTCCGTCCTCTCTAGACTTTTCTTCCAGCGACAGATGTTTCAACAGAATCCCTCAACTAACCCCCATAGGGAATAAGTTGGGCTCCAGAAAGAGTGCAAGGGCAAAACGAGCTGTGACAGGCGTACTCATGGGCCCTGGGCCCCCAGAGGGGCAGCAATCCAGAACTGAATATAGCCTGTGAGCTGTTTCAGGAGCTGCAGTGCCAATTGGCTGCAAAAAAAAGCCCCAGTGCCACAAAGGGCCCCCATGGCCAATGGGCTTGTGGCTAACTCCTCTCTGCAACACCCACTCCACCGAGGCTAGTCTACTATCCAAAATGGCTGCAGTGTCCACCAACAGGGGGGGGGGGGAGGCAGGAGCAGCAGGGGACCACAGAAAGAGCATCAGGTCCTGAAATGCCACAAAACAAAAAGTGCCCAGATCTATGCAGCCACAAGAGGGGCAAAAATAAGCAGCAGAAGAAAAAAAAACACACTGGACTTGCTGGCTGCATTGGGCATGTATCTGAAACCTACACTGGCTAACTTTAAAACAGACTGCAAAAAAACAATGTGCCAAATAAAGTGGCAGGACTGTGGTGAAAAGAGAGTCCCAAAAAGGGAATCCCAGCATCTGTCAGGCAGAATGGGAAAACCCTAGTAGGAAAAACCAGAGGCCCACACAAGCTTGGAAGGCCCAGCTGCTGAACAAAGTCATTTTTTGTTTTAATTTTAGGAGGTTTTAAATTTGGACCCGCTTTACTGAAAACAGCAGAGAGCTAAATATTGCCTACTGAAACCAATGGAAAAAAAAAGAAAAGAAAATAGTACAATACAGAAAAAATACATAGCATGCAAATAAGAACAGCAGAAGGAAGGAGGGCCTGGGCCTAAGCTTATCGCTACCCCCCTGCTCCTCTTCTAGCCCACCAGCACTAGTAACTGCAGAAAAAACAGTATGGACACAGGGCAGCTGTCCACACCAGGAGACACGGGCGTACCTGTGTGCTGAGCACAATGAGTCTGGGATGGCACAACAATCTCAACAACCACTGCACATAATGTGGCCGGGAGAGTCAGGCCTATCTGCACTGCTACAGCGGTCCTTGCCACCTCCTGGAGGCAGAAAATACCAGCTTTTCTCAATACTGCCCAGAGGATATACTGAATAATGACATCACTGAAAGTTGCTCAAGTCTGCCTTGCAAGGGTGCATAACCCATTCAACTAGACTGGTCTCTGTCTCACTTCTTAACAATTCCACTCTTATTTAGTTGGCCTACAATGAATTGCTGGTGAACTGGTCATATGAATTTTCTGCCTGTTGCAGAGGGAAAACATTTTTTAGTGACTCTGGCCTTCATGTAAGTCAGTGGTTCTCAACTCTCTCCTGATGTATTCCCTAGCCAGTAAGATTTTCAGGATATTCACATGGAACATGCATGAGATATATTTGCATGTTTTGCCTGCATTGCATACAAATCTCTCTCATGCATATTCATTGTTGATATCCTGAAAACCTAACTGGCTAGGGAGTATACGATGACAAAGTCAAGAACCACTGATCTAAGTGAATTTAATATAGGAGACTGTCTCCCCATTTCTTATAATTCATGTTTGTTAACACACTGAGCCCAGTGGAAAAGCAGTTAAAAACCTCATACCTTTTGCTCAAATTCAGTCCTAACCACCATTAACCCAAGGACTACCCAATCTCTAGGGAAACAAGTCAAAACATTTGTGGAGCCTGGAAAAAGGCTAAGTGCATGTCAGCCAACATCGCAATACTCTCAATGGAACCAGCTCTACTGGTGACATGAACCACAACATTTTCAAATAGGTACTAACTTACACCAAAGGCTCATATGAGTACATTTTCTCTCCACTAAAGTGAGGAAGATTCTTAAACTCATTCAAGAAGCTCTTTCCTCAATTGACAATTCAACCACGTTCTAGTAACAAAGCAATTTTCCGTTGGCTCTCCAACATTCTAGACGAGGACCCTGCATTCTGCCCTTCTAGACAAATTACTAGGACCCTGGTTAAAACCCCAGGCAATGAATGGAAATGTTTCTCCGTCCGATGTTTATTTATGGAACGTGGAAGTAGGTCAGTCTGAATTTACGTTTTAAACTTGCATAATAAAGCCTTCAACAGCAAGAAAGGAGTGGAGGCGTAACCTAGTGGTTAAAGCAGTAGTTCGGTGACCAAGAGACCAGGGTTCAGTTCCCACTAGCACTCCTTAGGGCCTTGGGCAAGTCACTTTACCCGCTATTGCCTCGGAAGAAAGGCCTAGCAATCTACTTCTGGTCATGCCTTGTCAAGAAAACCCAAGAGCTGCTAGGTCATCAGGACTCAATGGCACATACTGCACTGCAGCAAGACACTGCAGTAAGACAGGGCTGCCCTAAACTGTCCTGGTGAGCCCCATACTCCTCCAGCTCCAGGTAATCACGTTTACCAACAAGGAATATGCAGCAGAGAAATTTGCACACTGGATCCCCGATAGATGTGATCTCATGCATATTCATTATACATATCCTAAAAAGCAGACGTGGGGGGGGGGGGGGAAATCACCAGGATAAGTTAGGAAGCCCTACAGTATGGCTTAGTTCCTTTTTGCTTTCATTCTTAATCAAGACTAAGAGGCTATCAATTTGAATCTCCAAATTTTGTTAAAAAAGAGAGTCAGGTTTGCCTTCCATGTAAAAGAACTCATTAAGGACTCACTGAAAAAGCAGGTGCACTCATTTGTGATCTTCTCCTGTTCCACATCCATACCTCAGAGGTGCTCTGTTTTGAGGTACCTGTCAGGACACCTGAAAAACAGCTGCTTAAGAACTTTTAGGGACTCTTTCTTAAATGCCCCGACTCTTATGTCTTTTTTCTCCAGTTAGGAGTCTTTCCTAGGTCCTCCCTGTCCAAGACACCATTCTCAAATAAGCATAAAGATACATCCTCAGAGATTTTAAAAAATGGTACTATATTCTTTAAGTGGAAGAAGAGACAGGTCATGTATGATGATCACTCAGAGATCCATCTGCTTAGAAGGCATGCATCCTTAGCAGTTCCACAACCCAAAATACTCCAAAATCCTAGATGCAGAAGTGTGCTTCAGGTCTAGTCTATCCCATATAGCGCCTGAAGGAAGAACTTTAAAGACAAAGCTCACCTAGACTGATAACTTGACAAGGCATATATGTCAATTTACAAACCATCCTTCCAACAAAGAAAAAAATTTCTGGTTGCAATCCAATCACCTTGAAATGCACGTGGGTTTGCTTACATTGCCTTCTGTTCCTTAAGAGGAGGAGTGCTTTTTAGAGCTCTCCCAAAAGGTGATTTTTGCTGTGTTTGCTGCATAACTGAGTCTTTGTCTCCAAATAACTGTGAGTCTGTCTCCACATATTTTTCTTTCTAATTGTCCTTAGTGGTGGGTTCCCTTACCTACTCCATTGTGTGTGCCAACAGTTCAGGAACAGCCTACTAGCCAGTAACACTTAGGTTCCCGCCCACCCTACCCCTCGTCCCACCCACCCCAGGGGCTACATTGCCTATATAGTGGTCACAGACGTGCCATCTATCATTCCAAACTTGGGTTAAAGCCACATCGTATTCATCTTTTCTTCTTCTTCCTCTTCTGGGACTGCATAAACATGTCGTGTATTCAGTGCAATAACTGCGGTACTTTCATTCAAAGACGAATCATTTGGAGACTAAGAGCTTGTCCTATATGTCTAAAGTTAGCTGCCATGCATGAAGAACTGACTCTACTAAGGAAAGACCTAGCTGCCATGCATATAGAAGTATCTCTACTGAGGGAGGAACTGGCTGCAATGAAGCACACCTCTTCTAGGATACAAACTGAACAAAGTCCACCACCGCTCCCACAAAGAATCAAACGCCCCAGGAACAAATGGATCACAGTGGGTTCTGGTAGATTGCGACCTGTAACACAAAGACATCCTATACATCAAGAGATATCCCTGCACAATGCCTTCTCTGCCTTGGCTAATGAGGATGCCCAATTCAAAGAAACTGAAGGGCCTTTAAATGAGTCAGACAATGCCCAATCCCCTGCTAAAGCACTAAATATGAAGAAAACCTCACCAAACAGAAAACTACTACTACTTGGAGATTCCATCATCAGAGGCACCAACTTGGGAACACAGTTCAAAGGAGAGAAGATAGTCATGTGCCTACCAGGCTCTTCAGCCAGCAGGAATACAAGCCAAGTTGTTGAATTACTTAGTGCAAAAAGTGAACATTCCAAACTTGATGTTATTATCCACCTAGGCACAAACGACCTGGCTAGGAACAGTGCCTCTACAGCCCAAAAGGACTTCCAAACTCTGGGGGAGAAACTCAAGCACATTGTTAACACTGTTGCATTCTCAGAGGTTCTACCTGTTCTTGGTAAGGGGACAAAAAGACTGCATCGCATTAACAGCTTTAATACATGGCTCCAGACCTGGTGCAGAGAAGAAGGATTCGGATTTATTGGCAACTGGGACAACAGATGGACCAACAAGAGACTATACTGTGCTGATGGACTACATCTCTCTTCCGCAGGGAAAAGAATCCTAAGTGAAAAATTCAGGCAGTATGTGGACATGCATTTAAACTAGGAAAAGGGGGTGACGGCTGTGGAAGGTCAACATCTGCCTGCCACCCCCAACAAAAGCAGAACATCAGAAACAGCCACACTTTTAAGCCACACATCAAAAACATGTGGGAGGAAGTGGGCAGAACAAAATCAATGCAAAATACACACAAGCCAGGAAAGTGCTGGAAAGCAATGAGCACAAATGCTCGAAGCTTAGCCAACAAAATTCCAGACCTGGAAGCCCTAATGGTGGAAACGGACTTGGACATTGTGGCCATTACAGAAACATGGTTTAATGAATCACATGATTGGGATATAGCCATAGCTGGCTATAATCTATTCAGAAGGGACCGAGAAAATGGAAAAGGAGGAGTAGCCTTGTATGTCAAAAGCAATATTAACTTTCTCTGTAGGTCTAGTTACTGAACGATTCAATCACAATCCACATAAGAAAATTCGTTCATGTATAACTGGATGCTAACTTAATGTTTCTTAAAAAGTTATCTCAAATCAACATATATAAAGTTCTTACAAGGAGGTCTCAGACTTATCGTGGCTCTGCCATAGGGACTAAACGTCCGTTATCGTAGCAGTGAGCCCTTTTGAGGTCATTGATGCAAAAGGGCTCACTGCTACGATAACGGACGTTTAGTCCCTATGGCAGAGCCACGATAAGTCTGAGACCTCCTTGTAAGAACTTTATATATGTTGATTTGAGATAACTTTTTAAGAAACATTAAGTTAGCATCCAGTTATACATGAACGAATTTTCTTATGTGAAAAGCAATATTAAAGCTACTGAAATGCAGGGGACATGGGGAAAAGAAGAAGCGCTCTGGATTTCGTTGGAGAGAGGAGATGGCACCGTCATCCATATTGCTGTAGTCTATAGACCTCCGACTCAAATTGAAGAGAGAGACAATGAATTGATTATAGATATTGCCAAGATAGCATCAAAGGGGGAAGCAATCATATTGGGTGACTTTAATCTACCTGATGTGGATTGGATTACTCCTTCTGCACATCTGGAAAGAAGCAAAAAAATTGTGGACGCTCTCCAAGATGCATTATTTAGACAAATGGTGATGGAACCAACCAGGGAAAGCTCAACGCTGGATGTAGTGCTCACCAACGGTGATAGTGTGTCGAATGTCTGCGTGAGTGCCCCTGTGAGCAACAGCGACCATCACACGGTGTGGTTTGAAATAAAAGCCATGGTACAGGCCAATCATAGCAAGCTCAGAGTCCTAAATTTCAAATACACTGACTTCAATAAAATGGCAGAGTACGTAAAGGAGGAGATGACGGGGTGGGAAGAGATAAAGGAAGTGGAATTGCAATGGGCTAAACTAAAGGAGGCAATAAAAGGAGCAACAGATAAATATGTAAGAAAAGTAAATAAAAGCAAGAGGAGAAGGAAACCTATTTGGTTTTCCAAAGAGGTGACTGCTCATATAAAAGGCAAAAAACACAACTTTTGCAAAATTCAAAAGCTTGCAGACGGAAGAACACAGAAATGAATACAGGATCCAACTCAAAGAGTCTAAAAGAGTAATAAGGATAGCAAAATCAAAGGCAGAGGAAAAGATGGCTAAAGATGTTAAGGGTGGCAACAAACATTTCTTCAGGTATATTCAGGAAAGGAAAAAGATCAGAGTTGGAATTGCAGGACTCAGAAGTGCTGGGAAAGGACTCGTGGAAAGTGACACTGAAAAAGCGAAATTGCTAAACAATTACTTCTGCTCTGTGTTTACTAAAGAAGATCCTGGGGATGGACCAGTTGTGACTCCCAAATATAAAAATGGGAATGAAGTAGATACCACACCATTCACAGAAGAAGAGGTGTTAGAACAACTTGCTAAACTGAAAGTGGACAAAGCCATGGGACCGGATGGGATACATCCCAGGATACTGAAAGAGCTCAGAGAGGTTCTTGCAGGACCGTTAAAGGATGTCTTCAACAGATCCTTGGAAACAGGAGAGGTTCCTCAGGACTGGAGAATGGCTGATGTCGTACCTCTACACAAAAGTGGTGACAGGGAAGAAGTGTCAAACTACAGGCCCATGAGCCTTACCTCGGTGGCGGGAAAAGTAATGGAGGCACTCCTGAAAGAGCGAATAGTGAACTTTCTGAAAACCAACAGCTTGCAAGACCCGAGGCAACATGGTTTTACCGAAGGACAATCTTGCCAAACAAATCTGATCGAGTTCTTTGACTGCGTGACCAGGGAACTAGATCAAGGGCATGCGATGGATGTCATCTACCTGGATTTCAGCAAAGCCTTTGATACTGTTCCTCATAGGCGGCTTGTCAACAAACTCAGTAGCTTGGGGATGGGTCCCAAGATGGTAAACTGGATTAGAAATTGGTTGGCTGACAGACGACAGAAGGTAATTGTACATGGAGCTCACTCGGATGAGAGGAAGGTGATTAGCGGGGTGCCCCAAGGTTCGGTCCTGGGCCGGGCACTGTTCAATGTATTTGTGAGTGATATTGCTGAAGGACTGAATGGAAAAGTCTGTCTTTTTGCAGACGACACAAAAATTTGCAACAGAGTGGACTCCCCCGAGGGAGTGGTTAACATGAAGAAAGATCTACAAAAGCTGGAAGACTGGTCTAAAGCTTGGCAACTACGATTTAATGCAAAAAAGTGCAGTGTCATGCACTTGGGTAGCAGAAATCCAAGAGAAATGTACGCGATAGGGGGAGAAAGGTTGGTATGCACAGTTCAGGAAAAAGACCTTGGTGTGATTATCTCTGCTGATCTCAAGGTGGCAAAACAGTGTGACAAGGCAGTGGCAAAAGCCAGGAGGATGTTGGGTTGCATACAAAGGGGGATTACCAGCAGAAAAGAAGAGGTACTTATGCCACTGTATAGGTCACTGGTGAGGCCTCACTTGGAATACTGTGTTCAGTTTTGGAGACCATATCTTGCAAAGGATGTAAAAAGACTGGAGACTGTTCAGAGGAAGGCGACCAAAATGATTTGGAGCCTGCGTCAGAAGCCTTATGAGAAGAGACTTGAAGACCTAAATATGTACACTTTGGAGGAAAGGAGGGACAGGGGAGATATGATTCAGACCTTTAAATACTTAAAGAGAAATGATGAACAAACAAACCTCTTCCAAAGACGGGGAACCTGTAAAACTAGAGGGCATAACATGAAACTGCAAGGGGGTAAATTGAAAGGCAATGTCAGGAAATATTTTTTCACTGAAAGGGTGGTGGATGCTTGGAATGCCCTCCCGATGGAAGTGGTAGGGGCGAACACGGTGACGGAATTCAAAAAGGCATGGGACAAACACAGAGGATCCCTTTACAGAAATAGGATAAAAACAAAATAAACGGTACCATCTAACTTCTGAACCATATAACGTCTCAACAAATAGTGGTGTCCTACATGGAGTGGTGGGTTTACCCCTGAACAAGGATATGGGGAGGGGTGGCCTGCGCGGAGCGACAGGTGCACCTACTCTTGCCATCTTGCTGGGCAGACTGGATGGACCATGCTGGTCTTTATCTGCCGTCAACTACTATGTTACTATGTACTGAACACACAAAAAAATATATTTAAAATCACTGACCTTATATCTGCAACATCAAAAGATTAAACAACCTAAGAATATCATTTATGGGAAAACAGAAGTATGAAGTATCTCAAGACCACATGCAACTGGCTTAATTATTTTGTTTAGGGCTTCCATAACTTTTCCTGGTAAATACATAGGCAGTCTGTTTTTTGGGATATCCACAATTAACATGCATGAGATAAACTGGCATTACAATCCTAAACAGAATAGAGTATTTGAGGGGAGGGGGGCATGAAGAATCTTGCTGGGCAAACTACATAGATCATTTTGGTATTATCTGCAATAAAATTTACTGATAGCCTGAAAATCCAACTAGCTGTGGAGATCTCAGGGAAGCCCTGATTTAGCTCACAGGTAACAACTTCCTCCACCGAATCCTGCCCTACTTATTCCAGAAGAAACATCTCAAAAAGTATGCATGCAGCACAGCATTTTGTTAAAATGAAAAAAGAAACCAATTGCTATTTCATTTTAGCATTTTCCAAAAATACACACATGAAAATATTTTATAATGCATAAATGACTTAATACTTCTAGATGTGTCATATGCATTTTAGAACTTGACAGGTCAACAGCTGCAGATCTGCATATTCTAGTGCTCATGATCTTAAAACAAATGTCACAAATAGGAACCACAGACTCATCACCAAGCATAAATATATTGCATAACCTATATTACTTGCATTTGTAATTCAATACCTACATCTTTTGCCATGTTACCAGATCCTTGCAACCACTATTACAGATGGCCAGTCTCATAGAAGGGAGCAAACAGATGTGTGCTGATCTCCTAAAAACAGATATAAAACATGTAATAAGAAAAAAAATCTCAAAGATAATCCATTAGTCAAATAAATGAACAAATATTTAAAACTACAGTGCATAACAATATGAGAGCCAACACAAATACTCATTTTAAACTACATATCCTTTTAAATAGTTTACCATTTTAATAGACTGTGATAGCTTTTAGAACGCCATCAAAAAATAACTTGTATGTCATTTCTATTGATCTTTAAAAGTTAGAGCAATCTTATGTATACTGTTTTCTACAGAACAATTAAGGCTACTATAACTCAATTTTAGCATTGCAAAGATGTTTTGCCGAAAGATATAAAAAAAAATCTATGAATTAAAATTATATATTCTCCGTATAGAACAGACATACAGCAAAGGCCCAACCAATAAGTGACACTTCTATGTATATTTATCAAGAAAAACTACAGTTCTAACTTTTCAGTAGTAGACTACGTATCCGATGTCAAATCATAGGAAAGCGTCAACACCACTCTCCCTCCCTGAATGCTTGTTTAAAAAAAGTAGTGTCATTTGAAGAATAATACACTTAACTAGGCCTCTAAAATTCACCCTTCACCAAGCAGCATGCAAATCAACTCGAAAAACACAAACCGCACGCAGACACTCCTCCCTTCCTCCCCCGCCAAATTCTGATCAGCTCCCGCGGCTCGCAGCCCTGCGTCCGAAATGGCCTGTAGCAACTGCAAGTGTGCTCACTGCATGGCGCACGAACCCCCGACCAGCCTGTATGCCTCCCCCAACCCCCAGCAATAGAAACTGGCAAGAAACACAGTACTAGGGCCTAACCCACCATCTGAAGTCCCAGTCAGCAGAGTCGGGGGGGACCCCCCCCCCCCCCCCCAAGCCATCGCATCAATTCTCTCTTACAACACCGCTGAGAAGCAGTGGGAGGGGACACGTCACAACAACCCCCATCCCAAAACAGACATTACCAGGCACCTGTATTCGCAAAGCAAGGCGAGAAATGTTTCTCTTCCCAATATAAAAAGTATTTTAAAAAGGAACAAACACGCAGAGAAACGAAAAAAAAAAGGTTGGAGGCACAAAGACTCGACTTACTGCACCAAGACGTGTGCAATGACCACACATTTCGGAAGGGGGGAGGAGGAGAGTGAGCCGCCCGGATCCCTAGTCCCATCAACTTTTTTGCCACTCTCTGCTGTGCTGCCCCGTCCCGTCCCAAAAAAGCAGATAAGCAAATACAGTACTGCACAGATACCTGCGCTCCGACACTGAACCTGCAAGACCAAGATTGCCAAACCATAGCATGGAGACAGCAACCTTATCTACTGAACGGTTTTCCGACCAAATTTGGCTCCTTTTTCTGTTACCTCGCGGCCGTTGACAATAAGCCACAGTTCCCTTCTCCTCTCCCTCCTGCATTCAGCTCCCACGACTACCGGAAAGGGAGAATGAGGAGCGAACGCCGCTCTCTTCCGCGCCTGCGCATCAAAACGGAAACGTCACGGACTGTACACCAACCGCCGTCGCTTCCGGTGCTACAGTCACTGCTATTGGGCATGCTCCTTGGCATGGCATCTTCTTGAAAAAAGGCGCGGGACTCATATGCTGTCAAGTGGGTAGAATGACTAGTCGGTCTCCGCTTTGAAGCAGAAGCGGTTATCTAAAGGGCTGAAGATGAACCACAGAAAGTAGAGGGGAGGGGAGGAAGATTCGCTGTTCTTTAAACCACGATCAGCAGGTTTGCAGGCTGCCAAGGTGTTTTGCGATTGTAGCATGTAAAATCCGTAGGGTGCCGGCCTCCGGGGGGGGGGGGGGGGGAGGGGTAGGAAATAAAAGGGAAAAACAGTGTTTCGCGGGGATGGGGTGAAAATGGACTTGGACATTGTGGCCATTGCAGAAACATGGTTCAGTGGGTATCAGAAAGGGATATGGCCATACCTAGCAATAATCTATTTAGAAGGGGCAGATAAGAAGGTGGAGTAGCCTCTATATGAAAAACAAGATTACAGCAACTGAAATGCAGGGGACACAGGGAAAAGAAGACTTGTCAGTCGTCTTGAAAAGAGGAAATGGCACTACTATCGACAGCTGAAGTGTACAGACCACCAGCTCAAATAGAAGAAGTAGCTAGAGAATTAAGCAATAGTATTGCAAAGTTAGCAATGAAGAGAGAAGTGATGATACTTGAAAGAATTCAGAAAATAGTAGATGCCTTACTAACAGGGGCGGCCCAAGGGGGGTGCGGGGCCATGTGCGGAGACTCGGTGCGGGGCCTCATTTGCATAAATATTTGCATAATGTTACCATACACTAACTTTTAGTAAACATGCCTCTTAATGAGTGTATGGATAAAGAAAGACTAAAAGATTTCTACATTACTATAATCCAGTGCCAACCCCCAGGCACATTAGGAACTACTACAAACACTGCCCATTTAGAACCCATAGCAAACCCGCCGTATCCTAAACAGCACTACCAGGACTCACAAAGCACCATACCCTACCTATCAAAAGGAAACACTGCAAATATTAAACCAATACATTTCAGAGAATAACAATACATGACCTACTGGGGAAAGTGGCAATGTCAAATAGGAATTACATAAACAGAATACCTCAGCTCAATTACACATGAGAACATAGACCATCACCAAACAAGGAATCACAATTTAGAAATAGGAAGACAATAATTAAACTGGGAACCCCAAAAGCCAAACTTGGAATGTACAACAACACTGTAGAAATAAAACTATAAATTAATTTCCTCTTGTACTAAACAAAGCGCAGATGTTAATGATGCACATTTCCCAGAGCTGACATATTCCACTTAATAAATTCAAAATAAAAAGATATTTTTCTACCTTTTGTGTATTTTTTTTCAGTTGCAATTGCTCCAGCCACTTTCTTCTGGTTTCTTCGTGTCTTCTGCTAACTCTCCATCGTCTGTCCATTTGTCCTTTCTTCTCTCTTCTAGTTTTTTTCCATTCTCTCTCTACATCTGCTTTAACATACTAATCTTTCTCCTTTGCTCTTTCCTCATTCCTATTTCATCCACTCAAATTTTACACCTCCATCCTCAATCCCCACTTTCTCAATATCCGGCCAATTGTAGATTTGTCTTCCCTCCCACACAAAATATTTTTTCCACTCTCCATTTCACTCTCCCAGCTCCATCCCATTCTAATCCTCCCCCAACATCAGCTCCCTTCTAGTTCCAGCCCCACCCAGCATCCGCTCCCTTCTAGTCCCCGCATTAGCCCATTTCCAGTCCTAGCCCCCCATAAGCCCATTTCCAGTCCTAGCCCCCCATGAGCCCATTTCCAATCCTATCCTAGCCCCGCCATCAGTCCATTTCCAGTCCTAGCTCCCCCATCCATTTCCAGTCCTATCCGAGTCCCTCCATCAGCTCATTTCCAATCCCAGCCCCCATCAGCCCATTTCTAGTCCTTTCCTAGCCCCACCATCAGCCCATGTCAAATCCTAGCTCCCCTCCACTCAGCCCATTTCCAATCCAAGCCCCCCATGAGTCTACTTCCAGTTCTAGCCCCTCCATTCCATTTCAATCCAAGCCCCCACCATAGCCTATTTCCAATCTTAGCACCCCCAAAAGCCCATTTCCAGTCCTATCCTAGCCCCTACATCAGCCCATTTCCTGTCCTACTTCCCCCACTCAGCCCTTTTCCAGTCCTAGCTCCCTCCCCTCACAGCCCATTTCCATTCCAAACCCCCCTACCCATCAGCTATTTGCAGTTCAAGCCCCCCTTCCACTCAGCCCATTTCCAGTCCTAGCAACGCCCCCAGCCTATTACCAGTCCTAGCCACCTCATAGCCCATTACCAGTCCTAAGCCCCCCATCAACCCATTACCAGTCCTAAGCCCCCATCAGCCCATTTCCAGTCCTAACCCCCATCAGCCCACTTCCAGTCCTAACCCCCCCATCAGCCCATTTTTAGTCTTATCCTCCCCTTAGCCCATTACCAGTCCTAACCCCCCATCAGCCCATTTCCAGTCCTAGCCCCCCAAAGCCCATTATTAGTCCTAACCCCCCCTTCAGCCCATTTCCAGTCTTAGCCCCCCATAGCCCATTTCGTCCTAACCCCTCCATCAGCCCATTTCCAGTCTTAGCCCCCCCATCAGCCCATTTCCAGTCCTAACCCCCCCCCAGCAGCCCATTTCCAGTCTTAGCCCCCATCAGCCCATTACCAGTCCTACCCCCCATCAGCCCATTTCAAGTCCTAGCCCCCCCATAACCAATTACTAGTCCTAACCCCCCCATCAGCCCACTTCCAGTCTTAGCCCCCCCATAGTCCATTACTAGTCCTAACCCCCCAATCAGCCCACTTCCAGTCTTTACCCCCCCCCCCATAGCCCATTACCAGTCCTAACCCCCCTCCCCCCATCAGCCCAAATAGATAAAAAAGCAAACCGGCTGCTGCTACAGCTGCCACTGCCGCCGTGGCAGTGGCAGAATCAAGCGTCCCGCCGCGAGGCCCCCCCTGCCCGGCAAAGCCTCCTTGCAGCATCAGCTCCGGACAGAGCCCCAAAGCGCGGGCTTTCAGAGCCGCGAGAGTTTCTCTTTCTCGTGCGGCTCTGTTAACAGAGCCGCGAGAGGTCAGAGAAGCTCTCCCTTTGCGGCTCTGAAAGCCCGCGCTTTGGGACTCCAGAGCTGATACTGCAAGAAGGCTTTCCCGGGCAGGGGGGGGCCCCGCGGCGGGACGCTTGATTCTGCCGCTGCCATGGTGGCAGCGACAGCAGCAGCCAGTTTGCTTTTTTTAATCTAGTTGGGCTTATGTAGAATGTTTTTTGCGCAGGGCCCCCTGAAACGCGGGGCCCTGTGCAAAAAACATTCTTGCTCAATGGACGGGCCGGCCCTGCTTACTAATGGCTTTGCTCAGATAAATGGAAACCATCAGGGAAGGCTCAGTGCTGGATCTAGTACTTACCAATGGTGACAGTGTGCCTAATGTCCGGGTCGATGCCCACCTGAGCAGCAGTGATCACCACAGAGAACATATTGTACAATAAGGCAGGCACTGCCACCTACATAGGGTAGATACTACAAATGGTAACGGCAGGTGGCAAACTCGCTAGGCATAAAAAATAATGGAGGGGGCTTAAATATTACGCAGCATGGAATGTTAGCAGAATGCAAATCACATGGCATGGTCTGAGATAAAAGCCATGGCAGGGCCTTGGGCCAGAAGGACTGGGGTTTCTAGTCCCATAGGTGCTCCTTTTGGCCTTGGGCAAGCCACTTAACTCTCCGTTGCCTCGGGTACAAAAACATAGATTGTGAGCCTTTCGGGGACAAGGAAAAAATATATATACAGTACCTGAATATACACTGCTTTGACTGGTAGAAAAGCAGTATATAAGCCTAGTTAAATAAAATAAATCACAACAAACTCAAATCCTAGATTTCAAAAATTTTATTTATTTATTTATTTATTTATTTTAATTTCTTCTATACCGCACTCTTTGACATCAGCGCGGTTTACAGAGAACACAACAAAACCAGAACAACAGGCTGTTCGGAGTTACATATAACAGGAATATCAACTTGGAAAACAAGGGAGAACTATTTACATGGAATATGTAATCTGTTAACTAGATCACATGCTCGAACTATGTACATGAATTAGCACGAATGTTGGGAGCAAGGGAAAAACTGTAGTTGGATATGTAGTGGGACTAAATGTTATCTTCATATGGGGTAGTATCTGGTGAATAGGTTGAATTTAAGGGCCTTTCTGAACTGGGTTAAGTCGGTTATGGTACGGATGTCGGCAGGGAGCGAGTTCCAGCATTTTGGTGCGCAACACAAGAAAGCTCTGTTAGCTGTTGATAGATTGTATGTTGTAATGGCCTTTGGTATTGATAAGGAGTTTAATGCTGCCTGTCTTCTGTTTCTGTTTCGTGGTACAGTTTGGATGAGCTCAGAAAGTGAGTTGGAAGATAGTCCCTTTATGGCCTTGAATGTTAGAATCAGGATTTTGAACATCAGCCTTCCGTGTATGGGGAGCCAGTGGAGCTGTTTGAGGATTGGTGTAATATGTTCACTCTTGGATGCTCCTTGAAGAACCCTTGCGGCAGTATTCATAGCGAGCTGTAATGGGCTCAAGGTGGATTGTGGGAGTCCTTGAAGAATTGAGTTGGCGAAATCAAAATGTGGTAAGATTAGGGCTTGGTAAATGGTTCTGAAGTCTTCTGGGTCAAGTAGGGAGCGTAGGTGCTTGAGCGTGCGTATCTTGAAGTACACAGCTTTTACGATATTATTTATGTGTGGTTTCATGTTGAGCCGATAGTCCAGTGTGACTCCAAGGTATTTTATTGCTTCCTTAGTGCATAGTTCAGCTCCCTTGACTTTTATATGTGAAGGTGGGGTGAAGTTGGTGTCTCTGGTGATAAAGAGAACCTCGGTTTTCTTGTGCTGAATGCGGAGGTTCTGTGACAGGAGCCATTCTGAGACTGCATCGAAGCAGTTTGTTATAGGTAGTAAATCCATTTGCTTTGTGGAAAACGGCATGTAGAGTAGGATATCGTCTGCGTATACCATACATTTCACATTGAATGACCTGATGATATTGCAGATCGGCTGCATATAGATGTTGAACATGAGGGATGAGAGAGAGGACCCTTGCGGAACCCCTTGTTTTTGATGGAAGAGTTCGGATTCTCCTGTTGCAGTTTTTACATATTGCATTCTGGTATCAAGGTATGATTTGCACCATTCAAGTGCTGAGTTATGGATGCCTTTTTCTTTCAGTCGAGCGAGGAGAATCTCATGGTTTACCGAGTCAAACGCTGCTGCTATATCCAGGAAGATTAGCACAACGCCTTGCTGTAAGTTGTCTATAGTGGTGAGAACATCATTGAATAGGGTGGTGAGCAGTGTCTCAACCCCGTGGAATTCTCTGAAGCCGTGTTGGGAATGGTCAAGGGGGGCTGCGGAATCTATGTGGTCTTGGATTTGCCGTTGTGCCTCTTTCTCAAAAATCTTTGCTAGAAGGGGGATACTGGCTATAGGCCTGTAGGAGTCGGGCCGTTTAGGGTCTAGTTTCGCGTTCTTTAGCAGAGGTCTAATGGATGTGAACTTTAATGCAGATGGGAAGGAGCCAGATGTAAAGGAGAGGTTAATGATTCTTGCAATGAAGGGGCTAAATGCACTTCGAAGATCCTTTATCCAAAAGGCTGGGCACGGGTCGGTTTGTGCAGTTGTAGTGTTGAGTGAGGCGATTGTGTCTTCAATGTGTTTAGCAGAGGGTGTGGTAAGTACAGACAGGGATGTTAGACAGGTTGTTTCTTGTACAGTGGTTTTTGAGAGCTCATCTGTTTGAAGAAGTTTTGATTGTAGGTAATCAGAAAATTCCTGTGGGTGGATATCTTCATTTTGTTCAGAGGATGGTTCCTTTGACAGTGATTTGACAAGATTGAAGAGGTCGCGAGGTTTGTTCAAAGATCTTTTGAGCAAATCAGTGTGGTATTGCTTCTTTAAGGTTGTGATTGCTTCACGGTGAGATGCAAGGTGGAGATTGTAGGCTGCGTGATCGTCGATGGAAAGTGAGCGGCGCCAGCGTTTTTCGACTTTTGCCAACTTTTGTAAAATGGGAAAGTATCTGAAGGAGGAGCTGACAGGGTAGGAGGAGATAAAGGAAATGAAAGAGCAGTGTGCTAAACTGAAAGAGACTATAAAAAGGGCAACAGATCTATATATAAGAAAAGTAGATTAAAACAAGAGGAAAAGGAAAGCTATATAGAAACATTACAACAGAAAAAGACCACATGGCCTATCTAGTCTGTCCTTCCATAACAACCACAACAACAGTCCCCTTTTTATAGAAACATAGAGGCTACTCATATGGTTCTCCAAAGAATGGCAGCAAGGCAAAAAAAACCACAGTTTTCACAAAATTTAGATCACTAAAATAGGAACCAAAAATAATACCAATGAAACAAAGAGAAATTGGGTTGGCAAAAGCATATGTGGATGAAAAAATGGCCTTTATGATGAGATTCACCCAAGGTAGTATATAACAGGTCTCCCCTAATATAGGCATGGAGTGGAGGAATAACCTAATGATTAGGGCAGTGAGCTAAGAACCAGAAAAGCCAATTTCAAATCCCACTGCTGCTCCTTGTGATCTCGGGCAAGTCACTTAATCTTCCATTGCCTCAGGTACAAACATTGTAACGTAACTCACCTTGAACTCTGAAAAAGGCATGAACAAAATCTAATTCCTTAACACAAACAACTTACATGTCAACATAGTAGACAATCAAAACAGTGAGATTTATTTATTTAAAAGCTTTTACATTCCACTAATCTGTACAGAACATTCAAATCAGTTTGCAACCACAGTTAGGGGCATGTTTACTAAGCTGCGCTACCTGTTAATGTCACATAATATAAAATCACCAAAGTACCCCCCAGAAAAAAGTTTTTTTTGAAACACAGTCTTTTGTCGGATGTCGCCGAAAGTAGAGTAAAAATTTTAGTCAAAACTCACAAACGGCTCCATCCATTTTAATAAACATAATATAATAACATTTTCAAAGAACTTAGCTCAAAACAGGTTCACTATTATAAATCCACGCACGACGTGCACACATTTCGGGAATGCCTCCCTGTATCAAGTGCTTTCTTCAAACAAAATTTGTTAACCGCCAGAATGCCACCTGTTAATGTGGCAGATAGCGTTCACTATCAGCACAGGGTATAACACAGGGAAAAACAGCACTATTTGCAAGTCCCTGTGGTAACTGCAAGAGTGAGTTGGATATGGATGGAAAGTGGGCATGTTACCATGGGTGTCCAACAATTGCACAGTCACTGTCAAAGTTGGAGACGGCGCAGGTGCAGATAACACCATCTTACTAAGTGGCACTGTATGCATCCATGGTGCTGCCAGGCTATGCTCTTTGCAGTTTCTATGCGCTAACTGAAAAATGCTGTGTATGACCCCAATAGATAGCACAGTGCGTTTTCAGCTAACATGACGCTATTTGTACTATAAAGGTCTATTAGCTGCAAATGCCTAACAAGGTTTAATAAACATGTCCCTTGGAGATAGGCAATGACAGATATGATGCAATGTCAGTAATCTACCTCAAAACAGCATAGTAGAACATTCAAATAACAGAAATATGATATAATAAATATGGTGGGCACTTATAGACATGTGGTTGAGTTACTCAAGTATTTTTTTAATATGGAAAGTTTTAATTCTAGAATGATGGTTTTCATGAATAATTTCCTGTGCATTCATGAATTTTAAGGGCTCGGTATTCAAAGGAATTAATGTGGTTAGCAAACCTGCTAATAAAGACTTACAATAAAGGAAGATACTTGTATCACCTTGGATAAAAGGAAGACACAGGCTGAATAGAGACGGCCGTCTCGAAAAGGACATATGGATATGGATCCCGGTGAGACAGAGCTGGCAGCACTGAATTCCTCCTTGCCAAACAAGGCACAATCAAGAAAAAAACAGTCCTGAGAGCCAAATCCTTCAGAGTAGCAAATTTCAAAGGCTTAAAGGGCTCTGACATCAGGGCCCTGAGCACCAAACAGAAATCCCAAAGAAGGGAGAAATGACTGGAGGGGTGGATGCAAATACTGAACCCCTTGAAGACAACATGAAATGTCTGGGAGCAATTTGTCCATATTTAATTTCATTTGCAGTTTTCGGTGAAAGGAATAGAAGATGTGGCATGAGATAAAAGGGTGAGGCTGAGAGGGAGAGATATAGTACTACTACTGAGCACTTGTATAGCGCTACAAGTCATACACAGCACTGCACGGCCATGTAAGAGACAGTCCCTGCTCATCAGAGCTTACAATCTAGTCAAGACAGACAACATAGAAGGTGTAGACAGGGATAAAACAAGGGGGAAAGGTAAAGAAACAAGGAGATCAGGTGAGTCAAGATCCAAAAGCAGCAGCAAAGAGGTGAGTTTTCAGCCTGGATTTGAAAAGGGTCAGAGAAGGTGCCCGGCATACAGACACAGGTAGTTTGTTCCAGGCGTAAGGTGCAGCACGGTGAAAGGAACAAAGTCCGGAGTTAGCAATAGAAGAGAAGGGCACAGATAGAAGCAGTTTTCCATAAGAGCGGAGTTCCCGAGGGAGGGGGTATAAGGAGAGATAAGAGAAAAAAGGTAGTGAGGAGCTGCAGAGTGAATGCATTTATAGCTCAGCAGAAAAAGTTTGAACTGGATGCAGAAATGGATAGGGAGCCAATGAAGAGACTTGAGAAGAGGGGTAATATGGGCATGACGAGGCTGGCGGAAGATCAGCTGAGCAGCAGATTGAAGGAGAGAGAGATGACTGAAGGGAGAGAGATGATTCAAAGGGAGACGAGCAAGGAGTAGGTTACAGTAGTCAAGAAGGGAGATGATTAAGGAGTGGATAAGCGTCTTAGTAGTGAGTTCAGAAAGGAATGGTCAGATTTTGTTGATGTTATAGAGAAAGAAATGGCAGGTCTTAGCTATCAGATGAATGTGTGTGGTGAAGGAGAGAGAGGAGTCAAAGACAACCCCAAGACTGCAAGCCAAGGAAACAGGAAGGAGTAGAGGGTTATCCACAGAGACTGAGAAAGGAGGAAGAGGAGAGGAGGTTTTAGGGGGAAAGATAAGAAACTCAGTCTTGGCCATGTTCAATTTCAAGCGGCGGTGAGACATCCAAGCAGCAATGTCAGAAAGGCAGGCAGAGATCCGGATCTGGATTGCCGGAGAGATTTCAGGCATAGAGAGGTAGATCTGGGAGTCATCGGCATAAAGATGGTACTGAAAGCCATGGGAAGAGATGAGCGCACCAAGGGACTGCATAAAGAGAGAGAAAAGGAGTTGGACCCAAGACAGATCCTTGGGGTACACCAATTGAGAGCGGGATAGCAGAAGAAGAGGAGCCACCAGAACTAACACTGAAAGAGCGATGGGAGAGATAGGAGGAGAACCAGGATAGTACAGAGCCCTTAAAAACAAGCAAGGACAAGGTATCAAGAAGAAGGTTGTGGTCAACAGTGTCAAAAACAGCAGAGAGGTCAAGAAGGATGAGGACAGAGTAAAGCCCTTGGAATTTGCCAGGAACAAGTCACTGGAGACTTTGGCAAGAGCTGTTTCAGTAGAGTGTAAAGGACGAAAGCCAGACTGTAAAGGATCCAGGAGAGCATGAGAGGAGAGGAAGTCAAGGATATAGGAGAGAGATGATAGAGCTATATGGCAAATGATGGATAGCTAGTGTCCCAAAGAGGCAAGAAGACACAGTAAAAACATAAACTTTGGTAAGTGTAAGTGAAGGATGATAAAGCATGATTACAAATGGAGGAAAAAGGCATGACAAGTGTTAGGGAAATACTGGGTAAAAACGAAATGTTACAAGGAGGATGGCACACTGAAAAACAAAGGAGTTGAATGATGCAGCAGAAAAAGCTTGCTGAAGAAAATGCCTGAGCAATAGGGATGTCAAGTAGTCCTTAGGTTTGGGTGAATGGAATGTGAGATAGGGGTTTGTCAAGTGAGAGTACTAGCACTGAGAAAAGGGTAGGAGGAGCTTGATAGGATGGTACTGGATGAGGTGCTCAAACCTCTTAAAGGAAAGGAGATGCCATATTAACTCTCAGGTACAGCTATTTATTCTCATCAGCATACATTAAGGACCTGAGATTAATTAAACTTCAGGTGCACAAGGTACATTAAACGTATTAGGTATCGTTTTATAAGTATATCCCCAGCAACCCTTAGTAAGTAAAGAACTTAAACATCTAAACACAACCTTAAAACTAAGATGCAGACAGCAGTCCAGCAGCGAGATGGGGGCTTTCCAGTCTTTTGCATTGAGTGTCACATGAATGATTTTCTTACAGTTGGTGAGGGGTCTTACGTGTGCACAAGATGCAAGGAGCTCTCACTCTCAGGGAGCGAGTCCGATCTCTGGAGGCAAGAATAGCAGACTTTGAAGACTTAAGGAAGACAGAGAGGTACATAGACGAGACCTATAGTCCCACCTCTAGTCTGGCAGCATCCCTGTTGCCATGGAGGAGAGAGGTCATGTGACAGGAGAGCATCACCCTGGTGTGGCAGGAAGTGATCCTATAGCTAGGACCTGTCCTCCAGGTGATGTAAAACCCTCTCGCACCGAGGAAGTTTCTCCAGGGCCATGTGCCCATGAGGGAAGGGTTAGGACAGCCATTATAGTTGGTGATTCGATCATTAGGCATGTCGATAACTGGGTGGCTGGTCGACGTGAGGATCGCCTGGTAACATGCCTGCCTGGTGTGAAGGTAGCGGACCTTAGATAGTGCTGGAGAGGAGTCTGCTGTCTTGGTACATGTTGGTACCAATGACATAGGAAAATGTGGTAGGGAAGTTCTGGAGGCTAAATTTAGGCTTTTAGGTAGGAAGTTGAAATCCAGAATGTCCAGGGTAGTGTTCTCTGAAATGCTTCCCGTTCCACGCGCAGGACCCAAAAGGCAGGCAGAGTTCTGGAGTCTCAATGCATGGATGAGACAATGGTGCATGGATGAGACAATGGTGCAAGGATGAGGGTTTTGGATTTATTAGGAACTGGGGAACATTCTGGGGAAAGAAGGGGCTCTTCCGAAGGAATGGGCTTCACCTTACCTGGAATGTGACCAGGCTGCTGGCATTAACCTTTAAAAATTTACTTTAACCTGGAAAAGAGATGGCTGAGGGGAGATATGATAGAAGTCTATAAATTAATGAACGGAGTGGAACGGGTAAACGTAGATCGATTGTTTACCTTATCAGAATATAGAAAGACTAGGGGACATGCAATGAAGCTACAGGGTAAACTATTTAAGACTAATAAAAGAAAATATTTTTTCACTCAACGTGTAATCAAACTCTGGAATTTGTTACCGGAGGATGTAGTAAAGGCTGTTAGTGTAGCTGGGTTTAAAAAAGGTTTGGACAAGTTCCTGGAGGAAAGGTCCATAAACCATTATCAAGAAGGGACCCAGGATATCAATGCTTGAACCACTACAAGCATTGTGGAACCTGTGTCCCTTGGGGAAACTGCTAGGTACATATGACCTAGATTGGCCACTGTTGGAAACAGAATACTGGGCTTGATGGACCTTGGTCTGACCCAGTATGGCATATCTTATGTTCTTATGTAAATGAGATAGAGCAGCTTTTAAACTAGATAACAGGGGAAAACGGACAGTCACCCAAGAGCACACGGTTCGGAACAATGTATCCTTGAAGGATACTACCAAAAAAATGAAGTTAGGGCACATCAGCAGTGAGGTTCCAGTAAAGACAAAGGTAGCCCAAGTGCCCTTGAGTTCAGAGCAGCAGAGCTTAAAGATTCCAAATTACCCCTGCCTACCGATAACCAGATTAATATGAATAAAATACAGTCTCTAAAATGCTTGTATGCAAATGCTAGGAGTCTAAAAATTAAGATGGGAGAGTTAGAATATATAGCACTAAATGAGAATCTAAATATGATTGGTATCTCAGAGACATGGTGGAAGGAGGACAACCGGGGGGACACTGTGATACCTGGGTACAAACTATATCATAATGATAGAGCTGATCAAATTGGTGGAGGGGTTGCGCTCTATGTTAGAGAGGGCATTGAGTCACAAAGGATTCAAGTTTTGCAGGAAATAAAATTCTCTGTAGAATCTCTATGGATTGAAATTTCATGTAAAAAGGGGAAGGCGATGGCAGTGGGGTTGTACTATCAACCGCCTGGCCAGAATGAACAAATGGATGATGAAATGCTCAAAGAAATCAGAGAAGCTAACAAAAGTTACAGAACAGTAATAATAATGGATGATTTCAATTAGCCCAGTATTGACTGGGTCAGTGTCACGGCAGGACATGCTAGGGAGATAAAGTTTCTAGTTGAAATAAATGACTGCTCTTGGAGCAGCTGGTTCATGAACCGACCAGAGGGGAAGCCATTTTGGACTTAGTCCTTAGTGGAACTCCAGATCTGATGCAAGAGATAAGAGTGTTGCGGCCACTTGGCAATAGTGATCATAGCATGATCGCGTTTGATTTAATTAATGGAGGAGGAATGGTAAGGACATCCACAGTACTACCTTTTAACCTTCAAATGGGAGACTATAATAAAATGAGGAAAATAGTTAAGAAAAAATGAAAAGTAGCAGTTGCAAAGGTTAAAGACTTATATCAAGTTTTGGTGTTGTTTACAAATACTATCTTGGAAGCCCCAACCAGCTGTATTCCATGCTTTCAGAAAAGTGGAAGGAAATCCAAAAAACTGCCAGCATGGTTTAAAGGTGAGGTCAGAGAGGCTGTTGTTGCCAAAAAAGCATCTTTCAGGAAATGGAAAAAAGAGCAAAATGATGAAAACTGGAAACAGCACAAGCACTGGCAAGTTAAATGCAATGCATTGATAAGGCAGGCAAAGAGAGAATTTGAGAATAAACCTGCCGTGGAAGCAAAAACGCAAAATAAAGACTTTTTCAAGTATATTTGTAGCAAAAAAACTGTGAGAGAGTCAGTTGGCCCATTAGATGATAGAGGGGTAAAATGAGCAGTAAAAGGGGACAAGGCTATAGCGGAGAGACTGAATGAATTGTTTGCTTCAGTCTTTACTGAGGAAGATGTAGGGATGTTACCCATGACTGAAGTGGTATTTAAAGAATTTAAGGAAATATCGATACATCGGGAAGATGTATTACAACTATTAGATAAACTGAAGAATAGCAAATTACCTGGACCAGATGGTATACATCCAAGGGTGTTGAAAGAACTGAAATATGAGATTGCAGACCTGCTAATCTGTGAACTATCATTAAAATCATCTGTAATACCTGAAGATTGGAGGATCGCCAATGTAACACCAATTTTTATAAAGGGTTCCAGGTTTGATCTGGGAAACTACAGATCGGTGAGCCTGACATCAGTACCAGGAAAAATGGTAGAAACCATTATAAAGAACAAAATTAGTGAACATGTAGATAGTCATGGCTTAATGGGAGACAGCCAACATGGCTTTAGACAACGAAGATCTTGTCTTACTAATCTGTTATGTTTTTTGAAGCTGTGAATAAACAGGTAGACAAAGGTAAGTCAGTAGATATAGTGTATCTGGACTTTCATAAAGCCTTTGACAAGGTCCCTCATCAGAGACTTTTGGCAAAACTAAAAAGTCATGGGATAGGAGGCAGTGTACTATTGTGGATCAGGAACTGGTTAAAAGATAGAAAGCAGAGGGTAGGGCTAAATGGCCAATTTTCCCAATGGAGAAAGGTGAATAGTGGTGTACCCCAGGGATCTGTGCTGGGTCCGCTGCTTTTTGACATATTTATAATTGACCTGGAAAAGGGAATAACGAGTGAGGTTATCAAATTTGCAGATGACACAAAACTATTTAAAATTGTTAAAACCCATGAGGATTGTGGAAAATTGTAAGAGGATCTTGATAAATTGGAAGACTGGGCATCCAAATGGCAGATGCAATTTAATGCGTACAAGTGCAAAGTTATACACCTAGGAAAGAAAAACCCAAACTATGGTTACATGATGCAAGGTTACACATTAGGAACCACCACCCAGGAAAAAGATTTAGGTGTCATCGTGGATACCATGTTAAAACCCTCCGCCCAGTGTGCAGCAGCGGCCAAGAGAGCAAATAGAATGCTAGGTATCATAAGGAAAGGAATGGAAAACAAAACAAAGGATATTATAATTCCTCTGTATCGTTCCATGATGCGACCCCACCTTGAGTATTGTGTACAATTCTGGTCGCCGTATCTTAAAAAGGATACAGCTTTATTAGAAAAGGTACAGAGAAGAGCCACAAAAATGGTAAAGGGGATGGAAGGATACCTCTATGAAGAGAGGCTAAAAAAGGTTAGGGCTCTTCAACCTGGAAAAGAGACGGCTGAGGGGAGATATGATAGAGGTCTATAAATTAATGAATGGGGTGGAACGGGTAAACGTAGAGCAATTGTTTACGCTATCAGAATATAGAAAGACTAGGGCACATACAATGAAACTACAGAGTAAACTATTTAAGACTAATAAGAGAAAATATTTTTTCACTCAGCGTGTAATCGAACTCTGGAGTTTGTTATCAGAGGATGTAGTAATAGCTGTTAGTGTTGCTGGGTTTAAAAAAGGTTTGGACAAGTTCCTAGAGGAAAGGTCCATAAACCATTATTAAAAGGGACCCGGGATATCACTGCTTGACCCAATACAAGCATTGTGGAACCTGTGTCTTTTGGGGAAACTGCTAGGTACGTATGACCTAGATTGGCCACTGTTGGAAACAGGATACTGGGCTTGATGGACCTTGGTCTGACCTAGTATGGCATATCTTATGTTCTTATGAGGTTTAGCCCAAGAGAGGTTGTAGAGGAAAAGCGGGCTGATGGATTTTGACTGGTGGGTAGGTACTGTACAAAATAGAGGTGGTGAGGTAAGTAAAAAATGGCAAGGAAAGACCTACCTTCACATTGTTCTCATATTAGACATGGAACTGGTTCTGAGAAGGCCTAGAGAATGCAATTCTTGCCATGAAGGAGAAATGTGAGGGAGGGAAGGAGTAAGAGGAACGGAAGTGCAAGGTCGGAAATGGAAACATAACAAGAACCCTAGAGAAGTCCAGGAGAAATAAGGGCTATGATTTGGAGATTTCTATGTCTGAGTGGACACTGAACTCCAAAAGCGATATTGGAATAACAAATGCACTGCAAGGACTGACAACAGATTGAAAAAGCTTTGTCAAGAGATTGAGAGAGCTTGTGATTGTGAGCCCATGTCCATACACCTTTGATACTGATCTCTCAGAGGCCATTTGCAAACACTTTGGGCCTGATTCTGACCGGTGAATAATGGGGCTGTACGTCCCAGCAGGACGTCGAGCCCTGCTATCCGCTGGGACCGTATTCCTCCACAAGTGCTCCTCCCCCCACGCACAGTGCTGCTGTACATGTAGCGCTGGATGGGGCAGAGTGGGGGTGGGCCAGCCACCTGCTAATCATGTTAATCCCCTTGGCTGGGATAGCCGCGGGAACCACCACTGCATGCCTCATTGCTGATTGGTTAGCATTGGGGCATTCCGGGGGCAGCACTTAGCAATAACCAGGCAGTGGCGATATTGAGCCTCTACCCAGTTATCGCAATGCGGTGAAAGCCAGGCACAGTAAAGGATAGGCTAACTTTCACCATTGAACTGTTGGACAAATACAAAGTTATGCACTTAGGGAAGAACAACCCAAACTACAGTTATACGATGAAGAATTACACATTAGGAATCACCAACCAGGAAAAGGATTTGGATGTCATCATGGATACTAAATTGAAATCCTCTGCCCAGTGTGCAGCTTCCACCAAGAAAGCAAATAGAATGCTAGGAATCATAAGGAAAGGAATGGTAAATAAAACAGATGATATAATAATGCCTCTGTATTGCTCTTTGGTTTGACCACACCTTGACTATTGTGTGCAATTCTGGTTGCCATATCTTAAAAAGGATATAGCAGAAAAAGAAAAGGTATAGAGAAGAGCGAACAAAATGATAAAGGAAATGGAGGATACCCTTATGAGGAAAGGCTTAAAAGGTTAGGGTGCTTCATCTTGAAAAAGAGATGGCTGAGTGAAGTGGAATGGGTAATCGTAGATTGGTTGTTTACTCCTTGAAGGGGTAGAAAGATTAGGGGACACACAATGAAGCTACAATTTAACGCATTTAAGACTAATCGGAGTAAATATTGTTTCTCTCAACGTGTAATCCAACTCTGGAATTTGTTGCCGCAGATTGTAGTAAAAGTGTAGCTAAGTTTAAAAGAGTTTGGAGGAGGAAGTGATGTCAGTCTAGCAAATGGCAGCCTGATCACAGTGCTCCAAGCAACGGTAGCAAAACCTACCATGTTGCGCTTACCCCACATCCTTTTGGGCTGAAATACTGAACATCTCAGTCAGGAAGTGTGTGAAGCTGAATAATAGCTGCAAAGTCCGGAGCCGCAGACATTAAAACCCTCCTATGAGTGCACAGCAAGTTCACTGCCAAGACATAATGTGCTGAGACAGAGAGCAGCCTAGAAACAATGGTGGATGAGGCCTCTGACATGAAGAGTGAGGCCGAGCAGATTAATGTGAGTGATTCCTTGACAGTCCAGGTGATGGGGAAACTGCTTGAGAAACTGCACAATGAACTAAGAGCGGACTTTGGCATCCTTCGTGTTGATTGTTTGTTGCCAGTTTGGAAGGTGAGGGTGTCTGATAATCATATTGTTTGTTCTCCTTGGTATGCATCTGATCTTCGTTTTTTGAAGCAGGATTATCGGCATCTTCAACGGCATTGGAGGACGTCATTTGATTGTGTTTTGCGCATGGCCTGGAAACAAGGCAACGGCGTATCATCAGGCTTTGCATGAAGCTAAATGGACATATTGTGGAAATTTTACAGTGACATCATTGTCCTGGACAATTCAGTTTTTGACTCTGTTAAGGGTTCCTGTCCTACTGGTTCCATTTCTTGTGAGGAATTTGTCACATATTGTTGAGCTAAGATTATTTTTTTTGCATCAGGAATTGGAAATCATTCCAGAATGCTTCCAGTAAAATTTATTTGGGTTTGAGGCAGCCCAGTTGGAGTTTTGGAGTCATTTGCCTTGGACAGTGCTTTCCTTTGTGTCATCTGCTGAGGTGCAGCATTGGTTGGTTACCATGCATCTGACTATCTGTAGATCTGACCCCTGCCCATCAGCTTTGGTGTGGTTGGGTGGGGAGGAACTGAACTCTCAGCTTTATCAAATTGTTATTGCAGCTCTTTAAGAGGTCATTTTTCCTGCGGTCTTGAAACAAGCTTTTGTTACACTGGTGCCTAAAGGTTCTGCCCTGGATTTGGACAGGCCAGAGAATTATAGGCCCATCTCTAATCTTTCTTTTTTGCGTAAGATTATTGAGAAGGTCATGACATATCAGCTGTTATCGTTTTTGGAGGCTCGGCAGGTGTTGGACGAGAAGCAGGTTGGTTTTTGGCAATATAATAGTACTGAAACTCTCCTGGTGGCTTTAGCAGATGATGTGCATGGCCTTCTGGATAAGGGCCAGCATGATCTTTTGTTGCTGTTGGATGTTTCTGTTTCATTTGACAGTGCTCATCATGATTTGCTTCTAGGCTGTTTGTCGAGGATGGGTTTGGGTGGGCAGGTGCTGGCTTAGTTTAGTTATTTGTCTGCTAGGTCGCAGGTGATTCAGTTGGGAGAGGCGGTGTCTTTCTCTTGTGTGTTGGAACAAGGGGTACCTCAGGGTTCAATCCCTCTCCCCCTACTTATTTAATATTTTCTTGATGCCTTTGTCCCTTTGCTGGTCTGCTTTTTTATGTATATGCTGATGATGTGTTTATGTTTATTTGGTTATTTGCTGTACTGCATCTTCATTACACCAAGGAGGTTCACAATTGCATAACAATATACAGTAATGTCCGAGGCCAGAAAGAGAAAAGAGCTACAATATGTGACAGGATAGAAACAATGCAATCACACACAGAGTTAAGAGAAATGACAAAAAGGCAGGGAGCCATAGAGGGTTAAGAGATAGTGGAAGGCAGATCAAATGCACAACAGAAAAGGTGAGTCTTCAGAAGGTTCTTGAATTTGGGAAAGGAGGATTCCTGGCGGAGAACAGAGGGGAGGGAGTTCCAGAGGGAGAGACCCAGGAAGAAGAAAGCAGAGTGACAGGTGGTCTGAAGGTGAGCACGTGACAGAGACAGGAGAACCATGCGGTTGACGTGAATTGACAAAGACTACGGATGGGAACTGAAGCAGATATTGTGGTGTGTTGATATATATGGCGCCATAGATCAGAATGAGAACTTTATGGTGGATGTGGTAAGCCATTGAAACCATGAAGGTGAATTAGAATTGGTGTAAAATGATCCCGACAAGTGGCATGAGTAATGATCCGAGCTGGATATTCTGTAGTAACTGGAGAAGGTATAATTGGGACTGAGTGATGCCAGCGAGGGCCAGGTTGCAGAAGTTGAGACAAGACATGACTATTGACCAAAGAAGGGTGGTCAGTACCTGAGAGGACAAGAAGGGGCGGGTGGCATGTATCTGGAGGAGGTAGAAAAAGGACTGGTGGGTGAGGAGTGAGATATGGTCATTAAATGAGAGTGCAGTGTCCAGAGTCACACCAAGATAACAAAGTGAGGGCACCAGTGGAATGGTAAAATTAGAGAGAACAGGGGCTGTTGGGGAACACGGACTACAAAATGTGAACCTAATCGCAAGTGTTTTGGAAAGATTAAGATGTAGACAATTCGTGGCAAGCCAGTCAGAGTTTAACTTTACATAGAACATAGGTAATAAAATGTAACAATTAAAAGAAGGCTAACTTTACATATAACATAGTTAATAAGTTTGTTTTTGTTGTTAAGTGCCGTCGAGTCGTTGTCGACTCATTGCGACCATCTGGATAGTAGTCCTAAACTATGTTCGGTCTTCAGCCAGGCGGCTCATTGTTGACAGACTGACATTCATAGCTGCTGTTATTGTATTCATCCATCTCATTGCTGGTCTTCCTCTTTTGTGTTGACCTTCTACCTTTCTCTAATTATCTCTTTCTTTGCATGATGTGTCCAAAGTATGAAATTCGAAGGAAAACTTAGGTTTGATCTCCTGTAGTACCAACTGGCTTGTTCTTCGGGCAGTCCATGGTATACTCAGTATTCGTAGCCAACACCATAATTCAAAGGCATCAATTTTCTTCCTGTTTATCTTTTTCACTGTCCAACTTTCACATCCATATGATGTTATTGAAAATACCATGGCTTGAACAAGTCAAATCTTTGTATGGAGAGAGACATCTCTGCTCTTGAGAATCTTGTCTAGGTCCTTCATAGCCATTCTGCCAAGAGCAATGCATCGTCTGATTTCTTGACTGCTTGAGCTTCTTTATTGATAGATGATTCTAGTAGATTAAAGTTGTCCACTATTTCAATTTCTTCTACATTAACGATTAACTTATTGATTTTACCAGTTGTCAGGATCTTTGTCTTCTTTACATTAAGATGCAGGCTCATTTTAAGACTATCTTCTTAGATCTTGAGAAGCAAATGTTTCAGATCGTCTTCACTTTCATCCACTTCATCGATCAGCATAGTGAAGGTTGTTGATGAGTCTCCCAACAATCTTCACACCTCTGTTTTCTTCTTGAAGTCCTGCTTCTCTGATGATTTGTTCTGCATATAAATTAAACAGATAGGGGGAAAGTATACAGCCTTATCATACACCTTTGCTGATTTTAAACCATTCTGTTTCTCCTTGTTCCATTTGAACTGTTGCTTCTTGATCAATGTAAAGGCTGTGCAAGAGAACAATCAGGTGTTCTGGTATACCCATGCTTCTTAATGTGGCCCAGAGTTTATCATGGTTTACATAGTCAAAAGCCCTGCTGTAGTCAATAAAACACATAGATATCCTTTTGGTATTCTTTAGGCTTTTCAAGGATCCATCTCACATCTGCGATGATGTCTCTTGTTCCTTGCCCTTTCCTGAACCCTGCTTGCACTTCAGGTAGTTCTCGTTTAGGGTATGGTTGTAGTCCCTGCTGAATAATCTTGAGTAGAATCTTGCTGGCATGTGGGATCAGAACGATTGTGCGATAATTTCCACAATCAGTTAGATCACCTTTCTTTAGTATTGGTATATACACAGATTTTTCCAGTCAGTAGGCCATGATGTTGTCTTCCAAATTTTCTTGCAGTCTTGTAAGTAGCAGTTAACAGCTGCATCAGATTGCTATAATACTTCTATTGGAATGCCATGAATGCCTGGTGCTTTGTTCTTTGATAATGCTTTCAATGCTGCTTCAACTTCTTTCATCGCCAATGGTTCCAGATCATAAGGTACAGGTTGAAACGGCTGTTGGTCCATTTGATCTTTATTATATAAAACCTCTATATTCTTTCCACCTTTTCTTTTTTTTATTTAATATTTATAGATTTTTATACTACATATCAAGAATACATCTTGAACATGAAATTGAGAAGAGTATCGGAAAAAGAAAAAATACATAAGAACTCATACAAGTCCCATCATAAACTACCGAAAACAAGTCCAACCCAACCCAATCTAGCCCACAATAGGAAGGATCCATAGAACAAAAAAAAAATTACAATACTGAAAGGAAATAAGTAATGTGTAAACAGTCAGTACCTAAACATACTCAAACAGGGACAGACAGAGGATCAGCCCCACCCCCAGTTTGTTGAGCATTTATGAAATCCAATAATTGGGAGGGTTCATAAAATATATAGGAATTAGACTGATACTTTATCAGAAATTTACAAGGAAATTAAAAAAAAAAGACCTCCCAATAATTGAATCCCCAGTCGCAACAGGAGAAATTCCCGTCTCCTCTTCTGGGTCTCTTTGGAGAGATCTGGAAACAAATAAACCAGTAAACCTTTAAACAACATATGATGTTTCTTAAAGAACAACTTCATGAGCCATTCTTTATCTGATAATAATGCCAAAGTAATCAATAAGGTAGATGGCACTACCTGCTCAACTCTCTAAGATTCCAACATTTCTGTTACATTTAAAACATCAACATTAGTCACTCCAGCAACCACTCCCGACCCCTCAACTTTTTTCCCCAAAGGGAGATAATACATTTTTGCAATCGGAGGATGGGATTCGGGAGGGATACCCAAATTCTCAATCAAATAGGAACGAAACATATCCCTCGCGGAAACCAACGCTACTCTAGGAAAGTTGACCATACGGATGTTCACAGCCGGGTTATATTCTCCAACATCTCTAATTTAAACCTAACTGGAACTAAACTTTTCTTAAGAAACTCCATATCATTCTCAACAGACACCATTTTTGTACGAAAGTCAGAAACCTCCGTCTGAAAGGAAGAAATTATTGCAACAGTTTCTTGTATAACCTCCGTATTAGTAGAGGTCTGGGTCACCAAACTGTTCAACCGCGGTGCCAACTCCTCACGAAGCTGCATAATAGCAGCCCAAATGGCCTGCAAACTTATCTCCTCTGGAGGTCCCAGTGAAAGTACCGAAACAGTTCCCACTGCTGCAGTTGTCTCCAGTACCACGCCCGGCAACGAGGCGGAGGCAAGCCGGCGAGGCACGAACCCCTCGCTTCCTTCTGCCATTCCCACAGCAGCCTCAGCCCTCGACTGTGTGACCGGAAATGCCACAGAGCCCTGGCTTCGCTCAGAAACCAAGCCCACTCTTCCGATGGAGTCCGTCGACTCAACACCTCCCTCCTGGCTCTCCAAGTCGCTGGTGTTCTGCTGGGGTACCTTAGAGACATGCAATGAGCTCAGGGAGGACAGATCACCACCCGATGCAGAGTACGAGGACAACACCTCCGAACCTTGCAAAGCCGAGTTTCTCTCCCCTTCTACCAGCGACTGCCGCAGCACGGGTAGGAAATATGTGTCCAAAGGACCCGTAACTGTTAGCGGCAAAGGCGTTGAAGCCACAGGTGCCGAAGCCTGTTTGTCACCTCTAGACTTGCGCTTCTTCCCCATGAAAAGAACTCCGTGACGCTCAACACAACACTTAAGTCGCAATCTTGGATCCGACCCTTTCCACCTTTTCTTGATCTTCTCAGCATCATTCAACATGGATCCTTGAGCATCTTGTAACATTCCAATTCGAGGCTGGAATTTTTTCTTTAACTCGCGTAGCTTTAGGAAAGCCGATCTTGTTCTTCCTCTAATCGTTTTTCTTTCTTTCTTTCTTTATTTGGTTCTTCTATACCGCCCCTTCCAGAGATCAGGGGCGGTTTACATTTAACTCAACATATTACAAAGAACAGAGGTTGAACTATTTACATAGATCAATAGGTACATTTAAAATGAAGCATTAGCTGTTCATGGGTGACTGGAATGCAAAAGTAGGCAACAAGATGTAATAGTTTCTATTTCTATTTCCTTGCATGCGTCATTGTAGCACTTCTCCTTGTCTTGTCTGGTTGCACATTGGAAATCTCTGTTGAGTTCTGCGATTGCCTGTCTTTCTCCTCTGGCTTTAGCTTCTCTGCGTTTCTGGGCAATATTCGAAGTTTCTTCAGTCATCCATTTTGTCCGTTTTTGCTTTTTCACCTTTTGTAGCGATTTTTCACTTTCTTCCAACACAACCTTCTTGATGTCATCCCATAACTCTTTTGGAGCTCTGTCATTTGTATCTAAAGCAGCAAATTGATTTTACAGGCAGTCTTTAAATTCTGGTGATATATTCTCAAGGTCATATTTTGCTACATTCATGAGTGCCTTGCTCTTTTTCAACTTTAGCTTGAGTTTGCATACTAGTAGTTGGTGATCTGTACCACAGTCGACTCCAGATTTTGTCTTTGTTGATGTTATAGAGCTTTCCCATCGTTGACTTCCACAGATGTAGTCAATTTGATTTTTGTACAATTTATTGGGTGAAGTCCATGTGTACAGTCACCGCTTGCGTTGCTGGAAGAAGGTGTTTGAGATGAATAGATCATTGGTCTTGCAGAATTCTATCAGTCTTTCTCCAGCTTCATTTCTGTTGCCAAGTCCATATTTTCCAACTATTTTGCCTTCTTCTTTGTTGCCAACATTTGCATTCCAGTCACCCATGACTATCGGTATATCCTGTTTGTATGTTCTGTCAAATTCAGCTTGTATTTGTTCATAGAACTCATCATTTTTATCCTCTTCTGCAGCTGCTTTTGGGGCATATATTTGAATTATAGTTGTGCTGATAGGCATTCCTCGCAGTTCTTGCAAGTTTCTTCTTAATTATAAATGCAACACCATTTCTTCTTTGTCTTTCATTTCCTGCATAGTAGATCATGTGATCATCAGATGCAAAGTACCCGATGCCAGTCCATTTCAGTTCGTTGACACCCAACAGATCGAATTGTACACGTTCCATTTCATTCTTGACCACCTCAAACTTCCCTTAGTTCATGCTTCTTATATTCCATGTCCCAATATGTAAGATATCTTTGCAGTTTCTGACTCTCATTTCATGTGCAGCTACCTCAGCAGTCAGACGTCCTGAGGGCTTTGATCCAACCACATCATAAATGCTGGCTTTACTCTGAAAAGTCTTCAGCTCCTCCCCAGTAGCCAGTTGAGTGCCTTCCAACCTGGGGGTCTCATCTTCCAGCACTGTAGTGCAATTTGTTTCGTTGTGACTATCCATTGGGTTTTCGTGGCGAGATACGGAAGTCGATTGCCAGGCCTTTCTTCCGTGCAGTTTAATTTTAGTGTTGTTGCCATTGTGACAGAAATGTGATCCTCCGCTGCCAAAACCGTCTCATTCTGCTGCTGCCCAGATGGGTGGTTTGTCTTGGTCTAGCACCTCAACTGAGACCTGTCCATAAGCTACCGATAGCTTATCCCTCAGCATCTTTGATGCACACAAACCTTCACAGCACGACAAGCGGTAAACCAAGTGAGGGAGTTAATAAGTAAAATGTAGTAATTAACACAAACAATGAAATAACATGTGACTTAGAGCGTGCCACAGGAGAAATGTGTAAGTGGAAATATGCATGGAGATTTATATATTACACAGGTATTAATGAGTGAAATTTTTGATAAATAGTACATAAGGAGGTGTAGCAGTGGGGTGAAAAGAGTAACATGAATCCTAGATGGTTAGAGGGAGGATGAGTGAGTAGCTAAGTGCCTGTTCTGAAATGCTCCAGGAAGAGGTGGGTTTTTAGTTTACGCTGAAACTTCCCAATGACTGTTAAAGATCATACCTTTGGGAGGAGGGAGTTCCAAGTAGTAGGTGTGTAGAAGGTTGGTGGTTGTATATTTTTTGTATGTTTTTTTTAAAATTATTTTGTGATATAGTGTTATTATGCTATGTTGTATATTGTGCTGGGTGGTTTAAAAATGTGATTAAATAACTAAATAAATGCTGGTGACAGAACTGTGCAAATTGATCACCGAGGTGAGCTAGGATGTAGTAGACCTCGGGAAATGCATGGATGAGCTAGAGCAGCGTGCCAAAGACCATGAGGAAAAGATGGCAGCTATATCTGGCCTGCTGAACAAGGCAGTAGTACAGTGGGATGCCTTGCAAACTAAAGTAGAGAATATTGTAAACCAGACAAGAAGATACAATTTGCGGATTCTCCATGTGCCCAAGGTGGAGGAATATGCAGATGCAGTGGAAACAGCCCGACGGGTATTTTGTGCTTCAGAAAGTAGAGTCGTCAACGTAGATGAAAGTACTTATTGAAAGAGCTCATTGGGCTCTTGATTACCTAAATCTAATATTTTTTCTGCTAGCCATTCCTCTCCGTATGCACCCAAGCATCCTTCTAGCTTTTGCCGTCGCCTTTTCTACCTGTTTAGCTACTTTAAGATCATCAGACACAACCACGCCTAGGTCCCCTCTTCTTTAGTGGACAAAAGTACTTCACCCCCTATACTATATTGCTCCCTTGGATTGCTGCAGCCCAAATGCATGACCTTACATTTTTTAACATTAAATCCCAGCTGCCAAATTCTAGACCATTCTTCAAGCTTAGCTAGATCCCTCCTCATGTTATCTGCCCCTTCCTGGGTGTCTACTCTATTGCAGATTTTGGTATCATACGCAAAGAGGCAAACCTTACCTGAAAGCCCTTCCGTTATATCACTAACAAAGATGTTAAAAAGAATCGGACCAAGGACAGATCCCTGGGGCACACCACTGATAACATCCTTCTCCTCAGAGTGAGCTCCATTTACTTGTACTCTTTGTCGCCTCCCACCCAACCAATTTCTAACCCAAGCAGTAACTTTAGGGTCCATCCCTAGGGTGCTCAGTTTGTTTATAAGTCGCCTGTGAGGAACAGTGTCAAAGGCTTTACTGAAATCTAAATACACCACATCTAGGGCTCTCCCTCGGTCCAACTCCCTGGTCACCCAGTCAAAGAAATCAATCAGATTTGTCTGACAAGACCTGCCTCTGGTGAATCCATGCTGCCTTGGCTCCTTTAATCCGCTGGACTCTAGAAACCTCACTATTTTCTCTTTCAGCAGCGTTTCCAATAATTTACTCACCACTGAAGTTAAACTAACCGGTCTGTAGTTTTCAACCACATCCTTACTTCCGCTTTTGTGTAAAGGCACCACATGAGCCTCTCTCCAGTCCTTTGGCACCACTCCCGACTCCAATGAGGCATTGAAAAGGTCAGTCATTGGAGCTGCTAGAATGTCCCCAAGTTCCCTCAGTATTCTCAGGTGTATCCCATCCGGTCCCATCGCTTTGTCTACTTTAAGTTGAGATAGTTTCTCACGAACACAGTTTTTTGAAAATTGTTCAAAATGTCCTTTGCTTCTGTTCCTATTTGTGGGTGTTTTCTGAGGTCCTGCTCCTGGTTCTTCATCTGTGAACATAGAACAAAAATATTTGTTAAGCAATTCCGCTTTATCCTTATCAGCTTCTACATATTCCTCCCCTGTACCCTTGTGTCTGACAATACCACTCTTGCTCTTCCTCTTCTCACTAATATATCTGAAAAATGTCTTATCCCCCCCATTTTATTGCATTAGCTATTTCCTTCTCCTTTTGAATCTTTGCCTTCTTGACTACTTTGCTAGCTTCTCTAAGTTTTTCCAAATACAGATGCCTATCTTCCTCTCTCTGTGATCTCTTGTATTTCATGAAAGCCTCCCTCTTTTTCTTCACTTTTTCAGCTACTTCTTTCGAAAACCATAGCGGTCTCCTTTTCCTTTTACCTTTATTTACCATTTTAACAAAAAGGTTGGTTGCCCTTAAATATTGATGCTTGTCTTCATCTTTCTGTGATCTCTGTATTTTATGAAGGCCACCCTCATTTTCTTCACCTTTTCAGCTACTTCTTTTGAGAACCATTGTGGCCTCCTTTTCTTTTTACATGTATTTCACTTTCTAACAAAAAGATTTGTTGCCCTTAAAATATCCCCTTTCAGTTTTGACCATTGCTTTTCTACATCCCCTAGCTGTTCCCATCCTACTAACAACTCTTTGAGGTATTGTTCCATCTTTGTTCCATCTGTGATCTCTTGTATTTTAAGAAGGCCACCCTCATTTTCTTCACCTTTTCAGTTACTTCTTTTGAGAACCACTGTGGCCTCCTTTTCTTTTTACACGTATTTCACTTTCTAACAATAAATTTGTTGCCCTTAAAATATCCCCTTTCAGTTTTGACCGTTGCTTTTCTACATCCCCTAGCTGTTCCCATCCCATTAACAACTCTTTGAGGTATTGTTCCATCTTGGCAAAGTTAGTTGGTGTGGTCATCCTCACTTTTGAATGGACTTTATCAGCTCTAGTCCTAATACTGAACCACACCATTGGTGATCATTGGATGAGAGATGATCTCCCACTATAATATTAGAAACACTTTCCACATTGGTAAGCCACCAGGTCCAGTATGTCTCCTTCACATGTAGTTTATCAATTAGCACTATTACATGTTCCCAGTTTATCAAGATTTGTTTCAATTCCTCTGATACATCAGGAGGGTGGGGTAATGTTCTGTTTGATAAGGTGTTATTGCAGAAGAACTTGAAGATGGGGGTTATCTCGTGGTTGTATAGGCAGTTGGTTTGGGATGTGCGGGGTGGCAGCTGGAGAAGATTGTTAGGTTCTGGACCAGGGAGTTGCAAATAAAAATAGATGTAGATGATTTTAGTGTGAGTGATTTTGGAGTGTGTGAGATGGTGGAATGTGTGGTGTGGGAAGAGTCTCATTTTAAATTTATGAATCGGTTACATTTGCACCCACAGTGGGCATGTAGAGCTGGGGTGTTAGCAGATGCTGTGTGTCCTAAGTGTGGTAGAGGGAACTTATTTTCACTGTGTGCTGCAGTGCCTTCCGGTGGTAAGGTTCTGGAAAGCGGTGCATAATTTTTTGTCTTCTGAGTTGGGCTACGTATGGAGGTGGATGATGGGGCATGCTTGTTGGATTTGCATGATTGTTTCGACTTTGGCGGTAGGGTTGAGTTATTGTTTGTTCGCAAAGCCTTTTTGGTGGTTAAGAGATATATTCTGTTGAAATGGGTGGGAGAAGATCCACTCATATTTGTTCTTTGGAGGATGCAAATGAATATATTATGTAAATAGAAGCAATGTCTGTGGTGACTGCTGCTGGAAAGAAGTGTAAGCAATTTTTGGCTATATGGAACTCGTTTTTGAAAACCTTGACACTACTCCAAAGAAAGTCATTGATTATAAATATTCAATTGGGTTGAAGGAGAGGGGAAGGGAAAGGATATACTGTTTGCTCTTGGTTATTGTTTGAAGGCTTTCCTTTGCTCTGATACAGGAACATTCGTATTTTAGCATTAAGATCTTTGTGGAAGTTTTGAGAATTGTAAAATTCATAATAAAAATTATTTACATTGAAAGAGGTTTGGACAAGTTTCTGGATAAGCAGCATGGAATCTGTCTACCTTCTGGAAACTTGACAGGTACTTGTGACCTGGATTGGCCACTGTCGTAAACAGAATAGTGGGCTGAATGGAGTTTTGGTATGGCCCAATATAACATATCTTATGTTCTTATATGCAGATCTGTTTCATGCATATTCACTGTGGTTATCCTGAAAACCTGACTGGCTAGATGTTTGGAAACCCTTGATATATAAGTTGGATCAAGGACAGCAGCATGAAAAATGCTCTGACATGGACCTTTAGTTTTCTTCCCTGTGAGCTGGTTCTCTTATTCTCTGCTCTAAGAAGGGTTCCTCAGTAGTGGCACCTTGCATATAATGCTTTTAGGAAGATTTCCTTGTGGGGTGTGTGACCCATTCAAATATAGAAGGATCCCAAAGCATGCCCTCAATATAATCTGTTCTTCTCACCCTCTCTCTTTGTTGGCATCTCATATTTCCATCCTTTCCTTGTATGTGTTCAAACTTCTTGCACATGAATATATTAACTGCAGGAATTCTCTGAATCTTTTCCCAGCCTAGTCATAGAGTAGGGTGAGAGCTAGTTCCCTCTTGCCATCATATACCTTCCTCATATCCTCTACACTTACTATCATCTCCTATCCACACACTGAGCCTCGGTAGGCAGCCAATTCTCCCTGTCCATTTCTCCCAGGGGTGTAAAGTCTACAGCCTCTACTTATGAATCCTCCTGTGACTGCAGCATAGCATGCTGACCCCATTCGTTCTCCAACTAATGGCTCCACACACCCACAAACCTCCACCACTTGTTAAGTTCCTAACATGTCACAGATCTCACCTTCCAAGCTCCCTAAAGTTGAATATACTTGAGAAACCTATTTTTGATCCATTCTCTGCTGCAGGGTTTTTTTGTTTCAATCATTTGAACCTATATTTTGCCTTCCACTCTGCAGTTCTCCTTGTTACATGCTTCTATCCGAACACTGTGTGCATCATTTGGCAAGGATGCCTTTGTATCTTTTCCTCCATGTATGCTCACAAATATACTGCTGTCACCTTGTTTCCCTAGCTCTTGTGACCATAAAGTAATCCCCCTCAAATACCTGTCATTTTACTAGATCTCTTCCTCTCTGTCTGTCCCTGAGTAATTTCTCCCTATATTAACCCATATTCCAAGGGGAGCTCCCTCATCCCTGAGCCCTTTTAATATCTTGTAATTGACATCCTCCATTAAAACATCATGCAGTGCTTTCTATGTGTTAAAATCTCATAGAGAACCTCCTTACTTGGCTACCTACCCAACATCAAGCCATTAATGTGTAAATGTGTGCTTTGGAATCCTTCACATATTTTACACCCTGCATCTCATTCACCTCCCTGAAGGCAGAAACAAAGCATCAAAGTTGTCCTGCAGTAGCTCTGTGCAAAATACATTAAGTTAATGCGAATGGACAATACCATAAGCTGATATGAATATAGCCTGCAAGAGGAGCCAACAGGTGCTAACAGCTACATATGTAGCACTTTGTAGCTTCACAGACCTGCCGTAGCAAAGGAGCAGGTATCACGACACACCGTGGAGATCAAATCAAAAGTCTTTATGGAAGGATCCAACGAGGTCAAAACCCTACACGTGTTTCAGCTGAAGCCTTCTTCAGGGGCTTGAGACCTCAGTACAGAACATATAAGACAATAAGACATGATACAATTTAAAGACAAAAGCAAAAATGTCAACTTAGAGAAGACCAGATGCATCTAAACAACTACTGTTAGGCACAACACATAACTCCGTATCATTAAAACATAAGAAATAATAGGGGATTTCAATATGCCAGATGTTGATTGGCACATTCCTGCTGCAGTATCATCTAGAAGGAAGGAGATCCTGGACTCTCTACAGGGAGAAGTAGTCAGGCAACTGGTAACAGAATCCACACTGGAAGGGGCCATACTGGACTTGGTGCTTACCAATGGTGAAAGTGTTTCTGATGTTATAGTGGGAGATCATTTTGCATCCAATGATCACTAGATGGTGTGGTTCAGTATTAGGACTAGGGCTGTTAAAATCCATTCAAAAGCAAGGGTCTTAGACTTTAGGAAAACTATTTTTGCCAAGATGGGCCAATACCTCAGGGAGTCGTTAATGGTATGGGAACAGCTGGGGATGTAGAAAAACAGTGGGCAAAACTGAAAGGGGATATTTTAAGGGCAACCAACCTTTTTGTTTAAATGGTAAATAAAAGGAAAAGGAGACTGCTATGATTTTCAAAAGAAGTAGCTGAAAAAGTGAAGAAAAAGAGGGAGGCCTTCATAAAATACAAGCGATCATGGAGAGAGGAAAACAGGCATCTTTATTTGGAAACACTTAGAGAGGCTAGCAAAGTAGTCAGGAAAGCAAAGATTCAAAAAGAGGAGGAAATAGCCAATGCAGTTAAATGGGGAGATAAGACATTTTTCAGATATGTTAGTGAGAAGAGGAAGGGCAAAAGTGGTATTGACAGACTCAAGGGTGAAGGGGAGGAATATGTAGAAACTGATGAGGATAAAACGGAATTGCTTAACAAATATTTCTGTTCTGTGTTCACAAATGAAGAACCAGGAAAAGGACCTCAGAAAACACCCACAAACAGGAACAGAAGCGAGGGGCATCTTGAACAATTTTCAGAAGACTGTGTTCATGAGAAACTAGCTAAACAAAATAGACAAAGTGATGGGACTAGATGGGATACACCCTAGAATACTGAGGGAATTTGGGGACGTTCTAGCAGCTCCACTGATTGATCTTTTCAATGCCTCGTTGGGAGTGGTGCCAAAGGATTACAGAGAGGCACATGTGGCCCCTTTACACAAAAGCGGAAGTAAGGATGTGGTTGAAAACTACAGAGGCAGCATGGCTTCACCAGAGGCAGGTCTTGTCAGACAAATCTGATTGATTTCTTTGACTGGGTGACCAGGGAGTTGGACCGAGGGAGAGTCCTAGATGTGGTGTATTTAGATTTCAGTAAGGCCTTTGACACCATTCCTCACAGGCGACTTATAAACAAATTGAGCACCCTAGGGATGGACCCTAAAGTTACTGCTTGGGTTAGAAATTGGTTGAGTGGGAGGCGACAAAGGGTACAGGTAAATGGAGCTCACTCTGAGGAGAAGGAGATTACCAGTGGTGTGCCCCAGGGATCTGTCCTTGGTCCAATTCTTTTTAATATCTTTATTAGTGATATAACGGAAGAGCTGTGGGGTAAGGTTTGCCTCTTTGCGGATGATACCAAAATTTGCAATAGAGTAGACATCCAAGAAGGTGCAGATAACATGAGGAGAGATCTAGCTAAGCTTGAAGAATGGTTTAGAATTTGGCAACTGAGATTTAATGTTAAAAAATGCAAGGTCGTTCATTTGGGCTGTAACAATCCAAGGGAGCAATAAAGAATAGGAGGTGAAGTACTTTTGTCCACTAAAGAAGAGCAGGACCTAGGCATGATTGTATCTAATGAGCTAAACAGGTAGAAAAGGCGACGGCAAAAGCTAGAAGGATGCTTGGGTGCATGGGGAGAGGAATGGCCAGCAAAAGAAAGGAGGCGATAGTGCCTCTGTATAAGTCTTTGGTGCAACCTCATTTGGAGTACTGTGTGCAATTCTGGAGACCACACCTTCAAAAGGATATAAACAGGCTGGAGTCCGTACAGAGGGTGGCTATTAAAATAGTTAGTGGTCTTCATTATAAAACATATGAGGACAGTCTTAAGGATCTTAATATGTACACCTTAGAGGAAAGACGGGATAGAGGTGATATGATTGAGATGTTTAAATACTTCTGTGGCATAAATGTACAGGAGAGTGCCTCTTTTGATTGAAAGCAAGCTCTACTACGAGGGGACATAGGATGAGGGTGAAAGGGGATAGATTCATGAGAGATATGTGGAAATATTTCTTTACGGAAAGAGTGGTGGATCCTTGGAATAGTCTTCCAGTGGAGGTGGTAGAGATGAGGACAGTATCTGACTTCAAAGAATCATGGGACAAACACAGAGGATCTCTAAAGGAAAAAAGGGGAATGTTGTAGTGGTTGATATGGAAGGACAGACTACTTCTCCCTGTAGAGAGTCCAGGATCTCCTTCCTTCTAGATGATACTGCAGCAGGAATGTGCCAATCAACATCTGGCATATTGAAATCCCCTATTATTTCTTATGTTTTAATGATACGGAGTTATGTGTTGTGCCTAACAGTAGTTGTTTAGATGCATCTGGTCTTCTCTAAGTTGACATTTTTGCTTTTGTCTTTAAATTGTATCATGTCTTATTGTCTTATATGTTCTGTACTGAAGTCTCAAGCCCCTGAAGAAGGCTTCAGCTGAAACACATGTAGGGTTTTGACCTCGTTGGATCCTTCCATAAAGACTTTTGATTTGATCTCCACGGTGTGTCGTGATACCTGCTCCTTTGCGTGGTCTTTTTCTGTGATCATGTTTCTATGTTTCTAATCAATAAATAAGAAATAATCAATAGAAACAGTAAAATAGCGCATACTACAAAATAAACAATAAATAATAAATAGTAAGACAAACAAAAAATGTATAGCTCAATTGTCCAAAATCATAATGTTTAGATGGGTTAATACAGCAATAAAACAAACTTATCAACATGTATCTATGAAATAAAAGCATGTCCCAGTCATAAAATATGTAAGATTAACATAAATACATGGAGATAATGTAAACAGAAAATAAAAACGTATCAATTATAAAACATATAGCAAACTCTAAAAGATAAGAACATATAAAAGAATAGAAATAAAAACAATCACTGCATTCGAAGAAACAAATCTTATGTATTGCTATAAGCCGCTTACCTCCAAACTGAAGACACTTAAAGTAGGTAGCAGCCAGGTAGGCCGGCCAAAGGCCAACACTACAAATCTAACGCTAGGAAAATGAAGTGGACATGTTTTAAAACAAATTGGCAAAATTAAATACAAGAAACTAACAGGAATAGGGGACTTCTAGAGAAAGGTTAAGGAATACAACCTAAGGGCCTTTAATGCTCCCATTTTGGTGACGATATTCATACAATTACTTCTGGGTAATCCCTTATATATTTTGCATTCAAGTGCTAGATTGGCAGGTCACCTAGTTCATGCAGGGAGAACTTTAATACTGTCTTGGTTTGGAAGTTGTATCAGCCAACAGTGTTGGACTTGTATTCTCTCTTTCTCCCCCCTTAAAAACAATGCTGCTGATCCATAATATTGCAGGGTAGGCTTGCTAGTAATCCAAGACATATATTCTCCAATTGCTTTCCAGGCACTGGCTCATTCAGAATCTCTGCAAGTATAGGTGAAGCAGCCTGATAAAACATGTTCACAGAGGGCCACTCTGACATCCCTTTTGTGTGTTTTTCGAAAACTTGTGTAATTTACACAGACTGGTACATGATATATGTGAAATGATACCACAACCTTTCCAGTGAGCTAACTGCAATCTCTGAAATTTGTGATAGAAACATAGAAACATAGAAACATGATGACAGAAAAAGACCACAAGGCCCATCTAGTCTGTCCTTCCATAACAACAACTACAACAGTCCACTTTTTACCTTTAGAGATCCTCTGTGTTGGTCCCATGCTTTTTTGAATTCAGTTACTGTCCTCATCTCTACCACCTCCACTGGGAGACTATTCCACGGATCCACTACTCTTTCCGTAAAGAAATATTTCCGCATATCACTCCTGAATCTATCTCCCTTCACCCTCATCCCATGTCCCCTCGTCACAGAACTTGCTTTCAATTGAAAGAGGCTCTCTCCCTGAACATTTATGCCACGGAGGTATTTAAACATCTCAATCATATCACCTCTATCCCGCCTTTCCCCTAAGGTGTACATATTAAGATCCTTAAGTCTGTCCTCATATGCTTTATAATGAAGACTACTAATCATCTTAGTAGCAACCCTCTGATGTTCAGGACCAGCCATGAACCCAGGCAAAGGTGGAGTCACGCCTGCTGGAATATGAGGAAACACATCATTGCACATCTGGCAGACATGAAGGAGGATGTTGACAACAATACGCCAATGCCTCTGGAAGACCCTACCTCCAAGAGGTGGATTACAGCATCCTGTCAGATTCCTTCATTGATGACCACCATGAGGAGTGGCAAGTGTTTCTGGGGTCTTCCATACATGACAGCATCTTTCCTGCGGAGATAGAGGGAGATCAGCAAACACCAGTGCCCCATACTCCTGCCAAGGCAGAAGAAACCTGTGCGGAGCTTCCGTCAATATTTCCAGGCCACCATCAGACCAGCTACTTTTAACTGCATCAGAGTTTGCATTAGTGCAGCTGCTGTTCTAGGGGCATTTAGACAGCTTGCATGATAATCTCACCAGCTTCAGAGGAGAGATGGTGCAGCCAAACTGCATGGTGGAACAGCTGAATGCCGTTGTGGGAAATGGATTCTCTGATCTGATTGCCGCTGTCAACAGCTTTACTGTGCTGATTTTACAAGTGATCCAGCATGGGACTATACCAGCTGCAGCATAATAGTAAGGTGGTGGGGGCAGCAGCACATCTCCAAGTGGAGCAGCGCATGCTTCCTCTTGCGGGCTATCAAGTTCGCAGCAGGGCCAAGAGGTTTCATGACTCTTGAAGGACTATCAAGAGGAACTGCTATTGCTGAGAAGAATTCTGTAATTGTAAGTATTTATCTGCTGGGAAATCCTCTAAATCATGGGGAAAAGGGAATTCTTTGGGTTAAAGCTGATAAAATCTGTGTATGTTAGAATTCAGTGTTTTTGTTACAGTAAGTCAGTCAGGGCTTAGTACTACTAAAGAGCTTTCTTTTAGATTAAAATCAGATAGCTTAGCATAGAAGATAGAACAGGGTAAACATACTTTGGGTAGAAAAAAAGAAATTGTTTCTAGAGACCTTTACAAAGAGGCTTTCCAGTTAGGAGGCAAGAGACCTGTGAAATTGTTTTAAATAGATGTTAAAGCCACATGACAAATCAAAGAGGCAATTTGTGAATCACCCAGGAAATTGTTAAGAGATTACCTTAAAAGCACAGGTCAGGGCACTGTGTAGGAAGCAAGCTTTTATTTAAAACAAGCACTAAAAGTCAGTGCACTATGTAGCAAGCCAGCTTTTACTAAGGGGGTATTCTGTGCTTTGAATAGCGGAGATGGACAGCCTGACAGGACGTCCATCCCCGCTATTCATGCCGGCTCCTGCCCCCAAATAGCACCGGTTGTGCGGGGAAATTAGACAGGGGCAGGGAATGGGTGGCCCAGGGGCGAAGTCTGGGTGTGCAGTGGGCGGTGGGCGGTTGCTGGCCCTGGACGTACAGGGCCGATTTTAATGTCGGCCCTGTACATCCAGGGCCAGCAACATGTGCGGGGAAGTTATTCCATTATTGAGGTGGAATAACTTCCCTGGACGTGTCTTAATTTTAATGCTGGGGCGGGGGGGGGGGGGGCCAGGGGACATTCCCTGAAGCCCATCCCTGGCCTTAGCAGGCTAGATCGGGGGTTGGGCTGCGGGGAATAAACCCCTTTTTCAGGCGGCAGGCATTGCGGCTCTTCAATGGAGCCGCGGTGCCATGGCAACATGAAGCCATGGTACTACGGTTCCATTGAGGAGCCTTGACTGAGTTAGCCAGGGGCAGTCCTGCATGTGCAGGCCAGACAGAATCGCAGTCCCGGCCTGCACATGCAGGACTGTTCACGATCCCCTCTGTGCGTCCGGTTCAGACTGGACCACAGAGGGGATCTACATGCGGGATGGAATCGGTTCCTAAGTGTTTCTTTCCCTCCCACTCACCCTAGGCATAATATTAGATTTATAGGCTCTTAAACCCATTAAAGAGAAAGTGGTAGTCAAATTTACTTTCAGGTTTAGCTGGTTATCCTCATCAGAAATAGATTAATTAAGGCTCTGAAATTAAATAATCTTGAGGTGAACAGTCCCTTTAAACCTATTAGGCATAATTGTATTGGTACAAATTCCCTAGCAACCTTAAGTAAGTAAACAACTGAAATATCTAAACAAATCTTTAAAACTAAGATGCAGACAGCAGTCCAGCAGCAAGATATGGACTAGTCTGTCATTTGCATTGAGTATCACATGTACGATTTTCTCCTAGATGGTTAGAGGTCTTACATAAGCACTAGGTGCTTTGTTCTCAAGGAATGTGTCCAATCTCAGGAGGCTAGAGTAGCAGACTTGGAGGAGCTAAGGAAGACAGAGAAGAATATAGACAAGACCTACAGGAATGTAGTACTAAAGTCCCACTTCCAGTCTGGCAGCCTCTCTATTGCCATGGAGGAGAGAGGTCACATGAAAGTAGAGCATCACCTTGGTGTGGCAGGAAGTGATCCTGTAGCTTGGACCTATCCTCCAGGTAGTGTAAAATCCTCTCACACTGAGAAACCCTCTCACACTGAGGTGTTTTTTCCAGGGTCATGTGCCTATGAGGGAAGGGTTAGGACGACCGTTATAGTTGGTGATTTGATCATTAGGCATGTAAGCTGGGTGGCTGGTGGACATGAGGATCAACTGGTAACATGCTTGCCTGGTGCGAAGATAGTAGACCTCACACACCACCTAGACAATGTTTTAGATAGTGCTGAGGAGGAGCCTGCTGTCTTGGTACATATTGGTACCAGTGACATAGGAAAATGTGGGAGAGAGGTTCTGGAGGCAAAATTTAGGCTTTCAGGTAGGACGTTTAAATCCAGAATTTTCAGGGTAGCATTCTCTGAAATGCTTCCCATTCCATGCCCAGAACCCAAAAGGCAGACAGAGCTCCAGAGTCTCAGTGCGTAGATGAAATGATGGTTCAAGGAAGAGGGTTTTGGATTTGTTAGGAAATGGGCAACATTCTGGGGATGGGAAGGGCTTTTTTGAAAGGATGGGTGCCACCTTAACCGGGGTGGAAATAGGCTGCTGGCATTAACCTTTAAAAAGGAGATAGAGCAGTTTTTAAACTAGATAATACAGGAAAGCTGACAGTCGCCCAAGAGCGCATGGTTCGGAAGGATGTATCCTTGAAGGATACTAGCAAAAGAGTGAAGTTAGGGTGTCTTGACAAAGAGGTTCCAATAAAGATAAAAGTAACCCATATACCCTTAAGTACAGAGCAGAGCTGAACGATTCCAAATTACCCCATCAACTGATAACAGATTAAAATGAATAAAATGCAACCTTTAAAATGCCTATATGTAAATGCTAGAGGTCTAAAAAATAAGATGGCAAGCTAGAATATATAGCACTAAATGAAAGGTTTGATATAATTGGTATCTCAGAGACCTGGCGGTAGGAGGACAACCAATGGGATAGAGATACCGTGATACTTGGATACAAACTATATTGCAATGATAGGGTTTAGGTTTAGGTTTAGGTTTATTAAAAACTTGTTATACCGCTCAATACCATAGGCGTCTGAGCGGTTTACAATATATAAAAAACAAGCAAGTTGATTAAAACAAGCATTGGCTGTGGAAAAAGAAAAGGAACGCCATCAAATTAAGGAAAAGTAGGGGAAAAGGAAAGAGGAGATAAGAACAGAAATGAACTAAAAATCATAAATACAAGTGCACAGTCGGGGAAGGAGGGGGAGGAAAGACATACAAATTCTGTGAAAAGGTGAGGTGGTGGGAAAGGGGAGGGAGTGGGCTAGGGGGGAGGGTCGAACGCAAGGCGGAAGAGATGGGTTTTGAGGTGGGCTTTGAAAATTTGATATGAGCTTTCTGCACGGAGGGGAGGGGGGAGTGAATTCCAGAGGCTGGGGACCAGGAAATAGAAGGCAGAGGAGCGGGTTTGTTCTAAATGAGCATGTGAAGGGGAGGGAAGGACCATGCGATTCATATGCATGGAACGGAGGAGACGGTGGGGGATATGAAATTGTATCTGGTTTGCTAGATAGAGGGGAGTGCCAGTGTAAATTGTTCGATGTGCAAGAATTAGAAGTTTAAACCGAATGCGGAAAGAAATAGGTAACCAGTGATGTTGATAGAGAAGGGGTGTGTAACATGATCAAACCGAGAGGCATGGGACAACAGACGGATAGCAGCGTTTTGAACGCGTTGGAGACGAGACAGTTGGGACTTGGGTAAACCAGCAAAGGAGACATTACAATAATCAAGACGGGACAACACAAGGGTAAGCAGAAGGGTGGTCAGAGCAGGAGTAGAAAGGAAGGGACGAACTGCTCTAAGCTGGCGAAGAGAAAAGAAGGAACGTTGAACAACTGAGGAAATGTGATCTTTGAAAGTAAGGGCAGAGTCAAGGACAACACCTAAGTATCGGAGTGAAGAAACCAGGGGGATAGACTGGGAGGAGAGAGAGGGGGCACAGGTGGGAGAAGGACTGCCAAAGGTGAACCAGATTGCGAAGGATTTTGCCGGGTTTACTTGTAGAAAGTTGGAGGAGAACCAAGACATCACAGCAGTGAGACAGTGGTTGATAGGGGAGATATCAGGGGAAAGAGGATCTGTGTGGTGGAGAAGAATAATGTCGTCTGCATAATAATATGCAGAGATGCTAAACTGTTGGACCAGAAGGGCTAGGGGGGCTAGGAAAATATTGAAGAGAAGTGGGGCGAGAACAGACCCTTGGGGAACACCACAGGACAGGGGGGTGGGGGCAGAAGAAGAAGATGCAGAAACAACAGAGAAAGAGCGACAGGATAGAAACGAATGAAACCATCGGAGAACCACACCCGAAAGACCAGCTTCTTGAAGACGGAAGAGGAGAGTGTGATGATCCACCAAGTCGAAAGCCGCAGATAAGTCGAGAGAAACAGCCAGAGTGACGAGACCGCGATCGTGAGCGATGTGAAGATCGTTGAGAAGAGAAAGAAGAACAGATTCGGTGCTGTGGCCAGGGCGGAAACCTGATTGACGGGGATGGAGAGTGAGGGCAAGCTCAAGGTGAGAAGCAAGCTGGAGAAAAACCAATTTCTCAAGAAGTTTTGATAGGAAGGGTAGGTTTGAGACTGGGCGCCAATTGGAAAGAGTGGACGGGTCAGAGGAATGAGATTTCAAAATGGGACGGACTAATGCATGTTTCCAAGTGGAAGGAAAAGAACCGGTGGAGAGACTAGAGTTTAGGAGGGAAAGAATGTAGGGGGATAGAGCTAAGGAAGGTTCCAGAAGCCATTTGGAGGGGATAGGGTCAGCTGGGCAAGTGGTTTTGCGAATATTAGAAAAGGTCTTTTCCAGGGTATCAAGTGTGATAGGGTCAAATGAAGACCAGGAATGTGATAGTGCTGGAGATGAGGATGGAGAAGAGAAGGAAAGAAGAGGGGGCTCAGCAGGGGGAGAAAGAGGCGGTGGACATTGGGGAAAAGCTTGGCGAAGGGCACTAACCTTGGAGACAAAAAAGGAGGCAAGGGCAGAGGGGTCTGGGAGAACAGAGGTTACATTGGGAGAGGGAGAAGATGCAGAGTGTGAAGCTGTGAGGGAACGAAGGACAGAGTATAGTTGGCGAGAGGAGTTTGAGGAGGAAGAGATGAGATCAGTATAGTAATCACGCTTAGCCGTATGGAGAAGGGTGCGATAGCAGCGGTGATAGGTATGAAAGTCAGCAGAGGTGGTAGGAGAAGGATACTTTCGCCAGAGGCGTTCAGCACGGCGGAGGTGCTTACGGTGCAGAATTAAACCATGGTGGAACCAGGGATAGTGTGGGAAGCGGCGACGAGAGTGATGAGGACGAAGGGGAGCGGCAGAATCTAAGGCAGAGGAAAGTGACGAATGCAGTTTATGAACCTGAACGTTGAGGGGAAGAGCATCGAAGTCTACTGGGAGCGTAATGGCTGGGGAGGGAAGATGGTGAAAGGTATCGGCAGTGATTCGACGAGAAAGCATAGGAGAGGAGTTGGAATTAAAATTATAAGAAGAAGCAATAGGTGGGATAGGAACATCAAAAAGAGACATACGTGATCGGTCCAGGGAAGAGTAGAAAAGGAAAGGGACAAAGGTAGGAAGGGGAAGGAACCTGGAGCAATAAGAAGGTCGAGAGTGTGGCCAGCAATGTGAGTGGGAAAGGAAACAAATTGACGGAGGGAGTGATCTGATAGGAAAGTGAGAAAAGAAAGGTCTCTTGGTGATGAAGGAGCGTCCACATGAATATTGAAATCACCTAGGATTAAGAGACGGGGATAACGGAGGGAAACTTCTGAAATAGTGGTTAGTAAAGAATCCCAGTAGGAAGAAGAGAGAGAAGGAGGGGCATAGATAAGAAGGAAGTAGTATGGGGTAGAGGAAGAATCCAACCTTACAAGGAGGGACTCGGGATAGGAAGGAGAGACTGGGGAGGAAAGTTCAGATAGTGAAACAGAGGAGCGGTGAAGAATAGATCAAATTGGTGAAGGGGTTGCGTTCTATGTTAGAGAGGGCATTGAGTCACATGGATAGAATTTTGCAAGCAACAAAATGCACTGTAGAATCTCTATGGATAGAAATTCCATGTAAAAAGGGGAAAGCGATGGCAGTGGGGGTGTACTACCATCCACCTGGCCAGAATGAACAGATGGATGATGTAACTTTTGTTAGCTTCCCTGATTTCTTTTAGCATTTCAACACAGTAAATAATGGATGATTTAAATTATCTCAGTATCGACTGGGTCAATGTCACAGCAGGACATACTAGGGGAGATTTTGATGGTGGTTCCTGTTTAGGACAGAACCCTTATTGCAAGCCTCAGCTAACTTTGTATGCTCTGTTCAGGCATTTTTTGTGCCTGTTCCGAATCTGGCTTGTTATTTATTATTCTGTCTATATTTCTGTTTTGTCAGTGTGTGTCCTATCTTCTGTCATCCTTTATCCATCTCCTGCCTTCTGCAGTGCTGTATCTCCCTTCTCAACACTTTATTACCCACCCACCCCTGGCTTAACACTCTTTCATAGCCTTCCTCTGCTCATTGATGCAATTACTCAGGTGCACCTGAAACCACCAGGACTTTCTCCCCCATCACCATCTGTGTCTCTTTGATTTGCATTGTCTCTTCTGCCCCCTCTCCTATGGCTCCATATCACTTTGCATACTTGATGTTAACTCTCACTAATCTTTTCTGCTCATTCCCAAAGTTCCATGGCCCTACTTCTCATTACCCATTCCTTACCGTCCCCATCTCCCCTACCATTTTGTCATCTACCTTATCATATGCCCTTGAGCTTCACCTTTTTCATCCTCTCATTCAGCTATCTCCACTCTCACTGAGAGTACCTCACCCCTTTTTCATGTGCATTGTGGAATGCACATTCTGTCTCCAATGAACTTGCCTTCATTCATGACTTCTTCATCTCTACATCTCCTGGCTCTTAGTGAAACTTGGCTTCTCCCTGAAGATTCAGCTTCTACTATATATTTTCCGATATGCCTCTGTTCATTGGTCGTGGTGACAATGTTGGGTTCTTAATCTCTCATTCCTGCCATTTCCAACCACTCCTTCTGCCTCCATCTAATTCCTTTGCTTCCTTTGAAATTCAAGCCATCTGCCTATTTTCTCCACTACCTCTCTTGAGTAGCTATCATTTATCGACCCCCCAAAAAGTCCACCTCTACCTTTCTCACCATCTTTGACTCCTTGCTCTCCTCCTTTCTGGATGATTATTCCCCTTCCCTTATTCTTGGGGATTTTAATATAAATATTGATGACCCTTCTGATCCTTAAGCCTTAAAGCTCCCTTCCTTAACCTCCTCAATCAACCTCCAGTTGTGCTCTACCACTCCTACTCAGAAGCATGGCCATTGCCTTGACCTTGTGTTCTCCTCCAATTGCTCACCCTCAAACATTTCCACCTCAGCTCTGCCCTTATCTTATCATCACCTGTTAACCATCACTCATTATTTACCCCCCATCTGAGTCTCGCCCGATTGCGACCAACATGTTTAGGAATCTTCACACTGTTGACCTTTCAGTTCTCTCCATTGCTGTCTTATCACTTATTTCTTCCACTATGTCATCTGAGTCTGTTGATGGGGCAATATCCTCCTATAACACTATACTCTCCTCTGCTCTGGATGTACTTGATCCTTCCATTCCATGTCCTGAGAGACGTATCGTAGCTCAACCCTGGCTGTTCTCAAGAACCTGCTACCTATGTTTCTGTGCCCGCTCAGCTGAGCACCCTTGGCTTAAATCACGTAGTCTTGCTGACTACCTACATTTCAAATTCATGCTAACCTCTTTCCAGTTAGCCATAGCGCTCACAAAGCAAGAGTACTATATCCATCTGACTAACTCTCTTGCCTATGACCCTCTCCATCTGTTTGCTAACTCAACTTTCTTCTCAAGGTCCCTTCCCCCTATTCCCTCCTTCACTGTCTGCCCAGACCTTGGCTGAATACTTCCATGACACATATCCGACAGCCTTGAATTCTCTGCAGGGTCACCTTCACCCCATCTTCTCCTTCTTCAATCCCAAATACTTCCCTCACCTTTGGTCACCCTTTCTTCCTTTTCTGAAATCACTGAGGAGGAAACTGCAAATCTTCTCTCTTCCTCTAAACTGACTGTCTGCTCCTCTGATCCTGTCCCCACCCATCTACTAAGCTCTATCTCTTCCATCTGTCATATCTTTAACCTATCACTTTCCACTGCAATTGTTCCTGTGGCCTTCAAACATGCTGTGGTTACACTTCTCCTCAAAAAGCCTTCACTAGATCCTACCTGTCCTTCCATTTATTGACCTATCTCTCTCCTCCCATTTGCTTCAAAATTACTTGAACGAGCAGTTCACTGCCACTGTCTTGACTTTCTTTTCTATAAAGACCTTCTGGACCCGCTGCAATACGGCTTTCATTCTTTACATTCCACAGAAACGGCTCTTGCCAAAGTCTCCAGTGACTTGTTCCTTATCATATCCAAAGACCTGTACTTGATTCTCATCCTTCTTGACCTTTCTGCTGTCTTTGAAACTGTTGACCACCACCTCCTCCTCAATACCCTGTCCTCGCTTGGATTTAGGGGCTCTGTTCTGTCCTGGTTTTCTTCTTATCTCTCCCATTGCACTTTTAGTGTATGTTCTGGTGGTTCCTCTTCTACCACCATCCCACTTTCAGTTGGTTTACCTCGGGACCTCTTCTTTTCTCTCTCTACACTCAGTCCCTTGATGCATTTATTTCCTCCCATGGTTTTCAGTACCATATTTATGCTGATGACTCTGAGATCTACCTTTCTGTGCCTGAAATCTCTCCAGGAATCCAGACCTGGATCTCTGCCTGCTTATCCGACATTGCTGCCTGAATGTCTCACCGCCATCTCAAACTGAACATGGCCAAAACTGAGTTCCTTATCTTTCCTCCTAAACCAGTCAGGGAGGGAGGAGTCAGGGAGGGAGGAGTGGCCTAGTGGTTAGGACAAGGTACTTCAGGCCGGAGGGCTGGGGGTTCAAGTCCCACCTGGGGACAGCAATCTCAGGCCGGAGGGACTGGGATTTCTAGTCCTATAGGCACTCCTTGTGGTCTTGGGCAAGCCACTTAACCCTCCATTACCCATGTTCCCTGTAAGTATTAGCGTATGTGTGTCATATCCCCTTGTGTTAAATGTATCTCCCAATTGACCGCTTTGACCCGGTGAAAAGCGGGATATAAATACAGCTAAATAAAATAAAAATAAATAAATAAACCCACCTCCCCCTTCCTCCCTTCTCTATTTCTGTGGATAACACTACACGCCTCCCTATTTCCTCAGCTCCCAGCCTTGGGGTCATCTTTGACTTTACTCTCTCTTTCTATGCACTCATCCAACAGATAGCTAAAACCTGTTGCTTCTTTCTTCATGGCTCTGGGACAGAGGGTGAAGCAGTTAGGTGCACAGGTGGTGTTCTCTTCAATTCTCCCTGTTGAGGGTAAAGGCCAAGGCAGAGAGGCTCGCATCCTGGAGATGAATGCATGGCTGCGTGGATGGTGTCATCGAGAGCGTTTTGGTTTCCTAGACCATGGGATGCTGTTCCAAGGGTTGCAGAGCAGAGATGGCATCCATCTGTCCAAGAAAGGTCAACGCATCTTCGGTAGTAGACTGGCTAATCTACTGAAGAGGGCTTTAAACTAGATTCGTTGGGGATGGGTGAAGAAAGCCCCCAGGTAAGTGAAAGCCCCAGGTAGGTGATACATTAAATACCTTTATGGAAATGGGTAACAGGGGTAACATATGGAAAACAGTGTGTATTAATGCCCGTAGCATGGGAAATAAGATCCCTGAAGTTGAAGCTTTGGTGGGAGTGGCTGACTTGTATTTAGTGGCAGTTACAGAAACATGGTTCACAGAAAACCATGACTGGGATGTAACTATACCTGGCTATACTTTATTCAGAAAGGACAGGGTAGGAAGAAGGGGAGGAGGAGTGGCACTATATGTAAAAACTACTATTAAAGCTTTGGAATTACAGAGCTTAAAAGGGAGAGAGGAGGCATTGTGGGTTAAACTAGAAAGAGGGAAAGAGAAATCTATCTGCATTGGTGTGATATACAGACCTCCCTCACAAGAGGAAGAGGTGGACAGAGAGTTAATTGAAGACATACGCAGCATTGCTAGGAAAGGGGAAGTGCTACTGATAGGAGATTTCAATATGCCAGATGTTGATTGGCACATTCCTGCTGCAGTATCATCTAGAAGTAAGGAGATCCTGGATTCTCTACAGGGAGAACTATTCAGGCAATTGGTAACAGACCCCACACTTGAAGGGGCCATACTGGACTTGGTGCTTACCAATGGTGAAAGTGTTTCTGATGTTGTAGTGGGAGATCATTTTGAATCCAGTGATCACCAGATGGTGTTGTTCAGTATTAGGACTAGGGCTGTTAGAATCCATTCCAAGGTGAGGATCTTAGACTTTAGGAAGACTAACTTTGCGAAGATGGGCCAATACCTCAGGGAGTCGTTAGTGGGATGGGAACAGCTGGGGGATGTAGAAAAACAGTGGGCAAAACTGAAAGGGGGTATTTTAAGGGCAACCAACCTTTTTGTTAAAATGGTAAATAAAGGCAAAAGGAAAAGGAGACCGCTATGGTTTTCGAAGGAAGTAGCTGAAAAAGTGAAGAAAAAGAGGGACGCCTTCATGAAATACAAGAGATCACAGAGAGAGGAAGACAGGCATCTGTATTTGGAAAAACTTAGAGAAGCTAGCAAAGTAGTCAAGAAGGCAAAGATTCAAAAGGAGGAGGAAATAGCCAATGCAATAAAATGGGGGGATAAGGCATTTTTCAGATATATTAGTGAGAAGAGGAAGGGCAAAAGTGGTATTGTCAGACTCAAGGGTGCAGGGGGGGAATATGTAGAAGCTGATAAGGATAAAGCGGAATTGGTTAACAAATATTTTTGTTCTGTGTTCACAGATGAAGAACCAGGAGCAGGACCTCAGAAAACACCCACAAATAAGAACAGAAGCGAGGGACATCTTGAACAATTTTCAGAAGACTGTGTTCGTGAGAAACTAGCTCAACTTAAAGTAGACAAAGCGATGGGACCGGATGGGATACACTCTAGAATACTGAGGGAACTTGGGGACGTTCTAGCAACTCCACTGACTGACCTTTTCAATGCCTCGTTGGAGTCGGGAGTGGTGCCAAAGGACTGGAGAGAGGCTCATGTGGTGCCTTTACACAAAAGCGGAAGTAAGGATGTGGTTGAAAACTACAGGCTGGTTAGTTTAACTTCGGTGGTGAGTAAATTATTGGAAATGCTGCTGAAAGAGAAAATAGTGAGGTTTCTGGAGTCCAGCGGATTACAGGATCCGAGGCAGCATGGATTCACCAGAGGCAGGTGTTGTCAGATAAATCTGATTGATTTCTTTGACTGGGTGACCAGGGAGTTGGACCGAGGGAGAGCTCTAGATGTGGTGTATTTAGATTTCAGTAAAGCCTTTGACACTGTTCCTCACAGGCGACTTATAAACAAACTGAGCACCCTAGGGATGGACCCTAAAGTTACTGCTTGGGTTAGAAATTGGTTGGGTGGGAGGCGACAAAGAGTACAAGTAAATGGAGCTCACTCTGAGGAGAAGGATGTTACCAGTGGTGTGCCCCAGGCAGGGCCGGATTTGCCTATACACCACGTACGCCGTGGCGTAGGGCCCACAGCTGGCAAGGGCCCACCGGGAATGTTTTTTGCACAGGGCCCCGCGTTTCAGGGGGCCCCGCGCAAAAAACATTCTGATCCTTCATTAAAATTTAAAAAAAAAAAAAAAAAAGCTGTCGCTGCCTCTGCCGGGGCCGCCGCGGCAGAATCGAGTGTGCCGCGGGGCCCCCCCTGCCCAGCAGAGCCTGGCCTGCCCTCCCCGGTATCACCTCTTGAGTCTCAGCTGCCTCCCTCCAGTCACACGCGCTGGCTTTCAGAGCGCGAGGTGAGTTTCTCCCTCGCTGCTCTGTTAAGCCCGCGGGGGCTGATGGGAAGTCCCATCAGCCCCCGCGGGCTTAAACAGAGCAGCGAGGGAAAAACTCTTCCCTCGCGCTCTGAAAGCCGGCGCGTGTGACTGGAGGGAGGCAGCTGAGAGAGGTGATACCGGGGAGGGCAGGCTCTGCTGGGCAGGGGGGGCCCCGCGGCACACTCGATTCTGCCGCGGCGGCCCCGGCCCCGGCAGAGGCAGCGACAGCTTTTTTTGTAAAAAAAATTCGCTGGGCTGGGGTGGGCTGGGGGGGTTAGGACTGGTGATGGGCTGGGGGGGTTAGGAGTGGTAATGGCTGTGGGCTGTTGGGGGGGTTAGGACGGGGGATGGGCTGGGGGGGGTAGGAGTGGTAATGGCTGTGGGCTGTTGGGGGGTTAGGACTGGTGATGGGCTGGGGGGTTAGGAGTGGTAATGGCTGTGGGCTGTTGGGGGGGTTAGGACTGGTGATGGGCTGGGGGGGGTAGGAGTGGTAATGGCTGTGGGCTGTTGGGGGGGTTAGGAGTGGTGAGGGGCTGGGGGGGTTTGGAGTGTTAAGGGCTGTGGGCTGCTGGGGGGGTTAGGACTGGTAATGGGTTTGGGGGGTTAGGAGTGGTAATGGCTGTGGGCTGTTGGGGGGTTAGGACTGGTAATGGGCTATGGGGGGGTTAGGAGTGGTGATGGGCTATGGGGGGGGGCTATGGGCTATGGGGGAGCTAAGTCTATATGGGCTGATGGGATTAGGACTGGAAGTGGGTTGATGGGGGCTTAGGACTGGTAATGGGCTATGGGGGGGGCTTAAACTAAAAATTGGGTGATGGGGATTAGGACTGGAAATGGGCTGGTGGGATTAGGACTGGGAGTGGGCTATGGGGGGCTAGGACTGGTAATGGGTTGGGGGGGTTGCTAGGACTGGAAATGGGCTCGGGGATTAAGACTGGAGGTGGGCTGATGGAGTTAGGACTGGTAATGGGCTGTGGGCTGTTTGGGGGGTTAGGACTGGTAATGGGCTATGGGGGGCTAGGACAGGAACTGGGCTTATGGGGAGGGGTTAGGACTGGAGGTGCGCTGATGGGGTTAGGACTGGTAATGGACTGTGGGCTGATGGGGGGTTAGGACTGGCAATGGGCTATGGGAGGGTTAAGACTGGTAATGGGCTGTTGGCTGATGGGGGCTGTCTGGTAATGGGCTATGGGGGGTTAGGACTGATAATGGACTATGGGGGGGGGCTAGGACAGTAATTGGGCTGATGGGGAGGGGTTAGGACTTCAGGTGGGCTGATGGGGTTAGGACTGGTAATGGACTGTGGGCTGATGGGGGTTAGGACTGGCAATGGGCTATGGGGGGCTGACTGGAAAGGGGTTGATGGGGGTTAGGACTGGAAGTGGGCTGATGGGGGGTTAGGACTGGAAGTGGGCTGAGGGGGGGTTAGGACTGGTAATGGGTTATAGGGGGGGCTTAAACTGAAAATGGGGTGATGGGGGGTTAGGACTGGAAGTGGGTTGATGGGGGGGCTAGGACTGGTATTGGGTTGATGGGAGGGGCTACTACTGGAAATGGGCTAATGGGGGGCTAGGACTGGAAATGGGCTGATGCAGGGACTAGAAGGGAATGGATGCTGGGTGAGGCTGGAACTAGAAGGGAGCTGGTGTTGGGGGAGGATTAGAATGGGATGGGGCTGGGAGAGTAAAATGGAGAAGGGAAAAATATTTTGTGTGGGAGGGATAAAAAATCTACAATTGGCCGGGTATTGGGAGAGTAAGTGGGGATTGAGGATGGAGGGGTAAATTTTGAGTAGATGAAATAGGAATGAGGAAAGAGCAAAAGGAGAAAGATTAGTATGTTAAAGCAGATGTAGAGAGAGAATGGAAAAAAAAAAACAAGAAGACAGAAGAAAGGACAAATGGACAGCAGATGGAGAGTTAGCAGAAGACACGAAGAAACCAGAAGAAAGTGGCTGGAACAATTGCAACTGAAAAAAAATGCACAAAAGGTAGAAAAATATCTCTTTATTTTGAATTTATTAACTGGAATATGTCAGCTCTGGGAAATGTGCATCATTAATTTTTGCGCTTTGTTTAGTACAAGAGGAAATTAATTTATAGTTTTATTTCTACAGTGTTGTTGTATATTCCAAGTTTGGCTTTTGGGGTTCCCAGTTTAATTATTGTCTTCCTGTTTCTAAATTGTGATTCCTTGTTTGGTGATGGTCTATGTTGTGCATGTGTAACTGAGCTGAGGTATTCTGTTTATATAATTCCTATTTGACATTGCCACTTGTTCTTTCCCCAGTAGGTCATGTATTGTTGTTCTCTGAAATGTATTGGTTTAATATTTGCAGTGTTGCCTTTTGATAGTTAGGGTATGGTGCTTTGTGAGTCCTGGTAGTGCTGTTAGGATATGGCGGGTTTGCTATGGGTTCTAAATGGGCAGTGTTTGTAGTAGTTCCTAATGTGCCTGGCGGTTGGTACTGGATTATAGTAATGTAGAAACCTTTTAGTCTTTCTTTATCCATATACTCATTAAGAGGCATGTTTACTAAAAGTTAGTGTATGGCAGAGCTACTCAATTCCAGTCCTGGTGGTCCACAATCCTGCAGGTTTTCAGGATATCCCTAATAAATATGCATGAGATATATATGCATTGGAGATATCCTGCCAACCTGACTGGTTTGTGGCCCTCCAGGGCTGGATTTGGAGACCCCTGCCTTACATCTCTGTCATTTACGATTGTGAGTGGGCAAGGTGCAGATGTCCAAGACATCAAAAAAGTTAGATAGCATTTGTCACATTCCTCCTTGCTTCTCACCACCACCAAAATATTATCTATTAGACAACTTTTTGGTGGTGGTGAGAATCGAGGAGGAATGTGACACATTCTATCTACCCTTTTGATGTCTAGGATATCTGTACCTTGTTCACTCACAATCTTAAATGACAGAGATGTAAAGCAGGGGTCTCCAAATCCAGCCCTGGAGGGCCACAAACCAGTCAGGTTGGCAGGATACCTCCAATGCATATATATCTCATGCATATTTATTAGGGATATCCCGAAAACCTGCAGGATTGTGGACCACCAGGACTGGAATTGAGTAGCTCTGGTGTATGGTAACATTATGCAAATATTTATGCAAATGAGACACCTTATGCAAATGAGGCCCCGCACCGAGTCTCCGCACATGGCCCCGCACCCCCCTTGGGCCGCCCCTGGGCCCACCGGAGGGCTTTAGAGGGAGCCGGGGAAGCCCGCGCGAGGCCCCGGCTCCCTCTGTACAGCCGCCAGCGTGAAGAGCCTTTTCCTTCACGCTGGCGGCTGTTTCTGTGAAGCCGCGAATGCTGGGAAAGGTTAAAGGTTGCCCTTTAACCTTTCCCAGCATTCCCGGCTTCACAGAAACAGCCGCCAGCGTGAAGGAAAAGGCTCTTCACGCTGGCGGCTGTACAGAGGGAGCCGGGGCCGTGCGCGGGCTTCCCCGGCTCCCTCTGAAGCCCCTCAGACCGCCGCGCTGCTGCCCGGGGGGCCAGGCCGGCCGGGGGGGGCCCCGGCCGGCACGGGGCGGGCCAGGACTGCACGGGGGCACGGGGGGGGCCCAGGACTGCACGGGGGGGCCCAGGACTGCACGGAGGCACGGGGGGGGACACGGGGGGGCCCAGGACTGCACAGGGGGGGGCCCAGGACTGCACGGGGACATGGGGGGGGCCCACAATTTTTCTTGGCGTAGGGCCTCACTCTAGCTAAATCCGGCCCTGGCCCCAGGGATCTATCCTTGGTCCGATTCTTTTTAACATCTTTGTTAGTGATATAGCGGAAGGGCTGTCGGGTAAGGTTTGCCTCTTTGCAGATGATACCAAAATCTGCAATAGAGTAGACACCCAGGAAGGTGTAGATAACATGAGGAGGGATCTAGCTAAGCTTGAAGAGTGGTCTAGAATTTGGCAGCTGGGATTTAATGTTAAAAAATGTAAGGTCATGCATTTGGGCTGCAGCAATCCAAGGGAGCAATACAGTATAGGAGGTGAAGTACTTTTGTCCACTAAAGAAGAGCGGGACCTAGGCGTGGTTGTGTCTGATGATCTTAAAGTAGCTAAACAGATAGAAAAGGCGACAGCAAAAGCTAGAAGGATGCTTGGGTGCATACGGAGAGGAATGGCTAGCAGAAAAAAGGAGGTGATAATGCCTCTGTATAAGTCTTTGGTGCGACCTCATTTGGAGTATGGTGTGCAATTCTGGAGACCGCACCTTCAAAAGGATGTGAACAGGATTGAGTCGGTGCAGAGGGTGGCTACTAAAATGATTAGTGGGCTTCATTATAAAGCATATGAGGACAGACTTAAGGATCTTAATATGTACACCTTAGAGGAAAGGCGGGATAGAGGTGATATGATTGAGATGTTTAAATACCTCCGTGGCATAAATGTTCAGGGAGAGAGCCTCTTTCAATTGAAAGCAAGTTCTGCTACGAGGGGACATGGGATGAGGGTGAAGGGAGATAGATTCAGGAGTGATATGCGGAAATATTTCTTTAAAGAAAGAGTAGTGGATCCATGGAATAGTCTCCCAATGGAGGTGGTAGAGATGAGGACAGTAACTGAATTCAAAAAAGCATGGGACCAACACAGAGGATCTCTAAAGGTAAAAAGGGGACTGTTGTAGTTGTTGTTATGGAAGGACAGACTAGATAGGCGATGTGGTCTTTTTCTGTCATCATGTTTCTATGTTTCTATAACACTGGCAAAATTTGTCCTTTCCTTTCTACACAAACTATTAAGACACTTATCCACTCTTTAGTCATCTCCCGTCTAGACTATTGCAACCTCCTCCTTGCTTGTCTCCCTCTGAATCATCTCTCTCCCCTTCAATCTGTTCAAAACTCAGCTGCATGGCTAATCTTCCATCAGCTTGATATGCTCATATAACCCATTCTCAAGTCGCTTCATTGGCTCCTTATCCATTTCCGTATCCAGTTTAAACTTATCTCTCCCTACACTCTTCCTCGGGAACTCCGCTCTTCTGGGAGAACCCTTCTATCTGTGCCCTTCTCTTGTACTGTGAACTCCAGATTTCGATCCTTCCACATTGCTGCTCCTTATGCCTGGAACAAACTAGAGTCTGTGCATCAGGCTTATCTCTGGCTCTTTTCAAATTCAGGCTGAAAATTCACCTCTTCGAGGCAGCTTTTGGATCCTGATCCACTTAGTCTCCTATGTGTTTCCTTAATATTCCCCTCGATATATCCTTGTCCTCAGTTATTGTGCTGTCTGTCTTGACTGGCTTGTAAGCTCTGATGAGCAGGGACCATCTCTTACATGTGTCTGTACAGCACTATATATGCCTTGTAGTGCTATACAAATGATCAGCAGTAGGAGGAGGAGGAGGAGATAAGGTTTCTAAATGAAATAAATAACTGCTTATTGGAACAGCTGGTTCATGAACCCACAAGAGGGGAAGCTATTTTGAACCTAGTCCTTAGTGGCACATGATCTGGTGCAAGAGATAATGGTGTTGGGGCCACTTGGCAATAGTGATCATAGTATGATCGCATTTGATTTAATAATTGGAGGGAGAATGGCAAGGAAATCCATAGTACTACCCTTTAACTTTCAAAAAGGAGACTATGATAAAATGAGGAAAATAGTTAAGAAAAAACTAAAAGGAGCAGCTGTAAAGGTTAAAGGTTTACATCAAGCAGGGGCATTGTTTAAAAATACTATCTTGGAAGCCCAGACCACGTGCATTCCAGACTTTAAGAAAGGTGGAAAGAAGGTTAAAAAACTGCCAGCATGTTTTAAAGGTGAGGTGAGAGAGACTGTTGTAGCCAAAAAAGCATCTTTCAGAAAATGGAAAAAGGAGCCAAATGACGAAAACGGGAGACAACATGAGCACTAGCAAGTAAGATGCAAGCCACTGAAAAGGCAGGCAAAGAGAGAGTTTGAAAAATAGCTTGCCTTGGAAACGAAAATGCACAATAAAAACTTTTTCAAGTTCATTCATATAAAAAGCCCATGAGAGAGTCAGTTGGGCCATTAGATGATAGAGGGGTAAAAGGAGCACTAAGGGAGGACAAGGCCATAGTGGAGAGATTGAATAAATTCTTTGCTTTGGTCTTTACTGAAGAAGATGTAGAGAAGTTACCCAAGCCTAAAATAGTATTTAAAGGTGATGTATCAGAAGAATTGAAACAAATTTTGATAAACTGGGAAGATGTATTACAACTATTTGATAAGCTAAAGAGTAGCAAATTGTCTCTGCCTAATGGTATACATCCAAAGGTGATGGAAGAACTGAAATGTGAGATTACAGAGCTACAATTAGTAATCTGTGAACTATCATTAAAATCATCTGTAGGATCTAAATATTGGAGAATAGCCACTTTTTAAAAAGGGTTTCAGGGGTGATCTGGGAAATTACAGACAGGTGAGCCTGACATCTGTTCCAGGCAAAATGGTAGAAACCATTATAAAGAATTAAATGACTGAACATGGTTTAATGAGAGAAAGCCAACATGGATTTAACCAAGGAAGGTCTTGTTTTATTAATCTGTTACATTTTTTTGAAGGTGGGAATAAACAGGTAGATAAAGGTGAGACGGTTTATGTAGGCCCTCATTCTCAAATACAGATTGTGGGGCTAGATGTGCAGCACCGCAATCCACCTAAACCCTATTCCCCCACCGGTTCTTCCCATATGTCCTGTGCTTCAGGATGGGGAGAGCCGGGAGGGGGCAGAGCAGGGATGGGCCTCTCAGCAGCATGTACAGGGCCGATTCAGTACACTGCCCTGTATCTCCTGCCGGGCCTGCTGGAGCATGCTGCTTATACCACCTCAGAGGTGGTATAAGCAGCATTTTGTGGCTGATTGGGGCATGGGAGCAACCCTCGGGGCCAGGGCCAGTTGTGGGGGGTCCTTCCACTGCCCGATCCAGTCCACAGGAGGCCAGCTTTGGGTCGGATGGCAGGGAAATAAGGGGCCAGGAACGCAGATGTCTGGGGCGCCTGCGGAGAGGAAGTCCTCATGCCCGATTCTGGCTCCTGTGGGAACGTTTTGTTCCCGCGAACCAGAATCGGGTCCTAACAGCCCTGTCTTCGGCGGGGACATCCGGACGGCCCGAATGTCCCCCTCCTGGAATGGGGCTCCATGTGTTTTTATTTATTTATCATTTCTTATATACCAAGGTCTTCTACTACAAGGGCCAATCCATGGGGTAAGCCTAAAAGGAAGAAGACTGAGAAATGGTGGTATCGGGGAGGAGGGGAGCAGATAGAATGTCCACCTCATCCAGTGGCAATGGCACTTCTGTCTCTTCTTCTCTTCTTTGAAGAAGCTGGAGGAGGCCAGGCAGCAGGTGATGCTATTTGAGCAGCATCAGGAGTGGCCCTCTTTCTGAAGCAGCCACCGCCGTTCTGATATTCTCATCATCTGGTGAGGAAGAAAAGGATGTGCGAGATATTTTGCAAACTTTCAACATATATTACCAGCCCAAGTGTCTTCATCTTTCGGACATCACAGTAAGAGGGCCACATCTATGCAGCTGGATTTTAGCCTCAATTTTCACTGGCATGCGATATTATAGAGTGCATATAGTGCTACAACTTGATCTGCAATGTGTGTGCTGCATGTAGAGATGCTTCTTCTTTGCCCGCCCAATGTAAACAATGGTGCACACTATATGGAACCCCTGCCCTCTCATGTGTGCAGGGGCAATCCAATAGCCATAAAATACTCCGAAAAAGGAACCAGGGCAATGGAGCTATGGCAGGGCTTCAGGAGTTATGTACCAAGCAAGGGATCTTTAGGGATTCTGTCCCTGCCACTAGGAAGCTATCTACAGGATTCTTTCAGGCCCAGCAAATTCCCTAGCCGCAGATCCTTTTTTCCCCACTTTCTGGCCCTTTTAGAGAGTCTCCAGAAACAGCTCGAGCCTGACCACTGGCGCCTCCCTATCAGGGAGAGGCCTCATTCATGCGAAGGGTGTAACTCAGATGGCTGTGACAAAGAGCACTGAGGAACGTGCATGGAGAGCTAGATAGTGAGGCAAAGAGTATTCCAGCGACACAGTGTACAGTATGTGTCTCTATAATAATATACATGCACTGGTGATTTTATTATTCTGCATAGCTACAACAGAGTGTCCAGATCTTCATTCCTCACCTCACCAAACAGATCTTGCCTCACAGGAACTCTGCACACCTGGTCTTACCACTAATAGCACTTGTGGCAACCAGGTACATTAAGGCTGCTCTACCTCACTCTGTGTCAGCTGACAGCTGAGACAGCATGGCAGATGCATATTGTTGTGGCCCTTAAAACCAGGGCTTAATTTATACACAAAAAGGAAGTGGAACTGTGGAGCCTGGTGGGGGGGGGGGGGGGTGGTAGAGGGAGGGAAAGTGGTAGGCCAGTGTCAGGAGCAATAGAAAAGAACAGTGACAGAATTCAAAATGGCATGGGACCGACACAATGGATCCATTTATAGCAACAGAATAAAATCAAAATAAACTGAACCATCTAACTTCTCAACAAATAGGGGTGTCCTGCATGGAGCGGTGGGTTCACCCCTAAACAAAGACATGGGGAGGAGTAGCCTGCACAGAGTGGCACCTACTCCGGCCATCTTACAGGGCAGACTAGATGGACCAAGCTGGTCTTTATCTGCCATCATTTACTATGTTACTATGGATTAAAGAGCATAATGACTGTTCTGCCTCAGGCTCTCCCCAATCCCCCCTCTTCCCTGTAGGTTGCTTGGAAGGGAAGACTGGAACAGAATAACCCAGTAGCTCTGAAGTCTGAAAAGAAGTGCCAGAATTGTGTTCAAGACAGTTCTCCCATAAATTAAGCCATGCTTACAAAACATGGAGAAATATGAATGTATTAGCATGTTAGGCTGTATAGCATTGCACAGACCAGAATTATTAGAGTGTACCAGAATTATTAGAGTGTCTATGTGCAGTTGACATTCCAAACCATTATCTAGTTTATATGGACTTTCTTGCACTAGCCCCAGCCCCCACAGAGGAAATGTCCCCATCAGCCAGGCCTAATATTTGGTACCTAAGAATAAATCATAGCAAAACTGATGTCCTATTTGTCACAAGGAATCTTAAGTTCGTACCTCCTCCGTCGCTGCTGATCAACAACATAGAACTGACGTCCAAACCCACGATCCGATACCTCGGCATAACATTAGATCAACACCTGGATATGACAATGCATGTGAAGAATGTGACAAAGAATATATATCATAAGATCAGAACACTACGCCACCTCCGTCCACTACTGGACTATACTGATTACCGATCAACCTTCCAGGCACTAGTCCTCCCACATCTAGATTTTTGCAAACATCATCCTCCACGGGCTCTCTCAATCAACCTTAAATCCACTTCGTCTGGCTATGAATACAGCTGCAAGAGTCCTCTCTGGGTCACCAAGGTCTGCTCATATAACGCCTATCATGAAAGACCTACACTGGCTACCTCTACAAGCCAGACTCTCATATAAGTCACTAGTCTTGACCTTCAAAGCCATGAATATCTACCCACCAACACCAATCAGAAAACTAATCCATAACACCCCTGAAAATAGAAGCAGAAATAGAAAATGTAATTTTTCAGTTTGTTCAATGTAAACCACCTTGATATCACGAAAGGCGGTATATAAGAAATGTTAAAGAAATAAATAAATTAAAGAAGGACTACAACTATGAACACCTTAATAGTTCCCAAGATGATGACATCATGTACTAAAGCTACATCAAACAGAGCTTTTTCATTATTCGCACCCAGGAACTGGAATATACTTCCCCATGAAATCCGCGGCATCAAAAGCCTATTACAATTCTGCAAAGCCATAAAGCATCACTTATTCACAAAATACTACCCAGAAGTGACCATGGACACTCACACAGCCAACAGGCCTCCCACTCACACCAAACACCTTAGCACCTTTATCCAATCAGAAAATGGTTAGTTCCCACAATATTTCACTTTACTACTATTGACCCATGCCACCCATGAATACACGTACAATATCCACTCGAGTTTAAATATGGTATATAATAAAAGCATATTCATAGTATAATGTTGATTGTACATAGTTATCCCTGTTATTCCATGTTATATATTCCCTTGTTCTCTGTAAACTCGATGTTACCTGTACACATTGCAGTATATTTTGTTCAATGTACACCGCACTGATTTTAATAGCGCGGTATATAAGAGATGTTAAATAAATAAATAATACAGTATGTTCCATTAGCATCACCTCAGTGCCTGTACGTTTTGAGAGTTCAGCTTTCTGACATCTTTCTGTCTCTTCTTAGCTGGCCATAAGCTATGGAAAAGGCAGGAACAAAGGTCTACAAACACAGCAGCTGTGTATGTACATACTTTTCAACTCGTGGAATAGCAGGAATTAGTCTTCACATATGGCTGACGTCGGCATGGACGGAGCCCGGCGTGAGAACATTCCCCAGCATCCAGTAGGAATGCTTTTGGGAGCATCGCTCCATGCATGCATGTCTGCCTTCCCGCCTTCCCAGTAATTCTCTGTGGAGCCATCAGGACCTTGTCCTAGTCCCACCGTGAAGAGCCTTCTTGAAAGTTTTTTTGGTACCTCCCCGATACTTCTACTTTGTCTTTCCGTCACCCAGAGCGGTTCCAAATCATTCCAGTGCCAGTTTCTTTTTTATTTTCAAATATTTTCTTTGTTTGTCATCGTGTTTTTCATATTGGGCACCATTGCCCATTTTCATTTGGCCTCCATTATTTTTTTAAAATGAAGAAACCCCACACTGGCTTTACAAAATGTACCAAGTGCCCTAGTACCAGCTCAGCCACTGACCAGCATGATTGGCGTTTAAAATGCTTAGGCTCAAACCACAATGTTTCAACCTGTGCATCCTGCAAGAACATGACAGCCAGAGGGCTCAAGAACTGAGAGCAGCAGGGCGTTAAGCTGTTTCAGTCAGACTCGGCCCCTTCAGCCAACTCCTCGGTGGCCTCCACGCCGTCAAAGTCGTTGCATGCTTCCCATTCATCATCAGTGCCAAAGCATAGCAAGAAGCATCGATCGGGGTCTTCATCAAACAAAGTATCTAAGGTCTCGGCATCAGCATCAAAAGGTTCCCATTCCTTGGCATCGACATCTGACTCTGATGCTCATCATCGGCATCGTTATTCATTGGCGGATCCAGACTTAAGCCTTCCAGCCAAACAGCCCCAGTGGGAAGATACCCTCTCCAAAGCCACAGAGAGGCTCGGGGATGCTCCCAGGACCATGTCCTCGGTGGAGCCTCTGATACCTTGCTTTGGGGATCGTGGTTCCAGCTTCTGAACCAGAGGTCTCACAATCCTCTCTAGTTTCCCTCATTGAGTGGGTCCAGGTCATCAAGCGGATTCTGACTACGATCCTAGTGGCCATTGTGCCAGAGCCTTCGAGGCCCTCGGGTTCTACCTCAGAGTGCACTGTTCCGGTGCAGTCACTCAAGGCCGGTGCTCCCAATGCTTCTGGAGCCCTCACCGAGGTATCGGTCCCTCCACACTCAGAGTCTCCATCAACCCTGGTTCGTTTTGGGGCATCACATGCAGTGTATCCCGACTCCGAGATGGCTCGTCAGGGTCATCGACCTTCGATGTCGGGCACTGAGCATCATTGGTACCGAGGCACCGGCAAACATTATTTTGATTTCCTACCAGACATGGATTTGATGTCATCCAACTCAGATCCTAAATCTGGTTTCTGACCCGTTCCAGGACATTCCATCGTATCCTTCTCCACCACATGAGAGGCATCTGTCCCCACCGGAGGACATGTCCTTTCAGTGACAACAGAACTGGAACCAAGAGCGGAGGAGTTAGATATCCTCCAGTATCCCTCGGAACCGAAGGCAGCAGCTACCTTCCTATTCATGATATCTTGAAGAACGTGATGGCTCGAATGTGGGAAGCACCACTCTCCACTCCTGCCATTATCCAGAGACTGGATACACTATATCGAGTTTCACTTTGCTTGGGTTTCCAGAAGCCATAACTACTTCACCACTCCATGGTAGTGGAGTCCGCCATGAGGAGGATCAAAAGTTCCAAGAACCATTCCTCAGTTCCTCCAGGCAAGGATGCTAGGACCCTCGATGCTTTTGCCAGGAAAGCATTCTAAGCTGTCATATTGGGTTCCAGGATAAATTCTTACATGCTCTCTATGGGAATATTCTTGAGGGATGTCTCCAGAGACTTATCTGAGTTTAGCTTCCTTCTCCAAGAGGACAAACAGGCTCCTCATAAGGCTCTGGTTCTTCATGCCCAGAACACTTCCAACTAGAGCAGTTTTCGATGCTTTTGAGGCTACTAGCAGGACAGCAGCAGTCTGTATTGGGGCAAGGAGGACTGCATGGCTGCAGGCCTCAGATCTAGAGCAGAGGGTACAAGATAAACTCATTAACATCCCTTGCAGTGGAGAGAATCTGTTTGGGAAGGGCTGTCATGAAAAGGCAGGGGAAATCGAAACATATGATCTCACCATAAAGTGCCTATCCAGAAAGACAGCTGATCAGAGCAAAAAAAAGACTTCTTCAAAAAGCCCTTCTACCCAAAAAAGAAGAGGTATTATCCATCCTACTCCTCATACTCTGCTTATCAGCCTCAACAATCCCAACAGAAACAACAGGGTCCTCGCCAACCCAGTAAACCTAAAACATCTAAGGCTCAGCCCACTCCACAACCTCAGCCTCCAGTGAGCTTTTGACTCCTTTTTAGAGGGCATAGCCAGTCGGCCCCTCCAGCCTCCCTTCCTGTCTCACATCCCAGGGAGATTAACAAATTTTGCCCACAAATGGCCCCTCATCACCCTAGAACCCTGGACTTTACAGCTCGTCAGGGTGGGCTAACAACTCAAATTCAAGGCTCTACCCCCCAATTTTTTTGTGGGCGAAGCCAATATGGATCTCCATCACTCCACTTTGCTACTGCAGGAGATCAGGTTTCTAACATCTCAAGAAGCTGTCAAAGACGTCCTTCTACCACAGCAAGGTCTGGAGTTCTATTCCTGATACTTCCTCATTCCAAAAAGTCAGGTGGCTTTAGGCCTATCCTCGACCTGAGAAATCCCAACAAATTCCTAGTGAGGGAAAAGTTCAAGATAATCTCACTACTGACACTTCTCCCTTATCTTCAGCAGGATGACTGGCTTTGCTCTCTGCACCTAAATGATGCTTACACACACATCTTGATCCACCCACTCTTTCAAGGGCACCACTATCAATATTGGGTTCTTCGCTTCAGGCTGGCTTCGGCACCAAGAGTCTTCATAAAGTACCTTGCGGTCGTAGCAGTCTACCTGCACACCTTTGGAATGTTCGTCTACCTTTACTTAGACGACTGGCTCATCAAGGAAGATACCCCTCAAATGGTCACCACATCACTTCAACAGACCATTCTCATTCTACAACAATTTGGATTTGTGGTAAATTACCCAAAATCCCACCTGACTCCAACGCAAACTCTGGAGTTTATACGTGCTCATCTGGATACAACAAGAGCTCGGGCCTACTTGCCAGAAGACCGCCTCCATCACCTAGTCATCCTGGAAACACACTCCAAACAGCAGATGACCCTCACGGCTCGAGACATGCTATGCTTCCTCGGTAACACGGCCTCCACAGTCCATGTTGTTCTATATGCTGATTTGCACATGCTCACAGCATAGTCGACTCTCTCTGAGCAATGGACGCAGTCAACAGGATTACCTTTCGGACAGGACTACCATTTCATCTCACCTGATGAACTCCCTCCATTGGTGGCGAGCACTCCAAAACCTTCTTGTAGGGTTACCTTTTCAAAGGTCTATACCACAGTGTACCCTGACTACCGATGCTTCCAAGCACAGCTGGGGAGCACATCTCCAAGACCTCACCACACAGGGCCAATGGACCCCTCGGGGGCCTCTCACCACATAAATCTTTTGGAGCTCAGGGCAATTGCAAATGCCCTCAGGGTTTTTTGTCCTCATCTAACGGGACAAATGGTACTTGTTCAGACCGATAATCAAGTTACCATGTTCTACATCAATAAGCAGGGCAGTACGGGTTCTTGCCTCCTATGCGATGAGTTGACCCATCTTTGGGATTTTGTGATATCCCATCACATTCATCTCCAAGCTGTTTATCTCCCTGGGGAGGAGAATCTGTTGGCCGGCTGGCTCAGCTGAGTCCTTCGTCCACACAAGTGGATGCTCTATCACCGGACGGCACAGCGCTTATTCCACTTATGGAGGATGCCCATCGTGGACCTCTTTGCTTCTCTGGTGAATGCCCAACTGCCTCGCTTCTGTTCAAGGATACCCTCTCCACATAGTGAAAGCTATGAGGGCAGGGTCTGCTTTAGGCATTCCCACCAATTCCTCTCATTCCAAAGACACTTCTCAAGTTACAATTGGACAGGGGCAAAATGATTCTAATCACCCCATTCTGGCCCCATCAACCATGGTTTCCCCTTCTTCATCTGACTCAGAGTCAGCCTCTCCAATTAGGCTGTGCACCCAACTGCTATCGCAGGACCAGGGGACACTACTTCATCTCAGCCTCAAAACTCTACGCTTGATGGCATGGCTGCTGAGCGCTTCACCCTCTCGGATCTTGGGCTCCCAGAGGATGTAACTCAAGTTTTACTTACTTCAAGGAAGAATTCTATAAGATGTACCTATGCCTTTAAGTGACGAAGATTTTCCCTCTGGTGCTCCCAGAGAGCTCTCAATCCTTTCACTTGTGCAGTGGAACACCTGCTGCAGTACCTTCTGCATCTCTCTTCATCTGATCTGAAAACTAATTCTGTTCAAGTACTCTTGAGTGCAATTGCAGTCTCTCACCGCTTAATTGGGGATCAATCAATTTCTTCTCATCTGCTGGTGGGGCAGTTCATGCATGTAGTTCATGCAGTTTAACAAAACCACCAATATGGCCCCCACGGTGGCATGGGACTTTAACATTGTTCTCATGCAACTTCTAAGACCCCCCTTTGAGCCCTTAACTACGGCTCCTCTCACTTAGAAAGTTGCTTTTCTCATTGCTCTGACTTCAGCACGTCGAGTCAGTGAGTTACAGACTCTGGTGGACTATATTCCTTACATTCATTTCCACCATGATAAGGTGGTCCTTAGGACTCACCCTAAGTTCCTTCCAAAGTTTTTTTTTTTTGTAATATCATTTTTATTGGTTTCACACAACTTACCAAATTTACCAAATAACAGACAGTGGAGCAAGCCAACACAGGGCCAACAAAGAACAAACTATATAACTGTCTAAAATAGAGATAAATTAGAGTCGAGATAACAAAAGCCAGAGTCACTGACAATGTCCATTTGCCTATCTACCCAGCCCAATCAGGGATCCCAGCCACCAATCACCCAAGCAACCGGCTGCCACCCAGGGATCCAGGGTACATCCCAGGGAGTGCAGGCAGAAAGTACCAGCCACTTGCTCTTCCATCCCACACTAGAGGAATAACCAACAGACCTTAAATCCCTAAATCCCACACCACCCACCCCTACTCCCGCCCTAGCCTCTCCCCCCCCCCTCCCCCCCCTTCCCCGCTTAGTGCCCCTAACAGCATTACCCCGGGAACCCAATCTTTATCAACTACCCACCTACTACTCAGCCCCTCATTGCTCACGCCCATATTACTCAGAGCCTGTAATGTTGTCGGTGTTAACAGTAGGTACTAGGGGGGCCCAAATGTTTTGATAGAAGGTCCACCGATTCCCACCAAGGAGGCGTGCTGTCCGACCTTCCATAAGGCGGAGGTCACCCATCAGTCCTTCCCACTCCGAAATCCCCGGGCCCTCCACCGTGAGCCAATGGCGCAGGATACATTGCTTAGCCACTAGAAAACTCCGGTCGCAGAACTTTCTCTGGGCGGTTGTTACAGGTAACTCCCCACCCCCTACATGAAAAAGACACCAAAGCGGACAAAGAACCACCACCCCATTTACCCAAACGGCCAATTTGGATTGGATGGCTTCCCAAAATGTTTGAATCACTGGACAAAACCAAAAGCGATGAGAGAGGGTACCCACTGTGCTTTTACAGAGACCACACACATCAGAAGATATGAGCCCCATCCGCTGCGCCCCCGCTTCCGCAACATACGCGCGCCACAACAACTTGAACTGGAGCTCGCGATAGCGAACCGCTTCAGAAATTTCCTTAATACCCGTAAATGCCGCCGCAGCTAACTCAACTGTGAAGTCCACTAGGCCATCATTGTTCCAACGCTCTACCAATTGAGTAAAATCACCCAAAGTACCAGGGCTTATTAAAAGGTCCTGCAACTGCCGCGTAGTAAGCAGTTCTTGACATTGTTCCAATACCAGCCAAAGACTACACCCTCGAGAAAGTATCAGGGCTCCTCCAGGAGTCCTACTCAGATAATGTCGAACCTGTAAATAATAGTAAAAGGATTCTTTCTGCAGGTGATACGTCTGCGATAAGGCTTGGAAGGAGTCCAGGCAGTCCCTATTCGCCATTCGCAACTGTCCGAGATACTCAATGCCCGCCCGCAACCAATTTTGGCTCCCCCGCCCAGTAGACCCTGGGGTAAACAGCCCATTGCCCCGCAAAGGGAGGCAGTCCGTGGTTCTCCACGGACATCCCCTAGTACGACAGAGGTATTGCCAGACTATTTGCAACATCCGCAAGTAAGGGGACATCCGCCATGCCATTGGGAGGGCCATACTTCCACAATGGAGCAGGTAAGCCCTATGCCACTTACCGGAAAATTGCTCGATTAAACCGAGCGGAATTCGTTCAGCATTCCCCATAACCACGTCACTCAGGCGACGCGTACCATAGACCAGATTATAAGAACGCAGAGGGGTCAGCGCCAGTCCCCCCTCCGCTACCGGCCTCATTAGCCGGTCTAACGCTATGCGGGCCCGGCGAGAACGCCACAGAAAATGACCCAGGTGCCTATGAAGGTCCCTAAGATCCCGTCGGGCCAACCAGAGTGGAAGATTACGTAACAAATATAGCCAACGGGGCCACTCCACCATCCGCACTAACGCCACCCGACCCATCAAAGAGAGAGGTAAATCCTCCCACCTCCGCAACCGTGCGACAGTCGAGCGAAGTAGCGGCTGCACATTGACCTCATACAGAGAGCGAAGGCGAGCTGGGATCTGAATGCCTAGATACCGAATGTGATCAACTGCCCAACTGAGGGGGAAAGTACCCTGCCAGCCACCTCGAGTTTGGTCCTCCACATCAAGTACCATGGATTTGGTGCGATTAATACGTAATCCAGAAAAGCCCCCAAAATGTTCAATCAACTGAAGTGCCGCTGGCAGGGAAGCCTGGGGCTTGGTCAAACATAGCAAAATGTCATCCGCAAACGCGCTTATTTTGATGCCCCCTCCCCTCCACGCCACCCCGGCAATCTGCGGAGAAGCTAGTAAAGATAGGAGAAGAGGCTCCAATTGCAGCACATATAGCAACGGAGATAGCGGGCACCCCTGCCGGGTGCCACGCTGAAGGAAAAACGGCTGGGAGCAGGTCCCCCCGACATCCACAATCGCCCGAGGGGCTGCATACAACGCTTGTATCCCCTGTAAGAAACGGCCCTGCAAGCCGAAACCTCGCAACGCCGCAAACATATAGGACCATGACACTCTGTCAAAAGCTTTTTCGGAATCGAGACTGACCAGGAGCAAAGGGTCTTGAGTACACCAAGTCTGCTCCATCCCCAGCAGCACCTTGGTAATATTAATCGAGGCCTCCCTACCTTTAACAAAGCCGGCCTGGTGCGGACCCACCAAGTCTGGAAGAAATAATTGAAGACGGGCAGCCAATATCGACGCAAATAGTTTTTGGTCCACATTGATCAAAGAAATAGGGCGATAAGAGGCCGGATCTTGAGGATCTTTGCCCTGTTTCGGTATTAACGTTATACGGGCCGTCCCCATATCTCTCGGAAACTCACCGGATTTCGTCACCTCGTCATACACGGCCCCCAACGTGGGAACCACCGCCCGCTCTAGCATTTTGTACGCCTCATAGGTGAAGCCATCGGGACCGGGAGCCTTGTGCGATTTGCCGGCCTTGATCGCCCTCTGGATTTCCTCCCCCTGGATGTCCCGATTTAACACTTCCAGGGCTTCCGCCCCCAACTGCAGTAAGGCAACATGCCCCAGAAAGTCCCTCACGACGGCCTCCGGTGCCTCCTCCGAGGCATACAGCCTTTCATAGAAGGAACGAAACACCTGCGCGATCTCCTCCGCCCTAGTATGGTGTCCCCCATCCTCGCCGCGAATTACCAGCACCCCCCGAGCCCCATCCGGACCCCGCACCAGTCGAGCCAACAGTTTCCCGGAGCGATCGCCATATCGAAAAAACTGATGACGGTAGTACTGTTGAGTCTGAATGGCTCTTTCCTGCAGCAAATCATTCAGCCGTTTCTGGAGTTCAAGATATTAGCTGGAGTTCCCTAGATAACCGAATTACCTCCGCACTAACACGCTTCCGCTCGGCCCCGACATAGGCAATGATATGTCCCCGTAACACGGCCTTGCCCGCCTCCCAAAAGGTAGCCACCGACTCCACCGTTCCCTCATTAAACTTGACATATTCATCCCAATGTTTACTCACAAAATCCCGAAAGTCGGGTCGGTTGGCGAGATGACTCGGAAATGACCATTTGACAGTGCCCTGGCGTTCCCCGCGCCAAGTCAGGCTCACCATAGCATGATCGGATATCAAAATGGGCCCTATTTCTACTTGCAAGACTTTCCCAAACCAAGATTGCGATACCAGAAAATAATCAATTCTCGACCACGTCTGATGGGCGCGAGAGAGATGTGTGTAGTCTCTGCTGGCCAAGTTGAGCACCCGCCAAGCATCCACCAACTCCCCAAAATCACAGAGATAGCTGACCCCCTTCCTCTTCCAGCTACCCCTCGTAGCCGCAGCTAAGTGGGAGCGATCCAGTACGGGGTCATGGGGGCAGTTATAATCTCCTGCCAAAATTACTGGAACCTTCGGGGCCGCCAGTACCTTGTGCAGAAGGGTTTTAAAGAAAGCATGCTCATAGTTGTTGGGGGCATACACATTCCCCAGAAAAAGTTCTTCCCCTTGTATTTTAAGATGGACAAAAAGAAACCGGCCATTAGGGTCCGCATCCACCTTAAGGGTTTCACACGCTAGATTCTTATGGACCAGTATTGCTACCTCTTTCCGGCGTGAATCGGACGGGGCAGAAAAAACCGTTCCCACCCAGTCCCGCCGCAGCTTGGTGTGTTCAAGAGCGGTTAAATGAGTCTCCTGTAACAAAGCCACCTGAGTTTTCTGCCACTTGAGTGCCTGCAATATTTTAGTACGTTTCACCGGGGTGGAGATCCCCCCCACATTCCAGGTCACAATATGTAGGTCAGGGTGGGTAATGCAGGTAGGTGAGATTGATATTCCCAATGGAAAAAAACTGCGTGCGGACATAGGGCAGCCCAGCCTCCACCCCAGCCCATCTCAGGAAATCTCTAGATATGGAAGAGGCCCACCCAAAAGGGGACCAACATCTGCCCCAGGGTAAATACCACGATGCCACTAAGCTTCCCCTAACCCCCCTTCCCCCCTCTACAATCCCCACTCCCCCCCGAACCATGCGAACCCTCCCCCACCCCTTATCCCCTACTACTCTCCCATCCTTCCCCTTAACCCCAAGAAACCCCATCTCTCCCATACCCCTCAGCATCCTCGGCTGAGGCTGAGGTCTGAATAATGCCACAGGGCAGTCACGCTCTCCCGCCCCCCCCCCCCCAAATAACCAAGCATGCACACAATAAAACGTAACACATCAGACAAACAGTGAATTATTGGCAAACACAGAAGGAAGAAAGAGACAAAAGTTGTGCAGATAATACAGACTAATCCAAGGGTACATGACCAAAGAGCCACTCAATCCTCTTTCAGCAGGATCGCTAAGCAGCTCATTGTGTCCAAGCACCGGTCCAGGTGAGCCGGCTCCACCAGCGTCAGGACAGGCCTTCATTGTGCTCGCTCCCTCCATAGCACATAGGGCCAACCATCAGCATGGGTCTTGCTCCGCCGGCAGCGTCGCTAGGAATTGCTTGGCCTTCCCAGCCTGTTCAAAGGTGTAGGCCTGTCCATGCAAAGTAACCCGGAGCGTGGCGGGAAAAGCCAAAGTAAAGCGGGCTTTCCGGCGAAAAAGTTCTGCACAGATTGGGGTAAATTCTTTCCGCCTGGCCGCTACCACCGCGGAGTAGTCCTGAAAAATCAAAATTTTCCGGTTGTTCAAGAGCAGCTCCGGTAGCCTCCGGTAGGCCTGTAAGATAGCAGCCTTATGTTGGAAATTGAGCACCCGAAGTATAACTACACGTGGTCGGGCCTCCTCCTCCTTACGGGCTCCTAGTCGGTGGGCACGTTCAATACGGAAGCAGCCTCGCAGCCCCTCCAGCCCCAAGACCTCCGGAAGCCAGTTCTCTAAGAAAGTAAGCAGTTCTTTCTCAGGCTTTTCCTCTCCGATTCCCAGAATACGCAGATTATTCCTCCTTGATCGGTTTTCGAGGTCATCAAGTTTTAATTGGATCTCCTGCAGGAGTTTCTCGTGCTTAGCCCTCGCTCTCTCATGGCCCCCCTCCTCACTCTCCAGGCTGGTGACTCGCTGTTCCAGCTCATCAACACGCTTTCCAAATTCTGTCATCGCGTCCTCCATGCCGTCCAGCTTTTTCATAAGCATGTCGAATTTGGGGTCTAAAAGCTTGACAACTTCTTTAGCAAGCTCCGCTGGAGCTGAATCGACACTCTCCCCCCCTGGGGATGGCGGCTGCGTCGATATCGACGTGGAAGGCCCGGCCTTGTGAGGTTTCTCGCGCTCCCGCTTTGGCGCTAAGGGCATGGTCTAAGCTCCTGAGTCGCAGCCCTGTTAGGGGAAAGATTCACACACCTTCTCACGAAGACGGGAGGAGAGGGAAGGCGTTTTTAGCAGAATTTTATGCCGATTTAGGAATGTGGCTGCCCCGGAGCAAGCGGGAAGCGTCCGCGCTCACTCACGCATCACGTGACCTCCCTTCCAAAGTTTTTACACCTTTCCATCTAAACCAAACCATATCTCTTCTGATCTTTTTTCCTTGGCCACACACTTCTAAGGCGGAAGCAACCTTTCACACTTTGGACTGCAAAAGAGCACTTGTGTTCTATCACCAATCTTCCCAACTGTTCGTGTCTTTCGACCCTAGTCACCTGGGTCTTTCGGTTTCCAAAAGGACCATTTCCAACTGGATTGCTGACTGCATATCTTTCGCATATGCTCAAACTGGTCTATCCTTTCAGGGACATGTCACGGCACACAATTTCTGAGCCATGGCTGCTACGGTAGCCAATCTTCGCTCTGTCTCACTTTCCGAGATTTGCTTCATACCTTTGCTGCCCACTGTTGCCTTGACAAAGACTCCGGTTGAGATGCTCAATTCGGACAAGCCATCTTAAGAAATCTCTTTCAGAATTAGGGAAACTCCACCCACCATCCATCTTCGACTACCCAAACAGAAGGGTGCCCAAAGGGCTGAGTCTGATGAAACCCTACTTTACCCTGTTTTTGTTCTGATCTCCTCCCTCCTGCCAAGTAATCATGGGCTAAGGAGTCCCATATGTGAAGACTACATTCCTGCTTGTTCCTGGAGATAGGTAGTTACTCACCTGTAACAGGTGATCTCCAGGAACAGCAGGAATTAGTCTTCACAACCCGCCAACCTCCCCTCAGAGTTGTCATCATTCCATTTTCTATTTACCTTTTTCTCTTACGGGTTTTTTTCTCCACTATAAACATAACTGAGGAGAATTACTGGGAAGGCAGATACGCATGCATGGAGCGATGCTCCCAAAAGCATTCCTATTGGATACTGGGGAGTATTCTCATGCTGGGTTCCGTCGATGCCAGCATCACCCATATGTGAAGACTAATGCCTGCTGTTCCCTGATGGCACTTGTTACAGGTGAGTAACTACGCTATTTCTTTTTTTATTATTATTATTTTTATTGTCAAGCGAAGTGCACACAATTTGATTATACAAACACAATATTTTCAACAATATTGATCCCCGCATACACTATCTGCTAGGCTATTTTATACACAAGAAATTAAACAACCTGCCACTTGTTTTTTTTTTTTTTTTTTTTTTCCCTTCCAAATCCCCCACCCTCAACTCTACTTCACATATCGACTATATGATGTAACGAATCCCCAGGACCTTACAAATTGGCTCAAATTTAAATAACTCTTCAATCCGCATTATGCTCCCACAGATACCTTATCTGCAATCCAGTTAGCGTATTTAGACCAAGTATTCTCAAAGCGTGTCATTTTGGAATATTTTAGGGCAGTCAACTTACTCATTAAGTATATTTGATCCAAGGCTTTCTCCCAGTCTCCCACAGTTGGTGGAATTTCCTGTCTCCATTTTCTGGCTATCGCTAGGCGAGCGGCCTCACAGCCAAGAGTGATAAAGCCCACATCCTCTTTTTGCAGTTCCCTACTATGGATGTCCAGTAGGGCCACCCCTGGGTTGGGTATGAATTTCTTCCCAACTATTGTATTTATGTTCTGAACACTGCATTCCAGCACACTTGCACCTTTATACAGGACCACCAGATATGGAAAAAGGTTCCTCTGGCTCCACAATTACGCCAGCATAGCCCGTTAGTCTTCCCATAGATCCTTTGTATCATGTCAGGTGTCATGTACCACCTGTGCATAATCTTATAATTATGTTCTTTAAGATTTGAAGCCAGTAGGCCTTTATACCAGTGGACAGAGATATTGCCCCAGGTCTGCTCCTCCAGTACCATCGCTAGGTCAGCTTCCCATTTCCTTTGAAATGCTTCTTTCCCTCCCTTGCTTATCTCTATAATTTTATATAATTGGGTAATGACCCCTTTAACCTTGTCCTTTGTGAACAAGTTCTCAATTGGCTTTAGTTCATCTTTTAAACCTGCAAGAACTTTATTTTAAATATAATGGGAAACCTGTATATAATGATAGTGGTCCACTCTTTTTAGTAAAAACTCTTCTCTAAGGTCTTCAAAAGACCTAATTTTCTTCCCTTCTAAAAATTGGCCTACATTACATAGATTGATCTGAGCCCACCTCTCTGCAAACGCCCCTTGCATTCCCAGCGGGAAGTCCATATTTCCCCTAATAGGGATCCACCTAGTTTTGCACTCTGCTCCTAGCCATTTATTTCTCCACTTAAACCATGTTTGAAACGTTAAGAACACAAAAGGGTTAAGGCACTTAGGTGTCAGCTGGTTCCCCCTGGGCAGCCAAAGGACCTCATTCAAGGAGGGTACTCCCAGAGCCACTTTTTCCATTTGAATCCATGCTTGACCTTTATGCACTCCCTATTCGAAAACTGCCCTCAGCTTAGCTGCATTGTAATACCTAGTTAGGTCGGGGATCGCCATGTCCCCATTTTCCTTACCTCTCACTAAAATCTGTTTAGGTACTCTAGCTCTTTTCCCTTTCTATACAAATTTCCACAATAACCTTTGTATCTTATTCAGGTCCCCCCCCCCTCCCCACCCGGGATGGAAATGGATAGTGTGCTAAACAGGAAAAGTAATCTGGAAGGACGATTATTTTCACCGCTGATATTTTTCCGCTCAATGATAGGTCCACTCTTTCCCATACTTCTAAGTCTCTCTTAATTTTACCCTCTGGGGTGTATAGTTCGTCTCAAATAGATCTGAGAGCACAGATGTCAAGTGAACTCCCAGGTAGCGAATGCTCCATTTTGCCCACTTAAAGGGGAACAAATTCTTTAATTCTTTGTCCTTCTTGTTCGGAACTGAAATATTTAGGACTTCCGATTTTGATGCGTTCATCTTGAAACCCGAAACTAACCCAAAGTTATCCAGCTCCCTTATCAATGCTCCTAATGTTTGTTTAGGAGATGTTACTATAAACAACATATCAGCCACAAACAGGGACACCTTGCACTCTCCCTGCTCCCATTTTAAGCCTTTGATCTCTCCTGATGCTCTCACCCTTTGTGCCAAGGGCTCCATGGATAGAACAAATAGTAGTGGGGACAGTGGGCATCTCTGCCTCGTCCCTCTCGCTAACTCAAAGGCATCTGTATATTCTCTGTTTATTCGTAAGACGGCTAATGGGTTTTTATATAGAGTTTTTATCCAATCTAAATATTGACCCCCAATGCCCACTTTTGCCAAGGTCTGGATCAGAAAGGGCCATGATACTCTATAAAAAGCTTTCTCTGCATCTATCATCAGCAGCAATAATTCTTCATTCCTAGTCTTGCCTTTCCATAGTACGTTTAGGACTCTTTTTATGTTGTCTGATGCCTGCCTACCCGGGATGAATCCTGATTGATTCGTATGTATGAGCTGTGGCATGTGTGGAAGCAATCTATTAGCTAACACTCTAGTAAAGATTTTTAGATCAGAATCCAAAAGAGAGATCGGGTGGTAGGAGTCGCACTGGCTTGGATCTTTACCCACTTGAGGTATTAGCGTTACTCCCGCTACTCTCATCGATTGGCATAGTTTTTCATCTGTTCCTAATGCATTATATAATCGAGTGAGAGATTCAACCAGTATTGGGGCTAGGACCTTATAGAATTTATTGGGGAAGCCATCCGTTCCTGGGGTCTTACATAGCAGTAGCTCTTTGATGACCTTGAGCACTTCCTGGCAGATGATAGGCCTGGAAATAGTTATCACTTCCTCCTCATTAAATTTTGGTAACTGGATCTCCTCTAAATACTTTTGTACATCCTCCTGAGGTAAGGTGTTTTCAGGAGTGTAAAATTCTCTATAGTACTCCATGAATCTAGCTTTAATCTCCTCCCTTCTCCTCAGTTCTTTACCACACCTATCTCTAATTTTGTGTATGTGATTCCGAGTTTGTAGTTTTTTAAGTTGGTGTGCTAAAAGACGACTGGGCTTATTACTAAATTCGAAGTAATTTTGTCTGAGTTTCTCTTGAACGTATTTTATTTCGACTAGTTCAAGTTCATATAATTGTTGCCTTATGCTCATTAGCTTTTTAAGCGGCTCCTTATTTAAAATACCCTGTTTCTGCCTTTGTTCCCACATTCTGAGTAATTCCCTCAACTCTTCTTTTTTGGCCTCTTTGTTCTTTTTAACATTGGTTCCTATTGCAATGAGCTTCCCCTAACCACTGCTTTCAGGCAATCCCAGACCACCCCCATAGAACACTGCCCATTATCATTATTCTGAAGGTATTTTGAATACAGTCTTTAATTTGCTGAACTATCCAGGGCTCATCCAATAATGATTCATTCAGAGTCCAGGATCCCCTCTTCCCTCAGAAATCTCCCCAAACTGGGGCATGATCCGACCATGTGCTTTCCCTAATTGCACTCACTGCCATGTCTATCCTTGTGTAGGAGCCATGGGTTGGTGAGTAAAATGTATAATCTCTTTCCCAAACATGCATATCTCTCCATATATCTACTAAGTCCAACTCCCTCATAAATGCTTTTAGTTTTTTCCTTTGCTTTGCATTGCCACTACGGTTCCCCCGGGAAGAATCCAGTTCCGGATTTACTTTGACATTGAAATCTCCCCCTACTATTAGATGGCCTTCACTAAAATTGAATATTGTAGGTTTCACTTCTTCACAAAAATCTCCTTGAGCACTATTAGGGCCATACAAGTTCTTTTGTATATATTTGATCTAGGTATTTAATTTTTAGTAACAAATACCTGCTTCCCTCATCTTTCTTTACTTCCAAACATTGGTGTTGAACCCCCGAGGCTATCAGTATTCCCACTTCTCCCTTTTTCTTTTCCCGGAGATTAGACGCAAACCACAGCTTTAGATATCCCTGATTTAACAGTCTTCTCTCACCACAGATGGTTAAGTGTGTCTCTTGTAGTAAGATTATATCTCCTTTTAATCGATTGGCCTCTTTAAAGTAATTGCCTCTTTCTGTAGGAGTTTAAACCTTTTACATTCAGAGATACAATTTGGAAGTTATATTTTACTCCTCCAGCCATTTTCCATTTGATAGAACTCTATCTCTATTTTGTAAGGTCCCTTTTTCCCCCTCCTCAACACCCATCCATCCTCCCCCACCCCACCCTTCCCTTTCTTTTACATCGAGATTTGACCCTTTCCATTCCTCAGAGGCATGAGTCCCTGCCACAGTTACAATTTTTCACCTACCCCCCAATTCTTATAACATTTCTACACACATTGGAACTCCGTTAATTCACCCAATTACTCAAGTCACACAGTCTTATGCTTCCAAGCATTTCCTTTAATTCTTTGCCTGCATTCTTGGTGCCTTTGGTCTTCTGTCACCTTAAGCGATGATTTCCCTGTGTTGCTCTCTGCCACCCAGCACTCGTGGGGCTCATTCTCTTCTGTTCCCCTTCCTTTTCTACCGACACCACCGACAGGTAAGCCCATATGACAGATTTCATTCCTTTGATGACCTCTTCTACTGTATGGGCTATTATAGTATTTCCCAATATAGTGAATTGCAAGCCAAAAGGGAAGGTTAAAAGATAGAAAGCCGAGGGTAGGGCTAAATGGCCAATTTTCCCAATGGAGAAAGGTGAATAGTGGTGTACCGCAGGGATCTGTGCTGGGTCCGCTGCTTTTTGACATATTCATAAATGACCTGGAAAGTGGAATAACGAGTGAGGTGATCAAATTTGCAGATGACACAAAACTATTTAAAGTTGTTAAAACCCAAGAGGATTGTGAAAAATTGCAAGAGGATCTTGATAAATTGGAAGACTGGGCATCAAAATGGCAGATGAAATTTAATGTGGACAAGTGCAAGGTTATGCACCTAGGGAAGAACAACCCAAACTATGGTTACACGATGCAAGGTTCCACATTAGGAACCACCACCCAGGAAAAAGATTTAGGCGTCATTGTGGATACCATGTTAAAACCCTCGGCCCAGTGTGCAGCGGCGGCCAAGAGAGCAAATAGAATGCTAGGTATGATAAGGAAAGGAATGGAAAATAAAACAAAAGATATTATAATGCCTCTATATCGTTCCATGGTGAGACCGCACCTTGAATATTGTGTGCAATTCTGGTCGCCGTATCTTAAAAAGGATATAGCGATTTTAGAAAAGGTTCAGAGAAGAGCCACCAAAATGGTAAAGGGGATGGAAGGATACTCCTATGAAGAAAGGCTAAAAAGGTTAGGGCTCTTTAACCTGGAAAAGAGACGGCTGAGGGGAGATATGATAGAAGTCTATAAATTAATGAACGGAGTGGAACGGGTAAACGTAGATCGATTGTTTACCTTATCAGAATATAGAAAGACTAGGGGACATGCAATGAAGCTACAGGGTAAACTATTTAAGACTAATAAAAGAAAATATTTTTTCACTCAACGTGTAATCAAACTCTGGAATTTGTTACCGGAGGATGTAGTAAAGGCTGTTAGTGTAGCTGGGTTTAAAAAAGGTTTGGACAAGTTCCTGGAGGAAAGGTCCATAAACCATTATTAAGAAGTGACCGAAGATATCAATGCTTGACCCAGTACAAGCATTGTGAAACTTGTGTCTCTTGGGGAAACTGCTAGGTACATATGACCTAGATTGGCCACTGTTGGAAACAGAATACTGGGCTTGATGGACCTTGGTTTGACCCAGTATGGCATATCTTATGTTCTTATGTTAAGAGACACTTATAATAAATCCTCTCCTCTCTCAGCTACGTAGTGATAGCTTTAAATTCTCATCTCCTCGTTATAGTTATTGCTGAGATGTCCGTGTATATCTCGACTGGCTGATTTTCCCATTGTAGTTTGCCCATCTTTCGCGCTGCCTGCATGACCGCTTCCTTTGTGCTAAAGTCATGGAAACACGCAACTATGTCTCTTGGCTGGCCTTCTCTCCGCGGGCCAAGCACCCTATGCCTTCTATCTATATTAAAACACATGTTATCTGTCGGAATCTCTGCCTGCTGCAGAAGAGCTTTACATAGCTATTCCACCATCACTTTATAATTATGGGACCCCTCTTTTTCCAGGATACCCCTTATATTGGAGCATTTAGTTCTGTTCTCCAAATCTTCCAGTTTTTTGTTTTTTTTTAAATTCTGTTTATTCACTTCACATGAGAAAACCTACAAACGGCATAAACAGAGAATTTTCCTTTTCATAGATACAGAAAAACTAAACCCAGGTGGGGCTGTGTCTTGTCCACCACTCTGGGTACAAACAGCAAAGGAACAATAGAATACAACAGAGCCAAAATACTCCAATCCCCCCTCCCCCCACCCACCACCGGGAGCACGGCACAATAAGGAGCACTGAACAATAATCATCTCCAACATCCACTATCCCACCCGCAAGACCTCACTACAGGCTTTAGGTCCCAATCTTTGAATGTAGGGCAGCCAAATTAACAAAAAATGAGCCCATCTCTGGGGGTGCCCTAGCACACTCCGCCGCTCCATTAGTAATAATTGGTGTAAACTATTACGCCATTCACAGAACGTAGGGGCCATAGATTCGCGCCAGCGGCGAAGTAGGGGCCCTTTACCCACCAGACAGGCTTTGCGCACCAGAAGTTTCTCCCATCTGCCCTTTGGGTGGAGCGGTCCCAGCTGATCAAACACCACTAACATCTCTGTCCAGCAAATACGCTGACCCAGAAGACCGGTAAGAAATGCCCCGATTTGTTGCCAATTGCGACGGATATAGGGACAACCCCACCACATATGACCCAGGTCCGCCAGAGAGCAAGAACATTTGGGGCATCCGCCATCCAAAGTCAGATGGCTTCAAAGTGCACGCCGCTGGGAAAAATAAGCCCGATGGATACATTTAAACTGTATTTCACGCCAACGGACCCCCTCCACCAAGTACGCAATCCGGCCCAAAGCCGCCCGAACAGTACCCGAGGGTATGTCCCGCCCTAATTCCTTCGCCCTGAGGCCTTCTAGTACAGTGAAATCAGGGGGAGAGCCAAGCCGGTCCAACCGCCTCTTAAAAGCAGCAATAGTCGGTGGAGAATCCGCTCCCAGAGCTAAAAAGTCTAAGATCCGCGCTGAATGCTCCGAATGAAGCTCACGTTGGGGCAAAGAACTAATATAATGTGAAACCTGCATATAAGCAAAGGTAGATGCACCTGGGCGCAAATCATATTCTCTACAAAGCGTTCCCAGTGCCTTACAGCTGCCGTCAGCGGTCAACAAGTTCCCTAAGCGCCGGATGCCCAACCGCCCCATTGCCGATAGGGAGCCGAGTCCGAACCCGGCGGGAAGCAAACATTACCTTGTATAGGTAGCCAGCTCAAGGTCGTAGGATCGCTACCCCAATACTTATTTAACTGTTGCCACGTTCGCCGGGCCGCCTTAAGCAGAATACTGCTCATCAAACGAGTGGGCAAGGCCGCGGGCTGCAAATGCAAAACCGCTTCCAAAGTATGCGGGGCAACAAAAGCTTCCTCTAAACTACGAGGAGTATAGGTCTCGCTATCTCCCAACCAGTCGCTCAGGTGCCGTGCTTGGCATGCTAACGCGTACTTCCAAAGATCCGGGACCCCCACCCCCCCACCCATCGCCACCCCCCTCTCATTCTAGCCAGCGATATACGGGCTTTAGACTCCTTCCAAAGGAACCCCCGGATCTCCTTCTTCAGACGCAACAAATCTCGCCTCAAGAGCCAAACTGGGAGAGTTTGTAGCCAGTAAAGCACTCGCGGGAAAATCACCATCCCTAAGGCGGCCACTCTACCCAGGAGAGACAGGGGGAGGGGCGCCCAGGCCTGTAGCTGTGCTCGGAGCTTAGAAAAGATACGTTCGAAGTTCATGGGGTATAGCAGCATCGGTTTCTTAGTCAATAAAATGCCCAGGTAGACAAAGGAATTGCCTGCCCAACGAAGGGGGAATGGGTCTGGCCAACTCTCCCGCAATGTACCCCCCACGTCTAGGGCCTCCGATTTAGACATATTAATACGTAACCCCGCAAATTCGCCATAAAGCGAGAGCTCCTCAAGTAAGTGAGGCAAAGACTGCCGGGGAGACGTAAGATGAACAAGTATGTCATCCGCAAAAGCAGCCACCTTAAAACTATGAGACCCAATTCGCCCGCCACGAATGCATGTAGAGCCCTCTATCTGCCGGATCAGCGGATCTAAAGTCAACACAAAAAGCAGAGGGGATAGAGGACAACCCTGACGGGTGCCCCGTTCCAAACAAAAGTCTTCCGAAACCACCCCATTACAGAGAACTCCTGCCATCGGGGCCGCATATAGCAAAGCCACCATCTTACAGAAGGGGTCACCCAGCCCATAGCAAGGCAAAAGATATTGCAGATAATCCCAATGCACCTGATCAAAGGCCTTTTCGGCATCAAAACTAATTACCAAAGACTGAAGATCCCGCTCACGCACCCATTCAAGGGAAGCCAAAATTCTACGTAGGTTCTGCACTGCATACCGCCCTTTAACGAACCCAATCTGTGATTCATGCACCAGACCTCCCAAAACTGAAGCAAGTCGATCTGCCAAAACCTTAGCCAAGACCTTCGAATCAAAATTCAATAAGGAGATAGGCCGATACGATGCTGCTTGAGTAGGGTCCTTCCCCGGTTTCCGAAGTAGGGTAATGTGTGCATGATTGGCACCTCGGCCAAAATGCCCCTGGGCCACCCGGCAATGATATAAGGCAACTAAAGAGGGAGGCACTAAGTCCCCTAAAAGTTTATAAAACTCTGTCCCGAACCCATCGGGGCCAGGCGCCTTACAACAACTAGCCTTCTGAATAACGCGACAGACTTCATCAACCGTCACCGGAGCATCCAAAAGTGCCCGCTGATCCGCCTTCACTTGAGGCAACTGTATGGTACGTAGATAGTTCCGCATAACAGTAGGGGCCCCCTCCCTCCGCGCGTAGAGCTGTTGAAAAAAGGAGCGAAACAACTTGGCTATGGCGGCACTACTGTTATGTAAACGCCCCTGATCATCACGAAGCGCCGCTATCAACCGGGAACCCTGCTTACCCCGTAGGCAGCGTGCCAAAAGTCGCCCAGGCTTGTCTCCAAAGCGGTAAAGTTGATATCTATAATATAGATGGGATTTTTTCGCTCTCTGATGAAGTAATTCATTCAGAGTGGTCTGCAGCTCCCACAGTAGTCGGTTATTACTGGCTGTGGGGTCTCCCACACACCGCCGTCGAGCTCTCATGACCTGCTTTTCCATCTGAAGAATCTGCAATGCCAGCAATTTGCGCTTCCGTGCCACATATGCAATGGTATTGCCCCTCAAAACCACCTTGGCCGTTTCCCAAAACAACTCCGGATCCTCTGTGTGCTGCGCATTATGTCCTGCAAAGTCCTGCCAGCATTGTCTAATGTAGGTGCGAAATTCCGTATCATAGTATAATCCCAGGGGAAACCGCCAGAGCCTAGGTGGCGTCGCCAAGTCCCCCCACCCCAGATCCACCCACACCGGAGCATGATCCGATACCGCACTAGGGCCTATCTGTGCCTCTCCAATCTGTACAAACAACCGTTCCGAAACCAGCACATAATCTATTCGAGCGCTAGTTCCATGAGCTCTCGATTGATGGGTAAAATCTTTCTCTGACGGATGTAATAGGCACCAAGGATCGACAAGTCCCAGGCGAGCACATAAGCCTCGTAGCGCCTTGGTGGTTGGCACTCGCATCTGCTCCCCCCCCCCCACCCGTCGTATCCATCTCTATATCTAACACCCCATTCAAATCCCCGGTAAGTATCAATGGGACATCAGGAAGTTGCTCCACTCTAGAAGCCAGTCGGGCATACAACGCCCGGTCCAGAACATTGGGACTATAAAGGTTACCCAGCAAGATCGGCCTACCCTCCAAGCGACCACATAACAAAATGTACCGGCCTTCCGGATCAGCGCACTCCTGCTCCAACTCAAAACGAACCCGTCTATTAATCAAGATGACCACTCCACCCTTTTTTCCTTTAGCAGGAACACCCCAACTCTGTCCCACCGAGGTCTTCTGCAATTTGGTATGCTCCTCGGCTGTCTGGTGGGTTTCCTGCAACATGGCAATGTCACAGTTTAATCAGGCTAGGGCCTGCAACACTTTATATCGTTTAATCGGGTTACCTATCCCGCACACATTCCAAGAGATAACCCTCAGAGGGGACAGTGGTTAGGCAATAGCACGTTGGAAGGTCTAACAGAAAAGTTTGGTGGGGCCCTCAATAAGGCGCTCCTAGAGCATAACCATAAAGGCAATTGATACAGTCGTTGTGCTCCCCGCAGCTCCCAAACCCCATCCCTCCCCCCACCCTTCCCAACCCCCTACCCCCTCCGCCCACCCCACCCCCTCCCCCTTACCCTCACCCACCTTACCCCTACTCACAATCTCCAACCACCAATCCACTCCCATCAAGAGTCACCTAAATGATGCGTGTGGGACCTCCTCCCCCCTTCCAAAAACTGCACCGGAATTATGAAACCCCCTAGGGGTAGTCTGAACCCACATCCACCATAATTTATAAGACCTAGGACAGCTACCCCCCCCCCCCCACTGGATCACCTCATAAATCCCACAATACAAAATAATACGGTACAGCCATCAACATTCACACCCCACCCTTTTCCCTGCATTGACATGGTAATACAACCCAGTTTAATAACCATTCATACATTAACACAAACATCCACAGTCCTATAGCCCATGGGAGGCCACCATCCGCTCTCAGCGCTTGGTAAGGGTTGAGAAGTCCAGTCCCGATAATAGTCCAACCGGGATCTCCGGAGCTAGCAAGCTGCATAGCCCCAAGATAGCAGCGTCACAGTCTCGGGGCCGCTCAGAGCAGGCCAGTACGACCATCGCCGCCCATCAGTGGAGGCCACTACCCCTGAGTCAAAGGCCCGCATTTATGGTATCCAAAACTGACTGCTCCACTCCCGGTACAGGCGAACTGGAGTCAGATCCAGGGCTTCACAGCCTCTGCAATAGGCACTCGAGGGGGGGGGGGGGGGAAGGCCTCGTAACCAGGCCACAGCTTCACTAAGACCAGTCCTCCAGCAGAGCGGGGAACAGCAATCAGCCTCCGCCGCCGCCCCACGCCAAAAAGGGCTGCCCGACAAAGCACCACATGTCCTCAGAGCAAGCATCACTCTCCCAGGTTTGAGGCTCCCGGCACCAGCAATTGTTCCACATAGGGACGGGCTTCCTCCGCTGAATCGAACACCTGGTAGGTGCCCTGATTGAGCACGTGCAGACGGGCAGGATATTGAATGCTGAAGCGGACATTGGCCTCAATCAGGCGCTGGCATAACTGGGCATAGGCCTTGCGACGAAGGCTGAAAGCCGCCGAGTAATCTTGCACAATGCGAATCTTTGCTGTCTCCCACTCGACGACACCTTTTTGTTTGGCTATACGTAGTACAGTGTCTTTTTGCGGATAGCACAGGTATCAGGCCAGAACCACTCAAGGCCGGCGGTCTCCTGTTTGCTGTTTGGGCCCCAGCCGGTGAGCTCGCTCCACCACGATAGGCCCGGTCAAACTAGCCCCATCATGTAGAGAGGTTCTCAACATACTGCCGCAAGTCTTTATCCGGGACAGACTCGGGGATACCCAGAAACCGCAAATTATTGCGGCGCGAGCGGTTTTCGAGGTCGTCCAGCTTCGTAGCAGGTGCCTTAGAGGCCTGCTGTACTGCAATTAGCTCCTGTTGCAACTGTTCCATATCATCTTCTGCTCGGGAAATACGGGTCTCTGCCTCCTGTACCCGAGAGCCCAGTGAGCCCAGAGAGCTCTGAAGTGTGTCCATTTTGGCATGTAAGGCATCAAATTGTAAAGAGAGTGCATTAGTGACCGCGGCAGAAATTTCCTCCGTCAGTGTTGGGGAAGCCGCAATGTTATGCTTCGGGGGGGATTCCGCCATTTTTAAGGTACTCGCAGCGCGGTCTTTGTCATGCCTTCCCGCTTTCACCGCAGTCACCATTCTACAAGACAAGGCACAGCAGGTAGCTCGTGGGGGTAATTAGCACAGTGAACCCCGGCTAGTCCAAATTCGGTGCAAAACACAGCACAAAAACAGCCTTAGGGGGAAGAAGGGCCCGGAGCGCGAGCAGCCCACGTCCTCTCAAGCTCACCGCATCATGTGACTCTCCAAATCTTCCAGTTTTATCCACAAGTCACCCATCTCAACATTGGTAAGTTCATTTTGCTCTTTTATGTTATAGAGTAGGCCCTTCTATTTTATGTTCTATTATTTCAACTCATTGCCCAAGTTTGTGGATATCATCACTTAACTCTCTGATCCATGACTGTGCCTCTGATTTGAAGTTAGCCAGATCCTGGTGGATGGTACCGAACCATTCTTTGAGTTCTTTTTTAAGTGCGCTCAGCTCTCCTTCGTGCGGTTCCTGCCCCCCCCCCCCCCCCCCCCGGCATATTTTTCTTTTCTTCCCCTGCTGACCTGTTTGGCGCCATCTTAGCTTTGGTCCCAGTCACACCAGGAGCTGCCTTAAACTGAAGGTTTTTAAGTCTGGTCTTGTTTTCTTTTGTGCCATTCACTGTGGGAGTACCACCAATGTGATTGCTATGTGGTCCTTACTCTGACATCAGGGGTTCCAACTAGTTTGGTTGATCGTATCTTCCCGACGTCGGGAACTTTACAGCGCGGCTACCATCTCAGCCACTGACATCACTTCCTCTTCTAACTACGCTATTTCTGCTGTCTGCAGATGCCTCTGTTTCAAAAACTACCCACTTCAGGCACAACTTCCATTGCTTCTTCAACCGATGGCCCGTCAGATACTCCAAACAGAGCCTTATCGCATACTTGGTCCACCTTTCATTCCCTTACTACTGCGGAAGTGTTGCTGGCTCTTTCCAAGGCTTGGAAGACCCACCTGTTCATTAGATCCTATCCCTTCAGCCTGGCTGATAGAACCCTTTTTGCAGCTGGTACCTCTCATTACCGCTATGTTTAACTCTAGCTTATCCTCCGGCCATTTTCCCTCCTCATGGAAATCCGCTATAGTTCATCCTCTTTTGAAACAATCTTCACTTGATCCCTCAGTGCTTTCCCATTGGCGCCCGGTTTCCAACCTTCCTTTCCTAGCGAAAGTGTTAGAGCGTTTTGTCTTCTTACAGTTATCCTCTCATGCCGAAGCTACTAATTCTCTTCACCCCCGGCAAGCAGGTTTTAGGGCAGGGCACAGTACCGAAACAGTCCTCCTGGCCCTGCTGAACGAGATTCATGTTGCCCATGACCGTGGAGATATCTCACTCTTGGTTTCACTAGATCTGTCAGCAGCCTTTGACCTAATCGACCATCGTATCCTTCTCTCTCGTCTGTTTGACATTGGCTTACAGGGATCGGTATTATGTTGGTTCCGTTCTTTCCTTACTGCCCGTTCCTTTGTTGTCTGTGCCAATCACCAATCCTCTCCATCTACTTCCCTGTCCTGTGGGATACCTCAGGGATCTGTCTTATCCCCCCTACTCTTTAACATCTTTCTCGCCCCCTCCCCCTCTTAGTCCAACAGTTCCCAGTTTCTGTCTATATTTATGCGGATGATATAGTTCTTCTTTTCCATACCTCTCCGGTTAATATTGACATCACACCGCTTAATACTTGTCTTACTCATGTTGCAAACTGGCTTTCCTCTAATTTTCTTCATTTAAATCCATCCAAATCCACAGCCATGTGGGTCTCACTGAGTACCTCTTGTCCAGACATCACTCCTCAAATAAATTCTGTTCCCGTTCCACTTACCTCTTCTTTCCGTTATTTAGGAGTGACCCTGGACTCCTCAATGTCTTTCCATGAGCATATATCTAATCTTTCCCGTCGTTCTTTCTTTATATTGCGACAACTTCGATCAGTCCGTTCTGTTTTGCCCATTGATTCTCTTATTACCCTTTTACTGGCTTTGGTCATGTCCAGACTGGACTATTGCAATGTGGTCTATGCAAATCTCCCAGCTTACCAACTCCAGCGCTTACAGCTTTTGCAGAATACAGCTGCCCGACTTGTTACTTTTGCTCGTAGATCCGATCATGTAACCCCTCTCTTGTATCATCTTCACTGGCTCCCACTGCGTTTTAGGTTCAGATATAAGTTCCTCATTCTAACTCATAGAGCCATTTACACCTCAACCCCTCAGTATTTAGCAAATCTGATCTCCCTCCATACTCCCAATCGACAGCTTCGCACCTTGCATGCCAATCGTCTATATCACCCTGCCCCTGCACAAACTCATCTAGAACAGGCACGCCATGCCGCTTTCTTTTTTCTGGGACCCTCACTTTGGAATTCACTACCATCCTCTCTCCGGTTAGAATCCTCCTATCACAATTTCAAAAATCTACTAAAAACCCATTTATTCCAACAGGCATTTGACCTCCTTCCTAGTAGTCCTGTGTAGTCATTTGTTTGTCTGTCCTTTGTTGATTTGCAGTTCTGTCTAATTATCGTTTATGATTTACTGTTTGTCTCTAGTGGCCCCTTCGGCCCTTCTTTACTTTATTTTAATGGAGTTCCTTTCTTTTTCTGATCCTAGCATTTATATTTTATTGTAAACCGCCCTCATGTCTTGACAAGGGCGGTATATAAAGTGTTAAATAAAGATAAAGATAAAGATTAAAGTCCTCAAGTTCAAGCTACCAAGACAGGAAGAAAAGTCATGTTCTCACTTTGGAGAAGATATTTTTCACTTAACCTCACTATCACTACCATTCTCACCATCTATTAGTTGGTGTGGATCTGTCTCCTGCTATCATGTATAGCTCAACTTCACAAAAGCATGCTCTAGTTGCCTTTGTATGCACCAAGCTGTGGTGCTCACCTATTCTGAATGGTATCGTTCGCCTCTCTAATGTTTTTTGGAGCCAAGAGTAGCATCCTTATCATCGCTTACACATACAGGTAGAAAATGCAAAGCACTGGTACAATGGTAGAAAATGCAAAGCAGGGTATGCCAGTGTGTAAAGCACAGTTACTTACCTGTAACAGGTGATCTCTGGGAACAGCATGAATAAGTCTTCACATATGGGTATCGTCGGTACCGACGGAGCCTGCGCGGGAACGCTCCCCAGCGTCCAATCAGAACGCTTTTGGGAGCATCCCACCACGCCTGCATGCTGCCTTTCCTCCTTTCCAAACTGTCTCTCCTCAGTTGAGTTTTAAAGCTGAGACAAAGAGAGAGAGAGAGAGAAGGGAAAGAGATAGATAGAGAGATACAACTCCTAGGGGAGGTGGGTGGGTTGTGAAGACTTATTCCTGCTGTTCCCAGAGATCACCTGTTACAGGTAAGTAACTGTGCTATCTCCAGGAACAAGCAGGAATGAGTCTTCACATATGGGGACTCCCAAGCTAAGATGCCTGGAGGAGGCCCCAGCATGTTGCAATCTAAAGATGGGCCATGCTTATCCCTCAAAACCTCAGGCATCCCAGGGATGGAGGGTAGGAGTTGAACTAGAAAAGAAAAAGAGATGCTGTGGAACAGCTCAACTAAACAAGGTATCCAGAGGGGAGTCCTTGTGTAAATCATAAATATTAGAAAAATGTTGAGTCTTAATTTTCTAATATGGATCTCACTCAGAAATATTGCAAAAAATATTTGTTGAGGGTAATAAGGGTCTGTGGTAGAGAGCCAGAACATTATTCTCAAAGACATTCCCCCAATGTGAAGTAGAGGGAAAAAAATAATTTTGCAATATAGGAAGAGATGAGAAGTCCTCATGGCCAGAACTAACCCTAGAAGAAGTACTAGGGGAGTTCAATGAGGTTGGACTTTTGAGAATAGGAAAAGTTTCTGTATAGTCCAAAAATTGAACTTCTTGTCCTTAGAGCAGAATAAGGTCCTAGGAAGAGTGGAGATAATCTGACTGGTTGGGATGAAAAGGTAGAAATACCCTTTGCAGAAAAAAGGGGATAGGTCTTTAAGACCCCCTTTATTCCAATGAAAGAGAAAGGTATTTGTACTAGGCGTTGAGCCTCCAATTTTTTGAAGACCAGTAAAAGTCTTTGTAAGTGATGTCACTTATGATGAAGACTTTACATGTAGAGCTTCAGGTGTGATGTAACCTAAAAGGTAACAGTAAAAGAAGGTATTTGGTAAAATACCATAGAAATTGGTTGTCCACTGAGTTTATGGTATGCTGGGGCAGCATTAATATGGGCAGTAGACAAATCTTTCAAAGTCAGATGATGTATAGAGATTGACGCAACAACAAGAAGGATTAAGACCTACTTGAGAATCTTGATGGAGAATCTCTGTCTAGTTAAATATGGAAGAACTATAGAAAAAGTTTCATGGAAACTGGTAATATATTCTTCACTTACAGGGATAGGATTAGACTTCTTGAAAAGATCTAGCCCCTGAATAACCAGGTCTGGAGACGTACGTGAATGAGTGCAGAGGAGATCCTTAGTCTTAAGACAGCAAGTCTGGATCCTTCTACAATTTCAATTAGTAGCTGGAGAAAAAGACGCAATATAAGGGGATACCATGTTTGTCTCTTTATGAGGGCAATATGAGTATCATGCGTCCTCCTGTTTAACATAAGCTACAATGAAGTATAGGAAATTAGAAGGAGAGTAGTGAATAAGGACCAACTGCAGTGAAAAAAATGCATCCCTGTTGGGGAAATTCCAGTGAGATGTGGAACAACCAGGGAATTGTGCAATTTTCTACACTTTCACGTGGTCTAAACCCTGGTTACCTTTTCTTAAAAGGAAATTTTAAGGAATGTGGTAAAAGTAGGAAAAACCAGTCATGTAGGAACATGACTGGTAGAGTCTACCAGCTGAAGCCCTTATTAACTATCTGGGCAGCTACCTATTAGGAGTAGCTCTGAGGCTCTCTGGCAAAGGCCCACAGTTGCAGAGCTTTGTTGTAGAATTGCAGAGAGCATGTTGTAGGTTGCTTAGATCTGGCTGTTGAATTGCCAGTGTGCAACCTAATCTATTCTGTTGGAGCCAAGAGAGCTGAACGTGGCTAAGAATAGTAGACAGGCCTGATGCCTGCAACAATAAATAGTCCAAATGAGTTCTGGATCTCCTTTGGACTTATCTATTATTAAGGCAGCATAAAAGTTAGGTCCCATAGGTTGGAGAGGACCGACAGACATAATTTGGAGTAGTAATACCCAATTTTTGTCCAAAAAGCAGCCTTAAAAAGATATGTGAGAAGGAGATGAACTGCAAAAAGGGGAGAAAACTCTGTATGGAAACTAGTTACTGGAGTAGGTTTTGAAGAAAACCCTAAGGCGTAGGAGATAAGCCCTCCAGTTGATTAGTAGTACTCTTAGAGACTGAATGTCTGGACTAAGAGGGATAGAAATTAATACAGAGTTGAGAAGACTTACAGTTTAGTAAGTCTTTGAAGGGATAGGGTCCCCTTGCAGTTAAAAGTATGAGATATCCTTGAACAGGAAAACTGACAAGGTGAAAGTTATAGTTCACCGTATTGTTAGTTCTCTTTTTTGTTTTAAAAAGAGAAACCTGTTATCTCTGGGGTATGATAGTCCCTAATAGCTTTTAGCTAGAAGGATAGATTCTCTTGTAGCAAGAGATCTATACCCAGAGGCGAGGATTGAATCAGTGTATGACGGATATCTCAGCATGAATGAGATGACCTTTAGAAGCTTCTGTTGAAAAGAAGGAGGTTCAAGTTCTAAACCTCACACAGAAAAAGTGAATAAAATATCAGAAACCCTGTGATTGCTGGGTTTGCTGAGCCTGTTGAGGTTTTGACTTTCTTAGTCTGGTGTGGTGTTGTCCATCTTTGGAAACATCTGTAAAATGGGTAGAAGATGGATAGAACTTTTTCCCCTTGGGGGAATAAAGTTTTTTATGAGATTTCTTATTAGCTGGGATAGAGGAGAGTTTGGACAATCCTCTGAAAGAAAGAGCATCAGTGCTCAACTGATTAGCTTGAAATAAAGCCTCCTTGTTGAAGAGATTTTCACCATTACAAGGAGTGTTTCCCAGCCTTTCCTGAACCCATCTATCCAAGTCAGAAACTTGGAGCCAGGCTAAGCGTCATGCTCCTATAGCTATAGCAGAAGTTCTGCTAATAAACTCAAAACAGTCCAGGGAAGCACGATTAAGAAACTTAGAGATATTTTGAGCATGATTGACTAATAAGGAATAGTCTGCTCTTTTATGCTCTGGAAGAAAAGGGTTCAAAAACTTTAAGTTCTTTGTGACTTCTTCAAGAGATAATCCCATATAGAAAATATATGAGGTAATTTTTGCTGAAAGCATGGATGCCTGGAAGCATTGACGTCCAAAGGCATCTAAAGTCCTAGACTCACGACCTGGCGGATAAGAAGAGTGCTTCTTTGCACTCTTAATACTCCTCATTGCCGATTCTACAACAATAGAATGATGAGGAAGTTGATTCTTCTGAAAACCTGGAGAAGGTGGCACCTTGTACATAGTGTCAAGTGTCTTGGAATGTGGGGATACCATTAAGGGAGGTTCCCACATTCTTAACAGTAGATCTTGTAAGATCTGATGCACAGGAAGCATGATCACCTCATTTGGAATCCAGGGAAATTGCAGTGTCTTTGAATTCCCTGGTAAGGATTCTTTACCAGGTATAGAAATGGCAAGTAGCTTTGCCATAGCAAGCAGAAAAGCTTGAAAAGAAATCTCCCCCGAAGAGGAATGTTTAAAATGAGGGGTAAAGGCTAGACTTGTAGAAAAATCAGCCTTGGTACCAATGGATTCATCCCAGTCATCGGGATTGGAAGACTGAAAAGGATGAAGCATCGGATTTTCTTTAAAGCGATGTCTTTGGTACCGCCCGAGGTCGGTACCGAGACGAGTCGGTACCGAATCTTCCATGCTAGAGATCGATTCCAGGCTCGGCATTGAGGGAAGCGATTCTGTCGAAGTAAGAATGGACGGTACCGACACCGATGCCGATGTCGATACTGGTACCAAAAGTGATACCGATACTCGAGGAACGGTCTGCAGCAACTCTAACGGTACCGAAGTAGCCGAGAGTGCTAGACTACGTTCATTGGTGAGGAGTGTTTCATCCATCATCATAGCCGATGCCGGGGTGTCGGTACCGCCCGAAGCGGCCACAACCACCGAGCATGGCCCAGGTATGTTCATTGAGGTAAGAACCTCGGGAACAACCCGGAGCCCCGTTAATGCTTTAGAGCCTGAAGACTCCTGCCGGGGTTTTATTGCCAAAATGTCCTCGAGGGCAAGGCCGAAGCCATCTCGATGCTGAGCAGGAGATCTACCACTCGAGGACTGGCTAGTCTTTATAGACTTTTGTTTGGTTTCCTGATCCTGTGAAGAAGAAGATACTCTAGCTGGTAACATCAAAGGGGATGCGAACCGGGTATCGAGTTCTACTCAATTCTGAAGACTTCTTCTGTTTGAGCTCCAGCAGGAGAGACACTCCAGAAGGCAATGGTCAGGACCTAAACATTTTAGACACCAAGTATGAGTGTCTGAAAAAATATCTGTACCGCCACACTTTGAGCATTTCTTAAGGATAGTAGCTGGTTTTTCCATAACGGAAGGGTAGAGGCCTAGTGGCCTAGAAACCGTCAGGCACTAAACAGGAAAAAAAATTTCTAAGGAGAGAAGAAATTCTTCAGGAAAAAGAAAGAAAAGTACCGGCGGTACCGGTAGCGTCGAGGGAAGGCAGACGCGACCACAAAAAAGTAAAAAATAAAAGAAGAATTTTCTGCGGTGACAGGAATACGTCCTGTCGGCTCCGCGGAAAACGGAAAACTGAGGAGAGACAGTTGGGAAAGGCGGGAAGGCAGCACACAGGCGTGGTGGGATGCTCCAAAAAGCGTTCTGATTGGACGCTGGGGAACGTTCCCGCGCAGGCTCCGTCGGTACCAACGATACCCATATGTGAAAACTCATTCCTGCTTGTTCCTGGAGATAGACAGGGTGAGGTCTATTGACATGGCAGTGATGACATCTGAGGGCACGAACATGCCATGTACAGATGTCTCAAGATACATATACCAATAAATAGTGCATCATAGGCCATATAATTCAAAGCTGGATACTTAAACTTTATTAACTACCAGGAGCTTCAAACATTAGGGATTGTCTATTTGCCCATATATAATGCAATATATAATGCCATATGAACAGACATTATTTTGTTTCCCATATTATCATCATTGGTCCCATTTTTATGAAAAAAACTTTTGTTTTCAAATTAAAATCAATTATTATCAAAGACTTATCTGCATTATGTACAGATGTCTAGCATCTTGTTTTCAGTCACATGCTTTACGATGCCAGGACAAAGGTTTTCACAACCTTTGCTCAAAGGGCTGCACATTGATTTATCATTAGAAACGTTTTTGTGTACGTTGTCTTATGCTGCATCATAGGGCTGCAGACTGATGCTGGAGAGGGGCACTATGGTGGGGTTGCATAGACATTGTGATGTAGTCTCTCTGCATCTCACATAGGTTTGATAGGTACTGCCACTTCTTTAGGTTTATCCCCAAGTAATGGAGCAACGGGTGAGTATGGAACAGGCTATGTCTCCAGAGACAGCATGCATAAAAGCAAGCGTGTAGGATGTCTACAGAAAGTGACCCTCCCAGATTGACTGCTCCCTACTGGCCTGTATCCAGGAAGGGTGCTGGGACTTCAAAGATGGCCTCTGTGTATGTAATGCTTCTTCCCTCAGACAGTGCTACACTCTTATTCTAATACACCTGGGCCTAATGTTTGGCAACACTGTCTTGTATTGGGCCTGGCCTTCAACCCAAAAGGTTTGGCACTTGCTGAAGCAGATGACGAAAATATAGTTAGTATGTGTATGATACATGGTAACATGTTTCTCAGGTTCTGAGGAAGCTTGTGCAGACGTGCACAGACCTACAAAGCTGGGAACTGCAGCCTTAGAATCAATACTGCGTTCACTTAATGGACAGCCAGACTGTAGGTGCTGCAAACTGGCTCCTGGTAACCTCTTTTGCAGACACAAACATCTAAGAGGTAGATGTTACCTGCATGACTGCCAATCTGAGCACTTCCAGTTAGATATACCATGACTTAATACCCAACATGTGTCCCTAGCCAAGAGCACTTTATGGAGTGTGCCAAACGTATAAGAGGACTTATGTTCCTTGGAAGCAAAGAGCCCTTAGGAAGTTCCATAAGCTATGGAAAAGTCAAGAGCAAAAGTCTGCAAACACAGCAACTGTGTTAGGCAATACTTATAAGATGTTGGCATTGCAATGTGAGTAGCGTAACATCCAAATGATGACAGTGCAAAAGTAGATGGTGAGCATGTCTCAACAGGAAGCATATATAAAAGGAGGGTGATGGTAGATAGGATCGCTGTGCTGAACAGGTAATCTGATGGATAAAGTAGCAGAGAGTAACCATGCTGCTCTCATAACTCTGTGCTGCCAAATTTTCTAGTGCTTTTTTGAGGTGTTTGATGCTTTTGCACTCTCACATTGGGCACAAAATAATATAAAATATATAGGACTGATGATTGAGTTTTTAAGAGAAGGGGCAAACGTTTGCCAATATCTGATGAACCCTTTACCTTAATTTCTGACATTGGGTCTTTTTTTCTGATTATTTATATTCACTTTGGGCCCAGTTTTTGAAAGACGTCTACATGGTTTACAGCCCAGTAAACCGTGTAGATGCCTTAGTTGGGGATATTCAACGGCCCTTACACGGTTAGTGCCATTGAATATCCCCTCCTAAGTCCCCTACATGCCCCAAAGCTATTGGGTTAACATCGGGCATGTTGGGGGCATTCCAGAATAGAGCAGAGATGGAGAATGGCACTAACCGGGCAGCAGTGATATTGGATGCTGCCCAGTTAGCAGTCTGTGCCTCAAAGATAGGCGAGGAAAACCCTCGCTTGTCTTTACGACACAGATTGTTAACTAGGCAGGATCCAATATCGCTGCTTCCCGGTGAGCATTGGTGGCTTCCAGCTTTTGTGGTGATCATCGAATATTCAATGCCATCGCCATGGCATTGAATATCTGGTTTAGGAGTCAGTGGGGAGGACTATGCGCCAAAGAGGCGCATAGCCCTTCCAAAATTGGCACAGTTGAATATCGGTCCCTTTGTCTTTTTGGTTATTTTCTGTTACTCTTATAGCTCATGCATAGCTTGCTTGAGCATGTGAGGACATAAATATGATGTTCCCCACTGTGAACTCATGGTGTGTATGTATTATATTTTTCTTGGGCTTTTATGGCCTAACAAAGCTGTTAACAATTCATAATAATCAGTGAATGATTATATTGCATTGTCGAAGGAGCAGTTGCATAAATTAATAAAATAAATAAGTTACATGGATTACAATTATATGCAGGGCTTGGGTATATTGTCATGGTTAGGACATATGATCAATATGGTGCTAGTTTTCCCTGGATAGCAGCAGATGCTTGACAGCTACTTAGTAGTCCCTGTTAGAGCTGTGCGAGGGAAATGCTGGGAAGGGGCTGCATGCTGCTGTGCCAATCACAATGAGTGTGTTGTGTTGTGCTGTCCAGTAGAGATTCCTGTCCTCCACCTAATGGCTCTAAAGAGGACTTACAGACATTCATGGAGCCTACCATCTAGCACATGCTTTCTGTTATCCAGGGAAATTGACAGTCACACCTAGAATCGCTCACAGCTGTGTAAAGGTGCAACCATTTACACTATGGATTTCTACTGGATACATTGGGCCAGATGCAGGAACACTTCATATATGTCCTGTTTTAAGATCGGCCTTCATTAATAATCCTGGCCTGGGAGGAAGAAGATCGGTTGTGAGGTGTATCGGGCTGAGACTGCAGGCACTTGCTGAGCCATCTAGGGACCTGCTATCGGCAACAGCGGTACCAGCTGATGACATCATCAAGGGTTGCCAGGGCTCTTTAAAACCTCGAGAGCCCTGAGAGCCATCGGGAAGGGGACTTGTTGTGAGGTGTATCCGGCCGAGACTGCAGGTGCTTGCTGAGCCATCCAGGGGCCTGCTACAGCAGTGGTGCCAGCTAATGACATCATTGAGAGCCACTGGGGCTCTTTAAAACCTCAAGAGTGCCGTGACATACAGCTGTGGGTGCGCCTGAAGGGGCTTGACCTAAGGGGCAGGTACTTCTCCTTTGGATCCCCTTCAAAGCACCTAGGAGTGCCAAGGAGTGGAATATTTGGCTGTTCCCATAACTGATTACTTGAATGGCTAGAGGGAAGTAAAAAGGTAAAGGGAAGCAGATAATATCTTCTACTCTGAAGACTTCAGACCCAATGGATAAACACCTGATTCTAACTTTGATGCAAGGTACTGCTATGCTTGACTTGTCTCCAGATGGAGCTTCTTTCAGCTCTCCCAAGCGATATCCCCCACCACCCCCTACCGCTGTTAGAGCGGATTTGTTGATGGAGTCCTCTGCGGATTCTTCTGGTTTGATGCATATTCCTTTACCTGTTTCTGGGAGTTCCCCTAGGGTTGTGGATTTGCCTGATTGTTCTGTGTCCTCCCCTCCCACTGAAGTGCTTCCAGCTGACATTTGGAAGATGGTTGCTAGGACTGAAAGCATGTTGAAGGACATTATCCTAAGCTATGTTTGTCCTCTCAAAATACTGTACAAACTTTTTCACAGTTAGATGAGAACGTTTCTAATATGCAAAGGCAGATTACTAAACTTAAACCTTTGGTTCATTCTTTGCAGCCTTCCATAGCTTCTTCAGTCACAGATAGTTTATCATTACATAATAGGACTGAAACTTTAGAGAACGGTTATAAGAACAAAAACTTGTGATTTCTTAATTTTCCTGTATCTAGGTTACTTTCCCCAGAAATTTTACTGAGGAAATACTTTACAGAAGTTCTTGCTCTTTCAAAATCTGATGAGATTATGATTTCAAATTTATATTACGTGCCTCAGAAATTTAGGAAGAGTAATGCAGTGGAAGGGGATTTGGATGAACTATTTCCATTTCTTCTATTAATTTAACCTAGTTCCTTGAAGATAGCTTCAAGGAGTTCCCGTTTTGTTTCTTTTGCTAGTGAGATTGCTAAAAATAGGATTCTCAGAAGTTTAAAAAGAAAGACTCAGTTTTTTGTGGACAAAGGATTTCCCTTTTCCCTGATATGTCTTGTACCACACAGGTTAAGAGGAAATCTTTTTTGTCTCATCACGCTAAAGTTTTGACTGCAAGGGGAACATTTTTTCTTGTTTCTTTACCTTTTAGAGGGTTAGTTATGTTGTTATAGAATGTATGCATTTGGAGAAATTTCTGACTGATCATAATGTCACTTGATTTGTGGATCTTTAAGGGTGGGTTTAGTTGGTAGCATATCCATTATTAAGACACTTAATAGTAAGAGGGGAAACTCTTTGTGATTTCATTTTCTTTGGTCCTTTCTTCTCCTTGAAGTGGGCTAAAATACTCGTGTAAATATAGTAACATAGTAAATGACGGTAGATAAAGACCAGTATGGTCCATCTAGTCTGCCCAGTAAGATGGCACGAGTAGGTACACCTGCCGCTCCATGCAGGCCACCCCTCCCCATGTTTTTGTTTTATGGGTGAACCCACTGCTCCATGTAGGACACCCCTGTATGTTGAGAAATTAGTTAAGTTTATTTTGATTTTATCCTGTTGCTGTAAAGGGATCCACTGTGTCTGTCCCATGCCATTTTGAATTCTGTCACTGTATTTGCCCCCACCACTTCCATTGGGAGGGCATTCCAAGCATCCAACACCCTTTCAGTGAAAAAGTATTTCCTGACGTTGCCTTTCAGTTTACCCCCTTGCAGCTTCATGTTATGCCCTCTAGTTTTACAGCTTCCCCGTCTTTGGAAGAGGTTTGTTTGTTCATTATTTCTCTTTAAGTATTTATAGGTCTGAATCATATCTCCCCTGTCCCTCCTCTCCTCCAGAGTGTACATATTTAGGTCTTCAAGTCTCTTCTCATAAGGCTTCTGATGCAGGCTCCAAATCATTTTGGTCGCCTTCCTCTGAACAGTTTCCAGACTATTGCTTTCTTTTGTTTTTTTCCTTGTAAATTTTATACAAAGGTCTTGAGTATGTTTTCTTATTTATTTATTTAACTTCTCTTCTATACCGTGCTATTCATATCAGTGCGGTGTACATTAAACATAACATTATACCATGCGATAGGGCCGCATAGTGTTTACAGAGAACAGGGATTAAAACTTGGATATAACTGGGGTAATATATCTACAGTTTGTTTACAATGAGGCATGTGTTTTTAGACTTATGTTATGTTTTTCACCGGATTGTATTATAAATAAAAACTTTAACAAAAACACAATAATCCTGACCTGGCTATGTAATACCACCACTACTCTAGCTACAAGATGTACACCATTTGCATTACCAAAATCCCTAGACCACATCTGCTTATGCCCCATCCATGATAGTTGTGTGATACCCCTGTTACGCTGGCTCCCTCTCAAATTCTGTGGCATTTCTGAGGAAATGAGATTTTAGGGAAATGGTGGAAGATGGATGTACCGTTACCCCTTGGATTGGTCACACAATATGTGAAACACACCAGAAATGCTGCTTCCTTATACAGACTATCAGAAAGATGGCAATATATATATATGGCTGGAGCTTTGTTGGCCCTGTGTCATCAGAGAGGTAAGGGAGCATGGCTTTCTCCATTCTCCAAGGAAGTAATAGCTGACTGGGCATCAATCTCCAAGTTAAAAATAGCATATTGAAACATGAGAGAGGGAATACAGGAACATAGAACATATTGTGAAATGAGACAACAGTTGTGGCTGTATTACAGCATACACCAGCTCCTTAATGTATACAATACACAGTTGTTATCCAGAGCACTTGTAACAGACATTATAGGTGACAGATGGGTTAGTGGCAGCAGTGTAGTGTGACATGAGCTGATAAATAGACATTGTGAGAAATGTGACAGGAAGGGCCTCCCCTACGGCGGCACTCATTCTGGAATAAACCTTAGAGTCTTTCTGGTATCGGGCCCAACTCGTCACAGAACATCTCTCATGCCTTTACACTTTGTAATGTGAGCTGCACAGCAGACTGAAAATCCACATTAGTGCTGTATAAAAGGGGAGGTACACATCACTGCCACAACATGAAGGACATGCCAGTCACTACATGCAGCATAAGGGAAAAGGACACACTCAATCCTGGTTTTCAGATGGATTGTATAGGTCAGTGTTTCTCAAGTTGAACCTGGTGTACCCTCAGCCAGTATGGTTTTTAGAATATCCACAATGAATATGCATGAAACAAACTTGTATGCAAATCCATCTCATGCATATTCATCGTGAGTATCCTGGCTAGGGAGTATACTAGGACCAGCTTGAGAAACACTTTGATATTTTGCAGTTTTCTTCCAGCTATATATGAAAATCTCTGTGGTCTATTTTAACCCCGTATACAGAGCCTATCACCTGATCTCCTTATGTAGCACTATATTTTCGGGCATGTAGATACTTCATACATTCTCCAGGACCAAGCAGGAAGTCAGTCCTCACATATGGGTGACGTCGGCGCCGACGGAGCCCCCGTGCGGAGCATTTCCCCAGCTTTCAAAGAAAGCCTTTGGGAATTGCAGCGCGCATGCGTGGTCCCCTTCCCGCCCAAGGGTGCCATCTTGTTCAGTCTTCTTTTTTCCGCGGAGCCCGACGGACGTAGTTCGTTTTTCGCCGAGGAAAAAGTTGATTTCCCTGTTTTTTCTTTTTCTCCTTCGGTTCGATGCCGGATCCCTTTCCCGCCTGGGTCCGATACGCCGGTATCGAGCCCACTCTCTCTTTTTCGGTTTTTGTCCTTTGTGACTAGCGTTCGCGCCATTTTTCTTTTTTCACTGGCAGCCCTGTCTTTTGACCTCGCAGGGGCCCTTTTTCCCCTGATGGCTGCCAGTGGGTTTAAAAAATGTGATCGGTGTAAGAAGCTTATGTCTCTTACCGACACACATGAATGCTGCCTCTGCTGCCTCGGACCCGATCATGACCCGATGATCTGTGGTCCGTGTGGCAAAATGTCCTCGAAGGCGTTGAGGAGTCGGCAGCACCAGAAGGATAGGATCTTCTCTGACTCCGCGTCCGGACGGGCCCGGACCTCGTCAGAGGCCTCGACGTTTCTGGACTCCGGCCCCGAGCAGCGTCGGGGTTCCTCTGAGCAGGGGTCTCCTTTGCGGGAACAGCGCAGGAAGAAGAAACCCGTGAGGGCGGCGTCGGTGGACGCTCTGGTTTCCTCGAGGGCCAGGTCGCATTGCCCCGATAGCTGTCCCGGGTCTTCGGAGTCGGAGAGGCCTGCCAAGCATCCTCGTATCGAGATGGAGTCTCCTGGACACGTGAGTGCTGTAGTCCTCGTGGACTCTCCTCCAGGGGAGCCGACGTCGGGCCCGACGCCGTCAGGGCCCGAGTCGGGGGCTGCTGGGTCTCCTGAGCTCGGACTCAGGTTGACGGCCTTGGAGAGCAGCCTCGCTGCCTTCATGGAACAGCAGCAGGCATTGATCGCCGGTCTCACCGGTGCATCTGCCCCGACCACCGGGACATCGACGTCCAAGTCGACCCCGGAGGCCGAGCCGATCCTCGAGTCCATGCGGGCTCGAGTCGATCCTTGGCCACGGTCTCCCTCGGCCTCCTGTTCGGGACCGAGGTCGTCGACACCGGTACCCTCGGCGTCGGGGCGGATGGCAATGGTGCCCACCCGACCGGAGCCGCTCGATTCCTCCTCCGAGGAGTCGGGCTGGGAGACGGAGGACGAAGAGTCACCCGACACTTATCAGATTCGGTGTGTCCCATCAGACTCGCCTGAGTCCGAACCTCGGAGACGATCCCCACCGGAGGATACCCGGTTCTCGGACTTCGTGCGGGATATGGCCAAGGCCTTGGCCTTCCCCGCGGATCCCGAGGAGGAGCCGAAGAGCCGAAGAGCTCGAGGCCCTCCAGTATGACTCTCCCCCGAAGGAGGCCTTTACTGTACCGGTTCCTCCGATGCTGGAGCGGCTGCTCTTCCGCATGTGGGAGACCCTGGCCTCGAAGCCGGTGTTAAGCAAGTGGGTCGATTCCATCTATCGAGTCCGCAAGAGCCCCGGGTTCCAAAAGGCACAATTACCGCACCACTCCATGGTTGTGGAATCGGCCATGCATCGACTGAAAAGTCAGAAGATGCACTCCTTGGTGCCTCCCGGCCGGGAGGCCCAGAACTTGGATGCCCTTGGTAAGAAGTGCTTCCAGGACTCTATGCTTGCTTCCCGTGTCCAGACATACCAGCTCTACATGGGCATGTATCTCCGAGACCTGGCAAAGGAGATTGCCGGGTTCTCTGCTGGTCTCTCCGAGGAACCTTTGCAGCGGTTCCAAGCCTTGTCCACTGGTATTCGAGAGTGCTCGAAGTTTATCTCTCGAGCAGCCTACGATGGCTTCGAGGCTTCGGCCCGAGTAGCCGGGGCCTGCATCGGTGCCCGCCGACAGGCTTGGCTACAGTCATCTGACCTCGAGCCATGGGTGCAGGACAAGTTGGTCGATGTCCCCTGCCGAGGTGAAAACCTCTTTGGCAAGCCCATGGCTGAAAAGGCTGCAGAACTCGAGACCGAGACTCTGACCCAGACTAGGCTGTCCAGAAAAACCTCTGCCCCTTCTCAGAAAAAGAAGGGCTCGGGAAAAAAGACCTTTTACCCGAGGAAGTCATCTGCCTATAAAGAATACCCTCATTATCAGGCCTCTGCAGCTCCCCAACAGGGTCAGCAGGCCAAGGGGCAGGGTCATGGGCCCCGTAGGCAGAAGGCCCCCAAGCCACCAACACCGGCCCCTGCTCAGCAGGGTGGGGGTTTTTGACTCACAAGGCATAGCCTCTTCTCCTCAACTGGCTCACATCAGCACAGGAGGCCGGCTGGCCCACTTTGCCCACAGGTGGTCAGCCGTCACATCAGATACCTGGGTGCTCCATATAGTCCACAAGGGCTATCTTCTCCATTTTCACCAGGTACCACCCTCCTATTTTCCAGGGGAGCCTCCAAGACTCCCTCTGCACAGGGACCTACTCCTTCAGGAGTTAGCAAGTCTGCTAAATGACCAGGCTGTGGAACCGGTGCCCCACCACCTGAGAGGTCACGACTTTTATTCCAGGTACTTTCTGGTACCAAAAAGAACAGGAGGCCTCAGACCCATCCTAGACTTGCGCAACCTCAACAAGTTCCTGGAGAGGGAAAAGTTCAAGATGCTTACCCTTGGAATCCTGCTGCCCTACCTCCAGCAGGGAGATTGGCTATGCTCCTTAGATCTAAAGGATGCTTATACTCACATCCTTATTCATCCAGACCACAGACAATATCTCAGATTTGTTGTGGGGGGAAACCACTACCAGTACAGACTACTACCCTTTGGCCTAACCTCCGCTCCCAGGGTGTTCACCAAGTGCCTGGCGGTGGTGGCGGCCTACCTGAGGCTTCAAGGTCTTTTTGTGTTTCCATACTTGGACGACTGGCTCATAAGGGGGCCAGTCTTCCCAGGAGACCAGTCAAGCCGCCCTTCGCACTGTGGCTCTGCTTCAGCACTTGGGGTTTGTCATAAACTTCACAAAGTCCACTTTGCTCCCGTCCCAGAACTTAGAATTCATAGGAGCGAGGCTAGACACTCTTCAGGCGAAGGCTTTTCTGCCAGTGGACAGAGCCCACAGGTTGATGGATGTAGCCAGGCAGTTTCACAGCAATTCCCTGGTCTCCGCCAGGCAATTCCTGAGACTTCTCGGACATATGGCTTCCACGGTTCATGTAACCCCCAATGCCCGCCTGCACATGCGGCCTGCGCAGTAGAGCCTTTGAACTCAGTGGCATCAAGCCACAGGGAGCCTTGCAGACTCGGTAAGAATATCCTCCCTGCTCGTCTCCTCTCTACAATGGTGGCTTCATCTTCCGAATCTGGTACTCGGAGTGAGTTTTCAATCCCCTCCACCTTCTCAAGTGCTGACAGATGCTTCTCTTTTAGGTTGGGGAGCACATTGCCAAGGGGCATGTACTCGGGGTCTCTGGACCCCTTGGGAGGCTGCTCAGCAGATAAACTTCCTGGAGCTACGGGCAATACGCCTAGCTCTGAGAGCCTTCTCCCACCTCACATCTCACCAGTCTGTACTGGTCCAGACGGACAATCAAGTTGCCATGTTCTATGTGAACAAACAAGGAGGCACGGGCTCCTTCCTTCTCTGTCAGGAGGCACAACGACTGTGCTCTTGGGCAGTCAATCACGGAATCCTCCTCAAGGCTGTCTACCTCCCCGGTCAAGAAAATTACCTGGCGGACAGACTGAGCAGGATCCTGCAACCACACGAATGGAGATTGAATCCATTGGTGGTTCAGCAGATCTTTCTCAGGTGGGGCCTCCCCACCATGGATCTTTTCGCCAGTCCTCTGAACCGGCAACTCCCGAGATTCTGTTCCAGACAACCGCATCCTCTCAGAGTAGCAGCGGATGCCTTTCTGATTCCGTGGTCCCAAGGCCTACTGTATGCATTTCCTCCCACGCCACTAGTGTCCCGAACACTGTTCAAGGTCCTCAAGGACGGGGCCTCAATGATTCTGATGGCCCCAGGTGACCGAGGCAGCCATGGTTCCCACTCCTGCTGCAACTGGCGGTGGACACTCCTCTTCCTCTGGGGATTCAACACGATCTCCTGTCTCAGGACCAGGGGTCTCTCTTGCACCCCAACCTCCAGTCCCTTCATCTGATGGCCTAGCTGCTGAAAGGGTAGTCCTGGCTCCCCTACTACTGCCTAGAGTGGTGGAAGACGTAGTCTTAGCCTCTAGGCGGCAATCCACCAGGAAATCCTACGCTCTTAAGTGGCGTAGATTCTCCGCATGGTGTGCTCAGCACAGCGAGAATCCCTTCTCGTGCTTGGTAGCGGTAGTATTGCAATATTTGCTTTACCTCTCCAATCTAGGCCTTAAGTCCAACTCTGTCAGGGTTCACCTCAGTGCTCTCTCAGCGCACCACTCACCGGTGGCCTCTTTCCAACCACCCTTTGGTGGCTCGTTCTCTCAGAGGCCTCCTCCTGCTTAAGCCCCCTTTGCGTCCACCAGCCCCTGAGTGGGATCTCAATGTGGTCTTACAGCAGATTACTTGTCCGCCATTTGAACCTATGGCTACCTGCCCTCTCCGTTTTCTCTCCTGGAAAGCCTTGTTTCTGGTAGCTCTTACCTCTGCTAGGCGAGTAAGTGAACTTCAGGCACTAGTGTCTGATCCCCTTTACACTAGGTTCTACAGGAATAGGGTAGTCTTACGGACTCACCCGAAGTTTCTCCCCTTTTCACCTCAATCAGGAGGTGGTTCTTCCGACCTTCTTTCCCAGGCCGCATGCCAACCAGGCTGAGATGGTCCTGCATACCCTGGACTGTAGGAGGGCGTTGTCCTTCTTCCTTGACCGTACGCGGGAGCATCGAAGGGCTGTTCAGCTCTTCGTTTCTTTTGACCCCAATAAATTGGGGTTACTTGTTTCCAAGCATACTTTGTCCATATGGGTCGCTGACTGTATCGCCTGGGCTTATGGGGCAGCCGGCCTCTCGTTGGAGGGTCGAGTCACGGCTCATCGTGTCAGGGCGAAGGCTGCGTCAGTGGTTCATCTCCGCTCTGTTCCGTTGGCAGACATCTGCCGGGCCGCTACTTGGTCTTCAAGCCAGACTTTTGCGGCCCATTACTGCCTTGAGAGGGAATCCCGCCGGGACTGTGCTTTCGGACAGGCAGTACTCCATAATCTCTTTGTGGTTTAGGCAACTCCTACCCTCCAGCCCTGGTGTTGGGCTACCGGTCGGGGGCATTCTCAGAGAAGATTCCTTCCTTATATACTGACGAGCTAGAGGGAGCTCATTTTTTCCACTTGAGGTCTCCGGTAGCCTTAAGCTGGGGAGTCCCATATGTGAGGACTGACTTCCTGCTTGGTCCTGGAGAAAGAGTAGTTACTCACCTGTAACAGGTGTTCTCCAGGAGCAGCAGGAATCAGTCCTCACAACCCTCCCTCCTCCCCTTGGAGTTGCAGTCATATGATTTATTTTTGCTAATTTTTTTGCTGTCTTTTAGCTATGTCATCAGACTGAGCAAGATGGCACCCTTGGGCGGGAAGGGGACCGTGCATGCGCGCTGCTATTCCCAAAGGCTTTCTTTGAGGACTGATTCCTGCTGCTCCTGGAGAACACCTGTTACAGGTGAGTAACTACTCTTATTCCAATGGCCTCCCCCCAACTTCCCAAATGCTGTAACATGTCAACATACAGCCGTTTCTAACTGGTGTCTACCTATGTGACCGTATTTGTTCCCATTTTGATAATATGATACCATGGAGCCTAGTGCTGGTGTGGCAAAGTGAAATTTTGGGTATACAGGCCTTTACACATTTAAAAGTGAGGCTTAATAGTCACAATTAGATATCAGAAGGCAGGGGCTACTATAGACCTTGCGTAAACCTTGGTATGCATGATACATATAAAATAGCAACTTAAACACCTCCCAGAATTGAGCTAGTCCAAATTGGCATGAGATGTATCAGACAACACTGATACAGAAATGTGACATCTCAATATACTACTAATGGTGGCAGAGGAAATGAAAAAGTAGCCCTATAACTAGGAACTGGTGGCATAGTCACACTCGAGCAAGTAGTGTTTCACTCTCCTCTGTGACCTATGGGCATTCTGTGCCTGATGATGCCTTTCACAAAAAGGCAAGGAGATGGGATGCTCACATGCACAAGAAACAGGCAGACCTTGTTATATACAATAAAAAATGCCATGTGGTAGTGTGGCCTGAACACTATGGGATACTTCAGTCACCTTCTTCATGTGTGCGTGAGATGTCATGGGGCCACATTTGCCAGAGCAGTGCAGGAGGAGCACTTCCTGCAAAAACTGAAATGAATAGAAGCTCTAGTTCATTAGTGATAACATCCATCTCAGTCTGTACAAGCAAGTGGCAAAAGAGAAAGCATGCATCACTTAGAAGAGAAGTGCTCCTGTGTGAGGTTACTGCGGACCTGACTTTCACTCTGTTGTCTCTCGGGCATGTGCAGAGGGGGCATAGAGTATCTTCCTCCATATCTGGAATGATATCCAGTGGGATCTGATGCCTTACTGGAATATTGTGGAGGATGCAACAGGCCAGCAATATCTCAGTGACTGTTTCAGGATCATATTGTAAGGCACCATCAGTCTTGTCCAGATACCCGAAGCGACTCTAACACATCAAAGATGCTCTCAACAACAGAGCAAGTGGCGGCATGTGCCTCATTGTACTACCTCTCTGCATGTATCCTAGAGTGAAGCAGGGATGTAGCAATGGCTTGTGAGTAGTGCAACTGGATAGGATGCAAGTATTGAAGGGGCACTCATGTCATCAGTGGGCTTCCAGGAAGCTCAACAAGAGCAATTTTTTGCATGTGAATGAGTGTTTGGGGGGCACCAGGTTCACGAGTTGCATAGGGTGCATTTCTAGTTTTGTACAATTCTGGGGTGATGTACAGGAATAAGCAGCCAGGGATGACAGCCATATCCTGTGTCATCTGTGGAAACATGTAAGGAGCAGATTAGCGGAAGCCTGTAAACATGTGTCACATTATGAATAGATGCTAAAGTAGAACTACACAGATTGGGCTATGAGACCTGGCCTGTTACCTTTGTAGCAGCAGAGCGCAGACAAACCAATGATACCAGGAGTCTGTTCAGAAGGTCCAAATCATTTATTTGTGCACAAGTCTCAAGCAAAGTCAATTTCAAAATGGCTGAGCCATGTTCTTTGGCAATACAACAAGTTTTATAGACTTTTGCTCCATTCTAGGTATAGGAAAACAGTTCATTGGTCCCGGTAATCTCCCGTACCTCCCGTACCCCTTCTATTGGTCCCGGTACTGATATGGTTATCCAATTATGTTCTTTGAGTGGGCTCAGCACCTGCTAACCCCCCTTCTAGTCCCAATTACAATGGCCAGTTCACCAACTTGTTACTTTCCTTCTTTCAAGGCCATTGAGCTAGTTTGTACGTGTAGGGAAGCAGGGCTCTGTAATTTCTCTGTCAGCAGTTTTAAACATACTTCTCTGTATTTTTCCATCTATTCTGCTTGTCTAAGCTAAATCAATGCTTGTACTGAGTCCTAATTCTACAGCAGCATATTGGGGGATGTGCAATTCCTATAGGCCTCTCTACAGACTTCATTTACAGGTCAAGCTAGTTAGGCTTGCTTGCTTATGTCAGACACTGTGGATCACAGACCTTCACCTGCCACATTCCCCCCTTTGATTAATCTCACCCTATTTCTTAATAAGGTGTGAGAATTAAATCACTTCAAAATAGTTATACTATGGTCAGAGGAGTCTGACTATATGCAGGAGGTTTAGGTTGATATAAGGCCATAATCTTAGTTGCGGTCTTCCGCTCTACTGTACTTTCAATAGCACTATGAATAGAACTCATACAACATGGGATTATACATGGGATTATACATGGTAACAGTAAAATAACAGCAATAATTATTAGTACTAATATAAGGAAAGTTTTAAGTCCTGCCAGCCATGAGAAAAGGTTAGCAAACCAGTTAGGAAACTTTAGTGAGTGCCAAGTCTGTACTGGCACATAAGCATGTTTTCGCATATCTTCAGCAAGTTCTTCAACTACGTGACCCTTATCATCTATTTTTAAACAACAATTGGTTAAATTCAGTTTACCACATACTCCTCCTTCAGCTGCTAACAAATAATCAAGTGCTAAGCGATTCTGATATATAGCAGTGCGCATTTGAGTACTTTGTCTAGCTAAAAGCGTAAGAGCTTGGCTAGTTTCATTGGTTATTATTTCAACTACTGCTTGTAAGCGAATAATACGATTAATCATATAGACTGGGGTTCGATAGCCCCACATACCATCATCATTCCAAGTGGCAGGCCCATAATATTCAATGATTCTTTCTGGCGGCCAATCATCACCCTTCCACTTCTCCCACTTGCCTACTTGGAGGGGTGCTCTCTTCTGTCTCAGTGCTCTTTTGTGTCTGTGAGTAGAGTATACTGGGTATCCTAATTGTTCTCCATGTTCTGTGGGTAGGAGAAAGAAAGAAGGTCTGATGGTCCCTAAGACACATGCTCCTCCCCAATGTGGTGGGAGTTGGGCATACGCTCGGTTTCCACAGATCCAATACAGGCCAGGTGGGGCTTGCCAAGCATGGGATTTGGCGAGATTTGTCCATAAATGAGAAAGCTCAGGAAATCTTGCTAATGGGTTAGGTGGTTCAGGTTCTTTAATTCCTGACCACCAAGACGTCTTTTTGGTAGTGTCATTATAGAACTTCTGGCTAAGACAGACCAGCTGTCCTACCTGTTGGGTAAACTGAGGTCCAGTTCTGGCATAGCAAAGACGTCCAACAATTGAGTGCGCTAACACCCATTCGCTAGTAGTCTTGTGTAATTCAGTCTGATTGTAAGTCAGGGAATAATTTAATTCTTGGGCTTCCCATGGCCACTGGTCACCCATCTGGGTTCCGCCACAGAAATAACAATTTGAGATTTTAAGACTAGATACTACCGCTCCAGCTAATTCTAAGAATAAATTCTGAGAAGGATGAGGGATCTCAAACTTATTTACATGCATGGCCTCATAGAAAGTGCTATGGATGTGATATTTAGATGACCTGTGGGCTTGGGTATTCAATCTTATATACACAATGGTTCCTGGATCTGATCCGGAACCTGCGATACGTAAACCAAACTTGTATCCTTGTTTCCATACATTAGGATTACGTATCCGTAATTGTAAAGGGTTACAGGCACCTTTCTTACATTTGTCATCTGATTTAGACTTAGTTAAAGTGGCCACTCGATTATCTATAGCTTCTTCTACTATACCAGCATTCCATGTAGCATAAAAAATGCATTCCCAATTTGGGCAATAGTAATCTGCTGCTGTTGCAGTACTATATGAACCCTTCTTACCTGTACACTTCCCCCATCTTGTGGCACCTTCTGGGCACATATACTTATGATCATTGCGGTATGCTTTTTCCCAGGTACCACATTTAGAGCGGCTATCTCTGTTTATAACATCACATGCGTCAAAATTCAAAACAGCAGGTTTACTAGGATCTTTAAGTGGTTGTGTGGCACTGATTAAAGGTCCATCTGCATCATTCCATCATATTTCCAACGTGTAATAGGATGGATTCTGATGCGGATTATAGCATACTCTAGATTTTCCTTTAGTGCAAATATTTAGTTCAGTGGTGTTATAAATACACCGAGTCACTTTACCAGTGCAGGTATAATAAGAATGGTAAATCAAAGTCTGAGTTACTTTCAGTCCAGTTCGAGTAGAAGTAATGCAAGCAGTGCATGGAGGTAAGGCATGAGTCAGTTCAAAGCCTCCAAAACAGGCAACCAGGGCAAAGCAAAGGTAAAGATACATGTTGATTGGAGTTCTTCTGAATCCTCAGCTTGAAAATCTTGACCATGACGTTCTTTTCTTCGTCCCGTTTGCTAATAAAGCAATTCAACGGGTGCTGAGTGTTGATTGAAGATCCTCAAGTTGTCCATCACACATTAACCAACTTAGCAATTTCAGTTAGTTTCTGAAGTATGGTCAATCAATGTAGCATCAAAGTAGTGTGTAAAATCACACACATGAGGTTCGTTGAAACAAACTCTTGCTGTATGGAAAACAGCAATCCTCTTCGAAAGACTTGGCTGCTGCAGGGCACTGTGACAAAGTGTCTAAGCTGCTGGTTGCCGTCTCAGAGTAACTCGCAAAGGTGCATCAGGATGCTGTTCTGCTGTCCACTGCTCAGGTTCGGGATCAGCTGCGGGCTTGACTCTGCTGTGGTGGATCCAGGAATCGATTTTTGCTACCTTTACTGCAGTTGGGGTAGACAGGATGACGGTGTACGGTCCCTTCCAATGAGGTTCCAACGGTGTCTTCTTCCAATCTTTGATCCACACCGAGGTACCAGGCTGGTAGGGATGCAAGGGTTCCGTCAAGTTGATAGGCAACTGGTCTTGGATCCACGCATGAAGGGTCTGCAGAACAAAACTAAGAGCTAGGAGTTCTTGCCTGGTTATTTCTGAACCAATTTGGGCTAGACTTCCTCTAATTCCCTGCACTATTGGTGGAGGTTTACCATACAGAACTTCAAAAGGGGAAAATCCTGTTGACTTCACAGGAGCTGAGCGTATTCTGAGTAAAGCTATTGGGAGCACTTGGGGCCATTTCAGGCGTGTCTCCTGACAAAGCTTAGACATTTGGGATTTTAGGGTACGATTCATTCGCTCAACTTTCCCTGAACTCTGGGGTCTGTATGCAGTGTGAAGCTTCCATTGTATCTGCAAAGCTTTTGCTAACTGTTGAGTAATCTGAGAAACAAATGAGGGCCCATTGTCTGACCCTATTACTGCTGGAATCCCAAACCTAGGGACAATCTCTCTCAGTAAAACTTTAGTGACTTCTCGAGCTTTTTCAGTTCTAGTTGGGAAGGCTTCTACCCACCCAGAGAATGTACAAACTAATACTAATAGGTAGTGATATCCATTGGCTTTTGGCATATCAGTAAAATCAATTTGCAGGTGGTGCATGGGGGTTACACCTCCTGACTGAACTCGGGGTGGTGATGTGGGACCTTGCTTGGCATTATTTTTGGCACAAATTAAACACTGGCGCGCCACTGAAGCTGATAGGGCTGCTAACATGGTAATGCAGAAATGTGGTCTGAGTGCTTTCTCCATAGCACTTTTCCCATAGTGGGTGGCTTCGTGGAAGGCTTTGACAAAGGCTGGACCTAACACTTCGGGAATTACTATTCGTCCTGGGGGTTGACTACCCTCTGCTGGTGGCAGCTCAATCCACCCATCTTTCAGTACTCCATCTTCTTTGTTACAGTAGTAATCTAATTCTTTGGTGGTATATCGTGGTGTCCATAAGTTTAAGGGTACTGGAAACAATGCTGCCTGCATTGGCATAGCTTGTGGTGTAATTTGTCCTGTCATAGCTGCTTGTCGTGCTGAGGCATCTGCAAACCTATTTCCTCGGGCAACTTCTCCTTTTCCTGCTTGATGTCCTCTGCAATGCATGACAGCTACACGAGTTGGGGCCCATACTGCATCAAGTAACATCAGTATCTCGGGGCCATACTTGACTGATTTTCCTCCGGACGTGATGAGTCCTCGTTCTTTATAGAGAGCTCCATGGGCATGTAAGGTAGTGAAGGCATATTTAGAGTCTGTATATACATTTAGCACCAGTTTGGCACCTAACAGTAGTGCTCGAGTAAGTGCTATCAATTCTGCTTTCTGGGCTGATGTACCTGAGGCTAGAGCTGATGACTCAACGACTTCATGTTGAGTGACTACTGCATATCCGGCGCAGCGTCGTCCATTGATGATGAGGCTGCTTCCATCTACATAAAAGACTTGGTCTGGATTGTCTATGGGCACATCTGTCAGGTCAGGTCGGCTGGAGAATACAGTGTCCATGACTTCTATACAATCATGTTCTGGGAGTTCTTCACTAACAGGTATCAATGTGGCTGGATTCAAGGCATGGCTCACTTCCAGTTGTATCTGTGGGTTTTCACATAACATGCTCTGATATTTCAACATTCGGGAATTGGTGAGCCAATGATTTGCTTTCTGTTCCATAAGGGCAAGGACTGCATGTGGCACAGTGACTCGTAGATTTTGTCCTAGTGTGAGCTTATCTGCTTCACTCACTAACAATGCTGTAGCTGCGACTGCTCTCAGGCAAGGTGGCCATCCTTTGGCCACAGTGTCCAATTGTTTCGATAGGTATGCTACAGGTCGCTCCCAATTTCCCAATTTCTGAGTCAACATGCCTAAGGCATTTCCTTGTGCTTCATGTACAAACAAGTGGAAAGGCTTGTGAACATCTGGTAGTCCAAGGGCTGGTGATGACATCAATTCTTCCTTTAACGTCTTGAAGGCTGTATCCTGCTCAGGTCCCCACTCCAGTGGCGACTTTTCTTCTCCTTTTGTGGCTTCATACAGTGGCTTGGCAATTTGGGCAAAGTTGGGAATCCAGATTCGGCAATATCCTGCCGCTCCCAGAAAGGCTCTGACTTGCTTTCTGTTAGTTGGGGTTGGAATTCTGCATACTGCTTCTTTTCTCTCTCTGCCTAATTTTCGGCTTCCTTGGGTTATACGAAAGCCCAAGTATTTCACTTCTTTTTGGCATAGTTGTGCTTTTGCTCTGGAAACTTTGTATCCAGCTTCATCTAGTAACTGCAAGAGGTCTTTGGTGGCTTGTATACATTCACTTTCTGATACAGCAGCTATCAGCAGATCGTCCACGTATTGGAGAAGCACTCTCTTCCCCGGGGCCACTGGATAGCTTGAAAGGTCTTGATTCAGTGCAGCGCTAAAGATGGTAGGCGAATTCTTGAATCCTTGGGGTAATCGTGTCCAAGTGAGTTGGCCCCCTCTTCCAGAGATAGGGTCCTGCCATTCAAATGCAAACAATATCTGACTTATGGGGGCTAATCTTATGCAAAAGAATGCATCTTTTAAATCTAGTACAGTAAAGTGGGTAGCTTCAGCAGGTATCAGTCCTAGAAGAGTATAAGGATTGGGTACAACTGGATGTATGGTCTCAACTGCTTCATTCACTCTTCTTAGATCTTGCACTGGGCGGTAGTCATCTGTTCCAAGATTTTTCACTGGCAGAAGTGGAGTGTTCCATGGGGACTGACATACTTTCTAGTAGTCTTTGCAAGTGGCGGTGGATGCCTTCAATTGCAACTCTTGGGAGAGGGTACTGTTTGACATGTACTGGTGTAGCACTAGGTTTGAGGGTTACAATTACTGGAGCTATATGTTTGGCTAGGCCTGGAGGACTGCCTTCTGCCCATACTCCAGGTGGGGCATCAATACTTTTCAAAGTTTGTTCAAAATAGGTGTCTTGGACAGCATCATCACTGTAATATCTCCATTCTTCTTCTCGGGGAACTGTAAGCAGCATCATTCCTGCTGGTTTGGCTTGAGAATTTACTGTCATTTGCATTTCTCCTCTTTCAGTGAAGGATATTTGGGCTTGTAGTTTGGCTAACATATCTCGTCCCAGTAGTGGCACTGGACATTCAGGCATATAAAGGAATTGATGAGTTATTTGTTGTCCTCCTAGACTGCATATGCGATTCTGAAGAAAAGGTTTTGTAGCTTTGGCACCAGTTGCTCCTACAATGGTGACTGCTTTTGTAGAAAATGGGGCTATCTTCTTGTCTACTACTGAATGTTCTGCTCCAGTATCAACCATAAAGTTCATAACTTGGTCTCCTATTTATATTCCGACCATAGGCTCCTGGAGACCTAAAGCAAATTCGGAGCCCGGTCTGTCCTAATCCACGTCATCTTCATCATGGGCTGTCGTAGCCAATGCTTGTATGGCTTCTCCTCTTTCACGCTGGTATTGCTCTCGATTGGCTCCTCTGCGGTTCCGGGGACGGCCTCGTCTTTCTTCTCTCCATTGATGATTAGTTTCGTCATCTTGATGGGCGTCTTCGAGTTGCGGGCATGCATCTCTCCAATGTCCTTCCTCCCTACAGTAGGCGCATTGGTTTACGCCTAGCTGGGGCCGGCCTCCGCCTCGGCCCCGCCCCCTTCCTCTGCTCCGTCGACTAGGGATGCCTCCCCTTTTCTGTTCAACTATGGCCGCAGCCAAAAAATCAGCTTTCTTCTTCATCTTTCGATCACATTCTCTCTGCCTTTCATTATCACGATTCACATACACTTTATGAGCGACTTCCAATAACTGAGTTGCATTCATGCCCGCAAACCCTTCTAATTTCTGTAATTTACGTCTAATGTCTGGTTGAGACTGATTTACAAAAGCAGAATTCACCATGCATAAACTTCCTGGTGCATCAGGATCATAGGGAGTATACATTCTATATGCTTCAGTTAATCTTTCATAAAACACTGCTGGACTCTCATCTATGCCTTGGGTAACTTCAGTGACTTTGGAAAGATTCATAGCTTTCTGGCCCCCCCTTTTCAGGCCTTGTATAAAGCCTTGTCGAAAACGGGCTAGGGCTCTGGATCCTCTTTCTGTATTTGGATCCCATCGGGGGTCTTCATTCGGGAATTCTCTTTGGGCCGCTTCCCGATTATCTATTCTTTCCTCCCCCCTTTCTCCTGGAGCTACCGGGTTATCTGCCAGCCAATCTATAGCTGCTTTTCTAATTCGTGTCCGCTCCTCTGTAGTAAATAAGGTGGACAGAAGCTGGCGGCAATCTGCCCATGTTGGTTGGTGGGTTTCCATAATAGTATTCACTAGTTCTGTAAGTTCTTGGGGCTTATTGGTATAGGAGGCATAATGTGTCCTCCAGTTTAACAAATCAGTGGTAGAGAAGGGGACATACACATAATTTAGGGGTCCCGCCACCACCTCATTATCTTCATTTCTTATGGGTATTCCCGGAACTTGCCGTAAAGGCATCATCTTGGCAGTAGATGTCTTTTGGGATCTAAGAGATATCTTTGTAACTGTCCTATCAGGAGTTATTTTCTTCTTCTCTACGTGCTTTACTTTAGATTTACATTTTACTGGCGAGCTAACACTGGCAGTCACTTTTACACTGTCAGTATCACTCGGGGAATTTTCAGCTTCTTCCTTCTCTGTTTCGGTATCTGATTCTCCTTTTTCTGTCTCGGTAGAATCATCTTCTTCAATCAAGGGGAGCTCATCTACCTGCTCTTTAGGTAATGACTCAGGGGTTGGGTCCCGTTCCTGCTGTCTCCGGGGCTCTGGGGCAGGACGTGGGGCTACTCTCACTGGGCGCTGAATTTGGGGCTGTCGGGTAATCATTTCTGGGGAATCAGGATCTACCAGGATGGGTTTCTTCCTGGATTTCTCACCTTTCCCTTTCTTTCTAGGCTGTTCTATTTTCTGACTATAATCTGTCTTTGCTAACATTATTCTGCACTGTTCTTCATAACAGCGTTTCGCCCAAGGGGGCGGATCTTCACAAATACTTAACCAGGAATCTATATAGGGATACTGATCGGGATGCACTATTCTCACTCTACGGTGCACTAACTGAATAATTCCTACATTAAAGGTTCCCTCTCGGGCCAGGTAGGGTCTAGATCGGGCCACTCCCTAGTACACAAAATCTGTAAACGAGCTGCAGTCATTTTAATACCATAGTCTCCGGAATACCCTTCTTTAAAATGTGCGATCATACATTCTAATGGAGTGTTCCTAGTAGACCCCGCCCCTCCCATTTCAGTGTGTGCGCGCAACAACAGACAGAAGGGAAAAGGAGGGCGGACCGTGGGTAAGGGGTCCTCACGGTCCTAGAAACATATAAGGGAAACAAATAACAAGACAAGACGACAATCGCTTCCCCCTTTTTGCGACCTGAACGCGGTCGCCCGGTCAGGAAATGCGCTAGTCAGGGGTCCGCCTTCGCTTGGTCCGTGCTGCCAGACCTCTCATTCACACTTCATTCATACAATCATGCTAGCAACGTATCCCAGAATGCATTTATTTCTATCTATTCTGACTAGTCTTGTTCAAATTCCAAAATACAAGAAGACGGGGGTTTCGCCCTGCGAATACCCATGCGGGGTTACTCGGCCCGTCTTGGAGAGGTGATCAAGCTCTCTTACCAATTTCCAAGTTCCAAGTTCAAATGGCAGCACTGCTCTTTCTTATCTGTCTAGACTTAACAAATCAAAACTTTACTCACCGGATCCGGTCCTCAAACTTCCCAAGCAGGCGCATGAGTTGGACTCCCCTCACTCGGATTCGAGGTGTTGGCTCCAGCCGGGTCCGGCACCCGCCGAGGTCCGACCAGCTCCCTCCGATGCAAGGGACCGGTGGCGCCAGGGAGCAGCCCCCGTCGGAAGGGCGCAATCCCGGCAGGACCAAACCTGTAGAGGCGGAAAGTCGTGGTATATTGCCCTATATACACTCTGACTCCACAACTTCCCGGCCAACGCACCAAGAATATGTAGCAGCAGAGCGCAGACAAACCAATGATACCAGGAGTCTGTTCAGAAGGTCCAAATCATTTATTTGTGCACAAGTCTCAAGCAAAGTCAATTTCAAAATGGCTGAGCCATGTTCTTTGGCAATACAACAAGTTTTATAGACTTTTGCTCCATTCTAGGTATAGGAAAACAGTTCATTGGTCCCGGTAACCTCCCGTACCTCCCGTACCCCTTCTATTGGTCCCGGTACTGATATGGTTATCCAATTATGTTCTTTGAGTGGGCTCAGCACCTGCTAACCCCCCTTCTAGTCCCAATTACAATGGCCAGTTCACCAACTTGTTACTTTCCTTCTTTCAAGGCCATTGAGCTAGTTTGTACGTGTAGGGAAGCAGGGCTCTGTAATTTCTCTGTCAGCAGTTTTAAACATACTTCTCTGTATTTTTCCATCTATTCTGCTTGTCTAAGCTAAATCAATGCTTGTACTGAGTCCTAATTCTACAGCAGCATATTGGGGGATGTGCAATTCCTATAGGCCTCTCTACAGACTTCATTTACAGGTCAAGCTAGTTAGGCTTGCTTGCTTATGTCAGACACTGTGGATCACAGGCCTTCACCTGCCACACCTTTACTATACAGCCCATTAGCTCAGCCTCTGCAACCATGACTGAGACTTTCTGTGAGTAAGACAAGTATAAGCAAGGCAAGTTACTGTAGAACAGGGGTCCCCAAACTAAGAGCTGAGTGCAAGATGCTGCTGTTGCAGCAAGATTTTCTGCTCCTCCATGTATTAGCTGTTCCCAAATCAGACCTAGGTCCCAAAACATGTTTTCTGGGTGGTTTTTTCAGCTGTGCATTCCATTCAGCTCCTCTCTCTCCTTCCCTCCCTGGTGCAGCTCAGTGAGTTTAGCCAGCAGACTGCGAGATGGCCAACCACAGTCACTGTGGCTCTTCCTTCTCTATCCCATCTTGCTTTGCTTGGCAGCTACTGAGATCTTCCTCCTCCTTTCCCTTACTGGGAATGTGGCCAGATCCCCAAAGGCAGGAGACACACCCTGCTCTGGGTCATGCAGGAGTGGTGGTATGCAATGGCTCCCTGCTCAAGGAATACAGCACAGGAATATCAATGGGTGAATTTGGCTTCTGGAGCCTCAGGAGCAGGTGTATGCGTGTGTGCGTGCAGGTGCATCCTGCTTCAGGATGTCAGATCATGCCAAGGGCCTGTAGGTGAAGGTAAGAGGTGAAAGTGTAGCAGCAAAGCGCAGACAAACCAATGATACCAGGAGTCTGTTCAGAAGGTCCAAATCATTTATTTGTGCACAAGTCTCAAGCAAGGCAATTTCAAAATGGCTGAGCAAAGTTTTCAAGCATTACAACAACTTTTATAGACTTCTGTTCCATTCTAGGTATAGAAAAACATTTCATTGGTCCCGGTACTCTCCCGTACCCCTTCTATTGGTCCCGGTACTGATAAGTTTCTCCAATTATGTTCCTTCTGTGGGCATGACACCTGCCTGCCCCCCTTCTAGTCCCAATTACAATGGTCAGTTCATCAACTTGTTACTTTCACACTTTCAAGGCTATGGGACCATTTGTGCGTGCAGATGAGCAAGGTTCTGTAACTCATCTGTCAGCACTCCTCAATATTTCTCTGCAAATGTACTTTTTCTTATCAGTAACTTTAAACACATCTTTTCTGTATTTTTCCATTTCTTAATTCTGCAATTCTGCTTATCTAAGCTAATTCAATATTTCTACTGAGTTCTTTCTTACAATAGCAGCATGTTGGGGGATGTGCAGTCCTATATGCCTCTCCACAGGCCTCATTTACAGGTCAAGCTAGCCATGCTGGCCTGCCTATGTCAGACACCGTGGGTCACAGGCCTGCACCTGCCACAAAAGGAGGCAAAGGATGTTGGAGACAAGAAGAGTGAGAGGAGAAGAAAGAGGGGAGCAGGGCAAAAGAAAGAAGAGAGTATGTTGATGGGGATGAGTGAAAGACGCGGTGCCATATACACTGCCTCGCCCTGCCATCCACTCACTTCCCACTCTGCCAGAAGCCAGTTGCTGATGAAAAGTGGTGAAAATATAGATATCTGCCTCGACCTGAGAACCCTGCCCTCTGCCTCAGTTTTGGCTTAGCATTAAAGATCACTGGAAAGTAGTGGTGTACTGGCCAAAAATGTGCTTTTTGTTTAATTTCTTGTGTCATTTGTGGGATGTTTTGTTTTGTTTAAATTTCATTTTGGGGGAAAAGTCATTAATAGTGTGCACTGTTGCATGCTATGTGAAAACAAGGCACACTATTGACAACAGCAGAGTGGAGGAGTAGCCTAGTGGTTAGAACACTGGCTTGGTAACCAAGCAACCAGGGTTCAATTCCCACTAGCACTCCTTGTGGCCTTGGGCAAGTCACTTAACCCTACATTGCCTTGGAAGAAAGGCCTGGCAATCTACTTCCAGTGACACTGCCAAGAAAACCCAGGGGCTTCTGGGTCACCAGGAGTCAGGACTGACTTAAAGGCACACATTGCATTGTATTGACAACAGCAGGAAGTGATGACATTTCAGGGAGTTTTTTCCCTGGGTTCATTTGAAAATGACATGAAATAATACAGAACTGCAAAGTCCAAAAGCTCACTGGAGTCACTAAGGGTTAAGGACTCATCCTCATTCATTGCTCATAAAAACCCCTAGATATAAAGTCCTTTATTTACTATTTTAAGTTTTTGAAAACATTTTCCTATTTTAGCAAAAATAAGCAAAACCTTAGCTGAATCCATTGAGCATTGGTGAGCATTTGGGTTTGCAGTTCTGAATAGGACATGTCTGAGGTCTTTGCCCCTTGACTTTTGAATCATGTGAAACATACAACTTTATGTGAAACCATTTGATTTGGTTTTGTATTTTTTCTTTATATTTATCACTATAGATAGCGTCTGGTTTTGGTGGATGAAAAATACAGAAATGTTGACATTTTCTATGTCATTTCAAACAATTATATATCCCTACTGGAAGGCCAAGATGTGGCCCCTCTGCCCCAGCTCAGCCTATGTCTCTCTGAGTTGGATCCTGACCCCATTCAGATCTCTCCATGACTGGAACTGCTCTATGTGGCCTTTCATGTCACAAGTTGTGGACCCCTCTGTAGACCAACAGTAGGCACCATTACTGTTGGTGATACATTTTGGAACAGCTGTGAGAACTCATTCCTAAGAGCGTTACCTCTCACATGGGCCTACAGCAGTGGTCACAGTGCATGCCAAGATCTGCGCATGTGAACTGACCTCAAAGAGCACCCATACGCTATGCCATTTGGAAATCTTCCTGTACTAAACAAAGCTGACACCATGGTACAAAGCTACCTTATGACTGGATTTAGTGTTATAGTGCCACAACCAAATCCAAAATTACTGCACAGAGCTGTACAAGGAACCCATGGAACACTTCAGGTCAGCATAATCAACTAATTTAGACATGATGGTGTTTCTGACAAATATCGCTCGCTCGTTGGATGTGGGATGCACTGGTCTCTTCCACCTTATATAATTGGTAGCGTTCCCAGGGAACTTCAGAATGCATGTGATTCTTCACTGCCTGACTCTACACCATCAGGCTGGCGTCTTGTCCAGAACTTCCATCAGTACATTACAGGCTGTACTGCTTTCGTGTATGCTGAAGCAGTGGGAAAGGTCACATGCAGCAGCAGACTGGAACCCCAAGGTATGATGTCATAGAAAGACTACATGTAACCATCCCAAGAGGCGTGTTTTTGTTGTAATCCACCTAGGACTTAGTGCAGAATATACATTTTTAAATAAATAAAAGCATCCTGTCTTCAGTGATTCAGGGATATTGTGCAGGTGAAATAGCCAGTGCAGCAACAGTGGACAGAACATGCAAGCCTCATATGTCAAGGATGGGGCCAGACAGTGGTGGCCTGGCTCATTTCAAAGCACTTTACATGTGCACTACATGCACAGTGGAAGGAACAGAGATACATGGTTCCATTGTTGGGTGCCTGCAGAAAAGAGCTGCAAACATACGTCATGTCTATAATGGAGACCTTTGGGAGTTCTTTTGCTTGGTGCCTGTCCCAGAGAGCTGACGCTATATGTGCACATTGGAGCATTTAAGCCCTAATGGGGATAGGACCTCTTCTAGGCCCAACACATTCACTAGTATTAACAGTGAGGGGCATAGTCAAAGGGATTTATGTAGTTTACAAACCTGCTAAAAGGGCATCTTTCAGAAAATGGAAAGCAGACTCTAAAGAAGAAAATAGCAATGAGCACAAACATTTGCAAGTTAGATATAAAATAGATGGCAGAGCTTTCTTATGAACTCTGTCAAGAATGAGGTGGCAACTGGTTACCCCAGTATAAAGGACAGAGACAAATATAGGCATAGGGGAGTGGAGCATGAAGGGAAGTAAAGCACCAGCCATACAAGGATGGAAAGCAAATGAGAGGAATAAGGCTGATAAAGCATAGTTACTCACCTGTAACAGATGTTCTCTGGGGACAGCAGGAATCAGTCATCTCATATGGGTGATGTCAGCACCAATGGATCCCTCACGATAATCACTCCCCAGCTTTCAAAGAAAGCCTTTGCGAGTACACACACATGCGTGGTCCTCTTCCCTCCCAAGGGTGCCAACTTACCTCAGTATGATGACATAGCTTAATTGAGCATAAAAAAGGAAACCTCCATGGGGGGGGGGGGGGAGGAGGGAAGGTTGTGAGGACTGATTCCTGCTGTCCCCAGAAAACATCTGCTACAGGTGAGTAACTACGATTTCTCTGGGAACAAGCAGGAAGTCAGTCCTCACATATGGGACTCCCCAGCTATAGGCTACCAAAAAACCTGTAAAAAGACATAGACAACCAAAAAACAGTGAGCCATGAATGGCAGCAGGGAGCAATGAATGACCTCAAGTCCTAAGATACAACCCCAGTGTCAAGGATGGAATCATCTCTCCAGTAGCCTGGACGCAAGGGCCGGAGGAAAGGAGTTGCACTAATCCCCAAAGAGATGAAGGAGTACTGCCTGGCTGAAGGCTCTGTCATGCTGTGAGCTCACCTCCAGGTAGTAATGAGCTGCGAAGGTATGGACTGAGGACCAGGTAGTGGCCCGGCCTATGTCTTGCAGAGAAACTGAGCACAGATGTGCCACTGAGGCCACCATGGCGCACACATTGTGGTCAGTGACATGATGCTCCAAGGAGAGTCTAACCTGCTCATAGGCAAAGGAGATGCAGTCTGCCACCCAGGTGGACAGGGTGCACTTGGAGACGGCAACACCATGCCTCTTTGGCGCATAAAAATGAACAGTTGTGATGAGCGGTGGTGGGTATTTATCTGCTCGAGGGAGAAAGCCAGCACTCTCTTAAAGTTGAGGGTATGGAGGGAGGCCTCCACCCAAGATGCATGAGGTCTAGGGAAAAAGGTGGGGAGAACCACCTCCTGGTTGAGATAAAATGTAGATATTACCTTTGGTAGAAACTGAGGATGGCTGCATAGAACCACCCTATTCCTGTGAATTATGATATACGACGTGTGAGCCACCAACACCTGCAGCTCACTGACTCATTGAGCAGAAATGAGCGTGATGAGAAAAACAACTTTCCAGGAAAGGAAATTCAGTTGAGCAGAAGCAAGCAGTTCAAAGGGAGGAGCCATGAGTTTCCCAAGAACCACATTCAGGTCCCATGCCACCTGGGGCGGCCAGACTGGAGATTGTGAGAGGAGGAGACCTCTCATGAAGCGGCCCATGAGAAGGTGGACAGAGATGGATTGCCCATTCACAGGATGGTGATTTGCAGCCAGGGAACTGAGGTGTACTCTAATGGAGTTGGACTTTAATCCAGCATGAGAAAGGTACAACAGTTACTAATATGGAATGCACCACGCAGGAGAACGGGCTAAGTCCCTTATCGGCGCACCACAGTGAGAACTTATGCCACTTGAAGGCATACACCTGCCTGGTGGAATCCTTGCAGGAGGCCAACAGAACATTCTCAACCTCTACTGGAAGATGGAAGGGCACCAGAGCTACCCTTTCAGCAGCCAGGCCATCAGTGCCAGAGAGCAAAGGTTGAGGTGCAGGAGAGATCTTCTCTCCTGTGATATCAAGTCCGGAGCGTAACTCAGGGGAACCGGGGTTGCTTGAGGCAGCTGCAGCAGTATCTGGAAACATGGTTGCTGGGGCCAACGGGGAGCAATGAGGGTCACTGTGGCCTGGTCCAACTGAATTTTTAGCAGGGTGCATGGAACCAGCAGAGTGGGATGATATGCATACAGCAGACTCCACATTCATGGGAAGAGAAAAGCTTTGGCTGCCACTTGGTCCCGGGATAGTATCCAGGAGCAAAAGTGAGGCAACTGAGTATTGCCGGGGCTGGCAAACAGGTCCATCATCAGAGTCTCCCAGTGCCAGAAGAGAAAGCAGACCATGTCCAGGTTCAGACACCACTCATGCAGCTGAAGTATTCTGCTGAGACTGTCTGCCAGAACATTCTTGTGTCCCGGGAGGTCGGTTGCCCAAAGGAGCATGCCCCTCGCTGCAGCAATGGCCCAGATGTGGACTGCCTCCCAGCATAGGAGATACGAGTCTTTGCCTCCCTGTTTGTTGAGGTAGAACATTGCTACCTGGTTATCTATCTGGATGAGGACCACCTGGTTCAATAGTTGGTTCTGGAACACTCGAAGGGCATTCACCACTGCCTTGAGCTCGAGGAAGTTGATCTGATGCAGACTTTCCTCCTGTGTCCAGATGCCCAGGGATTGTGTCGCAGTGGGTTCCCCACCCGAGCTTGGAGGCGTCTGTGGTGAGGATGCTCTGGACTGGTGCGGCCTGGAAAGGCAGAACTGCCAAGAGGTTCAGCAGATGCTGCCAACAAATGAGGGCGCTAGCAAGGGGCCTGGTGACCTGCATGTGATCATCAAGGTGATCCACAGCCTGAGACCATTGAACGTTGAGGGACCACTGTGCCTGCCGCATGTACAGGTGGGCGTCTGTGGTCATGTGAATGGTCAAGGCCATATGCCCCACGAGACGCAGCATGAGGTGGGCTGATGCCGTCATGCGACCCTGCACTTCAGTCGCCAGGAGGCTAGCTGTTGGGCCCTGTCTAGAGAGAGGAAGGCCCTGGCCTGAGTAGTGTTCAGGAGGGCTCCTATGAACTCCAGACGTTGCGTGGGCTGCAGATGGGACTTGGGGTTGTTGACCCTGCAGTAGCGAGAGGGTGCAGCGGCCCGCTTGATGGACCTCCTCTGGCGAGCCTGCTCTTATGAGCCAATCATCCAGATAGGGGAACATGAAGATGCCTTGAAGATGGAGATAGGCGGCAACCACCCGCCTAGTAAAGGGGATGGAAGGATACCCCTATGGGGAAAGGCTTAAAAGGTTAGGGCTCTTCAACTTGAAAAAGAGTAGGCTGAGGGGAGATATGATAGAAGTACATAAATTAATGAATGGAGTGGAATGGGTAAACGTATATCTGTTGTTTATGCCATTAAAAAGTAGAAAGACTAGAGGACACACAATGAAGCTACAATGTAACCCATTTAAGACTAATAAGAGAAAATATTTTTTCACGCAACACATAATCAAACTCTGGAATTTGTTACTGGAGGATGTAGTTAAAGCTGTTAGTGTAGCTGGATTTAAAAATGTTTTTGGCAAATTCCTGGAGGAAAGGTCCATAAACCATTATTAAAGAGGACCCGGAAAATCCACTGCTTACTCCAGGACGAGCATTGTGGAAGCTGTGGACTTTGGGTACCTGCCAGGTACTTGTGAACTGGATTGGCCACTGTTGGAAACAGGATACTGGGCTTGATGGACTTTGGTCTGACCCATTCTGGCCTTTCTTATGTTCTTAGATTCAAGGGCCAATTCCACACAGGACACATAATAAAATTTATAAAGCCCAGAGCTGAGGTTCTGCACATATACCAAAATGAACCAAGAACTTCACTGAAAAAATTGCAGCTTAGATCCTGTGCACTAGGGTTATATAGCAGGCAGAACAAAAACAGTCATCCCAAGACAGGGATGTTACAGTAGGATGGCATGCATCTACTGCTAAGACTAGAAATGTAATGGTCCTGCACAAAAAGCATGTGGGATTGGTAATGGTACCGACGGGATCCCTTACAAAAGATTAGGTATATTCCAGAGCATTCCAGTATTTGATGACAATACCAAAGACACAAGGTCAGGTAATGGGTAATTTAATTTAATTTAATTTATATTCTGCTTCTTTCAATAATAATTCAAGGTGGATTACAACAGAAAAAAATACAATTTAGAAATAGACAATTATACATTCTCAAAAACTAAAAATATTATCAGGACAGGACAGTACATCCTATCTAAAACAAGTCTTTTTTGGTTTAATTAATCTAAAACCACCTGCTTATTGAAAATATTTCTGAAACAGCCCTGATTTTAATTTCTTATGAAATAATTTATAGAACGGTTCCATTTTTAACTCCAATGGGAGTGCATGCCACAGGGCTGGACCTTTCCCCTTAATAGTCCCCTATTTAGCTAGTCTTAAACGTAACTATCTTAACAATAAATGTAACCTGCACTGCTGTTCTCTTCCATCTCTCTTGTTTCAATGCACTGAGTTCCCTGTAAACCATCTTGACTTGCAGAAAGACAGTAAAAAAATGATGTTAAATAAAATAATAAAAAAGAAATAAATTCTCAATTTAGAATCATGTTTCATAGGTATTTTCAATCTTAATTCCTTTCTTTGATTGTACATTTCTGACAGGATCACTAACCTCTGTAAATCCCATTAAGTAAGCAGACACCTGTCCATATACAATTTTATATAGAATCAAAATAATATTAAAACCAATTTATGCCTGTAGTGGAAACCAATTAGATTTTGTTAAGTATGGAGTGGGTCTATCCCACCTTTTCTTGCCCCATATTAAATTGGCTGCTATATACTGTAAAACCTGCAAATTTGTTGACTTCTTTGTGCAGCCCAGATAACTTGAATTTCAATGAACAAAATACAAAAGGGTAACCACCTCTACTATCAATTGGAAGTCATCTTGAGAAAAATAACTGTTAATTTGGTTTAACATTGTCAAAGAACTTTATACTTTCTTAAGAACCATTGATGAGAACTCCATGATATAACTTTATCCAGAGCTACCCTCCTGGTGACATTCACTGCTTTAAAGGATAAATATGTTAAAGGTATATTTTCTGAAGAAAGATTCACTATTTTGTGTCAAAGGATCTTTCTTTTTACAGATGTGGCTCGGACCACTCAGGCCCATCAGCAACAATTTTTTCCCCAACGCCCTAAGATTGTGGCTGCGGGTGGTACCTTTTCTTGAAATTTCCCTGTGTTTGATCACATTTCAAGGTAGTAATTATATTTTTATGGATCTGACTCACCTGTAAAAATGTATTGCTGATCATTGGTCTCTGAGTTATTACGGATTATGGGTATTTGGTCTGGAGTGTTTTGGAGACATATATGTGGATATACTTCCATTTGATTTCTATTTATAATGTTTGGTATGATGTATCTGCTCTCTCCTTGAAGTGGGTTTTTTCCTCCTAGTGAAAATGTTGTTTTATTTTGTTTCTGTTTTCCTTTTCTCTTTGTGTAATGAGTACTAGTTGGATTTTCTATTATCTGTATGGACTGTAAAATTTTGAAATATCTAATTAAAAAAAGAGCCATTGATATCTGCATTTCCATTGTCAATGCAGAATCTAAAATGACCCCCTAAACGTTTTGTATGGGAAACCAATGGAATTTTGTTACCACCTAATTTAGGACCTCCATTTGGAATTAGATTCCCCTTCCTTCTTACCTACAATATTGTATTTTTTTCTGGGTTAATTCTTAATACTCATCCAATTTGGTATATGAGATGTGTTGACGGCTGACACCCTTTCTGTGTGAAAGGTTGCCATGCATGTAAGCTGGTAAAAATAAACCATAAGAGAGCTGTGTGTCATTGCAGAATAGCCACATCCCTTCCATATTAGAAGAAGTTGATTTGTCAGTTTATCAGTTAATAGCAAATAGAATAGTTTTGTTGTATGCTTTTGGATTTTATGTATTTATGTGTTGCAGCCACCATTTATTCACATATTAAAATAAATTTCTCTTGACATTTGGGGGTATGTTTACTAAAACCCCGTTAGGTGCGCGCCGCGTTAGTGTGCGGGATGCCATAAAAGGAGTGGGCGTTTCAGTCTGAAAAAAGCAAACCGGGATTAATCATGCACTAATGTGCGCTGTGCGCTCATGTGCGCCGCGCACATTAGCGCATGAGAAACACGCGCGGGAAGCATAAGCAGGCGCGCTGATGTGCAAGCACAGGAACAGAGCCACAGTACAATGGTTAAGACACTGACCAATGGTGCAGGGATCATGGGTTCAATCCCCCACTGTGCCCAATGAATAAGGCTGGGTGAGGCACTACCTGTTATGTGTAATATTGCATTCTGAGGCATATTAATTTTATTTTAATTACTGCTACTAGCAAACGCACTCTCAAAGCACTGTAACATAAGGCACCCCAGAGGGCACATTTTAAAGTGCAGTGTCCGCCACGGCACCCTACAATGTTGCTTAAAGGGTGGCTCACAGGGCACCATATAGGGTGCCCTATGAGGCACGGCAAGGTCAGAGCACTGTTTTTGATGACAGCACTGTGCATTTTAACGCATGGAAATCCTAAGTAGGTGCGCTGACATGCAAAGAGAAGCAGCAGTGTAGCACAATGGTTAAGACATTGACTGCTGGTGCAGGGGTCATGGGTCACGGGCAGGGGGGGGCGGGCAGGGGGGGGCAGGGGGGGCGGGCAGGGGGGGGCAGAGGGGGGGCGGGGGGCAGGCTGGCGGGGGGGGGTGCAGGGGGGGAGGCAGGCGGGGGGTGCAGGGGGGGAGGCAGGCAGTCAGTTTGGACCCATAGGCGAATTATGTAGTACCACCCAAGCTGCCCTCTAGAGCTCAGGATCTCCCACCAACAGATCCACATTCCACATCACTGCAATGGTGCTGGTGGAGGGGACTATCAACCTAGGTCGAGCTGGGGGACAGACAACATACGGGGCAGTCCATGCATTTCTGTACACATCCATATGGTGATAGCAGACAGACAGGAGGCCTGGAAATGCTCAGCTGCCCACCACCATTATCTGACATTCTCCAGCAGCGAGCACACTGAATCTGCAGCCGCTGCACCCTGCAAGGTGTTCCAGCCTTACACATACTAACTGCAACCAGTCTGCTAGCTAGTCCATAGTGCATATTACTGGAGAAAATGTGTGGCCAACTCAACAGTCCTGGACACAGCGCAGGCATGGCTATGGTATGCGATACTGTTGGGGTCACTCCCCAGGGTGGTGAACACTGTCAGACACCAGACCTGAAACACACTCCACAGACATCAGAGATATTGGTATGATACAGCTCAATGAGCAGATTGTGCTTAACTTAGGAATTGCTATCTGCCAGTAATCATAGCAACATTATGATATATGTGTACTGTATTCCCAGGTTTAGGGTGGCATTGCTAAGGTCTGCACGTACTAGTATTGTGAGATGTACGCAAGGCCAGATATCCTACCTGTCCATGAGGCTTTGGATAATGGAGCCTGTGGGTGTGGTTCTTTCTGCTCCTGTTGGCCGCTGCTCTAGGGCAGAAGTCCCCAACTCCAGTCCTGGTGGGCCATACACTGTTCATGTTTTCCTGCTGTCCCTAATGAATATGCATGAGATACATCTGCATACCATGGGGGCGGCGCATGGAAATGAACCACACGCATCTTTATTAGAAACAGCATATAACGTGAATGATTTGTGGCCCTCCAGGACTGCATTTGGGGGACTGTGCTCTAGGTAATGCGCATGTTTCTGGTGTCTGTGCTCTGTAGGGTAACATATAGGCGTTTGAACCATGCTTATGTTCTCTGCAAAAAAGGTTCGTCTGTACTTTCACGGTTTAGTGGTGGTTAAAACATGGGGACTGGATTGGCAGTAGCCCCAGCTGGGACATGAACTTGTGACTTTCTGCTCCTGAACACACTGGCTGTGTTCACCACACCACACTGTGGTCACAGAAATGGTGCAGTCCCTGGAGATACCATGGTTGTGTGACAGACAGAGCCTGTCTGTTGCAGTGCATGGCACCCACCTACACAGGGCTAAGCCATGGTCTGCTCTGGGCAGCTGACACTGCCCCCTCTGCCACCAGTACCCCTCCGCCACCATGCTGACATGGCCTTATATTGGAGACAGCATAAAACCTGAATGATTTGTCACCCTCCAGGACTGCATTTGGGGGACTCTGCTGTAGGTAATGCACATGTTTATGTGGTGTGTGCTGTTTAAGGTAAAATATGAGCATTTCACCCACACTTTGGTTCTGGGCAGCAAAGGTTCAGTCTTTACTACATGTGTTTTTAGTGGGAAAAGTATGGGGAATATATTGGCAGGAGCCACAGCTAGGATTTGAACCTGTGACCTTCTGCTCTTGGACACACTGTCTCTGTGCACTGCACCACCATGTTGCCACAGATATGCTGCATTCCCTGGGGAGTCCATGACTGTACATCCGACAGGCCCTGTTTGTTGCAGTGCACGGCACCCACCTGGACAGGGCTAGGCCATGGTCTGGTCTGCTGTGGGCACCAGCCGCTGCCACCTCCGCCGCCAGTACCGCTCCATCCTTAGATTGGAGACAGCATAGACCCTGACGGATTTGTGGCCCTCCTGGACTGCATTTGGGGGATTCTGCCGTAGGTCATGCACATTTTTATGGTGTTTGTGCTGTGTGGGGTAAAATATAGGTGTTTGACCCATGCTTATGTTCTCAGCAATAAAGGCTCAGTCTTTCCTACCATGTTTTCTTCATGGGTAAAGTATGGGGACTGGGTTGGCAGGAGCCACAGCTGGGACTTGAACCTGTGACCTTTTGCTCTTGGACACACTGTCTGTGTGCACTGCACCATCGTGTTGCCACAGATATGCTGCATTCCCTGGGGAGTCCATGACTGTACATCCGACAGAGCCTGTCTGTTGCAGTGGACGGCACCCACCTACACAGGACTGGGCCTGGACTGCTGTGGGCAGCTGCCACTGCCCCCTCCAACACCAGTGCCCCTCTGCCACTTTGCTGACATGCCCTTCTGCTGGTGGTGCTGGTGGTACGCAGTCTCAGGCCATCCTGTGTGCGGGTAGGCGGCTGCCTATGGTGTGGGTTCTGGGATAGGGGTGCCTGCATAGACGTCCACGCTTCCCCCCAACCACCGCATGCCGCTGTTCTGTGCCCTTAGGTTTACCTGCTGGGTACTATCCCCTGTGACACTGTGGGACGCACAATCGTGCCCATGTTGGGCCCTCATCAGTTGCTGGCTGGCTGCTGTACATTTTCAGCATTCCTATGTGCCACCTAGGCATCTGCCTGGTCCGCACTGTGCCACGGCTGCACCACAGCATGTGCCGCCTGTAGCCCTCTGTGGCCCCTTTTCAGGCATCTGACCAGTTGCCCGTTCCGACATGCCCGCCCTGCTGTTGCGGGACATGTGCACGCCATAGGACACCTGTCCGATGCAGAGGGAAACCCTGATCAGTGCTATTTCTGTGGGATCATTCACCTTGTATGATATCTGGACGATAGATGGCAATATGTGAAGTCTGGATCAGAAGAGTCTAGCCACTTCCATCAAAAACAAGGGGTACCTCAAGGATCCTCACTATCCTCCTTACTCTTCAATATCTACATGCAGCCCATATGCAATATCATAAGATCATTCAACGTAAACTGCATGATATATGCAGATGACATTCTTTTATACATGCCTTTCTCCACAACCCACATGGACCTGACCCCACTCACAGATTGTTTCAATGCAGTTTCAACATGGCTCCAGACACAGAACCTACGTAGCCAGCATAAAAAAACAGAGGTCCTTTTCATCTCCAGAGACTCCAGCTTTACGCCCCCATCCCACGTCAGTGTCAAGGAAGCTGATTTGCAAACTAAAGATGCAATAAAATATTTGGGAGTGACCCTGGACCAACATCTAGACATGAGACGCCACATAAGCAGCGTAGTCAAAGCCATCTACTTCAAAATCCGTTCCCTCAAACACCTACGCTCCCTGCTGGACCCAGACGATTTCCGTACCATATATCAAGCGCTGATCCTGCCGCATTTTGACTTTGCAAATGCCATCCTACAAGGTCTGCCCCAATCCACACTAACCCCCTTACAGTTGGCCATGAATGCCGCAGCTAGGGTCCTCTACGGTGCATCCAGAAACGACCACGTGACTCCTATTCTCAAACAGCTACACTGGCTACCAATTCACGGGAGAATCACCTTCAAATCCCTTGTATTAGCATTTAAGGCAATCAAAGGCACCTCATCCCTCTCACTCACGAATCTAATCCACATGGTCCCCCGCAACAGAGCAAGAAGAACATCAGCTGTAAACTTGCTAGCAATACCAAAGGCTTCAACAAAGTCCAACACGAACACCACAAACAGGGCATTCAGTTTTTATGTACCAAAATGCTGGAACACCCTACCCCCTGACATTAGAGCCATTACCAATCTATATCAGTTCAGGAAGGCTCTCAAAACATACCTTTTCTGCCAATATTTCCCAGACAGCAACTGAACTAGATATCCCCTCCAAGAAATGACCCAATCTAGAAATGCCCTCACACTGCAGTGTAGACAGTTTATGTATATAGTTAACCCAGTTATCCAAGTTTGTACTCCTGTTCAATGTAAAACCTGACAGTTTGTCGTTATGGTCGTTTTGTTATGATGTAAACCGCGCTGATTCTAAATAGCGCGGTATATAAGAAACTGTAATAAATAAATAAATAAATAAATATCTTTTTTTGGGTGCTTTCTCGGGAGTGTTTTTTGATGTTTCCCATTAAAACCACTGTTGCCCAGCTTGGTTATGTTTTTTCTATATTTTGTTGGGGTCATTTTCAGTGTTTATTTGCCCTTTTGTTCTGTGCACATGTATCACATTTATCACTTTTTGTAGGTTCCCCTGGGTTTGCTGTACATTGCTGACAGAAATGGTTTCTCTTCCCTTTAAATCGGCTCTAACGCGAGGTTTTCACTCGCGGTATTTTTTGCCTCGGATTTCAGCCTCGCTAATGTGCGGGGAGCCTCTCCCCTCCCACTCTCCACCCATTGACTCCTTCTCTCCGCCCCTGGGGAGCCTTCCTCCGCCCTCTGGGAGCCTTTCCCCGCCTTCATCGCACATTAGCACGCCGCGCACATGAGCGTGCATATTTGTGCCCCATATGCGACATTAGCGTGCGCTAAGGTACCTTAGCACACGCTAACGTCACGCAGCGCACAGTAGCGCACATTAGCACAGTTTAGTAAACATACCCCTTGGTCTTATGGCTAGATTGGATTCTGCAGGGGTAGGAGGGAAGATATGGCATTGAAGGATTAAAAATAAAATCAGATTCAACAGATCTCTTGGCAAGGGCAATTCACAGTGGGGTCCTGCAGAGTTCCTCCACTATCCCCAATTTTATTTAATTTTTATTTGATTTTCCTGGATCCTGTTATACAGGCCCTAGGAATCTCTTAATACGCTCATAATTCCTATGAAAATATTACAAGAAACCTATGACTATATGGACTGGTGTTTTCGGTGCATCCAGAATTGGATGTTTAAAAATTAATCCAGAAAAGACAAAAATGTTATAGAATAATGGATGGAATTTAACCGCTCACACAGTTTTGCCTATTACTGTGGGTTTAATGATTCCTTTTACTGTAGATACGAAATTAAGATCTTGGGGGTCATTAATGACTTTTGGTTAGCTATGGAATCACAAGTATCAGTTTTACTAAAGAAAGTTTAAAATAATTTGCAAGTTATTATTGTGATATAATTTTGTTAAGTTTACCAGATAAACAAGCTTTGCAAAATGTGGCAGAAAACCTTGTTTTGGGAAAAAACAGGTGGGAGAGGACAACACCTTTCTTGATTAAATTGCACTGGCACCCCATAAAGGCACACATTTAAGCTTTTGTCATTATTTTTAAAATTTTTACAGGGTTTAACCCCAGACTGTCTATGCGCATTTATTACATTGTGTGTGCCTAGCCACTTATTACAATCAGGGAAGGAAACTAGGTTGGTTTTACCATCAGTATGGTCTTTGCATTTACAAGAGATAAGAAATAATTCATTTATGGGCTTGAGTCCTATTATGTGGAATTTACTCCCTTTAGAATTGTGAATTGACTTTTTATTTTCAGTTCTACCGAGTCTTAAAAATGTGGTTGCTTCAAAATTACTTGTCTGGTTAATACTAGTCTATAATCTTGGAATTTTACTTTGTAATTTTCTTCCTCATACCTTTGATTGTCTCTTTGGAATTAATAGATGTTGTTTTTGGATTTGAATAAGGAGACTATGGGGCATGTTTACTAAACACCGTTGCTGTGCGGGTTCCCGTTAGTGTGCTGGTGCCATATAAGGAGTGGGCGGGCCAGGCAGAAAAAAGCAAAAAACTGGACCGTACGTGTGTGCGTCGCGCTAATGTGCGGGGCCCACATTAGCGTGTGGGAAGGCTAAGTGGGGCGCTGCTGCAAAACCAAACAACAGAGCCGTAGTACAACGGTGAAGACACCAACCAATGGTGCAGGGGCCAGGGGTTCAAACCCCCATTGCGCTCAACAAAAAGACCAGCTGAGGCACCAACATTTATGGGCAAAAGTGGTTAGGAGGCATATTAATTTTGGGCAGCAGAAGGCGGCGCACTGTTATTTTTATTACGGCATGAGGCGGCGCACTGTTTAGTGTGGGCGGCAGATGGCGGCGCATTGTTAAGTTTGGGCGGCAGAAGGCGGTGCGCTGATAAATGTGGGCAACAGAAGGCGGCGAGCCGGTGGGCAGAAGGCGGCGCGCTGATGTGTGAGGGGGCAGTCCAATAGTGGGAGGGATAAGTGGCGCGCTGATGTGCAAATAACAGGAACGGAGCCATAGCACAATGGTTAAGACACTGACCACTCGTGCAAGGATCATGGGTTCAATTCCCCACAGTGCCCATTGAAAACAGCTGGCTGAGGCATTATTTTAGGGGCATTTCCATGTTGTGCGGCATAAGGCGGCGCGCTGTTAATTTAGTGCGCCACAAGATGGCGCGCTGATGGCTACAAGGCTGCGCGCGGATGCACAAACACAGGAACAGAGCCACAGCACAATGGTTAAGACACTGACCAATGGTGCAGGGGCCAGGGGTTCAACCCCTCACAGTGCCCAGTGAACAAGGCTGGCTGGGGCAGTATGTATCATGGTGAGGAGTGCTGTAGGAGGCCTTCCATTTATATTTTATTTCCCACCACTAGTAAACCCGCTCTCACAGTGTGTTAACATACGGATGCCCGTAAGGCACATGTTACAGTGCACTGTCTGCCAAGGCACCCTAGAATGTCCCCTATAGGGCACCATGTATGTTGCGACACAGGATAATGTATAGTGCACCCTATATGGATGGCAACCATAAGGTGGCCTATAGGGCGCCCTATAAAGCACCCTCAGAGGCACCTAATGGGTATAGTAAGCTGTGTGTGGTTTTGCCGGCATAGACATATGTACAGTAAATAAAAATAAAGCTGTGGACAGCCCTATCAAAGGGCCCCACTGTGGGTTTGAACCCATGACCTCTGGCTGTACAGGGAGTGACGTAACCATTGGGCTACAGCTGATAGCAAGCCCCTGGCTGGCTGCAGAGAGCCTGCACGTCACCCCACAGACAGTCTGCTGTTGTAGACAGGATAAGGTTAGGCCACCCGTACCCATGATGCACTGCACATGCAAATCAGCTGTCCACAGATGCACACAAGATGGGGAATGCACCCCAACAGCTACCCGGCCTGGTAGGGGGAATTGTCCATGTGCACCCACACAGCACCTCGGCCTGGTAGGGGGTCCTGAGCGGGTGGACTACCAGCAAAGAGTAGCTACACACCGTCACATTGTGCGGGTACTGTGCTCACCCTGAGGGTGTGATGTGGCAGCCAGGACCAGGTCCACAATACCAGCCATGGCTGGATGAGGCCATGACAGAGCTCCAAAACAGTACTAACCTGTGAGATAGGAAGGTGCTGCAGAAACATGTTGGATATCTCTGTCTGTCTCAGTTAGTGGAAACCCCCATGGACCCCCCCCCAGGGTGGCAAACAGGGCCCCCCACCAACAGATCCCCCCCCCCCATGGCAGTAGAGTGGACCATCAAACCCCAGTCCTGCTGGGGAACAGACACCCTACAGGGCAGTCCAAGCAGCTCCACACACATCCATAACACAATATCAGACAGACTTTAGGCCTGGATATCCAAAGATGCACCCCAGCACTATCAGATATTCACCTGCAGCAAGCCATAAGCCACTGCACCCTGCAAGGCACTCCATCAAGACACATACCAGCTGTGAACAGTCTGCTGGTTAGCCCTGATGGAAATGCATGCACCCAAAACTGGGGTGGCAGCACACACAAGCAGAGAGTTCTGTGAGGAGACCCCAACAGGAAACCCATATATATCACAAGAGAGAAACACAATACAGCACTATGGGGGTGCCTAGCCATGCTGTCATCACTGCACACTCAGGGTGAGAGTGCTCCTCCAGCAGCACATACAGAGGTCACCCTGTCTGTGTAGGTGGTGGCCTGGCACTACAATGTCACAGCCAGTGCCCTATGCCCTGTGCAGATGCATCCTGGCCAGCCCACCATGTCTGACCTATACCCATGGTACCTTGCTGCTCATTATGCACATTGGCAGGCCAATACTGGCAGTAGTGCTGGCAGTGTGGGTTGGGGAAGGTGTTTGCAGCCAACACACACTGTATAGACAGACACACACTCCCACACCTATGCCAGCATTGTGCTACTATTGAGGGGGTGATTAGCCTTGGCCACCACACCGGTCCTGGGCACTGCACAGGCATGGATATGGTACGCAGTACTGCTGGGGGTCACTCCCCAGGGTGGTGAACACCATCAGAGGCCAGGCCTGGAGCACGCACCGCAGACACCAAACAGATTGTTCGGATGGGGTCAACTAGCAGTATGTGCGTAACGTAGGGATATCTATCAGCCTGTACTCTTAGCAAACGTTTCAGAGCTGTGTACCTCAGGTGTAGGGTGACATTGCTAAGGTATGCAGGTGCTGGTATTGGGAGATGCACGCAGGGTCCAATGTTCTGCCTCTACAGGAGACATTGGCCAATGGGGCCTGTGGGTGTGGGTGTGTCTGCCCCTGTTGGCTGCTGCTTTACGGCAGCACTTCCCCACTCCAGCCCAGTTTTGCATCACACTGTTCGGGTCTTCCTGCTGTCCTTCATGAATATGCATGAGCTACATCTACATACCGTGCATAGATATACAGCACAGGCATTTGTATGAGTGGCAGCATGGAACCTGACTGGTGTGTGGCCCACCAGGACTGCATTTGGGGGATTCTGCTGTAGGTTCTGCCCCTGTTCATGGTGTCTGTGCTCAGTGGGGTAAAAAATAAACGTATTACCATTGCATATGTCCTCGTCACGAAAGGTGTGTCCTTACTGTCACTGTTTATTTGTGGGGAAAATATGTGGGCAGGATTGCTGGTAGCCCCAGCTGGTCTTTGAACCTGTGACCTTCTGTTCTTGCATGCATTGTCTGTGTGCACTGCACCACTGTGTAGCCACAGCTTGGCTGAATTCCCTGGATAGTCCATGACTGTGGATCCGGCAGGGCCTGTCTGTTGCTGTGGACTGTGCCAGCCTGCACATGGCTAGGCCTCTGTCTTCTGTCACTAGCAGCCACTGCCCCCTGCACCACATGTACTCGTCCGCCAACAAGCTGGCATGAGCTTCTCCCATAAAAGGCAGGTGACCTGATTGGAATGTGGCAGTACGGGACTGCATTTGGGGTACTTGGCTGTGGGTAATGCCCATTGTTGTGGTGTGTGTGCGTTGTTGGGTAAAATATGGGTGTTTTCCCCATGCTTATGTCCCCTGCAATACAGGGGTGTCTGGGCAACAGTGATATTAATGGGCAACCATAGCAAACACTCCCAGGAAAGCTCCACAAAAGGAAATGTTTTTTGGAAGAGTCTCCGCTCCGTAAACCCTTCCAAAATTCATTTCTTTTTTCTGGAGCTTTGCTGGGTGTGTTTTCTGTATTTGCCCATCACTATAACTGTTCCCCAGCTGAATTACTATTTTTAATAGTTCTGTTGTGGTCATTTTCTATTTTTATTTGCACTTTTGTGCTGTGCACATGTATCACACTGCTCACGTTTTGCTGGTTTCCCCGGTTTTCCTGTACATTGCTGACGGAAATGGTTTCTCTTCCCTTTAAATGCTTTAAATGCAAATTCGGGCCCGATACTGTGCGGGGAGCCTCTCCCCTCCCACTCTCCACCCATTGACCCCGTCCCTCCGCCCCTCCGGAGCCTTCCTCCGCCCTCCTTTAGCCATTCCACGCCTCTATCGGACATTTGCGGGCCCGCACTTGTACGGGGCCCGTTAGTGTGCCGCGCACCTTTGCGGGGGTGACATGCATGTGTGCGGGGCGTTTAAATGCGTTTATTAGCGTTTCAGTGCCGCGTTTCCATGCGCTATTTTGCGGCGCGCACATTTCTGGTTTTTAGTAAACATCCCCCTATGTATAGATAATGGCTCTCTTTATATTTTATGATGTCATTTACAAATATCTTTTGCTTGGAATCTGCCTTGAGCTGTAAAATTGAAGTGGAATATAAATGTCCATATTAGATTTAATTTATTTATGAGTTTCTCTTGTGGCAAATGCATGTGTGGTTGGTGTGTGGGGAAGAGGGGGAGGAGAGTGTGTTGACTTGGGGTGACAAACATGTTGCCTTTCCACCTTGAGTAATAAAGCAAGTGAAGAGAGACTTTGAAAAGAAGCTTGCTGAAGAGTAGGAATTCTCAACCCAGTCCTCAGGACATATCTAGCCAGTCAGGGTTTCAGGATAACCACAATGAATATGCATGAGAGAGATTTGCATACCATGGAGGTAGTGCATAGAAATTTCTCTCATGCATATTCATCGTGGAAATTCTGAAAAAAACTGACTGGCTAGGTGTGGCCCAAGGAATGGGTTGAGAATTCCTGCTGTAGAGGCAAGAACTAATACTTAAAACCTATTCAAGTTCACACTAAGCAAAAGCTCATAAGGGAGTCAGCTGGACTGCTAGATGATCAAGAAGTAAAAGGAGTGTGCAGGAAAGATAAGGTAATAGCAGAAAGACTAAACAAGTTTTGCCTTAATCTTTACTGAGGAGGATGTTGTCATATATCGGAAATCTTCTTTGATGGCGATTACTTGAGCAACTAAAGCACATCACTAGAAAATGTGATATAATAAATTAAAGAGCAGCAGATCACCAGGACTGGATGGTATTCACAGACAGACAAACAAAGTCACAACTCCTTATTGTCAAGTTGTGGAAACAGCTTTATTGAACCACCTCTACACAGGCTGTGTTTCGACAGAACGCCGTCTTCAGGGGGTAACCTCCAACAACAAAAACATAGATATATTTATTAAAACAGGAACAGGAAAAACATAAAACCAAAAACTAATTTCAACACAATATAAGAAAAATAATAAATAAAACCATATAGTAACCAATCTAAAATATTTCTAAATCATAAAAATAGCAATAAAAAGACAATAAAAGAACATGTTAAAAATGATCAAAAGAAATATATTTCAAAGGTAATAAAATATTAAAGGATAAGAACAATGAGAGCACATAAAAAGAAAATGAGGAACACAGAGTGATCCAAGACTGGTGAGCCTGATGTCAGTGCTGGGCAAAATGGTTGAAGCTATACTAAAAATCAAAATTACTAGACTCTTCTGTTAAGGATGAAGTGGGGAAACTTAAGGGGAGATTGCATGAAGCTCTTGGTAACAACACTAGTTCTGTTCAGAATTGTGGTGTCTGGGAAAGTGGTGAGTATAAATATGCTGCAGACTTCCTCAGTGGTTAGTATGGTGTCTGAAATGGCTAATGATACTGACCTCTCTCTTAGTCCCATTTCTCATTCCCCAGCCCCAATACCGACTGGATTGTTATATCCTCTGTCTGTTAGACAAGATTTAGAGTGCCCAGAGATGTACTGCAGATTTCCAGGTCAGGTGTGCATTGGCTATTTCCATTGTTAACTTGGACTCATATATAACTCCTGAGGTGGTAATATCATCAGGAAAAGAAAATGGGAAGGGATACCTGATATTATGTGAAGCGTCTGAGGGGGTGCTAAGTCCTAATTGGAGATCAATTAAATTGAGACCTGTGACCTTCCTTGGTCAGGGTGGAGCAGAACATTCACTATCTCTGTCTCCCATTAGAGAGTTCACCAATCTAGAACTATGAAGACTTATTGCCAGGATGGAGGCTAAGGTGACTGGATGTCTAGCCCAGCTATGTAAAATTTCAGGGAAGACAGTATTTAAATTTGCTGTCCTTGAGGAAGAAATAAAGTTCAATAAGAAACTTAACTCTTATTTATTTATTGGTAGTATTTGATATGTATCCTGACAATTAAATACTTATTGCCATGGAATGGTGGTAGCTGATCGTTAAACTATAAAATTCATCTTTTGAAATGTGTTTATAGTAACAGATAATTGTTTGATATAGTATCACATTTGATTTCATTCAATTATTATTTCCAAAAAAGAATGTTTTGGTACAGTTTCATTCAAACCACTTTTCCCCTTCAAGTCAGAGACACACATACAGATACACAGACACAGAGGGATTGGAAAGAATTACATGAGCCATGCTTCATATGCTTTTCTTACTTGTTCTCTACTCCAGCAATACTATAAATATACTTTGTATTCCAGCCTTACTCCCCTTACCTACAAACTCTCTCTTACATCTTCTCTATGTTCCCAGCTCCAATGCTGTCCCTAGCCCTGTACAAGTAGTGTAGCTGCACAGGGCACAAAAAAATAGGGACACATTTGGGGTTGCTCGCCTCAGCTCTCCCCCACGCTGCCTGCCCTTGCCCCACTGCCACTTTTCGTGTTCCCTTAGCAGCAGAGCAGACCTCCAATTGAAAAACAAACAAACATGTGGGTCTTTCTGACTCCAAGCTTGTATGCTGGTCTGATCCCTCCCTTCTCTGACATATGCTCACGTCAAAGGAGGGGAAGACCAACCATTCAAATGTAGGTCTTTGCAACTCAGTGTTTGAATGGCTCGTCGGGTTCCTCCCTCCTCTGATGTGAGCATATGTCAGAAGACGGGATCAGGCCAGCATGCAAGTACAGAGTTGGAAAGACCCACATGCTTTTTTTTCAATTGGAGGTCCTGCTGCTGGGCTGCCAAGAGAACACGAAAAGCAGCGTCAGGGCCAGGGCAGGCAGGAGGGGGAGCTGGCTGGAGACATGTAAGATGGGGAGATGCTGGACATGGGGCAAATAAGAAACAGGGGGGGGGGGGGGCGGCACGCGCACGCCAGATGTGCAAGTTGCACAGGGCGATTTATGGTTTGGTCTGGCCGTGCCTGGCTTACATACATCCTTCCACTTTGTGTGCTCTGTTTCACAGCACCTGTAATCCATTCTTCTTCACCATCTGTTTTTGCACATATACTGTTTGAGTCCTGCAGAGCAGGGGGTACATCTTAATCCAGAGAAGAAGCAAACTTCATCTCAGGTTCCCACTTTCAATTCTTTTCCCTATTAAAGCCACTATATGCAGAGGTCTCCCTTATATTCTATGTACATTGAGAAGCACAGTCCCTTTATGCATCTGGTTGGAGCAGATGAGGTGGTCACACCTATGGGTCAGTAACAGCAATGGCAGGGGGGTTATTTTAGAAGCCTTATTCGGGTTTTACACCTGTATGATCCCTTCCTAAAATAGCACAATTTACATGTTGATGTCCCATCATCATATCAAAGCTAAATGGGGGCATGTTTAATATATATATGCAACCTATCTGAGATCATCCGGTCCTTCAAGGTGAGCTGTCTGTTGTACGCTGACAATGTTCTCCTATATATACCATTCACTACTGAGAACCCTGACCTTTCCCTACTGACAGACTGTTTCGATGCAGTATCCAGCTGGCTCCAAACGCAAAATCTTCAGATACAACATAAGAAAACCGAAGTCCTTTTCATCACAAGGAACCCAAATTTCATCACTCCTCCTTACTTGAAGGTCCAAGATGCAGAACTTCTGACCAAACCCTCCAGATACCTGGGAGTCACACTTGACCAGCGACTAGACATGAAGAGCCATATAAGCAATGTAGCAAGAGCCGTATACCATAAATCCAATGGATCCAACGAAGGAAGAGTCCTACCACCCAATCTCCAGCATTCCCTATCTAGCCAAGATACTTGAAAAGGAAACTCAGAGGCAGATCCAACACCACATTGAGACAGCAGCCCCGTTGGACCCATGCCAACACGGATTCCGAGAAGCTCATGGAACAGAAACACTCATGACTTCACTACTTAATAAACTCATTTGCGGGATTGACAACATTCAAATGGCGATTGCAATGATTTTTCTGGACATATCAGCGGCGTTCGACTCAGTCGACCATAAGATTATGCTAGCCAGACTTCACGAAAAAGGTATCCGTAACCAAGCCTGGAACTGGTGCAAATCTTACCTAGATGAGCGCTGGCAACAGGTCCGTACAGGCAACATTACATCTGAACCCTTCAAACAGAAACAGGGAGTACCTCAAGGCTCATCTCTATCTGCGTTGCTTTTTAATATATACATGCAGCCAATCTGCCAAATCACCAAAGACTTCGATATATCCTGCCTATTATACGCGGATGACGTACTAATATTCACACAGATCAATATCTCAAATCCTGACTACTCTCCACTAATCAACTGTTTCAACACAATAACCGACTGGCTTCTCAATCAGAACATGAGAATAAATTTCAAGAAAACCGAAGTACTCATAGCCACAAGAAACAAGCAATTTGCTCCGCCAACCACCCTCACAGTAAGAGATGCAGAACTCCCAATCAAGACCTCCATAAAGTACCTCGGTGTGATACTCGATCAACAACTCAATCTTAAAGAACACATAAAGAAAACAGTAAGGTCAATTTACTACAAACTAAAAACACTGCGCCACCTGAAACCAATGATGGAGACCAAGGACTTCCGTACAGTCTTCCAAGCAATAGTCACACCACATTTTGACTATGCGAATATCATCCTTCATGGCCTCCCCAAGAATACTCTAAATCCACTTCAACTGGCGATGAACGCGGCAGCCCGCATCTTATCTGGAACTTCTATAAGGGATCATATAACACCAATTCTGATCGATCTGCACTGGCTCCCGATAAACTGCAGAATAACATACAAAACCCTCCTCATCACATTCAAAGCTATCAATAAATTATCTCCTGCATCGATCTCAAACCTCATCACCCTCACACCAAACAACAGACCCAGGAGACTAGTAGCAGAAAAACACACTAGTTACTCCTAGCATCTCCACAAAATGGACACAACAAACTACTAACAGAGCTTTTGTGTCCTATGCTCCCAAATGCTGGAACAAACTACCTCCAAACATCAGATCAATCAGGGATATCACCCAATTTAGAAAGTCCATCAAGCACTACTTATTCACTCTGCACTTCAGGCTACCATACACCCAATAGAACCGGCCCCCACCTCACTCAGATAACTCCTACACATAACAACAACCCAGAACAAAAAATCAAAACGTAATAACACTGTATTCTTGTCAAACTCAAATTTTGATGCAACCTATCTAATGTATATATAATTATGTATAATTATGTAGATAGTTATCCCCAGTTTACACCCAGTTTATCCTCCCTGTTATCTGTAAACCTAGATCAGTCATGTATTGACAGGTATGTTGTTGTTCAATGTAAACCGCACTGATGATGAATAGTGCGGTATATAAAAAATGTTAAATAAATAAAATAAATAAATAAATAAATAAAAAATAAAATCCGATCCCTCAGACACCTATGCTCCCTACTTGAACCAGATGACTTCCGGACAGTGTATCAAGCTCTAGTCTTACCACATATCGACTATGCCAACGCAATACTCCATGGTCTACCACAATCCACTTTGCTTCCATTACAGCTAGCAATGAACTCAGCAGCACGAGTTCTCCAGGGCGCTGCCATGAGGGAACACATGACACCCATCCTGAAACAATTACACTGGCTCCCTATAAAAGGCAGGATCACATTCAAGACCATACTAATGACCTTCAAGATCATAAACGGACTCACCCCATCTTCCTTATCCGATCTCATACTGATAACCCCCCTAATAGATTTAGAAGATCTCATGCCGCCAATAAACTAGTAGTCCCAAAAGAAACGACCAAGTGTTGCCAAAGCACAACAAACAGGGCTTTTAAGCTCGCCACACCTAAATGCTGGAACACCCTTCCACACAGTATCCGTGATATCACCAATCTAACCCAGTTCAGAAAAGCCGTGAAACATTACCTCTTCCTCTTACATTACCCGGATGACAGCACCACTGATCACTCACCATCCAGCTAGGCAAATCTACGCAAATGTCCAATCAATTCGCATTGTACAGATGTAAATAGTTACCCCCTGTTTCTTTCCAAGTTCCTATTCCTGTTATTTGTAAACACAAATCAAGTCATTTGAAATGTGTATGTAAAATGTTCCATGTAAACCGCACTGATGGAAAATAGCGCGGTATATAAGAAAATGTAAATAAATAAATACATGAATGTCAGGGGTATGGCGAGGGAGTAGCCAGATTGGTCAAAAATCTACTTGTGTATTTTAGAGAAAGCGTAGTTACTTACCTGTAGCAGGAATCAGTCCTCACATATGGGTGATGTCGGCACCAATAGAGCCCTCATGGAAGCATCCCCCAACTTTCAAAGAAAGCCTTTGGGAAAGGCAACCACAAATGTATGGTCCCCTTCCCGCCCAAGGGTGCCATCTTGCTTAGTCAGATGACATAGCTAAATGACAGCAAAAATAAAAGATGGTAAAGGAGCAACTCCAAGGGGAGGAGGAAGGGTTGTGAGGACCTATTCCTGCTATCCCCGGAGAACACCTGTTACAGGTGAGTAACTACACTTTCTCCGGGAACAAGCAGGAAGTCAGTCCTCACATATGGGACTCCCCAGCTACAGGCTACTGAAAGCCCATTAGCAAAAATAGGGGCTCCCTCATGGGGAGCCGCAAATAGCAGCAAATGCATCCGTGTACACACACCACAGTAGGACCCCTGTGTCCGATGAACCAGCACTCCAGTAGCCTGAACACAGAAAGGTCGGAGGGTAGGAGTTGCCTAGACCCCGAAAAGATTACTGAGCACAGCCTGGCTGAAGGCACTGTCCCGTCGGGACTCTCTTTCCAGGCAGTAATGGGCTGCAAAGGTATGGACCGAAGCCCAGGTGGCAGCCTGGCAGCAATGTTCCCTCTAATTTTCTGTAGACTGTGTGTGCATAAAATATCAGCTGTGCAGCTTTTGAAGGAAGGTTAAATTTTTGTGCGCCACATGATGACACTTTGAGTTATATACTTTAAAATGGCCAAATAATAGAAAAAGTAGTACAATTACAGACACAGGAATACATAGACACATCTTACCCGCTTGACGAGCAACAATATGGATTTCGGCCCCGCCACGGAGTAGAAACACTACTAACAGTATTAATTGATACTCTCCTAAGAGGAATCGACAATCATAAACAAGCATTCATCCTCCTCTTCATCGACATATCAGCAGCCTTTGATAGTGTACATCACTCAATAATGCTCAGCAACTTAAGACAGATAGGCATAAACTCCACAGTACATAATTGGTTCACTTCCTATTTAAACAACAGAACACAAAATGTACGAATAGGTAATCAAACTTCAACTACATATAACCAAGAAATAGGTCTACCACAAGGATCTGCACTATCAGCCCTACTTTTTAACATTTACATAAAACCGGTTTGCAATATCTTTAAAAAATTTGGAGTACAATATCACCTCTATGCAGACGATATTATGATGTACATTCCATTTACAATTCCTAACATACCGTTACAACTCCTCTCAGACTGCTACAATGAAATCACAATTTGGCTAAAATCTCAAAACCTCCACATAAACCATGCCAAAACCGAAGTCCTAGTCGTAACAAAAAATCAATCATTTATCCCCCCAACCCATATAACACTACAAGATCAAGAAATTAAAATAAAAACCCACATTAGAAACACTATAAAGAAAATCTATTACAAACTTAAAATTCTCAAACTACGCCCGCTTGTATTTGTACAAGATTTCATTAATATAACACAAGCTATCATAACCCCTCACTTTGATTTCGCCAACCTAATACTTATAGGCATTTCAAAACAGAACATTAAAAGAATTCAACTAGCCCAAAATGCAACAGCAAGAATTATACTAAAAATAAGTTCACTCCAACACATAACACCAATACTTGCATCTCTTCACTGGTTACCAATACAAAGCAGGATAATATATAAAACAATAATAACCTCATTTAAAGCATTAAACGACATGGCGCCGACTACACTATGTAATCTAATATGCAAAGAAACACCTAAGCCTACTAACAGAAAAGAACAGTTAAATAAACTAAAGATTCCAAAGGACTTCATAAAAGCACACAAATTAACCAACAATAGAGCCTTCTCACATATAGCCCCAACTATCTGGAATTCCCTACCAGAGGATCTACGTTCACTAACAGAGATCATGGAATTCCGCAAAAAATTAAAAACTTATCTATTCACTAAACACTACAATACCATGGAAAACCTTGCACTCAAATTAGATAAAGGCTAATCAGGTAACTGACCACTTAAAGCACAAACCTCCCACCTAAATGGACAACACACAGCTCTAACGAAATGACGATCCTATCTCTTATGCCCTAATACCTACGCATGTATATAGTTGTATCAGTTATGTACTGTCTTATGTATATAGACACTACACTTTGTTAGTTAAATTGTTTTCACATGGTTCTAGTGTAAACTTCTTTGTTTAATTTATGATATTTTAAGATGTTCTATGTAAAATTAAGATGTTCTATGTAAAACAAACTTAGCTTTGTTAATTGTTGTTATTTGTACACCGCAACTGATCTCTGGAAGATGCGGTATAAAAATGAGTGTTAAATAAAAAATAAAATAAAAATTTGACTACACGTCAGAATACAGTATGTATACCACACTGATTTTATCAAATTAAATGAAAATAGACAATTACTAAATGAAGCGGAAAATTTCTAGTAATTACAATCACAACTTTTAAATTTTAAGATGTCTGTGTTGTTTTCTATCAGAATAAGAACCATAATTTTTGTGTGCTCTGTTGTAAAGTATGTGCGCTCGCTCGGCGAGCTGTGTGCGCGCGCACAGCTTAGAGGGAACAGTGCCTGGCAGATGTCCACCATCGGGACAGAGTGCAAGTTTGCCACCGAGGTCGCCATAGCCCTGACACGGTGTGCCATGACGCAGCCTTCCAGCGAGAGCCACGCCTGCTCTTAGGCGAGGGCGAGGGCAATACAGTCCACCACCCATGTGGACAGCGTACACATGTTCACTACCTCTCCAGCCTACTGGGATCATAGCAGATGAAAAGCTGAGAAGCTTTGCAGTGGCCCTGAGTGCGTTGGATGTAGAAGGACAAAGCCCTCTTACAGTCCAAGGTGTGAAGGACCATCTTCACCCAACTGGAGTGAGGTCTTGGAAAGAAGGTGGGGAGCACCACTTCCTGGTTGAGATGTGTCAGACGGCTGCCTGGGTGAGAATGTTCACAGTCTTGGCAAGTGCATATATCAATATGATTTGCAAGGGATTGTGGGCAATGCAGTCCATTCACACCAGACACAGCTGCTCACAATAATTAGTTGTGCTTGAGGGTAAAGCTAATAAGATATTTATTTATGGGGTTATTTCTCCCAACACAGATATGCTTGGTAGCACATAAAACAGGATACTTGCTTTCAGTGTTTAACTTAGAAAAACAAAATCAGGAAAAACAACAGCTGAACTTATCAGGCAATCAAAGCAAAAGAATAAAGACCTGGTTGGTAACAAACTGGTCTTTTCTGTAGGCTTTAGCTAATATTTTCTTAGCAGTGTATCAAACAAACAACAAAATCCACAAAGAAGGGAAAAACTGTTCTTTTCAGGTTAACTTCTTATATCTTCCCACATAGATTCAGAAGTGATTCCCTCAGAGCTCACAAGCAATTAGGTAAGGCTCAATTGCTAGCAGTTATCCAGCTGAAACCCCTTAGCTGGCTTACTTTCTACTGCGTGGCCCAAAATCCTACTCAGGAGCTTTTCTGAGTAGATTAAAGAACAAGTTTGTATTTCTTTGTGATGGTTGCTGTACTTGGTAACAGTAAATTACCAAAGGAGTTTAGACAGAGAGCAATCCATGTAAACACAGCCTTCATCTGCAATCTCTCCCCCTTCTTCAACAATCATGGGTTCAATATCATGGATTGGCACAAAGGAATTTCTCCATGGAGCACTCTCAGGACAATACTTGCTTCCCTGCTGTCTTTCAAGGGTATAGCTAGGGCATAGAACAGTGTTCATACCTGAGCTTCCATTGCTGTTAGAGTTCCTCTCTATATAGCCTGGCCAGTATGTAGTCCAGTTATTATGTCCAGCCTTCCAATCCAGATCCCTGGACACTGGATCTCTCTTCACATACCTTCTGGCACGGGTCTTAGGGTCCCTTCCACGTGCAGCCGTCTCCCTCACAGGTACCGTCTGGAGATTCCTAGCTCTGCAGCACCATTCCTCTGGCTTTCCCAAGTCCAATGGTGTATGCTGGCCCTTGGAATGCCTCCCAGTATACGTACTGCTCCGGACTCCTCTAGACCTCCCAAAGGCTTTTCTCTTCTTTCTTCCAAAAGGTTTCTTGCCCTCTCTGTTCGTCCGCTCTGGCTTCTGCTTCTGATGATCCTTTAGATGATGAAGCTGTCCAAGATCATGCAGATGATACGGAGGATAATTCTGAGGATGAGGATATCCAAGCTGATCATGAAGATGATGATCAAAATGAGGATGATGATTCTGAGGATCTCCCAGACGAAACTGAGGATAATTCTCTGTAGAATAAACTCTACCTTTATTCTGCTTTGATGAGTGCTCCACCCTAGCACAGCGCAGCTGTGCTGAATCTGGCCCTGCCCTTTGAGATGAGTGCTTAGGGATTACCTCATAGCCCTCCTGATTGAACACACGTTTCCCCACTTCAGCTCCTCTAATGGCTGTTGGAAACCTGGTGCATTCTGGGACTGGTAGTCTTTTATGGGAAAATTCTGTTTTCTTATTTCTACCAGAACTGACAGGTTGCTTGTTCAGAGTCACTTCACCTTTCCTATAGCTCCTTCCTGAGCTATGATAAGCTTCCTTATCACAGATGAAAGGGTGATACTAACTTCGGCAGGAATTTGGGGTGCATGTGAAGCACCACTCTGTTCTTGTAGAACCTGGTATAGGGCTCCTCAGCCACAAAGGCCTGAAGCTCGCTAACTCTGCGAGCAGAGGTAAGCGCAACCAGGAAAGCCAACTTCCAGGAGAGGTAGTGAAGGTGGCAGGTAGGTAGAGGCTCAAAGGGTGGGCGAGTGAGTTGCCCCAACACTATGTTGAGGTCCCATTTGGTTGCCGGAGGGCAAACAGGGGACTTCGATAAGAGCAGGACCAGAAGAAAACAGGTCACCAAAGGATGGACAGAGGGGCTGCCATTCACCGGATGGTGGTGCTTTGCCAGGGCACTAAGGTGCACTTGGACGGAGTAGACTTGAGCCCGGACTGAGAGAGGTGGAGAAGGTATTGTAACACCAGAAACACCGGGCAGGAGAAAGGGTCAGCCCCGTGTTTGGTGCACCAAACAGAGAACATGCACCATTTGAGGACGTAAGCCTTCGTAGTAGATGCCTTGCAAGAGGCAGCAGGATGTCTTCCACCTCAACTGAAAGGTTGAAAGAGGTCAGAGTCACCCTCTCAGCAGCCACACTGTCAGCGACAGGGACCACAGGTTGGGGTGCAGGAGAGAGCCCCCCTCCTGAGATAGGAGTCCCGGGGCAGTCCCTAAGGGGATGGGGGTCTCCACCATCAACTGTAGAAGCAGCAGAAACAACGATTGCCTGGGCCACCAAAGAGCTATCAGGATGAGCGAGGCCTTGTCGTGGAGGATCCTGAACAAGGTCTTGGCAATCAGTGGCGTAGGAGGGAAGGCGTACATGAGGCCTTCTGACCTTGAGACCAGGAACGTGTCCTCTGCCACCCTGGAGGGGTGGGCCTGCTGGGAGCAGAAGTAGGGCAACCGAACGTTGTCCTGGCTGGCTAACAGATCCATCATAGGTTCCACCCAGAGCCGGAAAAGCTGACTGGCAACCCTGGGGTCCAGCTACCACTCGTGCGGCTGGAGAACTCTTCTGAGCCTGTCGGCCAGCAGGTTGTCCTGGCCTGGCAGGTGCACTGCCCACAGGAGGATACCCTGTTGGATTACATATGAGCAGAGGACCAGTGCCTCCTGACAAAGGGTATGAGACCCCATGCCCCCCCTGTTTGTTCACGTAGAACATCGCCACCTGGTTGTCCATCTGAACCAGCACCGGCTGGTGACACAGTTGGTGGCAGAAGACCTTCAGGGCTAGGTGTATGGCTCGGAGATCCAGGAGGTTGGTCTGCTGGGTGCTCTCGTCTGGTAACCAGTTGCCTTGGGTGTGCAGATCTCTGCAGTGGGCTCCCCAGCTGAGCAGGGAGGCATCCATGGTGAGGACCCTTGAGGGGTTTGGGACCTGAAAGGGCATGCCTGCCTCGAGATGCTGGGGAGACTGCCACCAAATCAGAGAATCCTCCAATTGGTGGGAACCCGGATGCGGCCCGTGGCTTGAGACCACTGGTCCCTGAGACACCACTGCACTGCCCTCATGTGTAGGCGAATGTCGTGGGTGACGTGGACCGTGGAGGCCATGTGCCTGAGGAGGCACAGGAGAAACCGAGCGGGCACCGAGGAACGGTATTGTATGTCCCGAGCCAGAGTCCTGAGACGATAGGCTTTCTTGCCCAGGGACCAAGCCATCGACTGCAGAGTGTCGATCTTTGCCCCAATGAAACTCCAGACACTGTGTTGGGATGAGGTGAAACTTGGGGTAGTTTATGAGAAATCCCAAGTGTTGCAGAACCTGGATGGTGCCTGCGGTGGCCTGCTGAACCTCTGAGGCCGTGCCTCCCTTTATGAGCAAGTTGTCCAGGTAAGGAAAGATGAAGACCCCCTGGAGCCGGAGGAAGGCAGCCACGACTGCCAGGCATTTTGTGAAAACTCTTGGGGCAGAGGCTAGGCCGAAGGGGAGCACCCTGTACTCAAAATGCCTGCCCCCCACTACGAACCACAGGTAGTGCCTGTGGTTGGGATGAATAAGGATGTGGGAATAAGCATCCTTAAGGACTAAGGAACATAGCCAGTCTCCCTGCTGGAGGTAGGGCAGCAATATTCCAAGGGACAGCATCTTGAACTTCAATCTCACCAGGAATTTGTTGAGGTTGCACAGGTCAAGGATGGGCTTTAGGTCCCCTGTCCTTTTTGTCATGAGGAAGTACCTGGAGTAGAACCCCTTGCCCTTGAGATGGTGGGGCACTGGTTCCACCACTTTGTCCTTGAGAAGACCTGCTAACTCCTTCAGAAGAAGGTCCTGGTGGAGGGGAGACCTGAGGGGTTCTCACAGGAAATAAGGGGGGGGTGTCTGAGTTAGGTAAACTTCCCTAACTACCCAAAGTGCCCAGGAATCAGTGGTGATGGACATCCACCTCTGGGCACAGAGGGCCAGATGTCCCCCTGTGGGCTGCTGATGTCCTTGGGGTAGATAGGCTATTCTCAAGGAGTCAAAAATTCCCCCCTGTCTGGGGTTTTGAAGCTTTCTACTTATGCAGGCCATGCCCATGTCCCTTGGCCTGCTGACCCTGTTGGGGAGCTGGGGAGGCCTGATAAGGTGGATAGTTTCAGCAAGCAGCTCCCTTCCTCAGGTAAAAGGACTTTTTACCTAAGCTCTTCCGTCGGGGAGGGGCAGCAGTCTTTTTGGAGAGCCTGGTCCTCATCATGAACTCGGTCTCAAGCTCGGCAGCCTTGTCTGTCATGGGTTTGCCAAAGAGGTTCTCTCCTTGGCAGGGGACATTGACCAATTTGTCCTGAACCCACTGCTTGAGGTTGGATGACTGTAGCCAAGCCTGGCGGCATGCACCAATGTCAGCCGCCGCTACTTGAGCCACCGACTCAAACCCGTCATAGGCCGCTTGAGACATGAATTTGGAGCATTCACGGATGGCTTTGGCCAGGTTCTTGAACCGCAGCAAGGTTTCCTTGGAGAGACCAGCTGAGAACCCGGTGAGTTCCTTCGCCAGGTCCCTCAAGTATATGCCCATGTACAGCTGGTAGGCCTGGATGCAGCTGATGAGCATTGAGCCCTGGTAGCACTTTCTGCTGAAGGTGTCCAAGGGGCAGGCCTCCCTGCTGGGGGGCACCGAGGAGTGCGTCTTCTGGCTTTTCAGCTGACGCATGGCCGACTCTACCACCATGGAGTTATGCGGCAGTTGTGACTTTCGGAAGCCCGGGCTCTGGCGGACTCTATATATCAAGTCGAGCCATTTGCTCACCACCAACACCGAAGTCGGTGTCTCAGCTGTTCCAAGATGGGAGGGATGGGCACCGTGAGCGATTCCCACGGAGGAGCCTTATACTAGAGGATTTCCAGCTCATCCGTCCGAGGGTCCTCCTCCAATTCGGTTGGGAACACCAGAGCCTTAGACATGTCCTTGACAAAATCAAGGAAGCCCATATCCTCATGTGGGGACCACTGTCGAGGCTCCGAGATGGGATGGGACGTTGTGGTGGCAATGAGTATCAGGGGACTCCTCATCCTCCATCTCCCATGCGGAGTAGTCCATCGAGGACTCATAGGAGAGCTGTTCCGTATGCCTCGGGCCCCTGATGCCCTGTGGCCGGTGCACGGCAAACTTTCTGGGGATAACTGGGACCTGTCAAGTGGGACTCAGATTGCGACCTCGGCCGAAGATCGGCTTGGACTTCGGGGATGTCTTGGACATCGAAGGCCCAGTGGTCGGGGTGGATGAACCGGTCATGCTGGACAACAGCGCCCGTTGCTGGTCCATGAAGGCAGACAAACTGCACTCCAGGACTGCCATTCTGGACTCCAGACCAGAAGGCTCTGCAGCCTTCGGTGTGGGCACTGAGGGACTCGGGCCCGACGCCGGCTCCTCCGAAGGGGAATCCTCGACAAGGATAGTATCTGGGCACCGAGGCCAGTCTGCAGTCGGATTCTTCCAGGGGACCTTCACTGGCCACTCATTCTCCAATGCCTCAGAAGAACATCTTGGACTGCAGGACCAGGCCCAGGGAACACCCAGCCGGTCAGAACCGTCCAAGGACACCACCTTCGAGAGTTTCTTCTTTTTCCTGGGTTCCCTCAAAGGAGACCCTCTTTGTGAGGACCCATGATGAGACTCTGGTTCGGAAGGCTCCACCTGAGATGTCAGGGCCTCAGACGAGGCCCTGGCCTTCGGAGGCACTGGGAACTCAGGGAAACACTTATCGAGCTGCTGCTGGTGGCTCTTGAGGGCCTTACTGGAATCCTCTTGCAGAGACTGCAGGAAGACACTAGGAAAAGAAAAGGTTGTAAAACTAGCAAAATAGACCAAACTTGACGCTGAAGCAATGATGTCAGTAGGTGGGACGAGTATCAGTGAAATACTGGGGGCGAGTATGAAACTCGAAGAGAAAAATCAACTTTTTCCGGGGACAAGCTAAACAAATGTCTGAAGGGCTCTGCAGAAAAAAGGAGACTGAGCAAGATGGCACCCTTGGGCAGGAAGGGGACCATGCATGCATGGTGGCATCTCCCAAAGACTTTCTTTAAAACCCAGGGGGATGCTTCCGTGAGGGCTCCGTCGATGCTGACATCACCCACATGTGAGGACTGACTTCCTGCTTGTTCCCAGAGAATATATGCATATGACTGCATAGGCACCTATTGTGATTTATACATGCTTCCTGTTACGTGCAGGTTAAGTGCTCGTTTTGGTCAGCCCTTTAATCCCCTCTAGTTCATTCCTCCTCCAAATTGTATCTAGATAAAAATAGAGGCCTCTGAAGTTAAGTAGCAGCAGCTACAGATTTATCTTTGCAAAATGTCTCAAGTGCACGTGTGAATGCAGACATTTACACAGCAAGTTGTGAAATGTCGGCATTTGCCTGTGTAAGTTGGCAGGTTTCTGTCAATTTTTCCCACTTGTACATTTGTAAAATGGTTCCTCCCAGTGCATGTGGATATGTATTTTACAAAGAGCACCACATTTAGTACAGCTGTTTGAAAAATACTGTTGGATGTCCTGGCCTCAACATCTCAATTCTGATTTCCAACTCCAAATATGGCTTTAGATGGGCTGTGCACATGGAGGGTAGACTGCACACATCGGCATAGTTTGCCTTCCTATTTTGCCAAAAAAATAGAAACACTCACTCCATATATATCAAAAATTGTTATGCTTAAATCATAAAGGTATAGTTGTTCTTTCTTATACTTTATACACATATAACAAAAAAGGAGGTCTCAGACTTATTCGGCACTTAATTCATGAAAAACAACATGCCTAGATACTGGTGCCATCTTGCATCAATGACCATCCTTTATATCACGAACAGCTTATTGAATACAACAAACTCAAACCGAGAATGCTTAGCTTATCAGTCTATTCTTTTTCCCAAATCGAGAATGCTTAGCTTATCGGTTTGGGAAAAAGAATAGACTGATGCTAAGCATTCTCGGTTTGAGTTTGTTGTATTCAATAAGCTGTTCCTATTATAAAGGATGGTCATTGATGCAAGATGGCACCAGTATCTAGGCATGTTGTTTTGCATGAGTTAAGTGCCGAATAAGTCTGAGACCTCCTTTTTGTTATATGTGCATAAAGTATAAGAAAGAACAACTATACCTTTATGATTTAAGCATAACAATTTTTGATATATATGGAGTAAGTGTTTCTGTTTTTTTGGCATAATTTTTCCACTCTAAGAAAAGACCAAATTGGATTGTTTCATCACAATGATGCCTTCTTATTTTGGCAGGGCAAAGGGTAAGCAAGTCATACTGACAGTGAGGGCAGGGTACGAGATCACCATTAGTGCCTACAAAATTTAGGAGGGCTACTGCCCCCACACCCATACTATGCCTATGACTGCACAGGAACAACAGCATAATGTAGCCATATCCATTTGTCTTATTTGCAATTTTCTTTTAACTATTATTTCTTATGTTTGATTTGTATTCCACTTAGAAAGCCTATGATTCATAAATTAGAAGTAAAATAAAAAGTCAATTTGAGCTGTGATGCCATAGACAGCAATAGTAGAGAGTGCTGTGACATCAGAAATGAGGGCTCTATCATAGACAGTACTCTTCTCCTCCCCAGCTGTACAGGACTTACGCATTGGGGATTGGAGGTGTTTCTGTACATGGGCATCAGTGTGTTACAGAAGCTCAGTCAACCATACAAGTGACAGGAGTCAAGGGCAGTCCCACAAGCATTAAGTTCTGTTTGTGCACCTGTCTACAGCTATAGCAGATGCCACCAAAACAGCAAGCCCACCCCTGGAATATCAGGTGTCATTCACAGATGGCAGTACAATAATAAAAGCACATTTATTTCTACAACACACTAAAAACATGAAAGAATGGGGGCGGGAAAGAGGGATTTGTTAGCCAGCAATTTAAAAAAATATATGCAACACTGAATCACAGCCAGTGAAAAACCCTCTCCTCGCTCTCTAGTTTAAAAAAAAAAATGATAAAAGACAGTTCAATTAATATAAAGCATCACAGCAAATATTTTGCAGAGCTTACAAAATAATTGAAGAATAAAAAATATTTGAAGCAAACATCAAAACTATTATAGTAACATAGTAAATGACGGCAGATAAAGACCAGTGTGGTCCATCTAGTCTGCCCAACAATATGGCAGGAATAGGTGCACCCCTTCCCATGTCTTTTAGGGAGTAGGTCCACCCCTACCCATGTCTTTGCTTAGTGGTGCACCCACCAGGAGCAGGTGCACCCCTCCCCATATCTTCACCCCTCTCCAAAGTAGTCTTCTGGTACTACCATTGGAGATCAGGTCACCAACAAAAGTAATGTGCAGTCGTCGCAGCATCATGTAATACAACTAATTGATAAACTAAAGAGCAGAAAATCACCTGGACTGGAAGGAATACATCCCAGGGTGCTGAAAGAGCTGAATATGAGATTGCAGAACTACTATTAGTAATCTGTGATCTATCATTAAATTCATCTGTAGAATCTGAAGATTGAGGGTGGCCAATGTAACCCCAATTTTTAAAAAGGGTTCCAGGGGTGATCCGGGAAACTTATAGATTTGTATTTATTAACAGTGTTTCACATAGAAATGATGCATGTCTACAAGGCATCTTGCCCTAAGGCATTTATATGCAATCAGTGATTTTTCCAAACAAAATTCATGAAATGTATACGAGGGGGTACCCAAAAAAAACAGGAATTATTTTTTAAAAGTTATTTATTTCAAATTCTTTACAAAACAACCTTATCCCCTTCAAAATACTCTCCATTACAACTGATACATTTGTCCCACCGGTGCTTCCACTGTTCGAAACATTTTTTGTAGTCATCTTTAGAAACGGCTGACTGCTCCTCCCTCGTTTTTTTCTTGACTTCTTCAATGTTGTCAAATCGGTGTCCTTTCATGCCCCTTTTCATGCGTGAGAATAAGAAAAAGTCGCACGGAGCCAGGTCAGGCGAGTAAGGTGCGTGGGGCAGCAGAACCATGCCATTTTTAGCCAAAAATTGTCTAACAGAGATGGCTGTGTGTGCAGGTGCGTTGTCGTGGTGAAAGAACCAGTCTCCTGTCTGCCACAAATCGGGTCTTTTTTGATGAACACTGTTGCGCAATCTTCTTAAAACTTCCAAATAAAAGGTTTGATTGACGGTCTGACCTGGGGGAACAAACTCTGAATGAACTACCCCCTTGGCATCAAAAAGCAAATCAGCATTGTTTTGATGTTTGATTTGACTTGACGACATTTTTTTGGACGGGGTGACGATGACGTCTTCCATTGGCTTGACTGTTGCTTTGTTTCTGTGTCGTAACCATAGCACCATGACTCATCACCTGTAATGACCTTTGACAGAAAATCTGGATCAGTTTCAAGCTGTTGTTTCAAAACACAACATGTTTCAACTCGATGTTCCTTTTGATTGTCAGTCAGAACCCGAGGAACAAACTTGGCAGCAACCCTTTTCATTCCCAAATCTTCCGTTAAAATTCGCTGAACCGAGCTCCAAGATAACCCACTAATCTCTGACAGTTGATCAATTGTCTGTCGACGGTCTGTGAGCACAAGCTCTCGAATTTTTTCAATATTTTCGTCGATTCGGGCAGTTGATTGGCGCCCAGAACGAGGTTTGTCATCAATCGACATGTCGCCATTTTTAAACCGAGCAAACCACTGGTACACTTGACTTTTTCCCATAGCGTCATCTTGATAAGCTGTTTTCAACATTAAAACAGTTTCAGCAGCATTTTTACCGAGTAGAAAACAAAATTTCACAGCTGCACATTGTTCACTTAAATTTGTCATCATAAAAAAAGAAACAAGAACAAAACAGCGCTAGGAAAAACAATCACTGCAGATGAACAGAACAAGCCAGGTCGACAACACAGGCGGCACTGAACTGACAATGAGTTGCACTATACACGCCTAGCGGCAGAAGTGCGTACTACATAAGCTCCGCCCACGGCAATGTTATTCCTGTTTTTTTGGGGTACCCCCTCGTATATATGTGGTGGACACTTTTTTTTGGGGGGGGCTAGGATTTCCCTACAAAATTTTTATTTTTTTTAGTTCAAAGATTTTATTAACTCACAAAATTTCATATAAAACAACAAATACAAACAGGGGTTCCATAATATAAGAATAAAAATTAATAGTCAACACACACACAAATCCACAATGACAAAGGGAGAGGGGGGGATGTGGTTATACAAGAAGGGAGCTGAAAGCAAACTCTATTCCAGTGAGGAAATCGCAGCATGTTAACATATGCCTGGATTATGGACATTTGGGCGTTTTCCATGGAGTGAACAGTTTTCTCAGCTGCTGCAGATTGATATTATATTATTGTACAGACAGTGCCACCAAAAGAGCAACATTACGATATTAACAATCCTTCCAGTACAAAAAAACATTTTGACAAGCTACAGACAAGAACAAGTTTAGTAATTCTTACTGAATCCTATGTATTTAGAAAAGTTTGTAAAACAGAGTGCTTTCCAAATAACGATAGGATAGGAAAGCAGTTGCTGAATGCCTAGTATTTTTGAAATAATATCCCATGTGTCAGACAAGGAAGGTTGGAGTTTGCTATAAGAGGGCAACACACGACCTAGCATCCTTGTTTGTGAATTACAATGCCAGCAGCTGGTAGAGTTTGAGGAGTCCAGCTTATGCAGTTTGGTGCGAGTCCATAAAACTTTATGTGCAAGAAAATAAATACATTGAGATACAGAAGCAAATAGGAAACATCTAACCATCCTACTCCAAAATGTGTTCCAGACAGCTCCCATACCTTGCAATCCTAGCTCTTGCTTCCCAACTTTAAAAATTGCAATGATACCCACAGCCTGATAGCCACTCAGGGTCTTGTAGAATGCAGCTGCTGCAAGGCCTGAAGTCGAAGCAGTTGCACAAGACTGAACATAACAACATAAGCCCAGTATCCTGTTTCCAACAGTGGCAAGTCCAGGTCATAGGTACCTGTCAGGTTCCTAAAAGGTACACAGATTCCATGCTGCTTATCACAGGGCTAAGCAGTAGATATCCTCAGTTCCCTTTCATAATGGTTTACAGACTTTTCCTCCAGAAACTTGGCCAAACTGCTTATAAACCCAGCCACACTTTACACCCTCCGGCAATGAATTCCAGAATATACTTAGTCTTTCTACTTTTTTAATTTTTTTTTATTTTCAGAATTTTCAAATGCATACAAAGTAAACATTTAGGCAAATGAACAACTATTTCATCACCAAAAGTCCAATAAAAAGAAATTACAGAGGAAAAAAATAGAAAAAAGCGACGTTCAAGCTCACATCAGGGGAGGCTATCACCAGGCCCAACACTCCCACAATTTAATAATAACCCCAATCATACAAACAGGAATCAGAAAAAAGTCAAAAGGAAAAACACATTTACATATCCTTATCAAGCAGGAACCGTTCCAACTGCGATGGTTCCATAAAAATAAATTTAGTACCTCTGTGAGTGACCAAACACTTGCAGGGGTATTTCAAATAAAACGTAGCTCCAACAGCCAAAAGCCTAGGTCTAATTTGAAGAAAAATCTTACGGCATGATTGGGTGACTTTAGCAACATCAGGAAATACCAATAATGGTTGACCACAAAAGGAAATATTCTTAGAAAAGAAGAGATGAAAAATCATCCCCTTCACTGCCTCCGAGTGAAAAGTAACCAACAGAGTCGCCCTCAGAGACCTTATCAAAAGAAGTCTCCAGGAAGGTTGTTAAATCTAATTCATCAAAATCAACTAACTGCTCCATTTCACCTTCTGGAGCTTTATCCAAAACACGATGAGGTAAATAAGAAATAGAAGAAATAAGAGAATCATCGAAAGAAGTATAACACAGTATTCTCCTTAACATATTTTTTAAACAGCTCCAGAGCGGAAAATAAGACGAATCTTAGGAAAATTTCAGAACCTAAGGATTCTGGCCCGAGCAACATTTTCCAGTGATTCCAATTTAGAATGAAGAAACAAACTATCCTTAACAAAAGCATTACTTGCGGTTTGAACCCCGTTTACAGTGGCTTCAATCTTACGAGTTCTTTCACAAACAGCTGACAGGATCTCTCCATGATTCCGAAGGGCTACAGAAGTGCCCTCCGTAAACTCACACAGCTGTGCAAGAGTACCCGAGAGAACACCTTCAACCCGAATAGCAGAAAATACATCATTCAAGGAAACCTCTGCCCCAGAAGAGGATGAGGTTCCCAATACCAACAATGTTACTGGGACCGGATAATGTTGTTCAACACAAAAAGGGTCACAGGAAATATCACATCTCCAGGAAGAGGAGTTGAAGCCACCGGATCAGGAGAGCCCGCTACTACTGCGGGTCCTTCACAGGGAAACACAGCAAGATTAAAACCTGGTTGAGGGGGAGGGGTATGTACTTAGGGAAACCTCAAAAGGTGAAACAACGTTCACAGTAGAAAGTCCAGAAGACACAGGGGGAGCGATATTCATTACATGATGATCCATAGGGCCAACAGCTCTCCCTGAGAATACAGGGCCCTTACCTCTTGCCTTCCTTTTTTCCCATTTCTTACTAGGACAGCAATAACAACACAGAGACTCCCAAGTGCTCCAAAGGGGCTCCTAAGGGGCAGAATGTGTCCCTTTGGGCACGTGCCTACAGCCACGTACCACAGCACACAGAAAAATGTAAACCTCAACGCAAGGGAGGAGCAGCTGTAGTCTGTTCTGTGATAGGTGGGAGATGTTGAAGGAAGTGCCGCAAACACAGTCCAAGCCCAATGTAGCCTCCCGTCTTTCTACTTTTTTTTTAATTTAATTTTTTATTTATAGCATATACATTATAATCCAGAAAAAAAAAATCTAAATCTGAATCAGATATAAACTACAGGTAAAGATCAAAGGACTACCTAAATACATACATACATAAATACATAGATACATAGTCCTGAGAAATGCAAATAAACTGGAATAGACCACAACATATCCCACTATACGATCCAAGAATAAAGAAAATCAAAAGGGTTACCCCATCCACTATGTTAAATCATAGGAGTCTGATATCTCTATATGGCCGCCGATACGGGAGCAGCCTCAACACCGCCCACCTCCCTATTAACAAGAACTTGTTCAAGTTGATTAGGCTCAAAAAACATATACTGTTTAGTCTGATAACTAATCACACATTTACACGGATATCTAACTTTAATCTGCGCACCCTGAGCGAGCGTCCTCTGGCGCAAAGCCAGGAATGCTCTTTTCCTCTTTTGCATTTCCCTAGACAAATCAGAAAAAATTAATATTTTAGAGCCTAAAAACTGAGTATCTGAAATCTTACGAAAATACAACTTAAGCACAGTATTCCGATCTGACTTGAATGCAAAAGTTACCAACAAAGTCGCTCTGCATGTCACTACCTCCAGAGAGCTCTCAAGAAAATCAGTTAACTCCATTAAAGAAGGACCCGATTCAGAGGCTAAAGCCCCTGGTCGGTATCCAATTTAGAAAAAAAAAACATATTGAGCTCTCACTACCGGAGGGAGAGAATCAGCAGGCATCCGTAAAACATCAGTAAAAATTTTCCGGACCAAGTCCACCGGTGCTAGCAATGGGGATCGAGGAAAGTTCAAGAATCTGAGATTGTTCTTTCGAAGTTGATTATCAAAATGCTCCAACTTCCTCGCTTGAACAAGTCGATCCTGAACATTAGCTGCATCAAGTGTCTCAAGGCCCTCCATTTTTGATTCCAACTGAGATATTCTTGTAGACTGAGCAATCACCTCCAAGCCAGATAAAGTACACTGGGCTTTCATTTCTGCCAAATCATGAGTAAAAGCACCCACCACCGACAATAAGGACTGTTGCAGTGCTGAGATAGCTTCCCATAAGCTATCTAAAGTTACTACTGCAGGCTTTTCAACCCCCCCAGAAAACCGGAGCACTGAAGTACCGGAAGGGCTGAAGACCGACTGTCCCAAACACTGACCAGCATTTGGGGGAGATATTCCCTCCCGTTCACCGACGAATACTCCAACTCCAGCTCCAACAGAAGTTGCCATTGACTCAGAACACTCAGGAGGAACCCCCGCCGCCAATCGAGCCTCCACCTCCATAGAGACGCCATCAGGCCGCACCAACCTGAGGTTGCTTCCGGGTTGCACTGGGGATGCCTGCACGGGGCTAAGGGATACCCCATTGATGCTCCGATCCAATGAAGCGTTCAAAGGATCATTTGATGCCATAGCCGCCGAAGGAGTACAAAACCCGGCAATAGACGTCTGGACCAACTTATCTGCCGGGGTCGAGGTTTCAGGGGGTTTCTGAGACCGTTGTTTTCTCTTCTTCCCCATTGAAAAGTAAGTTCAGGAGCCAGTACAGAGCACTACACCTCGGCGTCGCACTCCTCCGCCATCTTGGATCTTCTCCTTTCTACTTTTTGAAGGAGTAAAGAACCAGTTTAAGTTTACCCATTCAACTCTATCATATCTTCCCTCAGCATCCCTTTTCCAAGTTGACAAGCCCTAACCTCTTAAGCCTTTCCTCATAGGGGTATCCGTCCATTCTTTTTACCAGTTTGGTCAATCTTCTCAAATTTTTTAAATGTTGCTATATCCTTTTTTTTTTAGATATGGCGACCAGAACTGCACACAATATTCAAGGAGCGGTCGCACCATGGAGTGATACAGAGGCATTATAATATCCTTGGTCTTATTGCCCATTCCTTTCCTTATGATTCCTAGCATTCTATTGGCTTTCTTGGCCATGGCTGAACAATAGGCAGAGGATTTCAACATGTTAGTTGCAATGATGTGCAGAACCTTTTCCTGGGTGGCGATTCCTAATGTGTAATCTTGAATCATGTAACTGTAGTTTGGATTGTTCTTACTGAAGTGTGTAAAACTTTGCACTTGTCCACATTAAATTTTATCTGCCATTAGAATGCCCAGTTTTCCAATGGTCCTCTTGCAATTTTATACTATCCTCTTCTAATTTAACAACTTTGAATAATTTTGTCATCTACAAATTTGATCATCTCACTCATTTCATTTCCAGGCAGGACCGGTGTACTGTTAGGCAAACTAGGCAGTCACCTAGAGCACTGGCCCTCCGGGGAGCCAGCTCCATGCCCATTACCGCTGCTGGTACCCCTCTCAGCAGCTGACAGTGATGGCACTTACCATCTGTCTCTGGAGCTGCATCGCAGTTTCATTCTGTTCAATCTGCCGCTTTGGCCCCAGACTTCCAATTTTGTATAAACTGGAAATCTGTGGCAGAGGGGGTGCCAAAGTGCCAGACTGAACAGAATGAAATGGTGAGAGGGGTGCCAGTGGCAGCAATGGGTGGGGGGAGGGGGGAATTGAGGACAGCAGGATGAAGGGCCTGCCTAGGCACCTCCAGTCCTTGCAGTGGCCCTGTTTCAAGATCAGTTATTAATATATTAAAAAGCAGCAGACCCAGCACAGATTCCTGGGGTACTCCACTGTTCACCTTTTTTCCATTGAGAAAATTGACCATTTAGTTCTACTCCCTACTTTCTATCTTTAAACAGTTCCCAGTCCACAATAGTATACTACCTCCTATCCCATGGCTTTTTCATTTCTTTAAGTCTCTCAAGTGGGATCTTGTCAAAGACTTTCTAAAAATCTTGATATACCATATCAACCAGCTCACCTGTATTTATCTGTTTACTGGAACCTTCAAAAAGGTATAGCAGATTAGTGAGACAAGACTTTCCTTGGCTAAATCCATGTTGGCTTTGTCCCATTAATCAGGCACAAAAAGAGCAAAAGGCTCTTGCTAATCCAACAGGAACACAACGAGGCAAGAGATATGGATGAACACAGGTGCCTTTATTAAGTCCCCTACGCGTTTCGGCCGTAGCCTTCCTCAGGGGGATAAACTTGAACATACAAACATAAAAACATATAAAAAATAGTCATAAACAATGAATATAAATATAAGTAAAAATTGTGAGACCAACCAGGCATGTAACACGTAATCACAACAATATAAATAGCAAAGTGTAACTACGTAAATAAATAATAAAGTCATACCTTAAATACACACAATAGATAAAAAATATGGTGTAAGCAATAAATAAACCATAATACTCATAAAAGTATAAAAATGTGTAAATACTAAAAAAAGGAACATTAAATTTAACCAGTAAAATGAAGGACGTAGGGCAGAGACATAAAAAGAAACTATACTAATGAGATCAAAACAATACCATAATGAAACATCTACTTACAAGGCACGATTGGTACAAAACCACTAAAAATGTTCAAGATAGCGTGTGAAGTCGTCACCCTAAACAATATTGTTGTATATAAATAAACAATAAAATAAATAAATAAATAAATATAAGTAAAAAGGATAAAAACAAAGCATTAAATGACACTGTAAGAACATATAAATGAGAAACCAATCATTTAAAATGAAAAATTGCCGAAACAAAGTGCATAGATGTGCCTTTAAAAGGAGATATGATAATGAATACCATAAAGATATAATGTCACTAAAGTAAACTTGTTGTGAAGGTAAATTAATTAAAAAACTCGTGAATCTTGGACCAGTTTAATGGAGGTTACCTTGACTTGACCAAATCAGGTACGGACACCACTGTATGACAAAACATAATAAATAATACCCATTACTACATGCTCAACACTCATGGTAAAACTAGCAGTGAAATGCGATGTGGTGTATTTAAACGAAACTCAACTCCCATCATTTACAATATGGCCAGTCATCACCCGGAGCACAGCAAAGGACTCCCACGTGTAAGAGAACTTCTCAAGACCGAAAACTGTTTAAATAAAATATGTGTAGACGTGACTAAGAAGCTGATGTACTATAATACTGATCACTTGCTAGACATGACCTACGTTAATCAGAGGAGCAGCGAACAGGAACTAAATCCTGTAGGGAAGCTACTAGACAAAAATATATTGTGAGAGCAATGTACCTGAAACTATTTTATGCACGGCTACATAAACACATTTACTGTAGTTCCCTTCTAATATTACACGGAACGTGGACTTCCATGCCCAAAACTGTTTTTTTTTTTAAATTTTTACCGTAATGAGGAAAACCTAACTCTGGAAGGATGCCGACATTTGCGCCACACCCTGTCACAAGATAAACTATTCTAAAACTGTATAAAAAACTGTGTACAAAGTATAAAAAAGTAGAGTCACCCATTTAAACTCACTAGGATTAAGCACTGATCGTATGAGCAATGTTCCAAAAACTGTTTTATGCACGGCTACATGTACACATTTACTGTAGTTCCCTTCTAACTTGCACAGGACGTGGACTTTCGTGCCCAAAACTGTTTCGTAAAATTAACCGTAATGAGGAAAACCTTACTCTGGAAAGGACGCCGACTTTCGCGCCACAACCTGGCTTTGTCCCATTAAACCATGCCTATCAAATTGTTCAGTAATTTTCTTTATAATTGTTTCTACCATTTCAACCTGCAATGTCGTCAGGCTCACCTAGCTGTAGTTCCCCTTTTTAAAATTGGCATCACATTGGCCACTCTCCAGTCTTCACGTATTACAGCTGATTTTAACGATAGGTCACAGATTACTAATAGTAGGTCTGCAGTCTCATTTTTGAGGGTTTTCTTTTTTTTCAGCACCATGAGATGTATACTATCTAGTCCAGATGATTTGCTGTTCTTTAAGGTTATCAGATTGCTGCATTACATATTCCATGTTTATTGAGATTTGTTTTAATTCCTCAGCTACATCACGTTTAAATATTATTCTGGCATGGGTAACTTCTCAGGTTGTTCCTCTTAACTTATCAAAGTACATCTTCCACTTTTTAACATAATGGCACAGCTGCACCCATTTAAAACACTGTGAAAAAGGTAAGCTGGTAGCTCTTATAGAGCTCCGTAAATGTTATAAGATGCTTCTGACCAGCGCCGGACCTAGGACTGTGAGCAGTGCAGCTGTACAGGATGCAAAAAAATTAGGACACATTTAGAGTTGCCAACCGCCAGCCTCAACTCCCTCCCCCACCCCCCAGTGCCTGCCCATACCCCGCTACCAAGTTTCCTGTTCCCTTGGCAGTGGCAGCAGCAGAGTGGACCTCCAATTTAAAAAAACAAAACACACAGGTCTTTCTAACTATGCACAGGCATGGCTGGTCTGAACACTCCCTCCTCTGATGTGAGAGGAGGGAAAGATCAGACCAGCTTGGCAAGCACAGGGTCAGAAAGAACCACATGGTTTTTTTTAAAACTGGAGATCTGCTCCACTACTGCCACTGCAAAGGGAACAGGAAAAGTGGTGGTGGGACAAGGACAAGCAAGGCAGGGGGAGGGGGGGGGGGGAGCCAGCTGGACATAAAGAAGTGTAGGGTAAAATGGGGAGATGCTGGGTATGGGGCAAATGACAAACATCGGGGGGGGGGGGGGGGGGCAAGGCATGCCAGGTTTGCAAGTCACAAATGATGCATTCATGACTTGGTACAGCCCTGCTCCAGCCACATCATATTCTCCAATCTATATAGTCTTTTCTTCAGCTTATTCAATATAAAAGGCACATTTCTCATTTATATGTTATTCTGGATTGTACTAAAGGGAAAAAATTCTAGAATGGTAATTCACTGTAAATCCAAAGTCCTCAAATAACAAACAATTTTTGTTGGAGCGCACCGAGGGAGGAAAGGAATTGAACTCCGTCCCCACCAGTCGGTACGCTTCTTTTATTCAAAGTAGGTTCCTTCACCTTAAATGATTTTCAAAAAAATGTTACTTAGCTGAAAGCCCCATGCTTCAAGTGAAATATTCAAGGCACAACACTGTCAATCGCCAAAACTTTCATACGACGTGCACGTTTCGAAATAGAATCCCTGCTTCAAGTGCTTTCATCACGAAGTGTACGGGCAACTGTGCCAAAAAAACACCATCAAACGGCTAAGGACTTCTTAATGTTGAACTCAGGCTGAAAGTGCTTGCTTATAAGGGGAACCAACCAATAGAAGGCACGTTGTCTGAAGGCACGTTTTTCCAACAGATAATGGGGATAGCTATGAGTGCGACGGTGGCGCCTTCAATAGCCACCCTTTACATGGGGGAAATGGAAAAAAAGCTTATAATGAGGTCTTCTGGATTTACTCATGTGCTTCTGTGAAAGAGATTCCTTGATGACATATTTTTCATTTGGACATCTGATATGTCATCGCTTCAACAGTTTCTTGTCTGGTTGAACTCTTTAAAAACCAACATTCATTTTATGGAACATGTTGATGCACGGAGTGTTGAATTTTTGGACATGCTGGTTTATATTGATCAAGCTGAATTGAAGACTACCTTGTTTCGCAAACCGGTGCAGCGTAATAGTTTGCTCAATTTTCGCAGCTTTCATCCAGGTCCCCTTCGTAGAGGCTTACCTTTTGGCCAGTTTCTCCGGCTGCGTAGATTGTGTCATTCATTGTCAGAATTTAAAAGGCATGCTCTGGATTTGAAGAATCACCTCTTATTTAGGGGATATCCCACTCATATAGTTGATCGGGCCTTTCGGCGAGCCTCTCATGTACAGCGGGAGTGACTCATTGACCCGCAATATATGACAGCCGCTGATCAACCTTCAGAAGCGATAGTGGGTGTTCTTCCCTTCATGGATCATAGTTCGGAAATTATCCGTATCCTCCGTAAACATTGGCTTATGTTGCATTTGCATCCTTGCTTTCAAAAGCCGTTAATGGTAGCTTTTTCTAGGGGCCTGAATTTGGGGGATTTTTTGGTAAAAACTACCTCTCCTATTGACAGGCCGTTGGCTCTTCGATCATCTTGTCGGGGATATGTTCCTTGTAATGATTGTATGTATTGCACATCTACCATCTCAGGTGAAGTTTGGACATATTCCAGCACTGCCCGTGAATATATTCGGCGGTGGGCTACAGACTGTAATTCATCTTATGTGGTGTATTTACTGCAATGCCCATGTTCTTTATCTTATGTGGGTAGGACTATTCGCCCTATACGGAAAAGGCTTGCAGAGTATGCTTCTTGCATTCGCCAAAAAGTGGTTTCAGTTCCTCTGGTTGAGCATTGTTTGACTTGTCAACATTCGTTTGGTGAGCTACGTTGGACAGTGATTGATCATGCTCCTTTTGACCCTCGGGGTGGTGATAGGACTTTTAAGCTTCAGTGGCTTGAGCAGCGCTGGATTTTTAATTTGAATACCATGCACCCTCACAGTTTAAATCACAAAATTGATTGGACTAGTCTCATATGACTCTGTGGCAAGTTTCACCAATGAAGTCAGGGATTCCCCTTTCAGTGGGGTATTCCCTATTTCTATTGGTTGGTTCCCCTTATAAGCAAGCCCTTTCAGCCTGAGTTCAACATTGAGAAGTCCTTAGCCGTTTGACGGCGTTTTTTTTGGCACAGTTGCCCATACACTTCGTGATTTTTATTTATTTATTTTATTTATTTTTATTTCTTATATACCGCGCTTTTAATCAGTGCGGTTTACAAATGAACAAATTTAAACACAATGATACAATCAGCATTGCTTTTTTTACAAAGAACAGGGTACAAAAAACTTGGGGTAAACAGGGTTTAACTATATACAAATAAAAATGTAGCGGTAAATATGGTTAACTATGTACATGGCATTTTGGTTAATTACATGGAGGAGGTAATTAGATAAAATTATAGTACAGTATAATACGGTAAGAGTAGAGTGTGCAAGTATGTATATCATGATTATCCATTTTCCCCCGGTGTCAAGTGGGAAAGATCAACACGCAGATTATGTTCAATCAGAGTTGCTTCAGGGTAGTACATTAGGAACAAATGATGTTTTAAGACTTTTCTGAATGTCATGAGACTAGTGATGGCTCTAATTTCGGGTGGGAGGTCATTCCAGGCTCTGGGTGCAAACAGTGAGAAGGCTCTAGCGGCTGTTGATTTAGAGCATTTTGTAAGGAGTTTCGGAAGTTCAATGGAATTCAGTGCAGCAGATCTCCTGGCTCTGTTTGTTGGAGTAACCTGTATCATATTGCAGATAGGTGATAGAGATGGGCTCTTTGCAGCTTTAAAAGTCATGACCAGGGTTTTATATAGGGTTCTGGCCTGGAGTGGTAGCCAGTGTAAACTCATCAGTATTGGGATTATATGCTCTGAGCGTGGAGTACCTACGAGAATTCTCGCGGCTGCATTCATGGCCAGACGGAGGGGATTTAGGGTAGATTGTGGGAGACCGTGAAGTATGATATTGGCAAAATCGAAGTGTGGTAGTACTAGGGCTTGGAAGATAGTGCGGAAATCTGAGTAGTTGAGAAGAGGTCGGAGGTTACGTAGGGACCGAATCTTTTGGTAAATTGAGTTTGTTGCTTTCTTGATGTGTACTGTGACCCACTAGCTGGCCCAGAGGCTAAGGAGTGCTTGGACAGCTTGATGAGGCAGTATTTTACTGGCAGTTACGTCCCCGGGAAGGCAGTAGCAAAGCCTTCTGGTTCCCGTAGTTTGTACCTTTTACCAATAATTGTAGTTGAGGCAGAGGGTAAGGTTTAAACTTGGGTTTTATCCCCCGTCCGGGGCGGATTCAAAACCATGGAACATAAAAGGAAAAAGACCATACGTCTGGTAACACAATCAAAGAAAATACTGGAACAAAAATAAGCTTCCTTCAGCATTAATTAAACAGCACAAAAATAACAGAAACAGTTCTTTCCACTCACGTGCAAACCTGCAGCTGTTTCTTCAATCAACACTTCTTGCTGCTTTAGCATAAAGACTTTACACAATCTGACAGAGTGTATGTACAGTCCATTTCCATACCCTCTGAAATATCTTCAGGAAATTCCACTTGCATTTCTCCCTCGTCAGACAGAACTTCTGGCTCCCAAATGCCCTTTAAGTTAAACTGTCTCTGCCGGGGAGTAAAAAGATTCTCTTCTTCCACTATCCTAGTGGCTGGTGGGAAATCACCATAATGTTTGTATTTAGAGTCCTGAGAGCTACAGAGCTCTTCTTATGTACAGAGGAAGTCAGGGTGTTTTAAATCCCTTCTACTAGGGAGAATACGTTTCTCTCTAGATCCTAATGCTTCCTGCTTTTTCTGACATGCACAGCTCTGTTCTGTGACCCTTCTCTCACGGCGTTTTTCTGACTCCAGCCAATGTGCCTCAGGGTAAGAACTTTCCCCCTCTGCTTTCCTGGAGTTAAACTGCTTGTAGCTTGTAAGCTTAGCTGTAGGACTGCCCTTCCTAATTGCCTCACCGCAATACTCCGGAGGATACTGGGAGGATATGCATTGCTGTTCCCAACAGCTTCTTTGCAAGTCACCAACCTCTGACTCCTCGGAGATTCTCCTTGGTTCTGTCCTCACAGCTCTGTGGACACTGCTTTCCAACCCAGCAGTTCCAGGTACGTTTGTTTCTCTTTCTCTTGCTCTATCCCGAGTTCCTTCTCGTGTTCGGGTTCCTGCTCTCACTCCCTCTCGTGTGCTATCTGTTGGTAAGTGAGTCCTCAATATATTGCACTTGGTGTTAGCCTGGGCTCCGCCTCCACGCAGGTGCTCCCTATTCTCTAATAGGCTCTGAGCTCCGTCTCTGCTCGGGCTTTCCCTAACACCTTGTGACTGTGTTTTCCACTGTTGCTCTTGGCAACCCTTTCCCATATGTGAAGGTGAGCTGTCAGTTTCCCTGCTGTTTTGCTCACTCTCCCTTCCGACTATGGGCTCTGCTGGCGTTACCTCATGACAGTACAGACATATCAAGCCACTGATCTAATGTAATCCCTAAGTATCGAATTGTGGGTTGTGCCTTCAGTTCAATGTTGTTTACATGTAATGAGGCAGGGGGTATGAATGTTGGATTCCTTGTTACGAATAGGACGTCTGTTTTGTTGTGATTTATACGTAAGTTCTGTTTGTGGAGCCAATTAGATACAGCTTCGAAGCAATGAGCTATTGATGTATAATCTGGTTTTTCTACATTGAATGGAGCATACATCAGGATGTCGTCAGCATATGCTAGACATTGAATGTTGAAGGTACGTATCACATCACAGATTGGCTGCATATAGATATTGAACATTAGTGCGGATAAGGAGGATCCCTGAGGGACACCTTGTTTAAGAGGGAATGAGTCAGTTCAGGGCTAGACCTTGAATACCCTTATCTTTGAGGCGCCGTAGGAGAGTATTGTGGTTTACTGAATCAAATGCAGCCGCTATGTCGAGAAATATGAGAATGAACTCTTGATGAATATTGTCGATGCTTATGATTAGGTTATTGAATAGGGTTGTGAGGAGGGTGTCCACACCATGCTCTTCTCTAAAACCATGTTGTGAGGGGTCCAGGGGAGCTTCTGAGTCAACGTGTTGTTGTATTTGTCGCTGGACTACTTTTTCCATGATTTTTGCTAGTAACGGGATACTAGAGATAGGTCTAAAAGATTCGACTTTTGTTGGGTCTAGCTTGCTGTTCTTCAGGAGGGGGCGGATGGATGACTGCTTGAGGCTTTGGGGGAAGGATCCAGTTGAGAATGAATGGTTGACAATCTTGCTTATAGTTGGGCTAAGTTCATGTCGTAGTTCTTTAATCCACCTAGCTGGGCAGGGGTCGTTAGGTGCAGTAGTTAAGTTAATAGCCGTTATTATTTCTTCAATCTCTTTGTTGGATACTTGAGAAAAATTATCAAGCGTGGCAAGTTGGGTCACATTCTGTGGGGTAGAAGGTGCTGGTGCTGTAAGGATCGAACTAGTCTGAATCATTTTTGATTGTAAGTATTCGGCATAATCCTGAGGGTGTGGCATAGGTGTGGAGTGGAGGAGTGGCCTAGTGGTTGGGGCAAGGTACTTCAGGCCGGAAGGTCGGGGGTTCAAATCCCACTAGAGGACAGCAACCTTGGGCCGGAAGGACTGGGGTTTCTAGTCCCACAGGTGCTCCTTGTGGTCTTGGGCAAGCCACTTAACCCTCCATAGCCCATGTTCCCTGTAAAAATAGTTATCTCCAAGTTATAATGCCCTGTTCAATGTAATTTCAGTTTGTTCAATGTAAACCGCACTGATGCAGAATAGCGTGGTATATAAGAGAATGTAAATAAATAAATAGGTGGTTGGGTTATGGTTGGATCACCTGTTAAGGATTTAACGATATTGAGGAGGTCATGTGGCTTGTTCAAGGACCGCATTAATGTATCTGAGTGGAATTTCTCTCTTTTCTCCATTGTCATCTTTCGGTGAGTTTGTAAGTATGAGTTGTATGAACAGAGTGCCTCAGGAGATCGGGAGGAACGCCAGCGTCTCTCAAGTCTGCGTAGGTGAAGGAGAGATTCTTGAAGTTCGGAGGAGAACCATGGTTTATGTTTGTTCTTGGTCTTGATCCTGTTAGTAGCAGGGATGCAGGCAGCGGCTTTCAATGTGTTGTTCCAGTTGGTTATTAAGTCATCTTGAGAAGGTAAGTCCTTATTGAGGGCAGGTAGAACTTTCTCCAAGACTTCAATCTTATCAAATGGACGGAAGCGAGTTTCAAGGGCACTCGGGGGGGCGACCTGCAGTGTTACTGTTGTTGGAGAGGTGTTCAGTGGGGATGTAAAAGAGGAGTAAATTGTGATCAGACCAGGGTATAGGGGTTATGTATATCGGGGGCTTCTGAGATGTGTTGAGTACCACTTGAGGAGCGAAGATTAGATCCAGTGTGCCTCCTTTGATATGGGTGGGAGCGTCGATAAGTTGTTCAAATCCTAGTTGGTACATGGCTTCAAGGAATGCTGAGGAGTGTGAGGTTTGTAGCGATGGTAGGTTAAAATCCCCTACTAGCCAGTTGGGGGATTGAGGGTTGGGAGAGTTACATGCAATGTTGATTATTGATGGAAGGTCTTCTGGGGAGGGTGACGGTGCTCGATAGAGAAGATTGATCGTACAGCTCCTATTAGATATGGAGAGAGCATCAAGGTGTGGGGTACTGGTGATATTGTTCAGCTTGAATTGGAGGTCCGATTTGGCGAGAATGAGTGTGCCACCACCTCTCTGGTTGGCTCTGTGGCAGGCATAGATGGAAAATTCTGGTGGAATCATCTGGTTGATGAGGACGTTGTCGTTGTCGGTTAGCCATGTCTCAGTTATTAGCAGTATGTCTAGGTTATGTGTTGTTATCAGATCAATAACTGCAGGCCATTTGGAGCGTATAGATCTGGCATTTATTAAGGCGCACTTGAGTAGATGATTGGTCTTATGCTTCTCGTTAGGGTCTTTGTCAGGAAGCAGCGGGATATGTAGTAGGTGTGAGTAGGAAATTCTAGTTCTCATGTTGGAAAGGCAGGGATATTCCATTGAGCACCTTCCATTGCTATAAAGGATAGGGATATGCTTAATGCAAGGGTCTAGTGCCAATGTTAGGACTGGGATCGATGCTAAGAGCAAGATGAGAACTAAGTGAGGCATTTGATACATGATAGAGGACATGTCTATAGGCAGAGTGGTCAGCTGAGGAGGAGATAACTGGGTGTGCTGGAAATAGTCAGCTGGGAAAATCGATATACAACAAGGCAAACAAATTATAAAGCTAGTTATATAACAGTACTACAATGATAGTATACAGTTGTAGAGAGCAACAACCATGGGATATAACAGTCAGGCAGTGCTATAGCAAATTACAGACTACTCCCTATCACGGCTGTGAAATTAGTAGTGGGATTCAAGTAGGGGTAATTAGGGGCGATAGCTAGTAAATGGCATCTGCAAAAGTAAGGTACAAGCTAGCTTGAGGAATGATTACGGACAATAGCTTGACTAGGGATGCTAACAGTATCAATATAATCAGAGATGACAGTATGCTAACAGTATCAAAGTCATACAGTTCATTTGGCTGTAGTATACTTGCGGTGATCAGCGGATCGTCTCGGTGAAGGTGGGAGCCGGCTCGACCTCCAGGGAGCTCAGCTGTTTAATTGTGTAGATCTTATGTAGCGCTGATCAGTGCTGTTACTGAGATGAGCCTTTCCAGGATGAACTCAGAACCTTAAATCCCTCGGTGCAAGCCCCGATTGGGCAGTGATGTTGCTGCTTCTCCTCCTGCCGCTTGAGGTTCGATCCCCCGACTGGGGAGAGCTGCTGATGGCGGCGGGTGCAAAATGTCTCAGAAGGATAAGATCGTGCCTCTGGATAGCATATTTCTCTTAGGTGGTGCTGAGGTTCCAAGTTGCAGTGCTCTGTCGTCGTATGTAGCTGGGATGAACTTGCCGTTGGAGCACGATTCCTTGTTATGGGGAATGATTTCTGGATCTAGGTGACCTTCGATTTGGCATAGCCTTCCGCCCTGGTCCACGCCTAAGGGCCACACCAAAGGGCCCTCAGGCGCGGGCCCGCCAGGCGCGGGTGCGCCGGCTGGCGCGAGCTTTTAAAGTTCCCTCGGCGCGCCCCGATTGGGCGGGATGTCTCCACTGCTCCTCCTGCCTCTGGAGGTTCGATCCCCGGGCTGGGGAGAGCCGATGAGGTGGTGGGGGGGCAAGAGAACCACGCGCCGGCTGGCGCGAGCTTTTAAAGTTCCCTCGGCGCACCCCGATTGGGCAGGATGTCTCTGCTGCTCCTCCTGCCTCTGGAGGCTCGATCCCCGGGCTGGGGAGAGCTGATGAAGTTGGTGGGGGGGCAAGAGAACCACGCGCTGGCTGGCGCGAGCTTTTAAAGTTCCCTCGGCGCGCCCCGATTGGGCGGGATGTCTCCGCTGCTCCTCCTGCCTCTGGAGGCTTGATCCCTGGGCTGGGAGAGCCGATGAAGGTGGGGGGGGGGGGCAAGAGCACTTGAAGCAGGGATTCTGTCTCGAAATGTGCACGTCGTGTGAAAGTTTTGGTGATTGACAGTGGTGTGCCTTGAATATTTCACTTGAAGCATGGGGCTTTCAGCTACGTAACATTTTTTGAAAATCATTTAAGGTGAAGGAACCTACTTTGAATAAAAGAAGCGTACCGACTGGTGGGGACGGAGTTCAATTCCTTTCCTCCCTCGGTGCGCTCCAACAAAAATTGTTTGTTATTTGAGGACTTTAGATTTACAGTGAATTACCTTATTTATTGTTATAGCATTCACTGGATAGGGTTTTGTAATTTTGTGGCATACTGTGCTCTAGCATCCTAAGGGCTTTATAAATAAAAATAAAGACACAATTTTAGTGAATCAATTGCAGTAACGCCACCATAGGCAGACAAGACAGTAGAGTGCAACCTACTAGATCAGAGCATATTCATTAGGGATATCCCAAAAACCTGCAGGGTTGCAAACCTCCAGGACCAGATTTGAGTAGCTCTGTACTAGATAGCATAATTACTCATCTGTAGCAGGTGTTCTCCATGAACAGCAGCAGCAATAAGTTCTCATGGATAGGTGATGCTCCCCAACTTCCACTGGAAACTTTTGGGAGCCTCCATCATGCATGCACACCTGCCTTCCCGCCATCTTATCCTCAATAATATAGAAAAAATAACTCCACAGGGAGAGAGGAGGGTGATGAGGACTTATTCCTGCTGTTTTCCGTGAACAAGTAGGAAGAAGTTCTCATGTATGGTAGCCTGTAGCTTGGGAGTCCCAAACACAAAAAACACCCAACCAGAGAAACAGCAAGTGTCATCCCTCCTTGGGGTTAGACTGATTCAATGTCCATTGCATACATCCATAGCAGGATGACTCTTTTGGTAGCCTAGACAGACAGAGGGGCTAGTGGGAAGGAGTTTAACCCAACTCTGAAACAGATGCCAGAGCATGGTTTGGTTGAAGGTACAGTACTATCCTGCTAGGAATCCCCAATCCAGGCAGTCATTTGGCTGTGAAAGTGTAACCACATGGCAGCTCTACAAATCTTCAGAGACCAAGCGCAGATTAACCACAGACATAGCTATAGCCCAGGTATTGTGAGTCATGACATGATCCTCAAGGCACAGGCAAAGAAATGCAGTTCACCACCCAAAGGGACAGCTTGCATTTGGAGATGGCCACACCCAACGCACTGGAATCAAAAGAGAGAAAGAAATTAGCTTGCCCTCCAAGCCATGATGATAGACTCCAATCATGCTCAGGTGGACCCTGATTGAGTTGGACTTAAGGCCCGAATTAGATAGATGCAGGAAGTACTCCAGCAACCTCACCACTGAGCAGAAGGGATCCAGTACCTTGCCAGTGCACCAAAGCTAGAATCTCTTCCACTTGATGGCATAGGAACACTGTGTTGAATGCCTGTGGGAGGCCAGGGGGACACCAGTCATGTCCTCTGGCAAGTTAAGCTCTGAGAGAACAACCCACTCAGAATCCAAGCTGTGAGGGGTAGGGCCCAGATGCTGTGATGTAGCAGGAACTCTCCTCCTAAGAGATGAGGTCAGGGTCGCAGCCCAAATAAAGGGGCTCCTGCCGGGAGAGTTGAAGCAGTAGGAAAACCATGGCTGCCTGAAGCTTGATCATCATCTTTGCCACCAGCGGGATTGGAGGGGTATGCATAGAGAAGACCTATGTCCCAATTCAGAAGGAAGGCATCTGAGGCCAGCCAGTCCCCGGAAGCCATTTGGGAGCAAAAGTGATCCACTTGAGCATTGTGCGGTGTGGCCCCGCTCCTGAGAGATACGCTCCACTACCCTCCTCTAGAGAATCCAGTTATGTGGCTGGAGGACGCTGCTGAGGTGGTCTGCAGGGCATTGAGCTATCCAGACAGATAAGTCACCCACAGCAAATTTCCAGAGGCACACTGCCTCCCAACACAGGAGGCACAAAACCCATGCATCCCTGATTGTTGACAGGTAGCGATAGTCTATCTGAATCAGGACAACCTGGTTGGCCAGGTGCATTCAGAACGCTCCGAGGGCATTTGAGATTGCTCACAATTCCAGAACATTTTCCTGGTGCAGACTCTCCTGCGCCAACCACAGGCCCTGCATGCGCAGGCTGTCTGGGTGAGCAGCCCAGCCCAATTTGGACACATCAATGGTTAGCATTTGGTGGGGCGGCATAGACTGAAAGGAGAGACCCCAGAGCAAGTGCTGTGGTTTCAGCCACCATTGCAGGAAGTCTGCAAGGGGTGCGATAACTGCCATCCGGTCACTGAGGCAATCCGTGGACTGCCACCACTGAGTGCTCACTGAGCCTGGCACAGCTGGAGGTGGGCCAATGGGGTCACATGCAATGTAGAGGCCATGTGGCCCATCATCCGCAGTATCCCTTAAGCCGTTGTTTGCTGCTGCACAATGTTGACCACCTTTCTGAACTGCTGTTGGCAGTCCAAGAGGAGAAAGGTTCGGGCCTGTGTGGTATCAAGTAGTGTCCCAAAGAACTTGAGCTGCTGCGAGGGTTGAAGATGTGACTTGTGGTAGGTGATAACGAACCCCTGCCGCTTGAGCACCTGAATAGTCAGGTGGGCCGAGTGTCACATGCCATCTGGCAGGAAGATCTTTATGAACCAATCATCTACAAAGGGGAAGACGAAGACCCCCAGGGTCCCAAGGTAAGTGGTGATGACTGCTAGGCACTTGGTAAAGACCCTGGGGGCTGACACCAACCCAAAGGGCAGCATCCAGTACTGGAAGTGCTGGCTACCCAGCACAAAGTGCGGGTACTGCCTGTAAAGAGGATGGATCGGGATGTGCATGTACGCATCCTTTTAATTCAAGGAGCATAGCCAATCACCCTTTAGGAGATGTTGGAGGAGGAATGAGGAAGTACCAGGAATAGAATCCCCACCCTATCTGAGCTGGAGGCACTGACTCAATGGCAACTCAACCAGCAGGGTGGCGATCTCTTTCTGGAGGAGACCACGGTGAAGCAGGTCTAGAGAAAATTCTCCTCAGAAGAAACAAGGCGGGAGCTAGGCAAAATACAGCAGATACCAGTCTCGCATGATCTGCAGCACACAGGCATCTGTGGTGATGAGGGTCCATCTGTGTGCAAAGTGAACAAGCTGATCGTCCAATTGAAGAGGCATCCCTCAGGAAGCAGGTGATTGGCTATGCTCCTGGGGAAGGCATCAAAACTCACCCCTGGCTGCGGCTGGGGTGCAGACTGAGCCTTCTGTGGCTTGGCACACTGTTGCTGACACAGGGCTTGCGTCTTGGGCTGAGCACCGAAGGCTCTGATAGTACCGGCGCTTCTGCTGGTAAAAGGGTTTCTTCCCTTGGTACTTCTTCTTTGAGGGATCAGCCATCTTGTATGAGAGCTGGGAGATGGTCACTGCTCCTTTTCCATTTTGTCTGCCCTCTCCTCCACTGGCTTGCCAAAGAGGTATTCACCCTTGCACAGTACATCCACCAGCTTGTCCTAGACCCACCGCTTCAGATCAGAGGACTGAAGCCAGGCCAGCTGGCACTCCGATGCCTACTGTAGCCACCCTGCCCACACACTCAAAAGGTGTCATAAGTGGCCCAGACCATGTACTTTGAGACTGTCTTCTCATGGGGGCCACCAGGGCACAGAAGGCCTCCAAGCGTTCTACTGGAATGAGGGACCCAAACTCGTTGAGGTCCCCAATGATGCCCTTCAAGAACATGTGCATGTAGAACTGGTAACACAGGATGCAGGGACCAACATGGAGCCCTGGAAGCACTGCCTCCTCAAACCATCGAGAGTCCTCTGCTCCCAGCTTTAGGGCACCACTGAATGGGTCTTCGAGCTCTTAATGCACCACATGGTGTACTCCACCTCCAGGGAGTGGTAAGGCAGTTGAGGCTTCTCAAATCCATGGTCTTTTGTACATGGTACATCAAGTCAAGCTGGTGGCTGATGGCTGGCACCATCATGGGGTTCTACATCCTGAAGAGCTGCCACTGCATAATCCTGTGTAGGGGCATCGTGATGGCTTCTTTCAATACCAAGAGATACTGGAGGACCTCCAACTCCTCCACCTCAAGGGAGAAGGGCATGGTCTTCACCATGTCCTAGATGAAGTCCTGGAAGGACATGTCCTCCAGGGGCGACTTCTGTCTCTTGTATGGAAGGGACGGTTCCAAGGGCAGGTCTGGGGACTCCCTCTCGGAAACCAGTGATTCCTCCTCCATCTCCCGTCCCTCAGAGTCTGACTCAGTGAGGAAGTCCAAGTAACGCTGAGTCTCCTCCTGACACTGTCAGTAATGTGGCAGCAGTTGCTGCTGGGATAGAGGATGGTCCTCCCTCGGGTGCCTATGTATTGGGGTATCAGAGCCTTACACACTGGATAAGATGACAGTTGGAACCGGGGTGGACTCTAACCACTGACCCAATGTCCCTGCCTTGGCAGAGAGAGTATGGGTCTCTAAAATAGGCTGCATGGCTGGAGGCGGGGCCACTGGAGCTTGTGTGGCCAAGAGAGCCAGCATGTGCACCTTGAGGGCCCAAAGGTGCTATGTCAGCACTGCAGCCTCCAAGAGCATCGAGGCCAGCACAGCGATTCCAGCACCCATCCCAGGGACTCCACAATGGTCAAGGCATTGGGAGATTGCCAGTGGCCCTCCAGGGCCTTGGGAGTCAACTCCTCCTACTAGGACACCTTTGCGGGTTGGTCCCGGCCATTGCCCTTGCATCAAAAAGGGCTGTGGTGTCAATGCACCTGCTTGTCACAGTTCCTGGCTGCCCCCTTTGACCTCAACAGGGCAGATGGTGAATCCTTCCTTGACTCCAACGAGATGTCAATGAAGATCCTCTGTTCCATGGCACCATGGCCCCTTGGCTCTGAGTAAGCACAGGCACTTTGTGACACCAATGCCTTGGCAGAGCCTCGAAAGTGCATTGGCATAGACATCGCTGAGGACACAGAGTCTGATGGCCCAAGAGGGACTCATGCTGCTTCTCCTGGGCATTGAGGCTCTTCCTGGTCATCTGCATACACTGATTAATGGTGAAGGGCTCATGATCAGGGCCGAGTCACTGAATGCATCAATTGTGATAGTTGGTCACCAAAATGGTGAACGCACAGTGCACTTCTTGAAGCCGCTGGCTTCAACATGACTGGAAAAACGGCCACCGCAAGGTCAAAAGACTTAATACCCACCAGCAAAAAAAAGCCTGGGAAAAGATAAAAACTTGCCATGATAGAAAAAAGGAGCAAAAACTCCTGGAAAAAACCCAAAAAAACCAAGGATCAGCGCTGGAAGGAGCCGGTGCACCGATAGTTAAACTGGAAAAAACCTCAAGAAAATGAGAACCCCGAAGGGCCCAAATGAAAAATTGTTTCCAGTGGTGTTCTGGAACACATCCATGGGGCTCTGCAAAGAAGAAGACCGGGGGATAAGATAGCACCATGGTAGGCCAGGAAGGCAGGTGCGCTTGCGTGAAGGAGGCTCCCAAAAGCTTCCAATGGAAGCTGGGGAGTATTCCCACATGGGCGGCAGGAATGGCACACATGACCAGGCAGCTGCCCCCTTCCAGCTGCCACTGATTCAATTTTGAGGGGAGTTGGGCAGCGGCAGCATTTCCAAAAGTAGCTGCTTTTTGCTGTCTCTTTCTTGCTCACGGCTGCCATGGACAAGAAAGCAGTGGCAAAGAGTCACCACTTTTTAAATACTGCTGCTGCTGCCAGCCTCCCCCTCCTGAGACGGAATTCATAACAGCTGGGATGGTAGCGGCTGCAGCAGCTGAGGTGGATGGTGGCAGTAGCAGGTGGGGGTGGGGGCACGGCAGAAACCCTTGTGCCGGCCCTGCCATGTGGGGCTCCATTGGGGTATGTGACCTATACGTGAGGACTTCGCCCTGCTTGTTCATAGATAAAGTGTAGTTACTCACCTGTAACAGGTGTTTTCCAGGAACAGCAGGAATCAGTCCTCACATATGGGTGACGTCGGCACTGAAGGAGCCCGCACAGAGCATCTCCCCAGCTTTCAAAGAAAGCCTTTGGGAATGCTACCATGCATGCGTGGTCCCCTTCCCGCCCAAGGGTGCCATCTTGCTCAGACAGATGACATAGCTAAGATAGCAGTCAAACAAAAAACAGAAGGACAGCAACTCCAAGGGGAGGAGGGAGAGTGTGAGAACTGATTCCTGCTGTTCCCAGAGAACACCCATTACAGATGATTAACTACGCTTTCTCCAGGAACAAGCAGGAAGTCAGTCCTCACATATTGGATGCCCTAGCTCCAGGCTGCCGAGGACCAAACCACAACAGTACCAACAGCGACCGGACGGGTGACTGTGAGTTGTAGAAGGTGAGTCCCCACTGAGAGAATCTGCAAGACCCTAGCGTCCAGCAACACTATCGCTCCGGTAACCTGAACACAGAAGGGTTGGAGGGCAGAAGTTGCCTACACTCCAAGAATATTATGCAGCACTGCCTGACCAAAGGTGTTGTCCCTGCGGGATTCACTTTCCAGGTAGTAGTGTGCTGTGAATGTGTGAATGGATGACCAAGTGGCGGTTCTGCAAATTTCTGTCACTGGCACAGAATGTAGGTGAGCCACCGATGTGGCCATCTCCTCACGCAATACGCTGTGATCCAGTGCTCCAGGGATAGACCCGCCCACTCATAAGCAAGGGCGATGCAGTCCACCACTCAAAAGGATAGAGTATGCTTGGTTACAGGGAGTCCTAGTACGTTGGCGTCATAGGACACGAAAAGCTGAGGTGCTTTGCGGTGACCCTGGATCTGCAGCAGATAAGAGGACATGGCCCTTTTACAGTCCAGTGTGTGGAGTATGAGTTCCTCCCTTTCGGCATGAGACCATGGGTAGAAGGTGGGAAGTACCACTTCCTCATTGAAGTGAGACGGGGATACCACTTCGGAAGGAACTTGGGGTGAGGGCGGAGCACTACCCTGTTCTTGAAGAACCTGGAATATGGGAGGATCTGCCACCAGTGCTTGAAACTTGCTGACTCTGCAAGCTGAAGTCAGGGCCACCAAGAAGGCCACCTTCCAAAATAAGTATCTAAGGTGGCAGGTGGCCAGGGGCTCAAACGGTGGTCTGGTCAGCTGGGAGAGCACCTCAATGAGGTCCCATTCTGCCACTGGAGGGTGGACAGGGGGTTTGGAAAGCAGAAGACCCCATAGGAACCGGAAGATCAGGGGCTGGCTGGATAAGGGCTTGCCCCCTACTGGGTGGTGGTGAGCAGCTATGGCGCTCAGATGCTCCCAGAATGAGTTAAATTTTAGCCCTGTGTGCAACAGATGCAGAAAGTACTGGAGTACCAGCTGTACATGGCAGGAGAACGGGTTCTCCTTCTTATCTGCGCACCACAGGGTGAACCTGCGCCAAATATTGTATTTCTTTTCCTTTTCGCTGGCCTCGGCCTGCTTTTATTGAATTTTTAATTGTACACCGCTTTGGTTCTTGTGAAAGGCGGTTTTTATCAAATACAATAAAACATAAACAAACATTTAAAGGCATAAGCCCTCCTCGTGGAGGGCTTCCTGGAGGCCAGCAGGATCTCCTCAACCTCTTATGACAGGTTGAGTGGGGCCAAGGCTACCCTCTCAACAGCTAGGCCATTAGAGTCAGTGATCCCACATTGGGGTGCAGAAGGGAGCTCTCCCTCCTGAGTCAGGAGGTCCGGGCTCGACCCAGAGGTACCAGGAGTGTAGCTGCTAGCAAGAGCAGTAGTGGGAACCAGAGTTGCCCGGGCCATCTGGGGGCTATCAGTATCACTGATGCCCTCTCTTTCTGAATTTTGAATAGTCTTGGCGACCCAGAGGAGTCGGTGGGAATGCATACAGCAGTCCCTCAGACCATGAGATCAGGAACGCGTCTGCCGCTATCCTTTGTGGGTGTGGCTGCCTGGAGGAGAAGTGATCCAGCTGCATGTTGTCCAGAGAGGCAAACAGGTCCATCTCAGGCCAGCCCCAAAGGCGGAAGAGCTTCTCCGCCACGGCAGGGTCGAGACACCATTTGTGAGGATGCAGGACTCTGCTGAATCTGTCCACCAGGTAGTTGTCCTGGCTCGGGAGGTAGACTGCTCGCAGGAGGATGCCATTGTGCATTGCAAAGGAGAGGAGGGCTATAGCCTCCTGACAGAGGGAATACGAGCCCATGCCCCCTGCTTGTTTATATAGAACATTGTGACCTGGTTGTCCGTCTGGACCAGAACAGGTCTGTTCCGCAAGAGGGTGCGGAATACGTGTAGGGCGAGGAATACCACACAGAGTTCCAGGAGGTTGATCTGTAGTAGAGACTCCTCCCTGGACCAGCAGCCATGAGTGCAGTGAACTCTGCAGTGAGCTCTCCAGCCCTGGAGAGAGGCATCTGTGGTCAAGGTCCTCTGCAGTGGGGGCACCTAGAAGGGCATTCCTGCCCAGAGGGGGCCCAGGTTTTGCCACCAGTCGAGGGATCTCGCCATCTGGTGGGAGACCCTGACCTGTCCCAGAGTCGGTCCGTGGCCTGGGTCCACTGAGAATGCAGGCACCTCTGGGCTGTCCGCATGTGCAGGTGGGCTAAGGGTGTGACATGAATCATGGAGGCCATGTGTTCCAGCAGGCGGAGGAGAAGGCAAGCCGGCACCATTCTGCAGTGTTGGCCTCCCCTGCTAGCTGTTTGAGGCATTCTGCCCTGTCCTGAGGGAGAAGGGCTCTGACCCACACAGTGTCCAGCTGAGCACCAATGAACTCTAGGTCTTGCACCGGAGAGAGATGTGATTTGGCTAGTTGACGACAAATCCCAGGTGCTGCAGGAGGATGGTATGTTTTGTGCCCTGACTGGCCTCTGCGGCTGTGCTGTCTCTGATTTATTTATTTTACATTTCTTATATACCGCACTATTTACGATCAGCGCGGTTTACATAAAACAAAACAGAATCCGACAATGAACAAGAGTCAGGTCATTACAATGAACAGGAGCAATCAACTTGGATAACGGGGGAAACTATGTACATAAATGGAATACTGAAATTGGTAAACTATGTACACAAATGGGATACTGAAATTGGTAACTGTCTATATGTGAGATGAGGTCATTGTGTGTTGTTCGTACCTGGTGGCTGGGGTTCGAGGGAGGCTGTGAGGTATTTAATAAAGAGGAGGTGTTTTAAGGCCTTCCTGAACTGGCTCAAATTGGGGATAGCTCTGATGTGTGGTGGTAAGGAGTTCCAGAGGCTTGGGGCGCTCAGGCTGTAGGCTCTATTTGAAGTTGATATGGCGCATCTTGTCATAGCTTTTGGTATTGCTAGCATGTTGGTTGCAGCCGTTCTTCTTATCCTGTTGGGCATGGGTTGTTGTATGAGGTCACATATTGAAGACGAGGATAACCCATTGATGGCCTTGAATGTCATCACTAAGATCTTGAAGTTAATCCTGGCTTGGATGGGGAGCCAGTGCAGCTGCATCAGGAGGGGTGTGATGTGCTCTTTCCTTGGTGCTCCTAAAAGGATTCGCGCAGCGCTGTTCATGGCGAGTTGTAAGGGATGTAAGGTTGCTTTAGGGAGACCTTGTAGGATGGCGTTTGCATAATCAAAATGAGGGATGATGAGGGCTTGGTAGATGGTACGGAAGTCATTCAGCTCAAGTAGAGGGCGTATGTGTCTGAGGGATCTGATCTTGAAGTAGATCGCTCTTACTGTTTTTGCTATGTGCTGCTTCATGTCGAGGTTCTGATCCAATGTGACTCTGATGAGCCACTCCATCCAAGTAGGGGAAGACGAACACCCCTTGTAGGCACAGATTGGTGGCTACCACTACTAGACACTTTGTGAAAACCTTTGACGAGGAGGCCAGGCTGAAGGGAAGTACGCTGTATTGGTAATGGCCTCCCCCTACCCTGAATCTCAGGTATTGCCAGTGAGGGGTGGATCAGGATGTGGGTGTAGGCATCCTTTAGGTTCAAAGAGCAAAGCCAGTCTCCCTGGTGGAGCTAGGGTAGCAGTGTCCTAAGGGAGAGCCTTTTGAACTTCTCCCTCACCAGAAACTTGTTCAGGTCTCAGTGGTCCTGGATGGGCCCGAGACCCTTGGTTCATTTGGTGACAAGAAAGTGCCTTGTCTAGAAGCCCTTGTCCCAGAGGCGCTGGGGCTCTACTGCCATGTCCCTTAGTAGACCTGCTAGTTCTGAAAGCAAGATGGCCTGGTGAAGGAGAGGTTGCACTGGCTCTCCTGGAAAATGCCCCTGAGGTGGCAGTTGGAAGCAGAGGTGGTAATCCTCCTTCACCACCCAGAGTGCCTACTGGTCAAAGGTGACCTCGGGCCACTTGTGGGCGAAGAGTGCCAGGCCCCCTTTGGGCTAGTGAGGGTCTCCCAGTGGGAGGGAGGCCCTACCCTGGGAGTCAAAAACTCCTACCAGATTGAGCCGGAGCTGGTGTCTGCAGTTTGGGGGCCTTTGGTTTCCTGGGTCTGTGCCCCTGGCCCTTGGGCTGGGAACTCTGCTGCTGCTGCTGGCTTGGTAGTGGTGATTCTGATGGAAAGGGCCCTTCTTCCTCGAGAAAGTTGGCCTTTTCCCCGAGGTTTTCTTACTGGGAAGGGTAGAGGTCGTCTTTGAGAACCTCTGCCTAGTCACCACCTCGGCCTCAATCTCAGCCGCTGTGTCAGCCATAGGTTTCACAAACAGGTTCTCCTGGTGCAGGAGACATCCAGCAGCTTTTCTTGGACCCATTGCTCGAGGTCTGAAGTCTGCAGCCAGGCCTGGCGCTGAGCACCGATGCCTGTGGCTGCAGCCTTGAACCCATCTTAGGTGGCCCTGAACAGGAACTTAGAGCAGTCTCGGATGGTGGCCACCAAGGTCTGGAACCATTGCAGGGATTCCCCGGTGAGCCCTGCTGAGAAGTCCGCAAGCTCCTGAATGGGCTCTTCAGATACATCTCTATGTAGAGCTCATAGGTTTGTATCCAGCAGCCCAGCATGAACCCCTGGAAGCTCTTGCGCCCCAGGGTGTCGAGGGCTCTGGCCTCTCTACCCGAGGGTACAGAAGAATAAGTCTTCTGACTCTTGAGCTTCTGCATTGAAGATTCCACCACCATTGAATGGTGGAGAAGATGGGCCTTCTGGAAGCCTGGACTCCTCTTGACGCGGTAAATGGAGTCGAGGTGCCAGCTGACCACCAGCACCAAGGATGGGGTTTCCCACATCTGCAGGAGCAGCCGCTTAAGGATGGGTTGTACCAGCATCGACAGAGCCTCCTTTGGCCGGGACTCATACTGGAGGATCTCCAGTTCTTCGCTGCGCAGGTCCTCCTCAGACTCAGTCGGGACTGAGAGGGTTTGAGACATTTCCCAAAGTCGAGGAATGCCACATCCTTGGGTGGGGAATGGCGCCGGAGTTCTGGGGGTGACAGCTCCAAGGGGATATCTCAGTGAGGGAGGACTTGGGGGAGGCCTCGATGTCTATCTCCCAGTCTGAGCCTGAGAGCATCGAGGAGTCCTAGGCTTGGAGCTCCCATGCCACGAGACCTGCATCAGGGAACTGGGATCCTCTGATAGGTCTCAGGTCAGACTCCCGGAAGCTAGTCGAAAAGGACCAGACATCTGAGGATCGGGACCGGACCTCGATCGGTGCCGAGAGCTCGCCTGAGGCCGATAGTGCTCAGGGCCCTGCTTGATGCCCGGTGATGCCACAGCAGTTGGGGGCCCGGTTGTCAGGGCAGATGATGCGGACGAACCTGACATCGCCTGCTGCATGGCCAGGATGGCAGAAATATTCTGCTCAAGTACTGCCATTCTGGCCTCAATACCAGGTGGTTCCGCATCTTTCGCACAGGCACAGATGGTGTTGGGTCTGGCGCCGGCACTCTTGCGAACACATCCTCAATGAGGACTATGGCCTCGGGGAGCCTCACACTGTCACCGCTGGCTGAGGACTCCTTCCTAGAGACCTTAGGGGGGGCGCTGCTCGGCGCCACCCAAGTCCCACCACGGGACCTTACCGAGGTTCCCCGGTGGAACCTCTACTGACTTTGAGGATTTTTTCTTGTCAGGTTCCAGCATCTTTCCGGAGGAGCCGCCGCCGCAGGACTCCAAAGATGCCAAGGCCTCAGGGAGATGCTTTGCTTTGGGCTCAGTGTCGGTGAAGCCAGGGCTGAGCCGGACTGCAGGAATATCTTCTCCTGCAACTCAGACCCTTTCTTGTTGGTCTGCAGAGTCATGGCCTGACACAAGTCGCAAGAGGTACTGTTATGATCCAGGCCAAGGCAGTGCAAGCAGCAGTCATGGGTGTCTGACAGACATAATTTGACTGCAACGATCACACTTTTTAAAACCACATGGTGGATCACACCTGGATGCGGTCGATGATCCCCGGGAGAAAGAGTGCGCGAACACCGGTTGAGGCAAGCCTCAATGAAAAAAGAGAAAAATGAGCCGAGAATAGCACTGGGGACGGCACCGGCTCAAGGCGAGAAGAGGAACCAGTACGCACACCGGGAAAAACTCACTATAGAGAATAATGTTTAAGGAATTTTTCAGGGGAAACAGGGTATGCATCCATTGGGCTCTGTGGAAGAAAGGAGACTGAGCAAGATGGCACTCTTGGGTGGGAAGGGGACCACGCATGTGTGGTAGCATTCCCAAAGGTTTCTTATAAAGCTGGGAGGATGCTCCGCATGGGCTCCGTCAGCACAGACATCACCCATATGTGAGGACTGACTTCCTGCTTGTTACTGGAGAATTTACTTATCTTCCTCAATTTCCATACTCAGGATAAAAGGAAATATAACAACAAATATCCAGAAACTGAACTCCCCCAAATTCTTCAAAAAGTTTGTAAAGCACTTTTTATTTTATAGAAATTGCACTAGAATCTTATCCAGCTCTTCATAAAATTCTGAAAAGGGCAAGAAGCATAGCCAGCATATATAGGACTTATTGCTTCCAACCTTCCCCACCAAAATAAAGCATAGTTACTCACCTGTAACAGGTGATCTCCGGGAACAGCAGGAATTTAGTCCTCACATATGGGTGTCGTTAGTACCGACGGAGCCTGCGCAGGAAGGCTCCCCAGCATCCAATTAGGAAGCTTTTGGAAGCATCCCACAGCGCCTCCGTGCTGCCTTCCCGCCTTTCCCAACCTCCTCTCTCCAGTTGAGTTTTAAAGCTGAGACAAAGAGAGAGAGAGGGAAAGGGAAAGAGATAGAGAAAATACAACTCCTAGGGGAGGTGGGTGGGTTGTGAGGACTAAATTCCTGCTGTTCCCGGGGATCACCTGTTACAGGTGAGTAACTATGCTATCTCCAGGAACAAGCAGGAATGTAGTCATCACATATGGGGACTCCCTAGCTTTAGATGCCAGGGAGAGACCCCAGAAGTTGAGTGCCCCTGAGAAGGGCTCCACTTCCCCCCATGGATCTCTGGCATCCTACCAGGGATGGTGGGTAGGAGTTGATTAGGTATGGAACAGGTATTGGAGAACAGCCTGACCAAACAAGGCATCCCGGCGGGAGTCCTTGCCCAAGCAGTAATGGGCTGTAAAGGTATGAACCAAGGCCCAGGTGGCTGCTCGACAGATGTCGTCGATAGACAGAGTGCAGATGAGCCATTGAAGCTGCCATGGCTCTCACATTGTGAGCCATGACATGATCCTCCAGAGGAAGATTCTTACTCTGATAAGCAAAGGATATACACTGAGCAATCCAGTTGGATAGTGTTCTCTTGGAGACTGGAAGTCCCAAATGAGAAGGATCAAAAGCAACAAAGAGTTGAGAGGACTTTCTATGTTGCTGTGTTCTTTGTAAGTAAAAGGCTAAAGCTCTTTTACAGTCCAAGGTATGAAGATTCCTCTCTGCATTTGATGCATGAGGCCTTGGAAAAAACACAGGTAGGTAGACCGCTTAGTTTAGATGAAAAGGCGAGACCACCTTTGGCATAAAGTGTGGATAAGTCCTAAGGACTACCTTGTAATGATGGAACCTTGTATAAGGTGGATCAGCTACTAGCGCTTGCAACTCACTAATGCGACGTGCTGATGTGATTGCAATGAGAAAGATAACCTTCCAAGAAAGGAATTTCAAGGAGGTAGTAGCTAAGGGTTCAAAAGGTGGCTTCATGAGCTGCCCAAGAACCAGGTTTAAGTCCCATGCCACCGGTGGTGGCCTAATGAGAGGCTTTCTTAGAAGAAGGTCTCTCATAAATCTTGCTATAAGAGGATGAGAGGAAATAGGCTGTCCATTTAGAGGCTTAAAGAAAGCTGCAATAGCACTCAAATGGACTCTTACTGAGTTAGTCTTAAGACCTGCATTGGACAAATGAAGGAGATACTCCAGCAATGATTCCCGAGGTATCACAAGGGGTTTAAGACCCTTCTGCGAACACCATATGGTAAACCTTTTCCACTTGAAAGCATAGAGCGTCTCATGGAAGGTGAGATCTAGGCCTTCAGCAACCAAGCCCTGAGACGCAGAGACTGGGGATTGGGATGCCATAATATTCCGTCCTCCTGGGATAAGAGATCTGGAGTAGACCCTAGCTCCAGGGAGGGAGCATGAGAGAGATGTAGAAGCAGAGGGTACCAACTTGCCTTAGCCAATGTGCAGCTATGAGAATCATACGGTCTCTATCTCTCTGAAGCTTGAACAGGGTTTTGGGAATTAGGGGAATGGGTGGAAAGGCATACAGGAAGTCTTGACCCCAGTAAAGGAGGAAAGCATCCCTGGCCTGAGCCTTCTGAGCCAGAATTCTGGAACAGAACCGGGGAAGTTTGGCATTCCATGGACTTGCAAAGAGGTCTATATCCAGGGTTCCCCAAATTTGAAAAATCTTGGTCACCTGGTCTGCATGCAGAGACCACTTGTGTGGAAGCAGAACTCGACTGAGTCTGTCTGCCCAAGAGTTTTGTATGCCTGGAAGATACACTGCCAGGAGATGAATCTGATGCTCTCTGGCAAGGGCCCATAGTCGCAAAGCTTCGTTGCAAAGCGACAGAAAGCCTGTTCCTCCCTGCTTGTTCACGTAGAACATGGCTACTTGATTGTCTGTATGAATGAGGACTGTCTTGTAGCTGAGCAGGTTGTGGAACACTTGAAGAGCAAAGAAGATTGCTCTGAGCTCCAAGAGATTGATATGTAGATGAGTCTCCTGTGGAGACCAGGTGCCTTGGGTGGAGAGGTCCTGCAGATGAGTTCCCCAACACATCGGAGAAGCATCTGTTGTGAGAGTTGCTTGGGGTAAGAGTTGTTGAAAAGGGGACCCCAGCAACAGGTTTTGAGTGGACTTCCACCATTGGAGGGACAAAATAAGGCGACTTGTGTTTGCTATTTTGTCTGACAGGCATCCTGATGCCTGGGTCCATTGAGTGGATAAAGTCCACTGGGCTGCCCTCATATGAAGGCGAGCATAGGGAACCACATGCACAGTAGATGCCATGTGGCCTACTAGTTGTAGCATTTCTCGGGCAGTGAGATGAAGCTTTAGCACTGCTTGAGAAGCTAACTGCACAATGCGAAGGCAGCGGGCCTTGGGGAGATAGGCCCTTGCCTTTCTGGTATCCAGCAAAGCTCCTATAAACTCTAAAGACTGAGTGGGAGTTAGACTGGATTTTGGGATGTTTATTACCAGACCCAAATACTGAAGGATACGCATTGTGCAGGATAGAGAAGTCCTGGCCTCTGACTCTGTTGGGGCTTGAATGAGCCAGTCGTCTAAGTAGGGGAAGATGAATATCCTTAGAGTGCGTAGAAATGCTGCTACTACAGCTATGCATTTCGTGAACACCCTTGGAGCTGAGGCCAGGCCAAAAGGAAGCACCCTGTATTGGTAGTGCTTTCCTTGAAAAAGGAACCAAAGGAACCTTCTGTGAGTTGGATGGATGAGAACATGGGTTTACGCATCCTTGAGATCTAGAGAACAAAGCAATCCCGACTCTGAAGGTATGGCAGCAGAGTTCCGAGAGAAATCATCTTGAATTTCTCTTTGACAAGGAATTTGTTCAATTCTCTGAGGTCCAAGATAGGTCTGTATCCCCCTGTTTTCTTTGGGATAAGGAAATAGGGGGAGTAAAACCCTGTACCCTGCTGATGGATGGGTACTTCTTCTATTGCCCCTTGGGCAAGAAGCATAGTGACCTCCTGACCTAACAGGTTGATGAGAGAGGTCGGAGAATTGAACTGCCTTATTATTGTGGGAGGGGGCATCTCGAAAAATGAAGCTTGTACCCCTCCTTTATGATGGAGAGTGTTCAATGCTCTGCTGTTATTTGCCCCCATCTGGGGGCAAAGTGACATAACCTTCCTGGAATGGTGAAAGGCTCTGGTCCCACGAGAGCCAGGAAGGCTAAGTTCTCTAGCTGAAAGTCAAAGGCCTTGTGGAGGCTGAGACTGCTGGGACGGCTGAGGCTTAGCAGTCTTTGCTTTCTTCTGTTTGAGTGGTTGCTGACCTTTCCTGACAAGCTGACCTGCAGAACATCCCTGCTGAGCATAAGCAGGATAATATCTTTTCTTCTTAGAAAAGAATGGTTTCTTGAAAGATTTCTTTCTAGCAGGATCAGCTGTGGACTTGGATAATCTATCCAAGGTGGAGTTGTCAGCATCCAACTCATTGGCTTTTTCCTGCCAATCTCTACCAAACAGGTTCTCACCAGTACAAGGGATATTTCCCAATTTGTCTTGTACCCAGAGCTCCAGATCAGATAGATGCCTGGAGCCAAGCAATTCTACGTGCACCTATGGCAATGGCAGAGGTTCTGCTTATGCACTCAAAACAGTCCAAAGCTGCTCGGTTGACAAATTTAGAAACATCTTGGGCATGTTTGACCAATGTGAGAAAATCCTGTCTTCTATCCTCAGGAAGAATAGGACTCAAAGCCTCTAAATCACCTGTGACCTCCTTCAGGAACATTCCCATGTATAGACTATAGGAACTGATCCTGGCAGAAAGCATGGAAGCTTGGAAGACACGACGTCCAAAAGCATCCAGAGTTCTGCACTCACGTCCTGGAGGATTAGAGGCATGCCTCTTTGCACTCTTGATCCTTCTCATAGCTGATTCCACTACAATAGAGTGGTGAGGAAGCTGAGTTTTTTGGAAACCAGGACAAGGAGGGACTCGATACAGAGTATCCAGTCTACGAGAATGAGGAGAGGTGGTAAGAGGTGTCTCCCACATTCTTAACATGAGATCATGCAGAATCTCATGAATGGGCAAGGTAGCTGCCTCCTTGGGAGTTTTGGGATATTGTAAAATTTCCAACTCCTTTGCTCTGGGCTCTGTTTCAGGGGCAACAGTAATGGACAGACCCCGAGCCACCTCCCTGATAAAATCCTGAAAGGAAATATCCTCTGGAGGAGACATCCTACGCTTAGGGGAAGAGGGCTCCTCTGGGAGAAGCATTCCTGCATCGACAGAACTGTCAGAATCCTCAGATTCTTCTGAGGACTCGAAGTACCGTCTGTCCGGATGCTCCTGAAGAGCCCGATACCCGTACCGACCGAAGTCGGTACCGGGAGTAATCGGTACTGGAGTATCGGTACCGGAAGGCATCGGATGACTGGGTACCGGCAATGCAGACACCAATGTCGATGTCGATGCTATTGGTGCTGGTATCGGATGGATTGTCTGTCGCGGCTCCGAGGGTGTCGATGCCACAAGGAGAGCCACCAGACTGCATTCAATAGCCAGGAACCTCTGGTCTATCGACGCTGCCGATGCCTGGATGTCGGTACCGGAGAAGATCGCCGGTACCCCAGAGCATGGCACCAGTAGTTCTGCCGAGGTCGAGGCCTCAAGAACATCCTGGAGCCCCGATAATGCTTTGGAAGCCGAAACCTCCCGCCGGGGCAATTTTGCTGGGCAGAATCCTCAAGGGCAACGCCAGAGGCATCTCGATGCTTAGAAGGAGATCTACCCTTTGAGGACCGGCTAGACTTATGCTTAGTTACCTGAGATCCACAGGAGGAAGACGAAGCCCTGGAAGACGTCAATGCCACCGAAGCTGCATCAGAGGGAAACAGGGTACTGAGCTTGGCAGCTTGGTTCTATTGACCTCTCTTGGACATCATGGCACAGGCCATACATTCCGAGATGGAATGGTCAGGACATAAACATTTCAGACACCACTCATGGGTATTGGTGACGGAGATGGTACCGCCACACTTGGTGCACTTTTTAAAACCTGAGGAGGGTTTCTCCATTATGGAAAAAATCCTGGGCCTAAGGCCCAAAATGGCACGTGCACCTGAAAAGAAAAGGAAAAAGTACTAAGAATTTTTTTTTTTTTTTAAGAAAAGAATGAAGAAAGAAAAAACCGGCGGTACTGGTAAAGCGTCGAGGAAGGCAGACGCGACCACAAAAAAGAAGAAAATTTTCTGCGGTGACAGGAACACGACCTGCTGGCTCCGCGGAAAACGAAGAACTGGAGAGAGGCAGTTGGGAAAGGCGGGAAGGCAGCACGCATGCGCTGTGGGATGCTCCCAAAAGCTTCCTAATTGGACGCTGGGGAGCGTTCCCGCGCAGGCTCCGTCGGTACCGACGATACCCATATGTGATGACTACATTCCTGCTTGTTCCTGGAGATTGTGGGCTCCATTTAATGAAAAGATCTTACACCTAGTCAAGAGCTTAATCCTAATGGCACAAATGGTAGACTCAGGGGGTATGTTTACTAAACAGTGGTAGCGGCCTCATTGAATTCAATGGGGCCACGGCTCTGATATCGCATGGTAGCTGCTACTGCTGTTTAGTAAACATACCTCTCAATGTCAGAGCAAAACCAAATGTCCACATATTTAGAAACATGAAACATAGAAACATGACAGCAAAAAAGACCATATGGCCTTAATTCAGTCTGCCCTTCCATATCAACTACTATAGTCCCTTTTTTTCCTTTAGAGACCTTCTGTGTTTGTCCCATGATTTCTTAAAAGTAGTCTCTACTACCTTTTAATATCAAAGAAAGAAAGAGGATCACACTGAGCTTTAACATAATGTAGATTTAAGGCATTTTGGACCAACTAATTTTGTATCCAGAGAACTGAGCAAATAGACTGTTTGGAGGAGAGGAGAAATCAAACCTTCAGGATCCATTAAAAACAGATTATATTCGTACAGACAGATAGTTTAAAGATATAGTGGCACACCTTTATTTCTTTGATAGTCTCATTTTGTCAGATAGTGCTTGTTGATATCTTAAAACTTTGAAAATGAGAGGCCTCGGGGCATGGCAAAATCTGATGCACTCTTGCCACTTCAAATGACATCGCAAACTATAAATCAAACTAGGGATGAATTGCACTGGGTTACACCCTTCAGTCCCTTCTGGCAGTCCAAACAGTCACACATTGTTCTGCGTTCTCCTATTGCTGGCATCTTTAAGCTCCCTGCAAAATGTGATCTCCTTATGGTCCTGTTAATTAGCCAACATTTTTTCAATATAGTCAAAGTCAGGTGTGACAATCAGCTGCTTTTTTTTTTTTTTTTTTTTTTAATATAGAGGGGACAAAGTCTACTTATTGCTCATCTTCTTCATTGGGGACAAGGAAAAGAATCACAGCTAACTCATACTGGGACATGAAGCTGGCACAGTAACCATAACCATAATGCTAGCATGTTACTCCACTTCAGACCAAGAGCAAGTCCCAGTTTTACAAACCTATGCATTAAGTTATGGGGCTTGTGTGCCCTTCTCTGCTTTGAGGAATACTAATTAGTGCCTTCATTAACATAGGATTTGAATGGCAGTGTGGTGATATGGGCACATTTTTTATGCATTGTGTTTACAGCTTAGCACTCTGTATTACATTGGCCTCAGTGCCTCTAGAGAAATGTTTCATAAGGTTGAGATACCAACTCCATTTCACTATCATAGTTCCCATTAACTGAAAGTATATTATGATTGTTTAGGAGCACATACCATAGAAATTACTGAACATTAAAGCACCGAGGTTTACAGAGAAGAATGGTTTCCATACTCAAGAGACCACTCTCCCTCTTTCAATATTTTCAAACCAGATAATTTGTCACTGCTCCTGAACAAATTTCCTATCTTACAAAATCAGAGGGGGATTTAAACTGGCAATATTATTCAGTGAAGGCAACATTAAGGGTTTGCTCTTGCACCTTTACTCCACAATAAACTTGGAGTTATTACCCCCCACCCATAACTACATTAGAAGCTGTAAGGTCCTTTTACATCCCCAAGATTTGGAAACATTTTGGGTGGTGGTTTGGCACAGTACTTTACATTTTCTCTCTCATCAGCACTGATCTCTACCCAGATGCAGATTTTATTGTGAACCACATTACCCCAAGAAAATTGAACAAATGAGACCCTAATGTTTTAGTATTTTCCTGGTGTTAAGTGTGGCCCAAAAGGCTCATTTGCCCATATGTGTTGGGAATGCCCTTGAGTTCAGTCCTTTAGGAAAGAGATGCAGGTATCTGCCTTCAAAATTGTTGGCTTCAAGGTCTTGCTTACTCCATCTGTTTTGTTTTTTTGTTGGAGGACACTTTGCAATGGGCAGCGGGCAGCACCCATCAACTCCAAATGCCTTTTAAGTTGTCTCCTATTAAACTGTAAACTTACTGGCAAGATGATGGAAGAGGCAGACTCCTCCATACAATCTGGAAGGTCTGTGGAACATTTGGTAGATAGCAAGCATGGGAAAAAAGTCACTTATGAACTGAATTCATAGCCAGGTAAATTTTGGACTGTGTGGTCCCCTTTCCTTATTTGAGCTAAATGCTGTCAAAATCTGCTGGGAGATACCCCAGTGTCATTGGAATTATATATAACTAGGACTTCCTCTTGGTAATTAGTCCCCTTTTTCTACTGTGTTCCAATTAATGGGTGGTATCTTCTTGCTCTAAGTGACGCTGGCTGAGGGTGGAGTATATTAAGTAGCAGTTTATGAACGTCTAGATCTATTTCATTTACCTTTCATTTTTCATTTGTTATTCTATATGGTGGTTAGCCACCACCGCTACTCAACTTTAAACCTGGATATTCAATGCTGGGATCATGTCCGGCCCTGGCATGGAATATCCGGGTTGCCCAGATTAGCAAGAAGCTAACCGGGCCGTCACTGCCCGGTTCATTTCCACAGTGAAAGTAAGGCCAGCCTTTGCTGTGTCTTACTTTCACCATATAGCCATAACCAGGCTATAGTAACATTGTATATGATAGCAGATACAGATCAGTATGGTTCATCTAGTCTTCCCAGTAAGGTGACTAGAGAAGTCGTACTCACCACTCTATGTTGAAATATAAAAGATATTTAAGTTTGCCTTGATTTCATCATCTTGCTATAAAGGGATCCACTGTGTTTGTCCCATGCCATTTTGAATTCAGTCACTGAAGTTGCCCCTACGACCTCCATCGGGAGGGCATTCCATAATATCCACTACCCTTTCAGTGAAAAAGTATTTCCTGGCATTGCTTTTAAGTTTACCTCCCTACAGTTTCATTTTATCCCCTCTAGTTTTACAGCATCCTCTTCTTTGAAAAAGGGGTTTTTGGTCATTAAAACCCTTTAAGTATGTAAAGGTCTATATCATATCTCCCCTGTCCCTCCTCTCCTTAAGGGGTATACATATTTAGGTTTTCGCGTCTTTTCTCATTCATCTTCTGGCGCAAGTTCAAAATCATTTTGGTTACCTTCCTCTGAACAGTTTTCAAGTCTTTTTATATCCTTTGTGAGATATGCTTTCCAAAACTGAATACAATACTCCAAGTGAGGCCTCACCGATGACTTGTACAGGGGCATTAATATCTCCTCCTTTCTACTGGTTATTTATAGAAACATGTCAGCAGAAAAAGACCATATGGCCTATCTCATTTGCCCTTCCACATCAACTACTATAGTCCCTTATTTTCCTTTAGAGATCTTCTGTATTTATCCCATGCTTTCTTGAAATCAGATACTGTCCTCGTCTCTACTATCTCCTCCGAGAGGATAAGGTGGTATACAAAACTGGCTAAATAAATAAATAAAATATCCCACATATCTACCACTCTTTCCATAAAGAAATATTTCTGCATACTAGGCAGAGGGTTTCAATGTATTACCCACGGTGACACCTAAATCTTCTTCCTGGGTGGTGGCTCTTAATATGGAACCTTTGATCATATAACTGTAGTTTGGATTGTTCTTTCCTAGGTGCTTAACTTGTCTACATTAAATTTCTTCTGCTATTTTAATCTCCAGTCTACCATTTATCAAAGTCCTCTTGCAACTTTTCACAATCCACTTGTGTTTTAACAACTTTGAATAATATTGTCATATGCAAATTTGATCACCTCACTCATTATTCCCATTTGCAGGTCATTTATGAAGATGTTAAAAAGCAATGGACCCAGCACAGATCTCCACTATTCACCTTTCTCCATTGAGGAAATTGGCCATTTAGCACTACTCTCTGCTTTCTAGCTTTTGTTCCTGATCCACAATAGTGCGCTGTCTCCTATCTCATGACTTTTTAATTTCACCAAGAGTCTCACATGAGGGACCCTATTAGAAGCTTTCTGAAAATCCAGATACACTAAATCAACCGGCTCACCTTGGTCTAACTGTTTATTTACACCTTCAAAAAAGTATAACAAATTAGTAAAACAAGACTTTCCTTGGCTAAAGCCATGTTGGTTTTCTCCCATTAAACCATGACTAACTACATGTTCAGTAATTTTATTCAGGTATTACAGATGATTTTAATGATAGTTCATAGATTACTAATAATAGGTTTGTAATCTCATATTTCAGTTTTCAACATCCTTGGATGTATACTATCCCATCCAGGCGATTTGCTACTCTTCAGTTCATCAACTAGTTGTAATATATACGTCTTCCCAGTTTATTGATATTTCTTTCAATGCTTCTGATACATCACCTTTAACTACCATTTCAGGCATGGGTAACTTCCCTACATCTTCTTCAGTAAAGACCAAAGCAAAGAATTAATTCAGTCTCTCCACTCTGGCCTTGTCCTCCCTTAGCACCCCTTTTACACCCCCCCCCCCCCAATCATCTACTGGTCCAACTGATTCTTCCACAGTTTTATTTGCTATGAATGTACTTGACAAAAGTTATTATACGTTTTTGCTTCCACAGCAAGCTTTTTTTCAAATTCTCTTTGCATGTCTTAGCAGTGCCTTGCATGTAACTTGCCAGTATTTATATTGGTTTCCCATTTTTGTAATTTGGTTCCTTTTTCCATTTCCTGAAAGATGCTTTTTTGGCTACAACAGCCTCTCTGACCTCCCTTTTAAACCATGCTGGCAGTTTTTTGGCCTGTCTTCCACTTTTCTTAAAGCATGGAATATATCTAGTCCAGGCTTCCAAGATAATATTTTTAAATAACGCCCATGCTTGATATAAATCTTTAACCTTTCCAACTGCTTTTAGTTTTTTCTTAACTAGTTTCCTCATTTTATGATAGTTTCCCCTTTGAAAGTTAAAAGGTAGTACTATAGATTTCCTTGCCATTCTTCCTCCATTTATTAAAGCAAATGTGATCATGCTATGATCACTATTGCCAAGTGACCCCCAACACCATTATCTCTTGCACCAGATCTTGTGTTCTACTAAGGACTAGGTCCAAAATAGCTTCTCCTCTCGTCGGTTCATGAACCAGCTACTCCAAAAAACAGTCATTTATTTCATCTGGAAACATTATTTCCCTAGCATGTCCCGCTGTGCCACTAACCCAGTCGGCTACTGGGGTAATTGAATTCACCATTCCAGAATTGTAACTTTTGTTAACTTACCTGATTTATTTTATTGTTTCATCATCCATCTGTTCATTCTGGCCAGGGGGTTGGTAGTACATGCCCACTAAAATACAGTCTCTAAAATGCTTGTATGCCAATGCTAGAAGTCTAAACAATAAGATGGGAGAGTTAGAATATATAGCACTAAATGAGAAGTTAGATATGATTGCACTCTCAGAGACATGGTGGAAGGAGGATAACCAGTGGGACACTGATACCTGGATACAAACTATATCGTAATGATAGAGCTGATCAAATTGGTGGAGGGGTTGCGCTCTATGTTAGAGAGGGCATTGAGTCAGAAAGGATTAAAGTTTTGCAGGGAACAAAATTTGCTGTAGAATCTCTATGGATTGAAATTCCATTTATGAAGGGGAAGGTGATGGCAGTGGGAGTATACTATCGACCACCTGGCCAGAATGAACAAATGGATGATGAAATGCTCAAAGAAATCAAGGAAGCTAACAAAAGTCACAACAGAGTAATAATAATGGGTGATTTCAATTATCCCGGTATCGACTGGGTCAGTGTCACAGCAGGACAAGCTAAAGAGATAAAGTTTCTAGATGGAATAAATGACTGCTTCTTGGAGCAGCTGGTTCATGAACCGACCAGAGGGGAAGCCATACTGGACCTAGTCCTTAGTGGAACGCCAGATCTGGTGCAAGAAATAAGGGTGTTGGGACCACTTGGCAATAGTGATCATAGTATGATCATGTTTGATTTAATTAGTGGAGGAGAGATAGTAAAGGCATCCACAGTACTACCTTTTAACTTTCAAATGGGAGACTATGATAGAATGAGGAATATAGTTAGGAAAAAACTAAAAGGAGCGGTTCCAAAGGTTAAAGACTTACAGCAAGCTTGGGTGTTATTTAAAAATACTATCCTCGAAGCCCAGACCAGCTGTATTCCACGCATTAAGAAAAGTGGAAGAAAGTCCAAAAAACTGCCAGCATGGTTTAAAGGTGAGGTCAGAGAGGCTGTTGCTGCCAAAAAAGCAACCTTCAGGAAATGGAAAAAAGAGCCAAATGATGAAAACTGGAAGCAGCACAAGCACTGGCAAGTTAAATGCAAAGCATTGATAAGGCAGGCAAAGCGGGAATTTGAGAAGAAACTTGCTACGGAAGCAAAAACACGAAATAAAGACTTTTTCAAGTACATTTGTAGCAAAAGGCCTGTGAGAGAGTCAATTGGACCATCAGATAATAGAGGGGTAAAAGGGGCAGTAAGAGGAAACAAGGCTATAGCAGAGAGACTGAATGAATTCTTTGCTTCGGTCTTTACTGAGGAAGATGTAGGGATGTTACCCAAGACTGAAGTGGTATTTAAAGGTGATACTGCAGAGGAATTGAGAGAAATATCGCTACACCGGGAAGATATATTACAACTATTTGATAAACTGAATAGTAGCAAATCACCTGGACCGGATGGTATACATCCCAGAGTGTTGAAAGAACTGAAATATGAGATTGTAGACCTGCTATTGGTAATCTGTGAATTTTCATTAAAATCATCTGTAATACCTGAAGATTGGAGGGTCGCCAACGTAACACCAATTTTTAAAAAGGGTTCCAGGGGTGACCCAGGAAATTACAGACCGGTGAGCCTGACGTCAGTACCAGGGAAAATGGTAGAAACCATCATAAAGAACAAAATTACACAGCATGTAGATAGTCATGGCCTAATGGGAGACAGCCAACATGGCTTCAGACAAGGAAGATCTTGTCTTACTACTCTGATATATTTTTTTGAAGGTGTGCATAAACAGGTAGACAAAGGTGAGTCGGTTGATATAGTGTATCTGGACTTTCAGAAAGCTTTTGACAAAGTCCTCCATCAGAGACTTTTGGCGAAGCTAAAAAGTCATGGGATAGGAGGCAGTGTACTATTGTGGATCGGGAACTGGTTAAAAGATAGAAAGCAGAGGGTAGGGCTAAATGGCCAATATTCCCAATGGAAAAAGGTGAATAGTGGAGTACCCCAGGGATCTGTACTGGGTCCGCTGCTTTTTGACATATTCATAAATGACCTGGAAAAGGGAATAACTAGTGAGGTTATCAAATTTGCAGATGACACAAAACTGTTTAAAGTTGTTAAAACCCAAGAGGATTGTGGAAAACTGCAGGAGGATCTGGATAAATTGGAAGACTGGGCATCCAAATGGCAGATGAAATTTAATGTGGACAAGTGCAAAGTTATGCACCTAGGAAAGAACCCCCCACACTATAGTTACACGATGCAAGGCTCCACATTAGAAACCACCACCCAGGAAAAAGATTTAGGAGTCATTGTGGATAACATGTTAAAACCCTCCGCCCAGTGTGCAGCGGCAGCCAAGAAAGCAAATAGAATGCTAGGTATCATAAGGAAAGGGATGGAGAACAAAACAAAGGATATTATAATGCCTCTGTATCGCTCCATGGTACGACCGCACCTTGAATATTGTGTGCAATTCTGGTCACCGTATCTTAAAAAGGACATAGTGTTATTAGAAAAAGTACAGAGAAGAGCCACCAAATTGGTGAAGGGGATGGAAGGCTACTCCTATGAAGAGAGGCTAAGAAGGTTAGGGCTCTTTAGCCTGGAGAAGAGACGGCTGAGGGGAGATATGATAGAGGTCTATAAATTAATGAATGGAGTGGAACGGATAAACATGGATCAATTGTTTACGCTATCAGAGTATAGAAAGACTAGGGGACATGTAATGAAGCTACAGGGTAAACTATTTAAGACAAATAAGAGAAAATATTTTTTCACTCAACGTGTAATCAAACTCTGGAATCTGTTACCGGAGGATGTAGTAAGGACTGTTAGTATAGCTGGGTTTAAAAAAGGTTTGGACAAGTTCCTGGAGGAAAGGTCCATAAACCACTATTAAAAAGGGACCCAGGATATCAATGCTTGACCCAGTACAAGCATTGTGGAACCTGTGCCTTTTGGGGATATTGCTAGGCACGTATAACCTAGATTGGCCACTGTTGGAAACAGGATACTGGGCTTGATGGACCTCGGTCTGACCCAGTATGGCATGTCTTATGTTCTTATGCCATCATCTTCCCCTTTTCTCACTCAATGTCCATCCATAGAGAGTCTACAATGTATTTGATTTCCTAGAAAACTAATCTTGTGTGACTTAATGCCCTCTCTAACAGAGCACAACCCCTCTACCAATTTGATTTACCCTACCATTGAGATATAGTACCCAGGTTTCACAGTGTTCCATTGGTTGTTGTCCTTCTACCAGGTATATGAAATGCCAATTAGTGTAGGCATACACACATGTGGGGCTCACATTTATGTGCATATTTTATAAATACATCTGAACACACAAAATATGCACTCATTTACACAAGCTTTAGAACAGGTGTTAAGAGACTATGGGTTAAATTTACACCTCTTAGCAGCTACATAGAATTGAGTTCATAGAATAGGCACAATTAACATGCATAAAAATACATATTAACTACATAGGGGTTTACAGAATTATCCCCTTCAGTGCCTGCTGACCAGGAAAGAGTAGTTACTCACCTGTACAGCACAGTTACTTACCTGTAACAGGTGATCTCTGGGAACAGCAGGAATAAGTCTTCACATATGGGTACGTCGGTACCGACGGAGCCTGCGCGGGAACGCTCCCCAGCGTCCAATCAGAAAGCTTTTGGGAGCATCCCTCAGCGCCCGCGTGCTGCCTTCCCGCCTTTCCAACTGTCTCTCCTCAGTTGAGTTTTATAGCTGAGACAAAGAGAGAGAGAAAGAGGAAAGGAAGATAGATAGAGAGATACAACTCCTAGGGGAGGTGGGTGGGTTGTGAAGACTTATTCCTGCTGTTCCCAGAGATCACCTGTTAAAGGTAAGTAACTGTGCTATCTCCAGGAACAAGCAGGAATGAGTCTTCACATATGGGGACTCCCTAGCTGTAGATGCCAGGGGGAGATCCCATAAAATGTGTGTCCCTGGGACAGGACTGCACTTCCCACACATGGATCTCTGGCATCCCATGAGGGATGGTGGGTAGGAGTTGAAAAGAGAGGAGCTGTAGAAAAAACAGCTAATCTAAGGACTACAGATGAGGAGTCCTTGGTACGTATGATAATTATCATGAAAAATATTGAATGAACAATCACAATATGGACCTCACCTACTGGATTGCAGGAAGCAGAGAGGCTGATGGAGTCTACTGGAGATTCAGTACAGGAATCCTCAAGGTGACCTCATGGCAGTGAAGGTGAAGGTCCAAATCTGGAATTGACAGGTGACCCAGGTGTCAACTGGGTAATATAAAAATGGCAGGTCTTTAGTGGAAAGCTTTATGGGAAAAAGCTGAAAACTCTTTTAGCTACAGAGTCATTAACATTTAGGAGCAAAAGAGGAAGACTGACCGATTTGGACAAACTAGCCCAGTCCTGGAGGGAAGAAGGGGTATGGGAAAAAAGCCCGTATTCCCAAGGAGGACAGATGTTTGAAGGGCTGAAACCTCAGATCTACTGAAGATCCACCCTGTCTTTCCTAGCTGGTGAGAGATAGGAAAGATATTGAAGCATGGAGCTTCAAGGATAGCTAGACCTAGAGGTAAAGTAGGAGCTGTCAGTACCACAGTAGTGGTTGTGTGCATAATATCCCAGACATACTGAGGGAGAGTATGAACATATGCAAGCCCACTGTCTGGAACCTCTAGGAAGGTAAAAACCTTTATAAGCATAGACAGAGATATATATATATAGGGATATATATATATATATAGGGATATAGCACAGTTACTTACCTGTAACAGGTGATCTCTGGGAACAGCAGGAATTAGTCCTCACATATGGGTACGTCGGTACCGACGGAGCATGCGCGGGAACGCTCCCCAGCTTCCCAAAAAAGGAAAGCTTTTGGGAGCATCCCACAGCGCATGCGCGCTGCCTTCCCGCCTTTCCTAACCAACTCTCCTCAGTTCGAGTTTAAAGCTGAGACAATAGACAGAGAGAGGAAAGGAAAGAGAGAGAGAGAGAGAGAGAGAGAGAGATACAACTCCTAGGGGAGGTGGGAGGGTTGTGAGGACTAATTCCTGCTGTTCCCAGAGATCACCTGCTACAGGTAAGTAACTGTGCTATCTCCAGGAACAAGCAGGAATGAGTCCTCACATATGGGGACTCCCTAGCTAAGATGCCTGGGAGATCCCCAAGGGTATGAGACCCTGAAGGGTTCCTCGCCTTCCTATGGATCTCAGGCATCCATTAAGGAAGGAGGGCAGGAGTTGTTCAAGGATGGAACAGGTGTCTGAGGACAGCCTGACCAAACAAGGCATCCCGGCGGGAGTCCTTGTCCAAACAGTAATGGGCTGTGAAGGTATGAACCGAGGCCCAGGTGGCTGCTCGACAGATCTGATCGATGGATACAGAATGAAGATGAGCCATAGAGGTGGCCATGGCCCTCACATTGTGAGCTGTGACATGGCCTTCCAGAGAAAGGTTCTTACTCTGGTAAGCAAAAGAAATACACTGAGCAATCCAATTGGACAGTGTTCTTTTGGAGACTGGAAGTCCTAAATGGGAAGGATCAAAAGGAACAAAAAGCTGGGAAGACTTTCTATGTTGCTGTGTCCTGTGCAAGTAAAAGGCAAGAGCTCTTTTACAATCTAGAGTATGAAGGTTCCTCTCTGCACTGGATGCATGAGGAGCTGGAAAAAAGACAGGTAAATATACCTCTTGATTAAGATGAAAAGGTGAGACTACTTTAGGCATAAAGTGAGGATTTGTCCTAAGGACTACCTTATCATGATGGAACCTTGTATAAGGTGGGTTAGCCACTAAGGCCTGCAGTTCACTGATGCGGCGAGCAGAAATGATTGCAATAAGGAAAATAACCTTCCAGGAAAGAAATTTCAAGGAGGTAGTGGCTAAGGGTTCAAAGGGTGGCTTCATAAGCTGACCAAGAACCAAGTTTAAGTCCCATGCCACCGGAGGAGGTCGAATGGGAGGTTTAGTTAAAGTTAGGCCTCTCATGCATCTTGCAATAAGAGGATGAGAGGAAATAGGTTGTCCATTGAGAGGCTTAAGGGATGCCGCAATAGCACTCAAATGGACTCTTACTGAATTCGTTTTAAGGCCTGCATTGGAGAGATGCAGGAGATATTCCAATAGAGAATTTAAAGGTAGTGCTAGAGGGTCAAGACCCTTTTGAGCACACCAAATGGAAAATCTTTTCCACTTAAAAGCATAGGAACGCCTAGTGGAAGGTTTTCTGGAAGCATGGAGGATATCCTTCACTTGCTGAGAAAGACTGAAGTCTTGAAGGTCTAGGCCTTCAGTAACCAAGCTCTGAGGTGAAGGGACTTGCGGTTTGGGTGCCACAAAGTCCCCTCCTCTTGAGACAGAAGGTCTGGAGCAGCTCCCAAGTCCAGGGAGGGGGCTTGGGAGAGATGCAGAAGTAGAGGGTACCACACTTGGCGTGGCCAGCGTGGAGCTATGAGAATCATAGATCCTTGATCCCTCTGAAGTTTGAACAGAGTCTTGGGAATCAAAGGAATGGGTGGAAAGGCATACAGGAACTCCTGACCCCAATGAAGGAGGAAGGCATCCTTGGCCAGAGCTCCCTGACACGGAATTCTGGAACAGAACCGGGGAAGTTTGGCATTCCACGGACTTGCAAAGAGGTCTATGTCTGGGGTTCCCCATTCCTGGAAGATTCTGAGTACCTGATCCATGTGCAGGGACCATTTGTGTGGAAGCAGAACTCGACTGAGTCTGTCTGCCCAAGAATTTTGGATTCCTGGGAGGTATACTGCCAGGAGATGGATTTGATGCTCTCTGGCGAAGGCCCATAATCTTAGAGCTTCGTTGCAAAGTGACAGAGAGCCAGTTCCTCCTTGTTTGTTTATGTAAAACATGGCTACTTGATTGTCCGTATGAATGAGGACTGTCTTGTAGCTGAGGAGGGTATGAAAGACCTTGAGAGCTAGGAACACTGCTCGAAGTTCCAAGTGGTTGATATGAAGAGAGGTCTCCTGTAGGGACCAAGTGCCTTGGGTGGAGAGGTCTTGTAGATGAGCTCCCCAACCTGTTTGGGAGGCATCTGTTGTGAGGGTTGCTTGGGGCAACAACTGTTGGAAGAGGGACCCCAGCAACAGATTTTGAGTGGACATCCACCACTGGAGAGACCAAAAGACGTTTGGAGGTTGCTATTTGGTCTGAGAGAGCTCCTGATGCTTGAGTCCACTGTGTGGACAAAGTCCATTGAGCTGCTCTCATGTGTAGGCGAGCATAGGGTACCACATCCACTGTGGAAGCCATGTGTCCTAGTAGTTGTAGCATCTCCCGGGCAGTTAAGTGGCTCTTTGACTGAATCTGGGAGGCTAACTGCACTAGACGTTGGCAACGGGCCTGAGGAAGGTAGGCCCTTGCAGTAGTGGTATCCAACCATGCCCCTATGAATTCTAGGGACTGAGTAGGGGTGAGTTGAGACTTTGGGAGGTTTACCACAAGTCCCAGATACTGCAGAATGCGCCTGGTGCGGTCCAGGGAAATTTGGGCTTTTGACTGAGATGGAGCTCGGATGAGCCAGTCGTCCAGGTATGGGAAAACAAATATTCCCAGAGTGCGTAGAAATGCAGCAACTATTGCCATGCATTTGGTGAACACTCTTGGAGCAGAGGCTAGACCGAAAGGAAGCACTCTGTATTGGTAATGTTTTCCCTGGAACAGAAAACGTAGGAATTTTCTGTGAGATGGATGGATGAGTATTATGAGTGTACGCATCCTTGAGATCTAGAGAACAAAGCCAATCCTGACTCTGCAGGTATGGAAGGAGAGTGCCTAGAGAAAGCATCTTGAACTTCTCCTTGCATAGGAATTTGTTCAATTCTCTGAGATCTAGAATGGGTCTGTATCCCCCTGTTTTCTTTGGAATGAGAAAATAGGGGGAGTAAAACCTAACCCCTGTTGAAGAAGCGGAACTTCTTCTATGGCCCTCTGGGCCAGAAGGGTAGTCACCTCCTGATCCAGAAGGTCGAGGGATGTGGGAGAATTGAAGTGTCTCACCATGGTGTGGGGAGGAAGGTCTGAGAAATGAAGTTTGTAGCCCTCTCTTATGATGGAGAGGGTCCACTGCTCTGATGTGATTTGCTCTCATCTGGGAGCAAAATGAGCTAACCTTCCTGGAATGGTGAGAGGCTCTGGTTGTTGTAGAGCCAGAAAGGTTAAGTTCTCTAGTATCAAGTCAAAAACCCTGAGGGGGTTGGGACTGCTGGGTTGTAGCAGCCCCTGCAGGTTTAGGCCTGGCCTGTTTAGGTTGCTGACGCTTAGCAGCAAAGCGACCTGTAGAAGATTGTTGGCCAGAAGTGGAAGGAAATCTGCCCTTTTTGTAAAAAGGCTTTTTAAAAGATTTTTTCTTGGCTGGAATGGAGGTAGACTTGGAAAGTCTATCCAAAGCAGCATTTTCTGCATCCATTTGAGTGGCTTTAATTTGCCACTCTTTGCCAAATAGATTTTCACCTGTACAGGGCAGATTTCCTAAGCCATCCTGAACCCAGGGTTCTAGATCAGAAGCCTGGAGCCAAGCAATTCTGCGAGCAGCTATAGCAATGCCTGAGGCTCTGCTGGCACCTTCAAAAGAGTCAAAGGCTGCCCTGTTGGAAAACTTTGAAATGTCTTGAGTATGCTTAAGCCAAAGAAGGAACTCATCCCTTTTATCCTCTGGAATAAAAGGGAGAAAGTTGTGCAGCTTTTGTGCAACTTCCTTCAGAAACATACCCATATAAAGGCTATATGAATTGATTCTGGCAATAAGCATGCTGGCTTGGAAGATTTCTCTACCAAAAGCATCCAAGGTCCTGCATTCTCCTCCTGGAGGAGTAGAAGAGTGTCTTTTGGTACTCTTTATCCTTTTCATAGCTGACTGCACCACAATGGAGTGGTGAGGAAGCTGAGTTTTTTGAAATCCAGGAGGAGGGGGGACACGGTACATAGTGTACAATCGACGAGAATGTGGAGAAAGGGTGAGAGGAGTCTCCCATAAGTCAATCGTATATTCCTGAAGAATTTCATGAATTGGCAAGGTGACTGCCTCTCTGGGAACCTTAGAGTATCCCAAAATATCTAATTTTTTTGCTCTAGGCTCTGTTTCAGAGGTTACTGAAATAGAGAGTCCTTTAGCCACTTCTATTATGAAGTCTTGAAAGGACAAATCTTCTGGAGGAGACATTCTCCTTTTTGGAGAAGTGGGCTCCTCAGGAAGGGTGATGGATACTTCAGGAGACTCATCCGATGAATCAGAATCATCAGAGGAATCGAAGTATCGTCTGTTCGATTTCAACGATCGATAGGCGTATCAATCGGTACCGACATCGGGCGTCCCCGGTACCGGATCGGTACCGAGAAAGAGCCCAGGACAGGGAGTCAGAATCGGTATCCTGGCCGATGTTGATGCAGTCGGTACCGGTATCGGTGTTGGTACCGGTACCGGCAACGGAACTTGTTGCGGTACCGTCGGCGTCGCAGCCTTAATGAAAGCCATTATAGCCTGCTGCATGGATTGAACAGTGTGATCCATGGACGCAACGACTGCCTGGATGTCGGTACCGGGAGATTGTGCCGGTACCCCAGAGCAGTCTAACAGGTGATCGGTTGAGGCCGTGCCATCGATGTCAACCTGTAACCCCATAGGAGGAGCTTTGGAAGCCGGAGCTTCCCGCCGGGGTGTTTGGCTGGGGCAGGATCCTCGAGGGCAAGCCCGGAGGCATCTCGATGCTTAGAGGGAGATTTGCCCTTCGAGGACCTGCTAAATGTATGTTTGGTTACCTGAGACCCATCAGGAGAGGAAGACCTGGAAGATGTCGATGCCACCGCCGGTGCATCCGTGGGAAACAGCACATGGAGCTTTGCTGCCCGGTTCTGTAACCCTCGTTTAGACATTAGAGAACAGGACTGGCAATCCGGAATGGAGTGTTCAGGCCCCAAACATTTGAGACACCATTCATGGGTATCTGTGACAGAAATTGTACAGCTACACTTAGTGCATTTTTTGAACCCGGAGGCTGGTTTTTCCATGAGGGAAAAATTTCTTGTCGGCCTGGAGGCCTAAGAAGAAAAATACACCAAGTGGGGAAAAAAAAAAAATATATTTTTTTTTTTAAAAGAAAAGAAAAGACCGGCGGTACCGGTCCGGCATCGGGGAAGGCAGACACGCGACCAAAGAAATAAATTAAAATAAAGAACTTCTTCAGTGATGACAGGAACACGACCTGCTGGCTCCGTGGAAAAGAAGAACTGAGGAGAATTGGTTAGGAAAGGCGGGAAGGCAGCGCACATGCGCTGTGGGATGCTCCCAAAATCTTTCCTTTTTTGGGAAGCTGGGGAGCGTTCCCGCGCAGGCTCCGTCGGTACCGACGTACCCATATGTGAGAACTCATTCCTGCTTGTTCCTGGATATAGGGATATATATATATATATATATAGATATATATATATAGATATAGCACAGTTACTTACCTGTAACAGGTGATCTCTGGGAACAGCAGAAATTAGTCCTCACATATGGGTACGTCGGAACCGACGGAGCCTGCGCGGGAAAGCTCCCCAGCTTCCCAGAAAGGAAGCTTTTGGGGCCTCCCACTGTACATGCGCGCTGCCTTCCCGCCTTCCTGACCAGCTCTCCTCAGTTTGAGTTTATAGCTGAGACAATAGAGAGAGGAAAGGAAGATAGATAGAAGATACAACTCCTAGGGGAGGTGGGTGGGTTGTGAGGACTAATTCCTGCTGTTCCCAGAGATCACCTGTTACAGGTAAGTAACTGTGCTATCTCCAGGAACAAGCAGGAATAAGTCCTCACATATGGGGACTCCCTAGCTAAGATGCCTGGGAGATCCCCTTCCAAGGGTTCGCCATCTTCGTATGGATCTCAGGCATCCATCCTTGGAAGGTGGGCAGGAGTTGTTCAAGTATGGAACAGGTGTTTGAGGACAGCCTGACCAAACAAGGCATCCCGGCGGGAGTCCTTGTCCAAACAGTAATGGGCTGTGAAGGTATGAACCGAGGCCCATGTGGCGGCTCGACAGATCTGATCTATGGATACAGAGTGAAGATGAGCCATAGAAGTGGCCATGGCTCTCACATTGTGAGCTGTGACATGGCCTTCCAGAGAAATGTTTTTACTCTGGTAAGCAAAGGAAATACACTGAGCAATCCAATTGGAAAGTGTACGTTTGGAGACTGGAAGTCCCAAATGAGAAGGATCAAAAGCCACAAAAAGCTGGGAAGACTTTCGATGTGGCTGAGTCCTGTTGAGGTAAAAGGCAAGAGCTCTTTTACAATCCAGAGTATGAAGGTTCCTCTCTGCACTGGATGCATGAGGAGCCGGGAAAAAGACAGGTAGATATACCTCTTGATTAAGATGAAAAGGCGAGACCACTTTGGGCATAAAGTGGGGATTCGTCCTAAGGACCACCTTATCATGATGGAACCTAGTATAAGGTGGATGAGCCACTAAGGCCTGTAGTTCACTGATGCGGCGAGCCGAAGTGACTGCAATAAGGAAAAGGACCTTCCAGGAAAGAAATTTCAAGGAGGTAGAAACCAACGGTTCAAAAGGTGGCTTCATAAGCTGACCTAGAACTAGGTTCAAATCCCATGCTACCGGAGGAGGCTGGATGGGAGGCTTAGTTATAGTCAGGCCTCTCATGAACCTTGCAATAAGAGGATGAGAGGAGACAGGTTGTCCATTTATAGGTTTTAAGGATGCTGCAATAGCACTCAAATGGACTCTTACTGAATTCGTCTTAAGGCCTGCATTGGAAAGATGCAGGAGATAGTCTAGTAGAGAATTCAAAGGAAGTGCTAGAGGGTCAAGACCCTGTTGAGCACACCAAATGGAAAAGCGTTTCCATTTGAAAGCATAGGAACGCCTTGTGGAGGGTTTCCTAGAGGCATGAAGGATATCTTTCACTGGTTGAGAAAGATTGAAGTCATGAAGGCTTAGGCCTTCAGTAACCAAGCTCTGAGGTGTAGGGACTTGGGGTTTGGGTGCCACAAAGTCCCCTCCTCCTGAGACAGAAGGTCTGGCGCAGCTCCCAGGTCCAGGGAGGGTCCCTGGGAGAGATGCAAAAGTAGAGGGAACCACACTTGGCGTGGCCAGTGTGGAGCTATGAGGATCATCGATCCGTGATCCCTCTGGAGTTTGAACAGAGTCTTGGGAATCAAAGGAATGGGTGGAAAGGCATATAGGAATTCCTGACCCCAATGCAGGAGAAAGGCGTCGTTGGCCTGAGCTCCCTGACACGGAGTCCTGGAACAGAACCGGGGAAGTTTGGCATTCCACGGACTTGCAAAGAGGTCTATGTCCGGGGTTCCCCATTCCTGAAAGATTCTGCCTATCTGGTCCATATGTAGGGACCATTCGTGTGGAAGCAGAACTCGACTGAGTCTTTCTGCCCGAGAGTTTTGAACCCCTGGAAGATATACTGCCAGAAGATGAATTTGATGCTCTCTGGCGAAGGCCCATAATCTGAGAGCTTTGTTGCAAAGCGAAAGAGAGCCTGTCCCTCCTTGTTTGTTTACGTAGAACATGGCCACCTGATTATCTGTCTGAACTAGGACGGTCAGGTTGACAAGGAGGGTATGGAAGACTTTGAGGGCAAAGAAGATTGCTCGCAGTTCCAGGAGTTTGATGTGAAGGGTGGTCTCCTGTGGAGACCAAGTACCCTGAGTGGAGAGGGATTGTAGATGAGCTCCCCACCCTGTTTGGGAGGCATCTGTTGTGAGGGTTGCTTGGGGCAACAAAGGTTGGAAGGGGGTCCCCAACAACAGATTCTTGGTGGACATCCACCATTGGAGGGACCAAAACAGATGCTTTGAGGTGAGGATTTGGTCGGAGAGCGCTCCTGATGCTTGAGTCCACTGGGTGGCCAAGGTCCATTGAGCTGCTCTCATATGAAGACTAGCGTAGGGCACCACGTGAACCGTGGAGGCCATGTGGCCCAGAAGTCGCAGCATTTCTCTGGCTGTCAAGTGACTGCTGGACTGAGCTTGGGAGGCCAAGCACACCAGACGTTGGCCCCGGACTTGAGGTAGGTAGGCCCTTGCAGTGGTGGTGTCCAACTGGGCCCCTATAAACTCCAGAGACTGAGTAGGGATAAGTTGAGACTTGGGAAGGTTTACCACCAGTCCCAGATACTGCAGAATGTGCCTTGTGCGGTCCAGGGAAATCTGGGCTTCTGACTGAGATGGAGCTCGGATGAGCCAGTCGTCCAGATATGGGAATACAAAAATTCCCAGACCTCTTAGAAATGCGGCAACAACTGCCATGCACTTGGTGAACACTCTGGGAGCAGAGGCTAGACCGAAGGGAAGTACTCTGTACTGGAAATGTTTTCCCTGAAACAGAAATCTTAGATATTTTCTGTGGGATGGGTGGATGAGTATATGTGTGTACGCATCCTTGAGATCTAGAGAACAAAGCCAATCCTGACTCTGAAGGTATGGAAGGAGAATGCCTAGAGAAAGCATTTTGAATTTCTCCTTGTACAGAAATTTGTTCAATTCTCTCAGATCTAGGATAGGTCTGAATCCCCCTGTCTTCTTTGGTATGAGAAAATAAGGGGAGTAGAATCCTGTCCCTTGTTGAAGAAGAGGAACCTCTTCTATTGCCCCTTGGGCAAGGAGAGAAGAGACTTCCTGACCCAACAGGCCCAGGAGAGATGGGGAGAATTGAAGTGCCTCACCATGGTATATGGAGGAAGGTTGGAAAAATGAAGTTTGTAGCCCTCTGATGATAGAGAGGGTCCATTGCTCTGATGTAATTTGCCCCCATCTGGGAGCAAAGTGAGCTAACCTTCCGGGAATGGTGAGGGGCTCTGGTTGTTCTAGAGCCAGAAAGGTTAAGTTCTCTAGTATCAAGTCAAAACCCCTGAGGGGGTTGAGCCTGCTGAGGAGTGGCAGACACTGCAGGCTTTGACCTTGCCTGTTTAGGCTGCTGACGTTTAGCAGCAAAGCGAGGCTGAGAAGATTGTTGGCCAGTATTTGTGGAAAATCTGGCCTTTTTGTAGTAAGGCCTCTTGAAAGACTTTTTCTTGGCAGGAGTAGAGGTAGACTTAGAAAGTCTATCTAAGGTAGCATTTTCTGCGTCCATTTGAGTGGCTTTAATTTGCCAGTCTTTACCAAATAAGTTCTCACCTGTACAGGGCAGATTCCGTAAGCCATCCAGGACCCAGGGTTCTAGGTCAGAGGCCTGGAGCCAAGCAAGTCGTCGGGCTGCAATGGCAATGCCCGAAGCTCTACCGGCACCTTCAAAGGAATCAAAGGCTGCTCTGTTGGAGAACTTAGAAACATCTAGAAGCTGTTTCACTATAGAAATGAACTCCTCCTTTTTATCCTCAGGGATAAAGGGGGCAAAATGCCGTACCTTTAGGGCAAGTTCCCTGAGAAACATGCCCATATACAGACTGTATGAATTAATCCTGGCTATAAGCATACTAGCCTGGAAGATTTTCCTACCAAAAGAGTCTAGGGTCTTACATTCTCGCCCTGGAGGGGTAGAAGAGTGCCTTTTGGTACTCTTAATCTTTTTCAGCACAGACTTCACCACAATGGAATGGTGAGGCAGCTGAGTCTTTTGAAAACCAGGAGAAGGAGGGACCTGGTACATGGTGTCCAACCTACGAGAATAAGGAGACAACGTTAGAGGAGCCTCCCATAAGTCCATCAAGTGTTCTTGAAGGATTTCATGGATAGGCAGGGTGACTGCCTCTTTAGGAACCTTAGGGTATCCTAAAATATCCAGTTTCTTTGATCTAGGTTCTTTTTCAGAGGATGTGGTAATAGAAAGTCCTTTAGCTAGTTCTATAATGAAGTCTTGAAAGAACAAATCCTCTGGTGGAGACATTCTCCTCTTTGGGGAAGAAGGGTCTTCAGGAAGAACTAGAGACAGCTCATCAGAGTCCTCAGAGGAGTCAAAATCCTCAGAAGAATCAGAGTATCCTCTATTTGCTTCCAACGCACGATACGCATACCGTTCGGTATCGACATCGGGCGTACCGGGTATGGGATCGGTATCGGGTGAAAACCCGGATCCGGCATGCGGAATCGATCTGCGTTTGGAAGACGATGGTCTCGGTTCCGATATGGGAAACGATACCGGAACCGGAACCGCTGGATGCGGTACCGAGGGCGTCGCAGCTTTAATGAAAGCCAGCATGGCCTGCTGCATGGTCTGAACAGTATTGCTCATAGACGCCACTGCTGCCTGGATGTCGGTACCGGTATGGGCCGGTACCCCAGAGCAGTCTAACAGGTGATCAGTCGAGGCCGTGCCATCGATGTCAACCTGTAACCCCATAGATGGAGCTTTGGAAGCCAGAGCTTCCCGCCGGGGTTGTTTGGCTGGGGCAGGATCCTCAGATTCAAAAGTGAGAGCCTCTCGATGCTTTGAAGGAGATTTGCTCTTTGAGGACCTGCCCGAAGGAGGTTTGGTTACCTGAGATCCATCCGGAGAGGAAGACCTGGATGACTGTGATGCTGGATTATCTGAAGCAAACAGCACATGGAATTTGTTGGCCCGGTTCTGCAAACCACGTTTAGACATCTGGGAGCAGGATGGGCAGTCTGGAATGGAGTGGTCAGGTCCCAAACATTTAAGACACCAGTCATGGGTGTCTGTGACAGAAATAACAGCACTACACTTGGTACACTTCTTGAAACCAGGGGCTGGTTTCTCCATGAGAAGAATTTGTGTAGGCCTGAGGCCTAACCGAAGTCACCAAGTTGTGCAAAAATAAAGATTTTTTTTTTTTTTTGAAAGAAAGAAAGAGACAGACCGGCGGTACCGGTTTCGGTATGGGGAAGGCAGGTACGCGGTCTAAAGAAACAAACTAAAACAAGAATTTCTTCAGCGGTGACAGGAACACGACCTGCTGGCTCCGCGGAAAAAGAGAAACTGAGGAGAGCTGGTCAGGAAGGCGGGAAGGCAGCGCGCTTGGGTAGTGGGAGGCCCCAAAAGCTTCCTTTCTGGGAAGCTGGGGAGCTTTCCCGCGCAGGCTCCATCGGTTCCGACGTACCCATATGTGAGGACTTATTCCTGCTTGTTCCTGGAGATATAGATAGATAGATATAGATATATAGGGATAGATATATATATAGGGATAGATATATATATAGGGATAGATAGATATATAGGGATAGCAGTTACTTACCTGTAACAGGTGATCTCCGGAACAGCAGGAATTAGTCTTCACATATGGGGTTCGTCGGCGCCCGCACGGGAATGCTCCCCAGCATCCAATCAGAAGGCTTTTGGGAGCATCCCTCGCGCCTGCGCGGTAGCTTCCCGCCCTTCCCACTGCCTCTCCCCAGTTGCGTTTAATAGCTGAGACAGAAGGAGAGGAGAGGAAGGAAGAGAGAGAGAGTTACAACTCCTAGGGGAGGTGGGTGGGTTGTGAAGACTAATTCCTGCTGTTCCGGAGATCACCTGTTACAGGTAAGTAACTGTGCTATCTCCAGGAACAAGCAGGAATGAGTCTTCACATATGGGGACTCCCTAGCTGAGGGTGCCAGGGGAGATCCCAGAATGCGCGCCCCTGGACAGGGCGGCATCGCCCAACCTGGATCCCCGGCATCCCCGGAGGGATGGAGGGTAGGAGTTGAGAAGAGTTGCCAAGGCACAGCAACCGAAGACTACAGGGGAGTCTTCAAACCACGTCAATTATCATTAAACCGTTAATGATCTAGCACAATCTAGAGCTTACCTACTGGATTGTAGAAGGCAGAGCTGCGACGGGTACTGTAGATGCAGTAGCGAAGTCTTCAAGGGAACTTCACCGCAGAGAGGACAAAGTTCCCAGTCCGGGCGGGCTGGAGACGCAGGTGTCAACCGGCACCGGAAAGACGGCAGGTCTTCACGAGGAGCTCTAAGAAGCTAAGAACTCCAGTAGGAGCAGAGTCCCCAATCCGGAGGACTAATCAGAAGACTGACCGATCTGGGAGAACCCAGCCCGGAGAAGAACAGAAGTGTACCCCGGGATACCGAGGGGTACACTGTCTACCGTAGCCGGCAAGGGATAGGAAGACAACTGGTTCGAAAACCTCCAGACAAGGAGGCATAAACCAAGGGGCTGTTGACATCCCAGCAAGTTTAAGCATAACCGGTCCGAGCACCCGAGCCGCAGAACGCAGGCAAGCGGGCCGGCCGGACCCCGTAAGAAATAACAAAACGTCAGTACCGACAATTGGGGGATAGTCGGTAAGACACAGGGCGCTATAACATTTCCCAAAAAGCACCCACCTGTACCGATATATATCCAATAACAGGTATAGATTTATATCGGGCTATAGGTGGGCCCGGGAGCGCCCACCCAGGTTACTAAACCGGTATGGACACGTGAGAACGATACCGCCAACTCGGACCGGCCCTTGATCCACAGGAGGGCGCCTACCTGGAAGGTGGCGGGAGGAAGGGCCATCCAAAGTGATGGGCCGATGTGCGTGGAACAGGGCAGATCGGCGAGAGTAGCAGTATGGTTGCGTGACCGCCAGATCAGTTGGGGAGAAGCACATCAGGAGTACGTAGGCCCCTGAGGCGTCCACCTGACAGCCACCCAAAACGTGTCCTCCGTGCCACAGGGAAGGCAGGAGGATAGAAAATCCCAATAGCCACGGCGTGACCGTGGGGCCATCTCCGGCCTATATAAAAAAAACCCTCGGGGTTAGGGCCAATGCCCTCCGCCGCTCCGAAGAGTGCAGGGAGCGGAGCCGGGGATCGGCATGGGTCAGTGGGATCCCTGTCCACCGTAACCCGACGGACCCAGGGATTTCTCTGCGAGAGCGGAGACACAGACCGGGGGGGGGGGGGGGTGGTCCGGCCCTGTCAAGGAATGGTTCGGCCATGCTCGGAGAGTAGCGGCCAAGGCCTACACTGGGAGAAGGAGATTCGGCACGCGATCCCCTCAATCCGGGGGAACTAGGCAGAGGGATGTACCCGAGGGTAAGTCCGAAGAAGACTAGCATGGCCCTGAGGAGCCAGGCTAACCTAGCGTGGGAAGGGTCCCCCCCCCGGGGGAGGGGGCTCCATACCTCCAATCAAGCAGCCGAACCGCTTGTCACGCTGAAAGAACCCCAGTGTAGAACTGGACAGTAACTTCATGTAAGAGGAGTTAAGCGCAAACTGCCGCATACCGTAGCCTAAGGCTGCCTGGCATGGGCAGCCTGGCGCGAGCCCTGGCACTGCCGACCGGTGTGAGACGTCCCTGGCATGGGCGCACCTGGCAGAGGGATGAAACCTCCTCCTCTTCGGAAAGGAGGGCCGGGAAGGACATTTCCTACCCCCGGGAGAGGGGGAGGGCCGCGGGCGGCCAGTGCCAAACAAGTCAGCGGAGCACTGAGCAACCTGACGCAAAGCCTCGCCATTGAAGAGGTTCTCCCCGGTGCACGGGGAAGTACCCAGGTTATGTTGTGCCCAGCTGCACAAGTCGGAAGCCTGCAACCAGGCTGTACGACGCGCCTCTATGGCTACCGCAGAGGACCTGCTAACTGACTCGAAAGAATCCACGGCAGCCCGAGAAAGAAACCAAGAGATATTCCTGCAATGGTAAAGAAGCAAGGAATAGTCAGGGGCCCGAGGGGCCGACACAAAGGGAGACAAAAGAGATAACCTCTCGGTGACCTCCCGAAGCGCCAGGCTCATATAGAAAATATATGAGAGAATCCTGGAAGCCAACATGGACGTTTGGAAGGTTCGCCGCCCAAAGTTGTCCAGAGTTTTAGATGCACGATTCGGGGGGCAGGAAGAGTGCTTCTTCTTTATTTATTTATTTATTTAACAGTTATTTATATACCGCTCTTTCCCATGTTTCAAGTGCGGTTTACATGTAACAGTAGGTTAATTGGTATGAGATATACCAGGACATTTTACATAGAACAGATAATTATAAATTACAAGGAAAATTGTAACATTACAAGTATAACATATTAGAACATATATACATTGCTAGGTTAATTATTAATCATCATGTAAATGAGTGTGTAGTATGGTTAAATTAGTGTATTAGTGTCGTTTATTTTTGAAAATAGGGTATATAATATTAAAAATAAATGTTAGCCTGTATCCCTTTGAGAATTCTGTTTTGGGAGTGTATTATAGTGTAATGTAAATAAGTGAGTTTTTAATTTTTTTTAAATTCTTTTATGTCAGACAGTAGGCGAATGTTGTCAGGTAAATTGTTCCAGAGTATTGGAGCAGAGTGTGAGAAAGCTCTCTTATTGGTTTGTTTTCTGGCTTTTGTAAAATCTTTTGGTATTGTTAAAGTATTTATGTTTCTGCTCCTTTGAGATCGTTTATCAATGTCAATGTTAATCAGTGTATTTAGTGCAGATGGGATTCCACCACAATGGAATGATGGGGAAGCTGGTGCGTCTGGAAACCCGGAGAGGGGGGCACCCGATACCGGGCATGCATGGCTGCAGGCGGCGCCGGTACCTGTAAGGGCGAGCGCCAAATCCCGAGCAGGAGATCCCGCAGGGAGGGATGTAAAGGAAGCATTGCGGCTGCCTGTTCCGCAGTACCCGGACTCAGCGAAGGGCCCGGGATAGGAATGGCGAGCAAGTCTTCCATGTCAAGGAGGAAGTCCTGAAAAGACGGCTCTCTCAGAGGGGCTATCCCGGGGGAGGCCGAGGTGGAGGGGCCCGCTTGAACACCAGGGGACCCACCGTGCTGGTACACGGGAAGAATCGCTCTAAACAGAGGAGGGTACTGACAGTCCCAATTCGAGGCAGTCGATACTGCATCGTCAGAGCCCGGGATTGACTCAAAGCGTGGGCATCGAAGGGAGCGACGTCCCCAACGGGCCCGCGGGACTCGGCCTCGGCCCCGGGGCAATCCGCAAGGGCGGCTGGAGTGGTGCCGAGGCCGCTGGAGAGCAGGCAAGCGCAGCACTGCGCCATCGGAAGAGACCGGGGTCGGATCTGAAATGCGCCGGAGCCACGCTTTCCAGACTGGAGATCGATTCGAGGCTGGGCATCGAACCGAGCGACACCTCCTTAGGGGGCCCCGGTGTCGGCGGCCGCGCCGGTGCTGCCACTCCCACGAATGGAGTCGGGGTCGCGACGATCGGTGCCGAGGGCAACGAAGGCTTCCCAGGCCGAAACTCGGCGAAGAGGGAAACACCCGAAGTCGGCTCCGACGCTGGGAGAGAGGCCCTTCTAGGCGCCGGGGTTCTGCCCGCGCCTGTTTTGTTGAGCGGGAAACCCTTACGGGGCGTACTACGTGGCCTCGAGGGTACCCAGGTAACCCGCCGACGAGCCCCGGCAAGTAGCGAGACGCCCAGCCCGGGCTCCGCGGCTGCGGCGCTTCTTTGGGTCGACTCGACCGAAGGACCCGGGTCCCGCGGGCAGACTCTAGTGACGAGTGGAGCACTCGACGCCCGCGTAGATGCCGGGAGGTCGGTGGCGTCCGGGGGAGGTCCCAGCCCTGCGCAAGGTGGGGGCGCTGACCCGCTCGACCAGGATAGATCGATCGGCTCCGCAGGTGGAGCCCGGAGGCGACCCCTGGCAAAGAACGGGGCCCTTGTTCCCGAGACCGCTGCGGGAGGGGTGGAGCCGCTCAAGGCCAGTACCGCCCCCGCGGAAGCCGGGGACGAGTCGATCGGCCCTGGCGGAGCCGAGGGCACCCGGTGCCGATCCACGGCGGGGAGTGGGGCCACCGACTCCGACGCCGATGCCGAGGACTTGGTCCCGCTCGAAGCGGTCACCACCTCCGCGCATGGCAGGGGTGTGGGCACGCCATACCGGGTCAGGTTGGTCTGACGATCCCCGGTGACGAGTGGAACACTCGACGCCAACGAATCGGCACCGCCGAAAGCGGGTACCGCCCCCGCGCAGGGCCGGGATGCCGTAGAGCCAGACTGGGTCGAGTCGATCGGCCCCGAGGACACCAGTCGACAGTCCCAGGCGAAGAGTGGAACACTTGACGCCGGTGCCGAGGGATCTGCACCGCTCGAAGTGGGTGCCACCTGCGGGCATGGCTCGGGAATGTTCTGTGAGGAGCAAACCTCAGGAACAACCCGAAACCCCGTGGAGGCTCTGGAGCCCGAAGACTCCCTCCGGGGTGTAAGGGACTGGAGGGGAAGGCTGGAGCCGTCGTCATGCGGCGCATGAGACTCACCACTCAAGGCTCGATTAGTCTTAACAGACTGTTGTTGGGTTACCTGATCCTGGCGAGGAGAGAAAGCCGACGACCGCACCTCAGAGGGAAAGACGTCATCGAGGGACACTTGAAACAGGGAGGGTCTTCTCCCGATGCTGAAGCCCGGGGAACCGGGGGAGAAGGGGTCAGGGCCCCAACAGGAGAGACACCAGGCGTTGGAGTCGGAAAAGGAGACAACGTCTCCACAGTGGGGACACTTCTTAGGGGAAGAAGGCTCCATGCTGGAAAGCCCGGTAGGCCTCAGAAGAACACGAGGAGGATGCTCCTAGAAGGAAATAAAGGAAAACAAAAAAATAAGGAAAAAGGGGCCCCAGCGGTGCCAGAGTCAGCGGGGAAAAAACCGCGACCACAGGAAACAAGAAAAGAAGAAAAAAGTTTCTGCGGTGACAGGAGGTACGTCCTGTCGGCTCCGCGGAAAAACGAAAACTGGGGAGAGGCAGTGGGAAGGGCGGGAAGCTACCGCGCAGGCGCGAGGGATGCTCCCAAAAGCCTTCTGATTGGATGCTGGGGAGCATTCCCGTGCGGGCTCCGTCGGCGCCGACGAACCCCATATATGAAGACTCATTCCTGCTTGTTCCTGGATATATATATATATAGAGGGATATATATATATATATATATATATGTCTATAGTGAGAACTGGATGGGCATAACATATGCACACACAGCTTACAGACATATGTATGTATAGAGAAGTATATAGAGATATATACATACATGAATATATATGACTGAAGATAAATGTCTGCAACTAAGCAGATAGAGATATGCCCATAAGAACATTCACATGGGAGATGTGAAGGAGAAAGATTCATCTAACAAGAAGGTGGAACCTACTTGAGAAGATATATAGAGAATCTATTCCCCCTGGCTAAGATGGTGCAGGAATGCTATCCAGTGAAATAACCAGGATGGTTGCGTGAAAAAACAGAGGATAATATCAGCCTGTAAACAGCAAGTCCTGAGTCCTGTAGAACTCTCGCATGGTAAATGGACAGAAAACGCATAGGATGAGATACCAGGTTGACCCACTGGAGGGACACAAGGGGTATCATGCGTTATTAGTAAAATATGTGCTGTCCATGAAGGAGTAGGATACCATGAGGACAAGCTGCAAGGAAAAAAAGAGCATATTCCTGGTAGGAATTGGAAAACTCTTTGGACGTTCACGTAGAAAAGGCTTATGTCCTGTATTATAACAGGAGATAATAGGGTGTGGAGAACCCTCACAGTCATGGAAAATGACTGAGGAAGCCTTTCCCAACCATATAGGATAGTCATCAGAGACAAAACCCCATGCTCTCTAGCAAGGGCCCAAATTGGGAAATAAGACTGGCTGTAGGTCAACCATGCTGCCAAATCCAAAGAAAGTGGAGATGGCAAGAAAAGAAGATAGTGTGATAAGCCTGAAGTGATTAGGATTATCCAAGATAGATGAAAGCACTATCTTGGAATCACTACTAAGGCCAGACAGAAAGTAGTGGAAGACAGACTGGAAACTTGTGGAAAAGTACCAGTAGTCCAATCACTGGAACTCCTGCATGGGCAGCTGCTGAATAAGACAGCAGAGAGAATCTTTCCGTGTAAAACAGAGAGAACAGACAAAAGAAGAGGAGAAATTCCTGTCCCTGTCTGATAAGCTGCCCAGAGAAAAGAAGGGAGTTTATTCGAGAGAAAAAACTCCACACTGGAATGAAAGGCTAGAGAAGCCTTGCAGTGGTATGGTACCACTCATTCAGGGGAAACCCTGGATGAGAGGGTAGAGAAACAGGAGCTGAAGGGTGACTTACCATGTGGTAAGTCTGTGGAAGGAAAAAATTCATGTTGGAACAGAAAGCTATCATGGGATAGTTGTTAACTTCTCTTCTTAGTAGGAAGAGGAGAAATCTGTGACCCATAGACATGAATATCCTGACAGTTCAGCATATCTAGGAGCAAATGGATGTCCTGGGGAAAGGAATCCATGTGTAGAGTTTTGAAGGAAAAAACAGTCAAAAAACTTCTACTGAGAAGAAGTCAACTGTAGGTTGTAACCCTCAGGAACCTATGCTTGCTGGGTTTGTTCAGCCTGGCTAGAGTTTGGATTCTTCAGACCAGGGCGAGGTTTCCCTTGCTTGGGAACATCTGTATGATGGGCAGGAGAAGAGTGAAACCTTCTTCTCCTAGGGAAAGAAGGTTTGGTAGGGCATTTCCTACCTACTGGGGAAGGAGAAGGCTTAGAATAGCCTTCAGAAACAGGGAAGCCAGTGGAACACTGAGCAACCTGATGTAAAGACTCCTTATTGAAGAGATTTTCCCCAGTGCAAGGAGTATTACCCAGTCTTCGTTGTGCCCATCTGCTTAAGTCTGAAGCTTGGCACCAGGCTCTACGTTGTGCCCCTATGGCTATAGCAGAAGTTCTGCTAACAGACTCAAAGGAGTCTAGGGAAGCACGAGTAAGAAACCAAGAGATATTTTGAATATGACTAAGTAGTAAGGAATAGTCTGCAGTCTTGGGCTCTGAGAGAAAAGGAGCCAAAAGATATAATTTCTTTGTGACCTCCTGAAGGGATAGACTCATATAAAAAATATATGAGAGAATCCTTGTTGACAGCATGGATGTCTGGAAGGTTTGACGTCCAAAGGCATCTAGTGTCCTAGACTCACGACCTGGTGGGTAAGAAGAGTGCTTCTTCTTACTTTTCACCTTCCTCATTGCTGATTCCACTACAATGGAATGATGGGGAAGTTGAGTCTTTTGAAACCCTGGAGAGGGGGGCACCTGATACAGAAGATCAATTGCTCTAGAAGGTGAGGGAACCCTTAAAGGTGCTTCCCACATTCTTAGAAGAAGATCCTGCAAGGAATGATGTAAAGGAAGCATTATATTTTCCTTTTCTCCAGTAGAAAGAGAGCCCTGTGTAGGATCATAGCCAGGGATAGGAATAGCAAGAGACGTTGCCATATTCAGGAGAAAATTCTGAAAAGAAGGATCTCCAAAGGGAACCGTCCCTGGGCAGGCTAGCCCTGAAGAACTAGCCTGGGCACCGGAGGATCTACTTGAGAATATAGGAATAAAAGATCCTGCACGGTGCAAAAACGGATCCTTAAGGGATGGATGCTGGTACTGGAGGTCATGACCTGAGACAGTCAGTACTGCATCGTCCATGCCAGGTATCGACTCCAAACTTGGTATAGAAAGGAGTGATCCTGGTGAAAAAAGCATGGAAGGAGCTGGCCCCGATGTTACTGCGGGTACCGGCATTGATACCGATACCGGTAGCTGTGTCGGAATCGAAGGCGATACCGACATCGAAGCAGTCAACGGTGGCTGCTCAAGCGGTACCGAGGTAACCGAAAGCCTTTGGTAATCACTCTCGGTACCGAGCATCCGGAACCGGTAAGCGTCGGTACCGAGACGTGTCGGTATCCAGTCTTCTAGACTAGAGATCGATTCCAGACTCGGCATCGAAGGAAGCGAGTCTATCGATGCATGTCTAGAGGGTACCGACGTCGGTGGTAGTATCGGCGTTGATGCCAATACTGGAAAGTCAATCTGGGGCGTATCGATCGGTCCCGAAGGTACCGAGAAAGCCAGATGACGATCCCTGGTGAGGAGTGAATCGCTCAACACCAGTGCCGATGCTGGGGTATCGGTACCGCTCAAAGCGGATGCCACCACCGAGCATGGCTCAGGTATGTTCTGTGAGGGGTGAGCCCCAGGAACAACCTGAAACTCCTGATAGGCTTTGGAGGCCGAAGACTCCCACCGGGGTTTTGAAGCCAATGGATCCTTGAGGGCAAGGCCGGAGCAGTCATCATGCTGTGCATGAGACGTACCACTCAAGGGTTGGCTAGTCTTAACAGACTGTTTGTGGGTTACCTGATCTTGTGGAGAAGAAAAAGTCGGTGCCCTGACATTGGAAGGGAACTCGGTATTGAGGGAAACTCGAAATGGAAAATTTCTTCTCACAATATTGTAGCCTAATGGCTCCGGCGGAAAATGGTCAGGACCCAAACAGGTTAGACACCAGTTCTTGGAGTCTAAAAACAAAACTGTACCGCCACAGCTTAGACACTTCTTAGGAAAAGAAGGAGGCGGCTCCATGATGGAGAGGCCTAGAAGGCCCAAAAAAATTAAGACAGAAACTGAGGGAAAAAAATTCCCTAAATTTAAGAAAAAACACCGGCGGTACCGGTGAAGTTGTGACCACAAGAAAACAAGAATTAAAGAATTAAGAATTAAAAATTTTTCTGCGGTGACAGGACAACGTCCTGCCGGCTCCGCGGAAAAACGAAAACTGAGGAGAGACAGTTGGAAAGGCGGGAAGGCAGCACGCAGGCGCTGAGGGATGCTCCCAAAAGTTTTCTGATTGGACGCTGGGGAGCGTTCCCGCGCAGGCTCCGTCGGTACCGACGTACCCATATGTGAAGACTCATTCCTGCTTGTTCCTGGAGATCAGGTGTTCTCCAAGAGCAGCAGGAATCAGTCCTCACATATGGGTGTCATCGGTGCCGATGAAGCCCCAGCGGAGCATTTCCCCAGCTTCCCATGAAAGCCTTTGGGAATGCTGGCACGCATGCGCGGTTCCCTTCCAGCCTAAAGGTGCCATCTTATCTCAGTCAAATGACATAGCTAAGAACAGCACACAAAATTGAAAAAATAAACTACGTACAACTGCAACTCCAAGGGGAGGGAGGAAGGTTTGTGAGCAATGTTCCCTCTAATTTTCTGTAGGCTGTGTGCGCATAAAATATCAGCTGTGTGCAGCTTTTGAAGGAAGGTTAAATTTTTGTGCGCCACATAACGACACTCTGAGTTATATACTTTAAAATTTGACTACACGTCAGAATACAGTATGTACACCACATTGATTTTAATCTAATTAAATGAAAATAGATTACTAAATGAAGCGGGAAATTTCTAGTAATTACAATCATAACTTTTAAATTTTAAGAAGTCTGTGTTTTCTATCAGAATCAGAGCCGTAATTTTTGTGCGCTCTGTTGTAAAGTATGTGCGCTCGCTCGGCGAGGTGTGTGCGCGCGCACACGCGCACAGCTTAGAGGGAACAGTGGTTGTGAGGACTGATTCCTGCTGCTCCTGGAGAACACCTGTTACAGGTGAGTAACTACTCTTTCTCCAGGACCAAGCAGGAAGTCAGTCCTCACATATGGGTGACTCCCTAGCTCTGGGCTACCAGGAACCCAGGCTGAACAAGAGAACTCCCTCTAGTCACAGCAGCAAAGAAAGGCTTTCCAAGGACACAACCTCCACTGGTAGCCAGAGGGCAGGAGGGTAGGAGTTGCCTAAACCTCAAAGAGATTCCGGAGTACTGCTGGGCCAAAAGCACTGTCCCTACGGGACTCCCTCTCCAGACAGTAATGGGCCGCAAAAGTCTGGCTTGAAGACCAAGTTGCAGCCCTGCAGATGTCTACCAAGGGCACAGAGCGGAGATGAGCCACTGAGGCAGCCATTGCTCTGACACGGTGGGCCGTGACCCGAACCTGCAAAGGAAGGTCAGCCGCCCTATAAGCCCAGGTGATACAGTCAGCAACCCAAATGAACAAGGTACGCTTGGACACAGCCAACCCCAACTTATTAGGGTCAAAAGACACGAAGAGCTGAGTAGCCCTTCTATGCCCCTGCGTACGGTCAAGATAGAAGGATAAGGCCCTCCTACAGTCCAGGAAATGCAGGACTGCTTCAGCCTGGCTAGCATGAGGCCTAGGGAAGAATGTTGGAAGAACCACCTCCTGATTGAGGTGGAAAGAGGAGACAACCTTTGGGAGGAACTTTGGATGAGTCCTGAGGACCACCCTGTTCCTATAAATCCTGGTGTAAGGCCTATCACAGACCAGGGCCTGAAGCTCACTCACTCGCCTAGCCGAGGTAAGGGCTATCAGGAAGAGTGTCTTCCAGGATAGGAAGCGTAGTGGACAAGTAGCCATCGGGCTCAAAAGGTGGGCGAGTCAGTTGCTGCAAGACCACATTCAACTCCCACTCAGGGGCAGGAGGACGGATTGGAGGCTTGAGCAAAAGCAAGCCCCTGAGAAAGCGGGACACCAAGGGGTGACCTGACAGAGAATGTCCCTCCACCAGTGAGTGGTGAGCTGCTAGAGATGAGAGGTGGACCCGAACAGAATTGGACAAGTCCCTGATTTGATAAGTGCAGTAAGTACTGAAGCACTACTGGCACAGTACAGGAAAAGGGATCCTCTGTACGTAGCTGACACCACACAGAAAACCTCTTCCATTTGAGGGCATAGGTTTTCCTAGTGGACTGTTTCCTAGAGGCTAGGACAACCTCCTCAACTTCCTGAGGTAGGCCCCAGGGAGCCAAAACTACCCTTGCAGCCTCCAGGCCATCAAATTGAGAGCTTTGAGATTGGGGTGCAGAAGGGAACCCTGCTCCTGTGAGAGAAGGTCGGGTTGCAACCCCAGAGGTAGTGGGGAATCCACTGCCAGCTGAAGCAGAAGCGGAAATCAAGGCTGCCTCGGCCACCTGGGAGCTATCAGCAGTACCGAGGCCTTGTCCTGAAGAGTCTTGAAGAGAGTTCGGGCCACCAGTGGCGTGGGAGGAAACGCATACAAGAGGCCCTGAGACCAGGACAGTAGAAAAGCATCTGGTGCTATCCGCAAAGGATGCGGTTGCCTGGAGCAGAACTTGGGCAGTTGCTTGTTCAGCGGACCGGCAAAGAGATCTATCCAAGGGAGACCCCACTTCAGGAAGATCTTCTGAACCACCAAGGGATGCAGCTGCCACTCGTGGGGCTGCAGAATTCTGCTCAACCGGTCGGCGAGGCAGTTCTCCTGGCCTGGAAGGTACACCGCCTTGAGAAGCATGTTGTGCTTTAGGGCAAAGGAACAAAGGTCTTGAGTCTCCCGACAAAGGAGCTTGGACCCAGTCCCGCCCTGTTTGTTCACATAAAACATGGCTACCTGGTTGTCTGTTTGGATCAAGACTGAGCCGTGAGCCAGGGCTGGAGAAAAAACCTTGAGAGCTAAGCGGATAGCTCGAAGTTCCAGGAGATTGATCTGTTGGGCTGCCTCCCAGGGAGACCAGAGGCCTTGGGTGCACTTGTCCAGACAATGAGCACCCCAGCCCCTCAGAGAGGCGTCGGTGGTGAGGACCACCGAGTATTCTGGCATTTGGAAGGGCATCCACTCCAGCAGATTGGGTGGATGTAGCCACCAGCTGAGGGAGGCCAAAAGGGGTCTGGACACCTTTATCCTGTCTCTTAGGTGGCCTGTGGCCTGAGACCACTGAGTCCGAAGGCACCACTGTGCAGGCCTCATATGGAGCCTGGCATTGGGAGTCACATGCACTGTCGAAGCCATGTGGCCGAGAAGTCTGAGGCAGAGTCTGGCGGAGACCAGGGGCTTGTTTAGGAACTGTTTGGCCACGTCCATCAGTCTTTGGGCCCTGTCTTCTGGCAAGAATGCCTTTGCTAGTTGAGAATCTAACCTTGCCCCTATGAACTCCAAGTTCTGGGAGGGGAGCAAAGTGGACTTTGCGAAGTTTATGACAAAGCCCACGTTCTGAAGCAGAACAATGGTTCTGAGGGTGGCTTGTCTGGCCTCAAGGCACGTCTGACCCCTGATGAGCCAGTCGTCCAGATAGGGAAAAACAAAGATGCCTTGATTTCTCAGGTAGGCCGCAACCACTGCCAGGCACTTGGTAAAGACCCTGGGAGCGGAGGTCAGGCCAAAAGGTAGTACTCTGTACTGATAATGGTTTCCTCCCACAATGAACCTGAGGTACTTTCTGTGGTCTGGATGAATGAGGATGTGAGTGTACGCATCCTTTAGATCTAAGGAGCATAGTCAATCTCCCTGCTGGAGGTAGGGCAGAAGTGTTCCAAGAGTAAGCATCTTGAACTTCTCTTTCTCTAGGAACTTGTTGAGGTTCCTGAGGTCCAGAATGGGTCGAAGGCCACCGGTCCTTTTGGGTACCAGGAAATACCTGGAGTAGAATCCGTGACCTTGCAAGTGGGGAGGCACAGGCTCCACCGCCTTGTCCAACAGACCTTGGAGCTCTTGAAGGAGAAGGTCTGTGTGCAGGGGAGGCCTCAAGGGCTCCCCTGGGAAGTAAGGAGGAGGCAGTTGATGAAAATGCAGGAGATAGCCCTTTTGGACTATGTCCAGCACCCAACTGTCGGTGGTAATGAGAGGCCATTGGTGGGCAAAGAGTACAAGGTGACCGCCCGTGCAGGGCTGGGAAAGCAGGGACGGAGTGGCTACGCTCAAGGAGTCAAAAACCCCCACCCTGCTGAGTGAAAGCAGGGGCAGAAGGCTTGGGGGTCCCTCTGCCTACGGGGCCCATTACACTGGCCCTTGGCTTGCTGACCCTGGGGGGCAGCTTGGGCAGCCTGATACTGTTTGTAGGTAGTGCCCTTCCTCGGGTAAAAGGGCTTTTTACCCGAGCCCTTCTTTTTATGTGAAGGGGCAGAGGTCTTCCTCGACAGCCTTGTCCGGGTAAGGTGCTCGGTCTCGAGCTGAGCGGCCTTCTCGGTCACGGGTTTGCCAAAAAGATTCTCACCTTGGCAGGGGACATCAACCAACTTGTCCTGAACCCATGGCTCGAGGTCCGATGACTGCAGCCACGCCTGGCGTCGAGCCGTGATGCCGGCAGCCGCAACTCAGGCGAAGCCTCGAAGCCATCGTAGGCGGCGCGGGAAATGAACTTTGAGCATTCCCGAATCCCCGAGGGCAAGGTCTTAAATCTCTGCAAGGGATCCCCGGAGAGACCAGCAGAGAATCCGGCCAATTCCTTGGCCAGGTCTCGCAAGTACATGCCCATGTACAGCTGGTAAGACTGGACATGGCAAGCAAGCATAGACCCCTGGGAAGCACTTTCTACCGACGCCATCGAGGTTGTGGGCCTCCCTGCCGGGGGGCACCGCGGAGTGCATCTTCTGGCTCTTCAGACGATGCATGGCCGATTCCACAACCATGGAATGGTGTGGTAGCTGTGCTTTCTGGAAACCAGGGCTTTTGCGGAGTCGACAGATGGAATCGACTCACTTGCTCAGAACCGGCGCCGAGGCCGGTGCCTCCCACATCCGGAAGAGGAGCCGTTCCAGCATCGGAGGAACCGGGACAGTAAAGGCCTCCTTCGGAGGAGAGTCATACTATAGAGCATCGAGCTCTTCGGCTCGAGGTTCTTCCTCGGGATCGGCAGGGATAGCCAAGGCAGCGGCCATATCCCGGATGAACTCCGAGAACCTAGTGTCCTCCGGAGGGGATCTACTCCAGGGCTCAGACTGCGGTGAGTCCGACGGGATGCACCGAGTCTTAAAAGTATCGGGAGACTCCTCGTCCTTCGTCTCCCTGGCAGACTCATCCGAGGAGGAGTCAGGGTCCGACCCCGCGGGGCCACGAGGCACCTGCCCCGATGCTGGGGGCACCGGCGTCGACACTCTCGGTCCCGAACGGGAGGTCTAGGGAGACCTCGACCGAGGACGACTTCGAGCCACGAGGGTCTCAAGTATCAGCTCGGTCTCCGGGGTTGACTTCGAAGTCGACATCCCGGTGGTCGGGGCAGATGCACCAGACAGGCTGGCCATCAGTGCCCCCTGCTGCTCCATGAAGGCAGACAATCTACTCTCCAAGGCTGTCATCCTGAGACTCAGCTCGGGAGATGCAGCAGCCACCGACTCGGGCCCCGGTGGCGCCGGGCCCGACGTCGGCTTTCTGTGAGGAGAGTCCACGAGGACTACGGGGCTTACGTGTCCAGCAGACTCTGGCTCCACGCGAAGAACTTTGGCAGGCTTCTCTTGGTCCACGGGCCCAGGACGGCGGTCGGTGGTCTTAGACCTGGCCCTCGAGGGACCAGGGACCTCCTCCGATGCCGCCCTCACGAGCCGCTTCTTCCTCTTGCGTTCCCGGTCGGGGGACCCCCTGTCCGAGGAACTTCGACGGTGCTCGGGATCGGAATCCCGAGATGTCGAGGCCTCAGACGAGGTCCGGGCCCGGCTGGAGGCTGAGTCCGAGAAAAACCTTTCCTTCTGATGCTGTCGACTTTTGAGTGCCTTGGAAGACATCTTCCCACATGGCACACACGACTTGGGGTCGTGGTCAGGGCCGAGGCACCGAAGGCAGCAGTTTCTTACACCACACTTTTTGAAACCACTGGAAGCCATTGGGGAAAAAAGAGCCCCTGCGAGGTCAAAAGATCGGCCTTCCAGGGAAAAATGAAAAAAGGGCGGGAATGCCAGCCACTAAGGGCAAAAAACGAAAAAGAAAAGTAACGGGCTCGATACCGGTGTACCGAACCCGGTGGGAGGGGAACCGGCGTCGAACCGGAGAAAGATGGCGAAAAATCGCCGAAGAAAAAATTACTTTTATCCGGGAGAACAGGACACACGTCCAGTGGGCTTCTCGGAAAAAAAGAGACTGAGGTAAGATGGCACCTTTAGGCGGGAAAGGAACCGCGCATGCGTGCCAGCATTCCCAAAGGCTTTCATGGAAAGCTGGGGAAATGCTTCGCTGGGGCTTCATTGGCGCCGATGATACCCATATGTGAGGACTGACTTCCTGCTTGGTCCTGGAGAATTCATTACTACCTTCTGATATGGATGTGATCAATTACATATGTGTGCATATGCTACTCAGTTTAGCCATATGTTTGATATTAGTGAATTTTCTGTGTAATGCAACCATTTGATTAATGCAATAAATTCTGAAACAAAATCAATCTCTGGTACCCCGTTCCCTTTTTCTTTGTAAGCAAACCATGTCTATTCTAGTGTGACACACAAGGAGCAAAATTTTGAGTATGAAATTCAATGGAACTTTTCATTCACGCTATAAAAGACTTTCAGATATACAACAGGTAGCAAACTGCAAGATTTCCACACAGCTATAGATTCATTCATAATACTGTACTTCGTGCAAACTAATTTATACAGGAAAGTACTGCTTCTTTACAATTTAGTATGGGACAACCGATTTCTAAACTTTCGAAAGAAAAAAAATACAAAACCCGTCTCAGAGATGCAATTGCATGAGTTTAGACTTTTTAGTAAACACTTTATATTCTGGTCAGATATTTAATTCAGTTAAAATTATCCAGTTTTACTATTAGAATATTTTCACTTTGGTTTATTCATGAACAATTTGTACACACTAAGTACAGTATACATAATGGCAGAATATATCACTATCTCTGCAAAAAGTTCTCTCTTTTAGACAAACCTATTTACACAACATATTTACTAACAGCAGCACTGAAGCAGGACAATACACCATGGTCATGTAGGGCCCCACAGTCATCATATCCTTTATTTAATATCCAAGAAGGGAATGAACAAAAGGAACAAGACATTCTATATTCCAAAAGTCACACACAATCCAGATGAAAATTTGCTAAATATAACCTAAAATATTAGTTTGTGAAATTCTTCTTAAATAAAACAAAAATATTAAACAGAATACAAACTATACAGAATTATTGCCCCAAAATGGTTTCCTACCACTTTCTCTTTACAATACCTGATCTTTTGGTTGTAAGAGCTCTTGAAGTCTAAAGCTACAAAGCCTTATCAATCGTGAAAAGGGCTGGCTTACAGCAAACAGGAAATGTGTTTCATAACTGATATTAGACAAATATACACATTACTCACTGAATTTACACTTATAATTTAGTCATTTAGTGGAATGTTTACTAAAGTGCACTAATAGTTACTGTGGGGTTTAGCATGCAGTAAACAGCACAGGATCACGGTAACTGTTACCACTTGCTAAAAATGCCAGAGCAGTAAAACTGCCATGCTAACCACTTAGTGTGCACGGCTGGGTGAGTTACAGGCCGAGGGTGGGTGTTGCACGCATATAGCGATTAGTGCAGGCATTCCTAGCACGGGTGCACTTACTGTCGTCGCGTGGCTGCAGGTTTAGCATGGTGAGGTGCCTTCCCACTGCACTAACTGAATGGGGACTTGCTGGGAACGCCCTCAACAGTTAGCATGGCTTGCCCACACCTCCCACACTAATGCTGGGCACTAAACATGTGCTAAGATACTGATTCTTAATAAACATGCTCCTTAAGGTACCATTGGTACCATTACATAAAAATAAATTAACCAACAAATAAAGGTTAATTAACAATAGCTGATTTAAAAAAAAAAAAACAATGTAGATAAAAGGCACATTAAGGCAAAATGTTCAAGGCTACTTGCAAGATGCAGTAAGTTTCAAAGATAAAAATTAGTGTACTGTACAATAATTAGCTGAATCAAAAACAAGGTTAATAAGACTCTATAAAGATGATGAAGATTGCACAGCTTTTGCAAAATGTGCTAACAGCTACTCCAGCAATTTAACATAGTGTTCTTTTATTGGTATAAGGTTCTTTTGCAAACATTTTCAGAAAAATACCAAAATCTCTTATTTTTTCACTGCATAGAATTAGAGTCAAAAGGAACTATTCCAGTCTCTATAAAGATCTTGATAATTTCTGGAGATGCCTTCATCATATACTGGAGCGCTTCTCCGGTCTAGGGACACATTTCATAATTGCAGCTTTCCACAGTACAGGGGCGAGCAAAAGGCTTAAAGTAGTCACACTCAGGATAAGAAGGTAGACCTGAAATTATGAAAGAAAATCAGACATTTTGAACTGAGTTCATAATTACTACTACTACTGAACATAAGAACTACTACTACTGAACTGTACTACAAGGTGTACACAGCCCTATACAGACATAAAAGACTGTCCCTGCTCATCGGAGCTTACACTCTAATACAGACAGACAACACAGTAGCTGTAAACATAGGATACAGCTACATCAGATGAGTCCCTTTTCAAATCCAGGCTGAAAACTCACCTCTTCGCTGCCACTTTCGGATCTTAAGTGGCAGCGAAAAGGTGAGTTTTCAGCCTGGATTTGAAAAGGGTCAGAGAAGGCACCTGACGTACAGACTCAGATAGCTTGTTCCAGGCATAAGGAGCAGCAAGGTGAAAAGGAGCAAAGTCTGGAGTAGGCAATAGAAGAGAAGGGCACAGATAGAAACAATCTGCCAGAAGAGCAGAGTTCACAGGGAAGGGTGTAGGGAGAGAAAAGAGGAGAGGAAAGGTAGTGAGGAGTTGCAGAGTGAATGCACATAGGTCAGTAGGAGAACTGGATGCGGAAATGGATAGGAAGCCAATGAAAAGACTTAAGAGGGGTAATATAAGCATGACAAGGCTGGCTGAAGATTGGCCGCACAGCAGAGTGTTCAACAGACTGAAGGGGAGAGAGATAACTAAGAGGGAGACCAGCAAGGAGCAGATTACAATAGTCTAGACAGGAGGTGACTGAGTAGATAAGTGTCTTAGTAGTCTGTTCAGAAAGGAATGGGCGAATTTTGTTGATGTTGTAGAGAAAGAAAATGGCAGGTTTTAGCTATCAGTTGGATGTGCGTGAAGGGGGAGAGAGAGGAGTCAAAGACGACCCCAAGGTTACAAGTTGAGGAGTCAGGGAGGAGTAGAGAGTTATCCACAGAGACAGAGAAAGGAAGAAGGGGAGAGGAGGGTTTAGGGGGAAAATAAGCAGCTCAGTTTTGGCCATGTTCAATTTCAAGCGGCAGTGAGACATCCAAGCAGCAATGTCAGAAAGGCAGGCAGAGATCCAGGTCTGGATTGTCGGAGAGATTTCAGGTGTAGAGAGGTAGATCTGGGCGTCATCAGCATAAAGATGATACTGAAAGCCATGGGAAGAGATGAGTGCACCAAGGGACTGGGTTATAGAGAGAGAAAAGAAGTGGACCCAAAACAGAGCCTTGGGGTACACCAACAGAGCAGGATAGCAGTAGAGGAGGATCCACCAGAACAAATACTGAAAGAGCAATGGGAGAGATAAGAGGAGAACCAGGATAGCACAGAGCCCTTAAAACCAAGCGAGGACAAGGTATGAAGGAGAAGGTTGTGGTCAACAGTGTCAAAAGCAGCAGAAAAGTCAAGGAAGATGAGGATTGAGTAAAGGCCCTTCGAATTTGCCAGGAACAGGTCACTGGAGACTCTGGCAAGAGCTATTTTGGTAGAATGTAAAGGACGAAAGCCAGATTGTAGAGGATATAGAAGGGCTTGAGAGGACAGAACATCGAGGCAATGGCAGTGAACCGCACATTCAAGTAGTTTAGAAATGATGGGGAGGAGGGAGATGGGTCGATAGTGAGAAGGACAGGTAGGGTCTAGTTAGGGTTTCTTAAGGAGTAACCACAGCATGCCTAAAGGCTGCAAGGAAAGTTACAGTGGAGAGCAATAGGTTGAAAATATGAGAGATGGAAGGGACTACAGTGGAGGAGATGGCGCTAAGGAGACAGGTGGGAATAGGATCAGAAGAGCAGGAAGTGAGCTTGGAGGAGGAAGATGAATGGTTTCCTCCTCTGAGATTATATAAAAGGAAGAAAGGGTAGCAGAGGTACAGGGGGAAGGTTGGGAGTGAAAAGAGGGAGTAGCTGACCTCGTGGGGAATTGGAGTGTGATCTTGTGGATTTTGTCATGGAAGTAGTCAGCCAGGGTTTGGTCAGAAAGGGAGGGAGGGGTCTTAGGTGGAGGCACCTTGAGGAGAGAGTTGAGAGTTGTGAAGAGACAGTGAGGGTCAGAGACAAGAGAATTAGTCAGATGGACATAGTCTTGTCTGGCAAGTGCTATGGCTGACTGGAAAGAGACATGCATAAATCTGAAGTGTAGAAAGTCCGAAAGGATGTGGGATTTGAGCCAGGCATGCTCAGCTGAGCGGGCGCAGTAACAAATAGCAAGTAGTGGAAGATAGCCAGGGTTGAGATTCAGTACACCACGCAGGATGTGGCATGGGCAGAGCAAGAGAAGCCCAAGTAGAGGACAGTGCAGCATTATAGTTAGCTACTGTCTCATCAACAAATTCAGATGACAGTGGAGGAGAGAGCCAATGGGTCAATAGAATGAAGACTTCTAAAGAGGTTGGAGGAGACAGAGTGAGGTTGAGGCAGTGAGTGATGAAGAGAGAAGCTTAGCAGATGATGGTCTGATAAGGGGAGAAGTGAGGTACAGAGGTTTGAGGGTAGGCAATTAAGAGTAGTTACTCACCTGTAACAGGTGTTCTCCAGGAGCAGCAGGAATCAGTCCTCACATATGGGTGACGTCGATGCCGACGGAGCCCCCGTGCGAAGCATTTCCCCAGCTTTCAAAGAAAGCCATTGGGAATTGCAGCTCGCATGCGCGGTCCCCTTCCCGCCCAAGGGTGCCATCTTGCTCAGTCTGATGACATAGCTAAAAGACAGCAAAATAGCAAAAATAAATCATATGACAGCAACTCCAAGGGGAGGAGGGAGAGTTGTGAGGACTGATTCCTGCTGCTCCTCGAGAACACCTGTTACAGGTGAGTAACTACTCCTTCTCCAGGACCAAGCAGGAAGTCAGTCCTCACATATGGGACTCCCCAGCTTAAGGCTACCGGAGACCTCAAGCGGAAAAAATGAGCTCCCTCTAGCTCATCAGTACGTAAGGAAGGAATCTTCTCTGAGAATGCCCCCTACCGTTAGCCCAACACCAGGGCCAGAGGGTAGGAGTTGCCTAAACCCCAAAGAGATTATGGAGTACTGCCTGTCCGAAAGCACTGTCCCTGCGGGACTCCCTCTCAAGGCAGTAATGGGCCGCAAAAGTCTGGCTCGAAGACCAAGTAGCGGCCCGGCAGATGTCTGCCAACGGAACAGAGCGGAGATGAGCCACTGACGCCGCCTTCGCCCTGACACGATGAGCCGTGACTCGACCCTCCAACGAGAGGCTGGCTGCCCCATAAGCCCAGGAGATACAGTCAGCGACCCATATGGACAAAGTACGCTTGGAAACAGGTAACCCCAATTTATTGGGGTCAAAAGAAACGAAGAGCTGAACAGCCCTTCGATGCTCCCGCGTATGGTCAAGGTAGAAGGACAACGCCCTCCTACAGTCCAGGGTATGCAGGATCATCTCAGCCCGGTTGGCATGCGGCCTGGGAAAGAAGGTCGGAAGAACCACCTCCTGATTGAGGTGAAAAGGGGAGATAACCTTAGGAAGAAACTTTGGGTGAGTCCGTAAGACTACCCTAATTCCTGTAGAACCTAGTTTAAGGGGGATCAGACACTAGTGCCTGAAGTTCACTCACTCGCCTAGCAGAGGTAAGAGCTACCAGAAACAAGGTTTTCCAGGAGAGAAAACGGAGAGGGCAGGTAGCCATAGGTTCAAATGGCGGACACGTAATCCGCTGTAAGACCACATTCAGATCCCACTCAGGGGCTGGTGGACGCAAAGGTGGCTTAAGCAGGAGGCGGCCTCTGAGAAAACGAGCCACCAAAGGGTGGTTGGAAAGAGGCCTCCTGTCCACCGGTGAGTGGTGCGCTGAGAGAGCACTGAGGTGAACCCTGACAGATTTGGACTTAAGGCCTAGATTGGAGAGGTAAAGCAAATATTGCAATACTACCGCTACCGAGCATGAGAAGGGATTCTCGCTGTGCTGAGCACACCATGCGGAGAATCTATGCCACTTAAGAGCGTAGGAGTTTCTGGTGGATTGCCGCCGAGAGGCTAAGACGACGTCTTCCACCTCTCTAGGCAGTAGTAGGGGAGCCAGGACTACCCTTTCAGCAGCCAGGCCATCAGATGAAGGGACTGGAGGTTGGGGTGCAAGAGAGACCCCTGGTCCTGAGACAGGAGATCGTGTTTGAATCCCCAGAGGAAGAGGAGTGTCCACCGCCAGTTGCAGCAGGAGTGGGAACCATGGCTGCCTCGGCCACCTGGGGGCTATCAGAATCATAGAGGCCCCGTCCTTGAGGACCTTGAACAGTGTGCGGGACACTAGTGGCGTGGGAGGAAACGCATACAGTAGGCCTTGGGACCACGGAATCAGAAAGGCATCCGCTGCTACTCTGAGAGGATGCAGTTGTCTGGAACAGAATCTCGGGAGTTGCCGGTTCAGAGGTCTGGCGAAAAGATCTATGGTGGGGAGGCCCCACCTGAGAAAGATCTGCTGAACCACCAATGGATTCAATCTCCATTCGTGTGGTTGCAGGATTCTGCTCAGTCTGTCCGCCAGGTAATTTTCTTGACCTGGGAGATAGACAGCCTTGAGGAGGATTCCGTGATTGACTGCCCAAGAGCACAGTCGTTGTGCCTCCTGACAGAGAAGGAAGGAGCCCGTGCCTCCTTGTTTGTTCACGTAGAACATGGCAACTTGATTGTCCGTCTGGACCAGTACAGACTGGTGAAATGTGAGGTGGGAGAAGGCTCTCAGAGCTAGGCGTATTGCCCGTAGCTCCAGGAGGTTTATCTGCTGAGCAGCCTCCCAAGGGGTCCAGAGACCCTGAGTACATGCCCCTTGGCAATGTGCTCCCCAACCTAGAAGAAAAGCATCTGTCGTCAGCACTTGAGAAGGCGGAGGGGATTGAAAACTCACTCCGAGTACCAGATTCGGAAGATGAAGCCACCATTGTAGAGAGTTGACGAGCAGGGTGAATATTCTTACTGAGTCTGCAAGGCTCCCTGTGGCTTGATGCCACTGAGTTTGAAGGCTACACTGCGCAGGCCGCATGTGCAGGCGGGCATTGGGGGTGACATGAACCGTGGAAGCCATATGGCCTAGAAGTCTCAGGAATTGCCTGGCAGAGACCAGGGAATTGCTGTGAAACTGCCTGGCTACATCCATCAACCTGTGGGCTCTGTCCACTGGCAGAAAAGCCTTCGCCTGAAGAGTGTCTAGCCTCTCTCCTATGAATTCTAAGTTCTGGGACGGGAGCAAAGTGGACTTTGCGAAGTTTATGACAAGCCCCAAGTGCTGAAGCAGAGCCACAGTGCGAAGGGTGGCTTGACTGGCCTCCTGGGAAGACTGGCCCCTTATGAGCCAGTCGTCCAGGTATGGAAACACAAAAAGACCTTGAAGCCTCAGGTAGGCCGCCACCACCGCCAGGCACTTGGTGAACACCCTGGGAGCGGAGGTTAGGCCAAAGGGTAGTACTCTGTACTGGTAGTGGTTTCCTCCCACAACAAATCTGAGATATTGTCTGTGGTCTGGATGAATAAGGATGTGAGTATAAGCATCCTTTAGATCTAAGGAGCATAGCCAATCTCCCTGCTGGAGGTAGGGCAGCAGGATTCCAAGGGTAAGCATCTTGAACTTTTCCCTCTCCAGGAACTTGTTGAGGTTGCGCAAGTCTAGGATGGGTCTGAGGCCTCCTGTTCTTTTTGGTACCAGAAAGTACCTGGAATAAAAGCCGTGACCTCTCAGGTGGTGGGGCACCGGTTCCACAGCCCGGTCCTTTAGCAGACTTGCTAACTCCTGAAGGAGTCCTTGTGCAGAGGGAGTCTTGGAGGCTCCCCTGGAAAATAGGAGGGTGGTACCTGGTGAAAATGGAGAAGATAACCCTTGTGGACTATATGGAGCACCCAGGTATCTGATGTGACGGCTGACCACCTGTGGGCAAAGTGGGCCAGCCGGCCTCCTGTGCTGATGTGAGCCAGCTGAGAAGAGGCTATGCCTTGAGAGTCAAAAACCACCACCCTGCTGAGCAGAGGCCGGTGTTGGTGGCTTGGGGGCCTTCTGCCTACGGGGCCCATGACCATGCCCCTTGGCCTGCTGACCCTGTTGGGGAGCTGCAGAGGCCTGATAATGAGGGTATTGTTTATAGGCAGATGATGTCCTCAGGTAAAAGGTCTTTTTTCCCCGAGCACTTCTTTTTCTGAGAAGGGGCAGAGGTTTTTCTGGACAACCTAGTCCGGGTCAGAGTCTCGGTCTCGAGTTCTGCAGCCTTTTCAGCCATGGGCTTGCCAAAGAGGTTTTCACCGCGGCAGGGGACATCGACCAACTTGTCCTGCACCCATGGCTCGAGGTCGGAGGACTGTAGCCAAGAGCCTGTCGGCGGGCACCGATGCAGGCCCCGGCTACTCGGGCCGAAGCCTCGAAGCCATCGTAGGCTGCTCGAGAGATAAACTTCGAGCACTCTCGAATACCAGTGGACAAGGCTTGGAACCGCTGCAAAGGTTCCTCGGAGAGACCAGCAGAGAACCCGGCAATCTCCTTTGCCAGGTCTAGGAGATAAATGCCCATGTAGAGCTGGTATGTCTGGATACGGCAAGCAAGCATAGAGCCCTGGAAGCACTTCTTACCGAGGGCATCCAGGTTCCAGACCTCCCGGCCGGGAGGCACCGAGGAGTGCATCTTCTGACTTTTCAGTCGATGCATGGCCGATTCCACAACCATGGAGTGGTGCGGTAATTGTGCCTTTTGGAACCCGGGGCTCTTGCGGACTCGATAGATGGAATCGACCCGCTTGCTTAACACCGGCGTCGAGGCCGGGGTCTCCCACATGCGGAAGAGCAGCCGCTCCAGTATCGGAGGAACCGGTACAGTAAAGGCCTCCTTCGGGGGAGAGTCATACTGGAGGGCCTCGAGCTCCTCAGCTCGAGGCTCCTCCTCGGGATCTGCGGGGAAGGCCAAGGCCTTGGCCATATCCCGCACGAAGTCCGAGAACCGGGTATCCTCCGGTGGGGATCGTCTCCGAGGCTCAGACTCCGGCGAGTCCGATGGGACACACCGAGTCTGATAAGTGTTGGGTGACTCTTTGACCTCAGTCTCCCAGCCCGACTCCTCAGAGGAGGAATCGAGAGGCTCCGGTCGGGCGGGCACCGATGCCATCCGCCCCGACGCCGAGGGTACCGGCGTTGACGACCTCGGTCCCGAACGGGAGGCCAAGGGAGACCTTGGCCGAGGATCGACTCAAGCCCGTATGGACTCGAGGATCGGCTCGGCCTCCGGGGTCGACTTGGACGGTGAGACCGGCGATCAATGCCCGCTGCTGTTCCATGAAGGCAGCGAGGCTGCTCTCCAAGGCCATCAACCTGAGTCCGAGCTCAGGAGACCCAGCAGCCCCCGACTCGGGCTCCGACAGCGTCGGGCCCGACATCGGGTCCCCTGGAGGAGAGTCCACGAGGACTACAGCACTCACATGTCCAGGAGACTCCATCTCGATACGAGGATGCTTGGCAGGCCTCTCCCACTCCGAAGACCCGGGATGGCTATCGGGGCTATGCGACCTGGCCCTCGAGGAACCAGGAGCGTCCACCGACGCCGCCCTCGCGGGTTTCTTCTTCCTGCGCTGTTCCCGTGAAGGAGACCCCCGCTCAGAGGAACCCCGACACTGCTCGGGGCCGGAGTCCCGAGACGTTGAGGCCTCTGACGAGTTCCGGGCCCGTCCGGACGCGGAGTCAGAGAAGATCCTATCCATCTGGTGCTGCCGACTCAACGCCTTCGAGGACATTTTGCCACATGACCACAGATCATCGGGTCATGATCGGCTCCGAGGCAGCGGAGGCAGCAGTCATGTGTGTCGGGAAGAGACATAAGTTTCTTACACCGATCACACTTTTTAAACCCGCTGGCAGCCATCGGGGGAAAAAGGGCCCCTGCGAGGTCAAAGACAGGGCTGCCAGTGAAAAAAGAAAAATGGCGCGAACGCTAGTCACAAAGGACAAAAACCGAAAAAAAGAGAGTGGGCTCGATACCGGCATATCGGGCCCAGGCGGGAATGGATCCGGCGTCGAACTGAAGGAGAAAATGAAAAAACAGGAAAATCAACTTTTTCCTCGGTGAAAAACGAACTACGTCCGTCGGGCTCTGCGGAAAAAAGAAGACTGAGCAAGATGGCACCCTTGGGCGGGAAGGGGACCACGCATGCGCGCTGCAATTCCCAAAAGCTTTCTTTGAAAGCTGGGGAAATGCTCCGTACGGGGGCTCCGTCGGCGCCGACGTCACCCATATGTGAGGACTGACTTCCTGCTTGGTCCTGGAGAAAAGAATACAAGGTCAAGGCAGGGTCTTGCTGGTGAGTGGGGGCAGTAAAGCAAAGCTGAAGATTGAATGAGGTAAGGAAGAAGAGCTTTAAAGCATAAGGGTCGGAGGGGTTATCAACATGAATGTTAAAATCCTGAGAATAAGTAAGGGGGAAGATGAATCCAGAAAGGGGGAAAGCCATGAGTCAAAGTCAGACAGAAAGGTAGAGGTGGACGTCAGGGGGTCAATAAACAACAGTTAATCGGAGAGATAATGGGGTAAAAAGCTGGATGGAATGGACTTCAAAGGAGGAAATGGAGTGAGAATGAGGCAGGAGGGGGGGTTGAAACTGACAGGAAAGAGAGTAGAAGCCCAATATCTCCACAACGGCCATGGGACGAGGCGTGTGGGAGAACTGACAGCCACCATGACAGAGAGCAGTGACTAAAGCAGAGTCCTCAGGGAAGAGCCAGGTCTCAGAGCTAGGAGATGGAGAGCATTAGAGATAAAAAGATCATGAGTAAAGACAAGTTTATTTGAGATGGAGTGTGATTTCCACAAGGCCCATGAGGGGGAGAAGAGGGATATTTTTATTGATTTATTTATTGAACGGTTTTATATACCGCCTTTCAGAAAAATCAAAGCGGTTTACATAGAACAAAACTTGGAACATTACATCGAAACTTATTCAAACAATTGAAATTACAGCGAACATTAAATTGTATATAATAGAAAAAGGTAATTTGAGGGTTACAATGCTTAGTAAATGCTGATTAGGTATATAGATAGTTTAAACATATATACAGATTTAAAATATTTATAAGTTTTAAAATCTTTTCATCTTATCTGAGAAAGGAAAAAATGTATTGTAGTTCACTAGAATTATTAATGTAATGATTAAATATGATAATGTGGAGAATTGAGTATTGTAAGATAGAGTAATAAAAAGGAAAAAGTAAGTTGTGTATAAGGGTATACATGAGTTTAAGTGGGAAATATTTCATCTTTAGGGAATGAGTCTCCAAAGTACTCTATAAATAGGTGAGTTTTAAGATCTTTTCTAAATGTTGAAAGATCTGTGATATCTCTGAGTTTATCCGGCAGAGCATTCCATATTAAAGGAGCATTGAAGCTGAATGCCCTATTTGTTGCAGATTTATTGAGTTTTGAAAAGTTGTTTGGAACAAGTAAAGTGTTCAGGTTCCTTTGTCTCACTGTTCTGGTCCTTGAATGAATTGTCAGTAGATCAGTTAGATATGATGGGGCTATATCTCTTATCAGTTTGAACGTTGTTATGATAACTTTATATTTTATCCTACTTTGTATAGGTAACCAGTGAAGTTTGTACAGTATAGGGGTTATGTGTTCAGTTGGACCTGCATTTATTGTTTCTTTACTCTACTCTGTCCTATCTTATAATTGGCATTCTTTTCTTTTTCACTAAATGATGTGCTATTGTAAACCGCTTTGATACCTTTTTGGTCTGAGCGGTATATCAAATTTAAATAAACATAACATAACATAAGCATTCTTGCAGCAACATGTTGTGCTACTTTTAGTTGATGTAAAGCATGTTTTGGGATACCTTGTAGAATTATGTTACTAAAATCTAAGTGAGGCAGGATCAGGGCTTATGATATGATCAGGGATATGAATAAGATTTGAGCTGTTGCATAAGGATCTATTCTGGGAGTGTGAGAGAAGTCTAGGGGGGCCAGGGTTGGGGTTGATATCTCCGGAAGAAAGGAGTAGAAGAGTGCGGGGCAGAGAGGAGACAGCACGGCAGTAACGAGGGCGAGGCTGTTTCAGAAAAAGAGGAGATGACTGAACTCAAAAATGACTGTATAGTTAAGTATAAATCTTTGCATGGGAATGAAGTCCAATTAATAACTTATTATGATTAAAAAATTTCCAATCAGTAAATTAAGGTCTGTTATAATAAATCAGAGATGACCAACTGAAATTTTGCAAACCACAAATGGTTTGCTGAATATAATGTGTGGCTATTGGAATGCCAGTAGAGGCTGTATCATTAACCTGCAAGGGCTGAACAAGGAGGCAGCATTATCAGCCTGTATGGGTGATAGGGAGCCCACACAAGTCGCAGAATGAGGTTCTGTTATGAGTTTGTGTTTTACCAAAGGGAAGGCAAGATGATGCTGATGGCCCATGTTGGCTAAAAGGAGGAAAGAGTAGTTACTCACCTGTAACAGGTGTTCTCCAGGAGCAGCAGGAATCAGTCCTCACATATGGGTGTCATCGGCGCCGATGAAGCCCCAGCGGAGCATTTCCCCAGCTTTCTATGAAAGCCTTTGGGAATGCAGGCACGCATGCGCGGTTCCCTTCCCGCCTAAAGGTGCCATCTTACCTCAGTCAAATGACATAGCTAAGAACAGCACACAAAAATGAAAAAAATACTCTATGTACAACTGCAACTCCAAGGGGAGGAGGGAGGGTTGTGAGGACTGATTCCTGCTGCTCCTGGAGAACACCTGTTACAGGTGAGTAACTACTCTTTCTCCAGGACCAAGCAGGAAGGCAGTCCTCACATATGGGTGTCTCCCTAGCTCTGGGCTACCGAGGAACCCAGGCTGAACAAGGGTACTCCCTCTAGTCTCAGCAGTAAAGAAAGGCTTTCCAAGGACACAACCTCCACCGGTAGCCCAACAGAGGGCAGGAGTTGCCTAAACCTTAAAGAGATTCCGGAGTACTGCCTGGCCAAAAGTACTGTCCCTACGGGACTCCCTCTCCAGACAGTAATGGGCCGCAAAAGTCTGGCTTGAAGACCAAGTTGCAGCCCTGCAGATGTCTACCAAGGGCACAGAGTGGAGATGAGCCACTGAGGCAGCCATCGCCCTGACATAATGGGCCATGACCCTACCCTGCAAAGGAAGGTCAGCCGCCTTGTAAGCCCAGGAGATACAGTCAGCCACCCAGATGGACAAGGTATGCTTGGACACAGCCAACCCCAACTTATTGGGGTCAAAGGATACGAAGAGCTGAGTAGCCCTTCAATGCCCCTGCGTACGGTCAAGGTAGAAGGATAGGGCCCTCCTACAGTCCAGGGTATGCAGGACTGCTTCAGCCTGGCTTGCATAAGGCCTAGGGAAGAATGTTTATTTATTTTATTTATTTAATGGTATTTATATACCGCCTTATCATTCAATCAAAGCGGTTTCCACGGCAAACAATCAAGGGGGCAAATGTTTTCATGCAGTGTACAGAGTGGTGTGTATGTGTTGGCAGGGATGTGATTAATTTGGTTTATCTACATAATGCGCTATTATACATCATGAGCTATTATACAGTCTTATATACAGTCTTGGGGTAGGGGGGTTGATGATCTGACTTGTATGCTGGTTCAGGGGGTATGTCCATAGTAATCAATGAACAGGGTTGTCTTCAGCTGTTTTCAGAAGTCCTTGATTTCTGTGGTTAGTCTCAAATCATCTGGGAGGGAGTTCCATATGGATGGAGCAGCCAGGGAGATTGCTCGTTGTGTGGTGTCTTTGTGGGTCTTGGTGAAGTCTTTTGGGGTGTTAACCCGATTGGAAGTGCCTCTTCTTCTTGGCCGTGTGCTTGTGTCGGGTTGTATGAGTGTGTGTAGGCTTATGGCGGAGGAGTGTTTGATCTTGAATATGTTTATGATAGTCTTGTATTTGATGCGTGAGATGATTGGGAGCCAGTGCAGTTCTTTCAGTATGGGTGTGATGTGATCGTGTCTTGTAGTACCGGCTATTATGCGTGCAGCTGTGTTTTGGGCCAGTTGTAGTGGTCTGAGGGTCTGCTTTGGTAGCCCGGTGAATATTGGATTGCAGAAGTCTAGTAGAGGGGTTATCAGCGCCTGGCAAATGGTGCGAAAGTGCTCTGGGTCGAGGAGGGGCTTGAGTTTTCTGATGAGTCGCATTCTTAGGTATGCACTTTTGGTTGCTCTGCCTATGTGTGCTTGGAGATTAAGTTCTTTGTCCAGGATGACTCTGAGGTACTTAACTTCTGATTTTATGGGTATGAGTGCATCTCTTATCTTGATGTCGGGTGGAGGGATAAAGGCCGGGTTTCGCGTGATGATCAGTGCCTCCGTCTTGCTGTAGTTGATTGATAGGTTGTTTTCCTGAAGCCAGTTTGCCATTTGGGTGAGGCAGTTTGTTATGTTGGTGTAGACTGGGTTGTCGACTGAGATGGGTGTGTAGATCATGATGTCATCTGCGTAGATTGTATAATGTATGTGGTGCTCTTTCATGATGGCACATATTGGCTGGATGTATAGGTTGAATAGGAGAGCTGAAAGGGCCGATCCCTGTGGCACTCCTTGTTTGACTTTTATGGGTCGAGATGTGTTGTGTCCTAATGTTGGAAGAACCACCTCCTGATTGAGGTGGAAAGAGGAAACAACCTTTGGGAGGAACTTTGGGTGAGTCCTAAGGACTACCCTGTTCCTATAAATCCTGGTGTAAGGCCTATCACAGACCAGGGCCTGAAGCTCACTCACTCGCCTAGCTGAGGTAAGGGCTATCAGGAAGAGTGTCTTCCAGGATAGGAAGCGTAGTGGACAAGTAGCCATCGGCTCAAAAGGTGGGCGAGTCAGGTGCTGCAAGACCACATTCAACTCCCACTCAGGGGCAGGACGACGGATTGGAGGCTTAAGCAAAAGCAAGCCCCTGAGAAAGCGGGACACCAAGGGGTGACCTGACAGAGAATGTCCCTCCACCAGGGAGTGGTGAGCTGCTAGAGCTGAGAGTTGGACCCGAACAGAATTGGATTTAAGTCCCTGATTTGATAAGTGCAGTAAGTACTGAAGCACTACTGGCACAGTACAGGAGAAAGGATCCTCTGTATGTAGCTGACACCACACAGAAAAACGTTTCCATTTGAGAGCATAGGTTTTCCTAGTGGACTGTTTCCTAGAGGCTAGAACAACCTCCTCAACTTCCTGAGGTAGGCCCCAGGGAGCCAAGACTACTCTTGCAGCCTCCAGGCCATCAAATTGAGAGCTTTGAGATTGGGGTGCAGAAGGGAACCCTGCTCCTGTGAGAGCAGGTCGGGTTGCAACCCCAGAGGCAGTGGGGGATCCACCGCCAGTTGAAGCAGAAGAGGAAACCAAGGCTGTCTCGGCCACCTGGGAGCCACCAGCAGGACCGAGGCCTTGTCCTGAAGAATTTTGAAGAGAGTTCGGGCCACCAAGGGCGTGGGAGGAAACGCATACAGGAGGCCCTGAGACCATGCAATCAGAAAAGCATTTGCTGCTATTCTGAGAGGATGCGGTTGCCTGGAGCAGAACTTCGGCAGTTGCTTGTTCATGGGGCTGGCAAAGAGATCTACCAAAGGGAGATCCCAGTGTAGGAAGATCTTCTGAACTACTGAAGGATGCAGCTGCCACTCGTGGGGCTGCAGAATCCTGCTTAGCCTGTCGGCCAGGTAGTTTTCCTGGCCTGGAAGGTACACAGCCTTGAGGAGCACGTTGTGCTTGAGGGCAAATGAACAAAGGTCCTGAGCCTCCCAACAAAACATTCTGGACCCAGTCCCGCCCTGTTTGTTCACATAAAACATGGCTACCTGGTTGTCTGTCGGAACCAGGACAGAGTGATGAGCCAGGGTAGGCGAGAAAGCTTTGAGTGCTAATCGAATAGCTCTGAGTTCGAGGTGATTGATCTGCTGTGCAGCTTCCCAAGGAGACCACAGGCCCTGGGTGCACTTGCCGAGACAATGAGCTCCCCAGCCCTGCAGGGAGGCGTCCGTGGTCAGTACCACCGTGTACCCAGGAATCTGAAAAGGCACCCCCTTTAGTAGATTGGGTGGGTGCAGCCACCAGTTGAGGAAGTTCAGAAATTGTCTGGACACCCTTATCCTGTCTCTTAGGCTGCCTGTGGCTTGTGAACACTGAGTCCAAAGGCACCACTGTGCAGGCCTCATATGGAGCGTGGCATTGGGGGTCACATGCACTGTCGAAGCCATGTGGCCAAGCAGCCTTAGGCAGAGTCTGGCGGAGACCAGTGACCTGTTGAGAAACTGGTTTGCTAAGTTTATCAGTCTTTGGGCTCTGTCTGCTGGCAAGAAAGCCTTTGCTAGCAGGGAGTCCAGCCTTGCTCCTATGAACTCCAAGTTCTGGGAGGGGAGCAAAGTGGACTTTGCAAAGTTTATTACAAACTCCAGGCTTTGAAGAAGAGCAATAGTTCTGAGGGTGGTTTGTCTGGCCTCCTGGCACATCTGACCCCTGATGAGCCAGTCGTCCAGATAGGGGAAGACAAAAATTCCCTGATTTCTCAGGTAGGCCGCTACCACTGCCAGGAATTTGGTAAAGACCCTGGGAGCGGAGGTGAGGCCAAAAGGCAGTACTCTGTACTGATAATGGTTTCCTCCCACAATGAACCTGAGGTACTTTCTGTGGTCTGGATGAATGAGGATGTGGGTATACGCATCCTTTAGATCTAAGGAGCATAGCCAATCTCCCTGCTGGAGGTAGGGCAGAAGTGTTCCAAGAGTAAGCATCTTGAACTTTTAGGAACTTGTTGAGGTTCCTGAGGTCCAGAATGGGTCGAAGGCCACCGGTTCTTTTGGGGACCAGCAAATACCTGGAGTAGAATCCGTGACCTTGGAAGTGGGGAGGCACAGGCTCCACCGCCCTGTCCACCAATAGACCTTGAAGCTCTTGAAGGAGAAGGTCTGTGTGCAGGGGAGGCCTTGGAGGCTCCCCTGGAAAGTATGGAAGAGGCAGTTGGTGAAAATGCAGTGCATAGTCCCTGTGGACTATGTCCAACACCCAACTGCCCCCGGTGATGAGGGGCCACTGGTGGGCAAAGAGGGCGAGGCGACCTCCTGTGCAGGGTTGGGATAGCAGGGATGGAAAGGCTACGCTCAAGGAGTCAAAAACCCCCACCCTGCTGAGTGGGAGCAGGGGCCGGAGGCTTGGGGGTCCTCTGCTTACGGGGCCCATTACCCTGCCCCTTGGCTTGCTGACCCTGGGGTGCAGCTTGGGTAGCCTGATATTGAGGGTACTGTTTGTAGGCAGTGCCCTTCCTCGGGTAAAAGGGCTTTTTACCCAGGCCCTTCTTTTTATGAGAAGGGGCAGAGGTCTTCCTCGACAGCCTTGTCCGTGTAAGATGCTCTGTTTCGAGCTGAGCGGCCTTCTCGGTCATGTGCTTGCCAAAAAGGTTCTCACCTCGGCAAGGGACATCGACCAACTTGTCCTGAACCCATGGCTCGAGGTCCGATGACTGCAGCCATGCCTGGCGTCGAGCCGCGATGCCGGCTGCCGCAACTCGGGCCGAAGCCTCGAAGCCACCGTAGGCGGCGTGGGACATGAACTTCGAGCAGTCCCGAATCCCTGAGGACAAGGACTTAAATCTCTGCAAGGGTTCCCCAGAGAGTCCAGCAGAGAACCCGGCCAACTCCTTGGCCAGGTCCCGCAAATACATACCCATGTACAGCTGGTACGACTGGACACGGCAAGCAAGTATCGAGCCCTGGAAGCACTTTCTACCGACACCATCGAGGTTTCGGGCCTCCCTGGCATGAGGCACCGCGGAGTGCATCTTCTGGCTCTTCAGACGATGCATGGCCAATTCCACAACCATAGAATGGTGTGGTAGCTGTGCCTTCTGAAAACCAGGGCTCTTTCTGAGTCAAGATCGAGTCGACTCGCTTACTTAGAACCGGCGCCGAGGTCGGTGCCTCCCACATATGGAAGAGGAGCCGTTCCAGCATCGGAGGAACTGGGACAGTAAAGGCCTCCTTCGCAGGAGAGTCATACTGCAGCGCCTCAAGCTCCTCAGCTCGAGGCTCTTCCTCGGGGTCCACCGGAATAGCCAAGGCAGTGGCCATATCCCGGACGAACTCCGAGAACCGAGTATCCTCCGGAGGGGATCTACTCCGGGGCTCAGACTGCGGTGAGTCCGACGGGACGCCCTGAGTCTTGAATGTATCGGGAGACTCCTCGTCCTCTGTCTCCCAGGCGGACTCGTCCGAGGAGGAATCAGGGTCCGACCCCGCGGGGCCCTGGAGCACCCGCCCTGACGCCAGCACCTGCATCGACACCCTCTGTCCCGAACAGGAAGTCGAGGGAGACCGCGACCGAGGTCGACTTCGAGCCATGATGGACTCGAGTATCGGCTCGATCTCCGGGGTCGACTTGAAAGTCGATGTCCCGGTGGTCGGGGCAGATGCGCCAGACAGGCTGGCCATCAGTGCCCGCTGCTGCTCCATGAAGGCAGACAGTCTGCTCTCGAATGCTGTCATCCTGAGACTCAGCTCGGGAGACGCAGCAGCCACTGACTCGGGCCCCGGCGGTGCCAGGCCTGACGTCGGCTCTCTGGGAGGAAAGGACTACGGGGCTTACGTGTCCAGCAGACTCTGGCTCTACGCGAGGAACTTTGGCAGGCTTCTCTTGTTCCACGGGCCTGGGGCGACAGTCGGGGGTCTTAGACCTGGCCCTCGAGGAGCCAGGGACCTCCTCCGACAACGCCCTTGCGAGCCGCTTCTTCCTCTTCCGTTCCCGGTCGAGGGACCCCCTGTCCGAGGAGCTTCAACGGTGCTCGGGATCAGAATCCCGAGATGTCGAGGCCTCAGATGAGGTCCGGGCCCGGCCGGAGGCTGAGTCCGAGAAAAGCCTTTCTTTTTGCTGCTGTCGACTTCGGAGTGCCTTGGAAGACATCTTCCCACATGGCCCGCACAACTTAGGGTCGTGATCGGGCCCGAGGCACCGAAGGCAGCAGTCGTGTGTGTCGGTGAGAGACATTAATTTCTTACACCGATCACACTTTTTAAAACCACTGGAAGCCATCGGGGAAAGGAGTCCCCGCGAGGTCAAAGGACCAGCCTTCTAGGGAAAAATGGAAAAAAGAGCGCGAACGCCAGCCACGAAGGGCAACAACCGAAAAAGAAGAATCGGGCTCAATACCGGTGTACCGAACCCAGAGGGAGGGGAACCGGCGTCAAACCAGGAGAAAAAATAGCGATAATCGCCGAAAAAAATCTACTTTTAATCGGGAGAAGAGGACACACGTCCGGTGGGCTTCTCGGAAAAAAAGAGACTGAAGTAAGATAGCACCTTTAGGCGGGAAGGGAACCGCGCATGCGTGCCTGCATTCCCAAAGGCTTTCATAGAAAGCTGGGGAAATGCTCCGCTGGGGCTTCATCGGCACCGATGACACCCATATGTGAGGACTGACTTCCTGCTTGGTCCTGGAGAAGAGATGTTATTGTCAGTTTGGAAAAGGAGAAAAAGGAGTAGAGTTGCTGCCTATTACTGGAGTGGAAACATAATAAGAGACATTGATGGGGACAGGAAGCAGGGTTTGAGTGCAAAAGAGTAAAGACGGCATGAAAGGTGACCATGCACAGACTACTATAACTACAGAAACAAATCTCAATGACTTTCAGTCAATCCAGAACACCACTGTGCATGTTACTAATGCTGAAGCTGCAAGACCATATCATGCCAGCATTAAAAACCCTGTATTGGCTTCCTATCTTATGTAGGATCAATTTCACAATTCTTGTATAGGTCTATAAAGTGGTACTTGATCAGGGACCAAAATACAAGGTGTGACAAAAAAGAAACGAGACTGTGGCAGCCACACCCATGACTCAATGCCAATTGGCTAACTGCTTATGTCACTGTGTTGTGCAACATCTCACCACTATTCTGCTATAATATTTTTCATCTCTCTCACTGTTTTTCTTTTCAGGTTTTTTTGTAGCACATGCTCCATCGCTTTGTCATGCAACTGGAGGTTACATAGGAACGGCAAGTAGTAAAAGAGTGAACACTTTAAAATTGAAAAAAACAAGACGACCAAGATGCGTCACATCGATAATTGAGCTAAGTGGTTCCTTTCATTTGCTACCATAGAGACTAATAGTGACTGCTACTTGGTTCTTCATTATTCATAAGCCATTGATGTATTATACCCTGCACACGTCTAGGAAAGTGTATATCATTCCCGGACTTGGTAGTGCAAATGGGTTATTTCTGAGGCTTATGTTTGTGACAAAGAAAGAAACACTGCATGATAATACATAAGTGAATTGCTGAATGAGTTCTTATTGAGTCATATAGTAATTATCATTCACGAAGCACGGCCATTTGGTACTTTATGCAACTGGAGGTGGCAGAAATATGGAGCAAAGAATCAACTTGAAATTTCTGGTTAAGTTGGAGAAGGGCCCAACTGAGTGTCTCCAACGTCTCTAAAAGGCTTATGGAGAAGATGCAATGTCAAGGCCGTGAATCTTCGAGTGGCACAAATGCTTCAAGACTGGCCGCGAGAAAGTGAAGGATGACCCCAAGTCAGGACGGCCTTCCACGAGAAAGACGGATGAGAACATTGACAGAGTGAACCAGCTGGTGCAGATGATAGCTGAGGAGCTCAGCCTGAACAGGGAGTCAGTGCGGACCATCTTGGTGCAGGAGCTGGGGATGCAAAAGGTGTGCGCCAAGATGGTTCCCAAACGTTTATCGGACGACCAGAAGGAGCACCGGGTCAATGTTTGTCGAGACCTGCTAGAGAAGATTGGAGAAGATCCAGAGTTCGTTGGCAGAGTCATCACAGGAGATGAGACTTGGGTCTTCCAGTACAACCCTGAAAGCAAGAGACAGAGCCTGCAGTGGAAGACTCGACTGTCACCCAGACCCAAGAAGGCACGCATGTCCAAATCAAGGATCAAGGTCATGCTGACTGCATTCTTCGACCAGAAGGGAGTAGTCCATCATGAGTTTGTGCCTGAGGGTCAGACAGTCAACCGGCACTTCTACCAGCAGATCCTCAATAGCCTCCATGACCAGGTTCGGCGCAGCAGGTGGGCTCTGTGGAGAGGCAAGTCGTGGCTGCTCAACCACGACAACGCACCTGCACACACCGCGCTCAGTGTGAGGCAGTTCTTGGCCAACAAACAGATCACAGCTCTCAACCACCCTCCTTATTCCCCAGATCTCGCACCATGCGACTTCTGGCTCTTCCCCAGGCTGAAGACTGTGCTCAAAGGAACTCATTTTGCCTCTGTAGAAGAGATCAAGGCCACTGTGACGAGGGAGCTGAGGGACCTCAAAGGAGGACGACTTTACAGAGTGCTTCCGTACATGGCAGAAGCGTATGCAGAAGTGCATTAACTCATAAGAACATAAGATATGCCATACTGGGTCAGACCAAGGTCCATCAAGCCCAGTATTCTGTTTCCAACAGTGGCCAATCTAGGTCATATGTACCTAGCAGTTTCCCCAAGAGACACAAGTTCCACAATGCTTGTACTGGGTCAAGCATTGATATCTTCGGTCACTTCTTAATAATGGTTTATGGACCTTTCCTCCAGGAACTTGTCCAAACCTTTTTTAAACCCAGCTACACTAACAGCCTTTACTACATCCTCCGGTAACAAATTCCAGAGTTTGATTACACGTTGAGTGAAAAATATATTTCTTTTATTAGTCTTAAATAGTTTACCCTTTATCTTTATTGCTTGTAACATAGTCTTTCTATATTCTGATAAGGTAAACAATCGATCTACGTTTACCAGTTCCACTCCGTTCATTAATTTATAGACTTCTATCATATCTCCCCTCAGCCGTCTCTTTTCCAGGTTAAAGAACCCTAACCTTTTTAGCCTTTCTTCATAGGAGTATCCTCTTTTACCATTTTGGTGGCTCTTCTCTGTACCTTTTCTAAAATCGCTATATCCTTTTTAAGATACGGCGACCAGAATTGCACACAATATTCAAGGTGCGGTCTCACCATGGAACGGTATAGAGGCATTATAATATCTTTTGTTTTATTTTCCATTCCTTTCCTTATCATACCTAGCATTCTAGGTATGATAAGGAAAGGAATGGAAAACTCGGGGGGAGGATTACTTTGAAGGGGACAATGTGTAATTTCTCTGTAGATTTTGTAATAAAACATTTATGGGATAGTCTCGTTTCTTGTTTGTCACATCTCGTATGTTGCTCATTAAAAAAACACATACATAATCCTTCCACTGTTTCCCCAAATTTACAAATCTAACATCCTAATCCAATACTACTATTCTCTCCATGCAGTCCTTCCAGATGCCCAACCAAATTTGATATCTGCCACCACTGGGGAGTGATCAGGAAGCAGCGGCTGGCCACTGTTTAATCCCTGCACTTTGCCAAACACAGCTTCAGAAACAAAAAAATAGTGGTCTGCTCTGGGAAAGATGAGCTTGAGAGATGTGTATAAGTTTGTCCACTGGGGTTTTACTTTTAAATATGAACGGAAAATGTGAGATATATATGGATGGATTTGGGAGATGGTGCTTGTGTATGAGTTACCTGGGAGATTCTGAGAAACTTAGGATATTGTCTTACAGAGAATATTTTATTTTTGAATGTTTTATCTAAATTGCTACAAGGTACTGACTGGCCAACTTGTTAAACAGAATTATACAAAAAATTTTGCGAAAAGCTTACGGGTCTGATTTATCAAATGTTTTCTCCCACTGTTTTCCAGTCACGGAAATAGTCTTTAAATCAGGCCCAAAGTACTTTTACATTTAAAACAGCAATAGAATTGCAGAGTTATGAGGTAAGGAGGCGGCACAGTGAGTTAATCTGGAAAGAGGGAATGGAACATTCATTTACATTGTTGGTATGATATACAGACCTCATTTTACAGACAAAAAAAGTGATTAGAGATTTAATTGAAGACATTCATAGTATTGCTATGAAAGGAAAAGTGCTGCTGATGTGCGATTTTAAAATACCGGATGTTGACAGACATCTAGGGCCAGCGCTAACCTATTAGACAAGCTAGGCACTGACCTAGAGCACCAACATTCCAAGGGCAGCCTACTGCCACTGCTGCCCCTCTCCTGGACCTGCAGCAGCAGCAATGGCTGTAAAACAGCAATGCAACGCTTACCGAAAGCCTCCGACACTGTATTGTTGTCAGTACTTTGACCAGCTGCCTCCACCCTCTGCAATGCAAACCACCTGCACTGGAGAAGGGGCAACAGGAATGAGGGCTTGCCTAGGGCACCTCGCATCCTTGCGCTAGTCCGCCCTGGGGCCATCTCTGCTGCGTTGTCATCTAGAAGTAAGGAGTATCCTGGATTTTCTACAGAACTATAGCAGCAATTGGCAACAGAACCTACGTGGAAGGGGCCATACTAGACCTAGTATTTATGAATGGGTAGTGTGTTTCTAATGTTATAATGGGTGATCATCTTGCATTCAATGATCACAGAATGGTGTGATTCAGTATTAGGACAAAGGCGGAGAAGGTTCACGCAAAGTGAGGCTCAGTCTTTCAGAAAATGAACATTGTTAAGATGGAATACCTCAAGGATTTGTTATCTGGATGGGAATATCTGGGGGTTGAAGAAAAGCAATGGGCAAAACTGAAAGGGCATATTTTAAAGGGGCAACAACCCTTTTTGTTAGGAAAGTAAATGCATGTAAAAGGAAAAGAAGGTAAGTATGGTTTTCAAAAAAACGTAGCTGAAAAAGTATGGAAAGTGGATGGCCTTCATAGAATACAAGCGATCACAGGAAGAGGAAGACAAGCAGTGATATTTGGAAAACCTAAGAGAAGCTGGGAAAGTAGTCAGGAAAATAGATGCAAATGGAAGAAAAAACAAATAGCCAATGCTGTAAAGCACAGTTACTTACCTGTAACAGGTGATCTCTGGGAACAGTAGGAATAAGTCTTCACATATGGGTATCGTCGGTACCGACGGAGCCTGCGCGGGAACGCTCCCCAGCGTCCAGAAAGCAAGCTTTTGGGAGCATCCCACAGCGCCTGTGCGCTGCCTTCCCGCCTTTCCTAACCGCCTCTCTCCAGTTCGAGTTTTAAGCTGAGACAAAGAGAGAGAGAGAGGAAAGGAAAGATAGAGAGATACAACTCCTAGGGGAGGTGGGTGGGTTGTGAAGACTTATTCCTGCTGTTCCCAGAGATCACCTGTTACAGGTAAGTAACTGTGCTATCTCCAGGAACAAGCAGGAATGAGTCTTCACATATGGGGACTCCCCAGCTAGAGATGCCAGGGAGATCTCCAAGGTTGTGAGTCCCTGAGAAGGGCTCTACCTCCCCCCATGGATCTCGGGCATCCAACCAGGGATGGGGGGTAGGAGTTGATTAGGTATGGAACAGGTGTTTGAGAACAGCCTGACCAAACAAGGCATCCCGGCGGGAGTCCTAGTCCAAGCAGTAATGGGCTGTAAAGGTATGAACCGAGGCCCAGGTGGCCGCTCGACAGATTTGGTCGATGGACACAGAGTTTAGATGAGCCATAGAGGCTGCCATGGCCCTCACATTGTGAGCTGCGACATGGCCCTCCAGAGAAAGGTTCTTACTCTGGTAGGTGAAGGAAATACACTGAGCAATCCAATTGGACAGAGTTCTCTTAGAGACTGGAAGTCCTAAATGAGAGGGATCAAAAGCAACAAATAGTTGAGAGGACTTTCTATGTTGCTGTGTCCTTTGTAAGTAAAAAGCAAGTGCTCTCTTACAATCCAGGGTATGAAGATTCCTCTCTGCACTTAATGCATGAGGTCCTGGAAAAAAGACAGGTAAATATACCTCCTGGTTCAGATGAAAAGGTGAGACCACTTTAGGCATAAAGTGTGGATTAGTCCTGAGGACTACCTTGTCATGATGGAACCTTGTATAAGGAGGATTAGCCACCAAGGCTTGCAGCTCACTGATACGGCGAGCTGAGGTGACTGCAATGAGAAAAATAACCTTCCAGGAAAGGAATTTCAAGGAGGTAGTGGCTAAGGGTTCAAAAGGTGGCTTCATAAACTGGCCAAGAACCAAATTCAAATCCCATGCCACTGGAGGTGGTCTAATGGGAGGTTTAGTTAAAAGAAGGCCTCTCATGAATCTTGCAATAAGAGGATGAGAGGAAATAGGATGTCCATTGAGAGGCTTAAGGGATGCTGCAATAGCACTCAAATGGACTCTTACTGAATTCGTTTTAAGGCCTGCATGGGATAAATGCAGCAAATACTCTAGTAAAGAATTCAGAGGTATTGCAAGAGGGTTAAGACCCTTCTCTGCACACCAAATGGTAAATCTTTTCCATTTAAAAGCATAGGAACGTCTAGTGGAAGGCTTTCTGGAAGCATGAAGGATATCCTTCACCTGCTGAGAAAGATGCAAATCTTGAAGGTCTAGGCCTTCAGCAACCAGGCTCTGAGATGAAGAGATTGGGGATTTGGGTGCCACAACATTCCCTCCTCCTGGCACAGGAGGTCTGGAGCAGATCCCAAGTCCAGGGAGGGAGCTTGAGAGAGATGAAGAAGTAGAGGGTATCACACTTGGCGTGGCCAACGTGGAGCTATGAGGATCATAGACCCCTTGTCTCTCTGAAGCTTGAACAGTGTCTTGGAAATTAGGGGAATGGGTGGAAAGGCATAGAGGAAGTCTTGCCCCCAGTGGAGGAGGAAGGCATCCCTGGCCTGAACTCCCTGACACGGAATCCTGGAACAGAACCGGGGAAGTTTGGCATTCCACGGACTTGCAAACAGGTCTATGTTCAGGGTTCCCCAAATTCGAAAGATCCTGGCTATCTGGTCCCCATGGAGGGACCATTCGTGTGGAAGCAAAACTCGACTGAGTCTGTCTGCCCAAGAGTTTTGAACCCCTGGAAGATACACTACCATGAGATGAATTTGATGCTCTCTGGCGAAGGCCCACAATCTCAAAGCTTCATTGCAAAGCGACAGAGAGCCAGTCCCCGCCCTGCTTGTTCATGTAGAACATGGCTACTTGGTTGTCCGTATGGATGAGGACGTCTTGTAGCTGAGCAGGGTGTGGAAGACTCAGAGCTAGAAGAATTGCTCTGAGCTCTAAGAGGTTGATATGTAGAGATATCACCTGTGGAGACAAGATGCCTTGGGTGGAGAGATCTTGTAGATGAGCTCCCCAACCCTTTGGGGAGGCATCCGTTGTAAGGGTTGCTTGGGGTAGCAATTGTTGAAAGGGGGACCCCAGCAACAGATTTTGAGTGGACTTCCACCACTGGAGGGACCAAAAGAGGCGAATGGAGGTTGCTATTTTGTCTGACAGGCAACCTGATGCCTGGGTCCATTGGGTGGACAGAGTCCACTGAGCTGCCCTCATGTGAAGGCGAGCGTAAGGAACCACATGCACGGTGGATGCCATGTGGCCTAACAGTTGTAACATGTCTCGAACAGTTAAATGGGACTTTAACTGAATTTGAGAGGCTAACTGCACCAAGCGTAGGCAACGGGCCTGGGGAAGATAGGCCCTTGCAGTTGTGGTATCCAGCAAGGCCTCTATGAACTCCAATGACTGAGTAGGGGTGAGTTGTGATTTTGGGATGTTTATTACAAGTCCCAGATACTGAAGAACACGCCTTGTGCAGGCTAGGGAAGCCTGGGCCTCTGACTGGGATGGAGCTCGGATGAGCCAGTCGTCCAGATATGGGAATACAAATATTCCTAGAGTGCGTAGAAATGCAGTTACTACTGCCATGCATTTTGTGAACACTCTTGGAGCAGAGGCCAGACCGAAAGGAAGCACCTCTGTATTGGTAGTGCTTTCCCTGATAAAGGAACCGAAGGAACCTTCTGTGTGTTGGATGGATGAGGACATGGGTGTACGCATCCTTGAGATCTAGAGAACAAAGCCAATCCTGACTCTGAAGGTATGGAAGGAGAGCACGGAGAGAAATCATCTTGAATTTCTCCTTGCATAGAAACTTGTTCAATTCTCTGAGATCTAATATGGGTCTGTAGCCCCCTGTTTTCTTTGGGATAAGAAAATAGGGGGAGTAGAACCCTGAACCCTGTTGAAGAAGGGGTACTTCTATTGCCCTTTGGGCAAGAAGGGTAGCAATCTCCTGACCCAGAAGGTCGAGGAGAGATGTTGGAGAATTGAACTGTCTCACCATGGTGTGAGGAGGAAGGTTTAAAAAGTGAAGCTTGTACCCCTCCCTTATGATGGAGAGGGTCCATTGCTCTGCTGTGATTTGTTCCCATCTGGGAGCAAGGTAAGCTAACCTTCCTGGAATGGTGAGAGGCTCTGGTTCTTCTACAGCCAGAAAGGCTAAGTTCTCTAGTTGTAAGTCAAAGGCCCTGAGGAGGCTGAGGCTGTTGGGCCGTAGCAGTCCTTGCAGCCTTAGGCTTGGCTTGTTTAGGTTGTTGCTGACGCTTTGCAGCAAAACGACCTGCAGAAGATGCCTGGTGACCATAACCAGGATAATATTTCCCTTTTTTGGGAAAGAAAGCCTTTTTGAATAACCTTTTTCTAGCAGGAGCAGAAGCAGACTTTGAAAGTCTATCTAAGGCAGAATTTTCAGCATCCATCTGAGTGGCCGTTACTTGCCAATCCTTGCCAAAAAGGTTTTCACCTGTACAAGGAAGATTTCCTAATCCATCCTGGACCCAGGGTTCCAAACCAGAAGCTTGTAACCAAGCAAGTCTGCGTGCACCTATGGCAATAGCCGAGGCTCTGCTGGCACACTCAAAAGAGTCAAAGGCTGCACAGTTGGAAAATTTGGAAACATTCTGGGCATGTTTAAGCCAGGTGAGAAACTCCTCCCTTTTATCTTCTGAGATAAAAGGAGATAAAGTTAGCAGATGATCTGTAACTTCCTTTAGAAACATCCCCATATAGAGACTATAGGAGTTGATTCTGGCAGTAAGCATATTGGCCTGGAAAATTCTCCAGCCAAAAGCATCCAAGATTCTGCATTCTCTTCCTGGAGGATTAGGTGAGTGTCTTTTTGCACTCTATCTTTTTCATTGCAGACTCCACCACAATAGAGTGGTGAGGAAGCGGAGTCTTATGAAAGCCAGGACAAGGAGGAACACGGTACATGGTGTCCAACCTGCGAGAATGAGGGGAAGTAGTAAGAGATGTCTCCCATATGCCCAACATGTGATCATAAAGGATCTCATGAATTGGTAAAGTAGCTGCCTCTTTAGGAGCCTTAGGATATTGTAAAATATCTAATTTCTTGGCTCTAGGCTCTGGTTCAGGGGCCACTTCCCTAATGAAGTCTTGAAAAGACAAGTCTTCTGGAGTAGACATTCTTCATTTTGGAGAAGAGGGCTCCTGAGGAAGGAGTACCGATGCTTCGACAGAAGCCTCTGATTCATCAGAGTCTTCGGAGGAATCGAAGTATCGCCTGTCTGGATGCTCCTGCAGAGCCCGATACGCGTACCGAGTGGTATCGACATCGGGAGTGATCGGTACCGATTCGGTACCGATGGGCATCACAGGACAGGGTACCGCTGCAGTCGACACCGAAGCCGATGCAATCGGTACCGGCACCAGAACCGATATCGGTGCCGGAACCGGTACCCACAACAGAGTTTTTTGCGGTACCGGAGGCGTCGCAGCTTGTATGAATGCCGTGATGGCACGCTGCATGGTCAGAAATTCTGATCCATCCAATGTCTGGATGTCGGTACCAGTGGAAACCACCGGTACCCCAGAACATGGCAACAGGTGATCGGTCGAGGCCACACCATCGATGTCAACCTGTGACCCCATAGATGAAGCTTTGGAAGCCGGAGCTTCCCGCCGGGGTAATTTTGCCGGTGCAGGATCCTCGAGAGCAAGCCCGGAGGCATCTCGATACTTAGAGAGAGATCTACCCTTCGAGGACCGACTGGACTTATGTTTGGTTACCTGAGATCCATGGGAGGAAGAAGCAGCCCTGGGAGATGTCGATGCCACCGAAGCTGCATCAGAGGGAAACAGGGTACTGAGCTTTGCCGCTTGATTCTGTCGACCTCTTTTAGACATCATGGAACAGGACTCACAATCGGTGATGGAGTGGTCAGGACCCAAACATTTTAGACACCAGTCATGGGTGTCGGTGATAGAAAGAGTACCGCTGCACTTCGTGCACTTTTTAAACCCGGAAGCGGGCTTTTCCATGAGGAAATTTCTTTTAGGCCTAAGGCCCAAAAGGAAAAATTGCACAGAAGTGGTAAACGGTAGTTTTTTTTTTTTTTTTTTTAAAGAAGGAAGAAAAGACCGGCGGTACCGGTCCTACATCGACGAAGGCAGACGCGCGACCAAAGAAATAAAGAAAAATAAAGAACTTTTTCAGCGGTGACAGGAACACGACCTGCTGGCTCCGCGGAAAAGAAGAACTGGAGAGAGGCGGTTAGGAAAGGCGGGAAGGCAGCGCGCAGGCGCTGTGGGATGCTCACAAAAGCTTTCTTTCTGGACGCTGGGGAGCGTTCCCGCGCAGGCTCCGTCGGTACCGACGATACCCATATGTGAAGACTCATTCCTGCTTATTCCTGGAGATAATGGGTGTACAAGTTTTTTTTTTTTTGTAGTGTTGGTTATAAAAGTGCAAAAGTGGCATTGTTAGACTTAAAGATGAAGGGGTGGAATACATAGAAGCTGATGATAAAGTAAAATTGCTTAAATGGAAATTACACTAACCTGGTAATTGTAGTTCCTGGAGGGTCCAGTTTAGTCCTCCAACATCGGGTAGTGCCTGGACCAATCAAGTCTTCTGTAGTATATATGCAGACGGAGCTCCCAGAAGCCCCCAGTGTACTAGTAACAAAGCATACTTAACGAAGCAACACATTAGATTAATATACAAAATGACATAATGAAAATGACATAATTAAAGAACAATTTGTTTCCCCCCCACAAAAATATCCAACTTTCTCCCCAAACGAGGAAGTCAGAACACTGTATTGCACTGGAACCAACGCCCCAGAAATCAAAATACAGCTCCGTATCAGAAATCTCAGGAGCTGACTGAACACCTGAGAAAGGAAGAGCCATAGCCAAAAACGCGGCTGCAAAAAAGGTTCGAACGGCAAGAGGAACCGTCTTATGATCCACCGTTCGGAAAGCGCGCCGCATTTTTATAACAGATAGTCGGGAGGGAAGGAGGGAAGGAGGACTAAACTGGACCCTCCAGGAACTACAATTACCAGGTTAGTGTAATTTCCATTTCCTGTTCGGTAATCCAGTTTAGTCCTCCAACATCGGGATGTAACAGAGCAGTTAAGACCGGGCGGGACCTTGCCATCCGGCGCGCAGAACCGCCGAACAAAAGAGGAATCCCGAGCCGCTGACACATCTAAACGATAGTGCGTACTGAAAGCATGCAGAGACGACCAGGTGGCCGCCTTACAGATATCTGCTGGCGGAACTAGGCTATACTCCGCCCAAGCGGTCGCCTGAGCCCTAGTGGAATGATCCAGTAGCCCCTCCGGAACAGACCGCTGCTGCAACAGATACGCAGACGCGAACGCTTCCTTGAGCCATCTTGCAACGGAGGCCTTAGCCGCCGCTTCCCCTTTACGTGCACCACCGAAGAGCACGAATAACCGGTCAGTCTTCCGAAAAGATTCGGTAGCCTTCAAATAACGACGAAGTGCACGACCCACATCGAGACGGTGAAGACTTTTGTCCGCCGACCCGACCGAGTGGGAAGAAAGAACTGGAAGAAACACTGCCTAATTCACATGAATAGGGGAAACCACCTTCGGCAAAAAGGAAGGGACCGGGGAAAAAGACAAAAAAGGTTCTCGGCAGGACAACGCATGTAGATCTGAAATACGCCGTGCCGAACAGATGGCTACAAGAAAAACCGTCTTCAGCGTAAAATCTTTCAGAAACGCCCTACTCAGGGGTTCAAAAGGTTCACGAACCAGGGCCCGCATCACTAGATTCAAGTCCCCCGGAGGAACGAAAATCCTGCGGGAGGGCCGCAAATGAAAAACAGTCGTTAAGAAAACGACGTACGTCCGGATAAGAACCGTGGAGACGGCCTAAAACTTTGCCTCGATAACAAGAGATAGCCGCCAACCGGACTTTCAGGGAACTAGCCGCAAGGCCCTTATCAAAAGCAACCTGAAGAAACTTAAAACGACGGAAACGGAAACCGTCGCCGCCCGGACTCCACGCCGGGAGCACCAGTCTTCAAAGATCCCCCAAATCCGAACGTAAGTAAGAGAAGTGGACGTTTTCCCCGCCCGCAGTAGGGTAGAAATCACCGCGGGGGGAGTAACCCTTCTTTTTCAGCCGAGCCCTCTCCATGGCCAAACCGTAAGCGAGAATCGACCCACTTGGGGCATCCGCAAGGGTCCCTGAAAAAGAAGATTCGGCAGTGTGGATAGGAGCCAAGGAATGCCGTCGCTCAGCCGGACCAGATCGGCATACCAGGGCCACCCAGGCCAGTCCGGGGCCACCAGTAACACTCGACCCCGATGGCCCTCGATGCGCTGAACGACCCGGCCAATCAGAACCCACGGAGGAAAGACATAAAGAAGGCCGGATGTTGGCCACGGCTGAATGAGAGCGTCGAGCCCCTCGGACATGCGCTCCCTTTGCCTGCTGAAGAAGCGTCCTGTCTCGGCCGATTGAAATGTCGCCATGAGATCCATGAAGGGCGGCCCCCCCCCGACGAACTATTTGCGCGTAAACTTGCGGGTTTAGCTCCCACTCTCCGGGGTCCAACCGCACTCTGCAGAGAAAATCGGCCTGAACATTGTCTGCGCCTGCAATAGGCGCTGCCGAGATGGCCGGAAGACGAGACTGCACCCAATTGACCAAGGCCATCGCTTCTGATTCCAGGGCCATGCTGCCGGTGCCCCCTTGGCGATTGATGTAAGCTACGGTGGTCGCAATGTCCGAGAGGACTCGCACCGGCCGGTCGAGAACTAGGGCTTTGAGGCCAAGAGGGCTAGCCGCACCGCCCGCAATTCGAGGCGGTTGATCGACCAAGAAGTCTCCAGGGGAGACCATTCCCCTTGAGCGAAGCGGGTCTCGCAGTGAGCCCCCCAGCCGGTTAAGCTGGCATCCGTTGTGAACGGAACCCAAAGTGGAGGCTCCAGGGAATCCCCCGCGTCAGGTCCTCGGAGGAGAGCCACCACCGGAGTGATCGGTGAACCGCCCTTGGGCAAGTCAATCTCCTGTTCAACGAGTCGAATTGGTTGGACCAACGGCGCAGCAGAGCACTCTGCAGCGGGCGCATGTGGAAGCGCGCCCAGGGCACCACCTCCAAGGTTGCTGCCATCGTACCGAGGAGCTGTAGCTATCACCATGCAGACGGAGCGGGCATCCCCCTGAAGAGTCGGACAAGAGACCAAATGCGGCGCTCCGGCAGGCACACCAAGCCCCGTGCTGTGTCGAGGCTCACTCCCAGATACTCGAGATCCTGAGTCGGGCACAGACAACTCTTGCATTCTTTCACCACCCAGCCGAGGGACCGCAGCAGAGCCACCACCCTGCTCGTGACGTGCACACACTCCCGACTGGACTTTGCCCGAATCCACCAGTCGTCGAGATACGGATGGACCAGGATGCCCTCTTTGCACAAGGCCGCCGCGACCACTACCATCACGTTTGTGAAGGTGCGGGGGGCCGTGGCGAGACCAAACGGCATGGCCGGAAATTGGAAGTGGCCCCACGGAAGAGCGAAGTGGAGAAACCGTTGATGAGACGGCCGGATGGGAATGTGTAATGTGGTCTGCAGCGGCTGTGGAAGATCCTGCAGCAGGGGCTCTGAGGAGGGGGGAGATAAGGTGCTGAGGGACCCAGCTAGCAACGCAGTGGGTATGGGGAAAGCCTCCGGGATGCAGCGTGCAGGTGTAACACAAGCAAGCTATTAATGTACCCTTCGGCTGATTACATTTCACATATAATACAGCCAGAGAAAAAAGCATTGTAGAGACTTAAACCACCTTTCCTCTTCTTGTGTGGGGTTTCATTTATTTATTTATATTTTTTTTTTTTGCATTTAAAACAAAAAGCAAGGAAGGCTCAGGGAAACCCAAGACTGTTTAAGAAAAGGATTTTGAAACTCCACGTACCTCCACAGCATGATTAAGTGTGTGGAAACTGCTGTTTAGAGCTGTTTCCTCTAAAAAGAAACACTGAAGAGAAAAACAAAACAGCCGCTGGCACCGAAAAACTGTCAGGTATTCGCAGAACTGAGAAGGGAACTGTCAGTCATTCACTGTGCTGGCATAGAGAAACTTTCAAGGTCAGGGTAAGGCAATTACAGTGACTGAAAGTAGGGAAATTAGAGTGGGATCCCTCCGCAGCCATTCAGACCTCCATGGTAGGGGCTGAAAGGTGTTTCTGGGGAGGGATGTAGAAGCTCAACCCAGCCATAGGAAAATTACAGTGAGCATGCTTAATTAGGCCGAGCCCAAAACAGTCAGGATCCAAAACACTGACTTAAAACCTCAACCAAATGGTATATTGAATAAGACAGGTACAATAATCAGTAGGACGTACAAAGTAACCCGGCTGCAGTTTGTGGACTAAAAAGTCAAAGTAGGCACTTCCAAACTCAGGGGCAGCCGGTCCGGATACAGCTGAAAGCATCCCAGAGCAGCTGAGGCAAGGAAGAAAAAACAAAAACAGAGTACTCACAGTTTTCTTACAGAAAATGATACCTGAACTTCCTGGAGGTATCCAAACTCTCGTGGTAAAGACTCAGTGCAGCGTAAAGCCAATGGAGAGCTCCCCCGAAGCCAAGCTCCGGAGTTCCCAAGTTCCTCAGGGGAAGCAAGATGCTGGGGGAAGAGCAGAGCTGATGCCTGAGGTCCCTGTGTTTCTTCTGACAGCCTATGCAGCGTAAACCTGAATAAGGCACAGGGAGAACTAAAAAGAAATAACTGCGTCCCGCAGGAACAGGCATTTAACAATATTCCCCATAATAGGTAATGCCTCAGCCAGCCTTCTTTGTTGGGCACAGTGGGGAATGGAAGCCATGAGCCCTGCACCCTTCATCAGTGACTCAGCATTGTACTGTGGCTCTGAATTGCATACTGTTCTCTATCCATGCCTTCTGTACTTTTTATCCATTATGTTCATACATAGGCAGAGAAAAAAGTAACCTCTGCACAACTGACATCTAGCAAGTGTTGTGGAAAGAAGAAGAAAAAAAAAAACTGAAACAATATAGCTTTTAGAAGCCAGCAGAGAAGTAATCTGGCTTCCCGCCAAAAACCGAGGCTCATTAGCTATTCAAAATGGCCACCAGCAAAAATAAAACACCAAAAGAGTGAATTAAAACCCCCAAAAGCTAAGGAATTAACTTAAAAAGTCAAAGAAGAAGGTGGGAGGGTTGCAGGCATGAGAGAAATGCCTAAAATCGCTGAAAAATCAAGAAAAATCAATCGAGTTACCACAGAGCTGCAAACAGCAGTGGGAGAAGACATTCCAGGTCTGAAGAAACTGCAGCACAGCTCTTGCAGATGCCAGAGTCAGTCATTGTACCTCTGCGGGACCCACAAATCACACATTGAGGTTTGGCAGCCATGCTAAGGCAACCTGCTTCCAGGGGGAAAGAAGGAAACAGGAACAGGGAAGCCCACAGCAAAGGGACTAACCGTATTCAAATCAGTACAGCTTTAAATTTAAAACTTTTTTTTTTTTTTTTTTTTTTTTTTACAGAAAACAAAATACTCCCCAGAATCCTAGGGGTGCCCTGAGCAAAATCGCCAGCAAAAGAAACCCCAAAAATGCCAGGGGAACCCGTGCACAAGTGTTAAAAAGTGCCCTTAAAAAGCACACTTTAGAAATCCAAAATGGCCGCCGCACTTTTCCACCCACAATAAAAAAGGGCGCGAAAATACAAAGGTAACCAAATAATATGGAAAAGAAAGAAAACGACCCTCTAATACAGGGCAAGCGAAAAAAATCAGGAAAAAGTGCAATTCGGAAGCCAGGGGAGCCGACAGAGCCTCTGACAATGCAAAAAACAACAGAGCTGAAAAGATAAAGCAAGGAAAATTCCTACCAGCTCAGGGAACAGCAAGGAACTCAGCCAACTTCTCCAAGTGACAGGCAATGCTGTAGCAGGTATGGCTCTTCCCCGAACAGTCTTGGGGAGAGCTCAACCCAGGTTTCAGATATTCCCAGGCAGGAAGGCAGGAGCCCAATGCAGGTCTGGCTTCCCCCAGGATGTCCCCTGTGGCAATGCTCCATTTTTTTTTTTTTTTTTTTTTTAAAGATACAGCTACCTAGCAAAGAAATGGTAAATAAAGGACACAAAATAAAACCCCAAAAGAACTAACTAACTAGTGTTGCTCCTTCAAGTGTCACTTAGTGTGCCCAGAAAGGGCACAGAAGTCTGCAAGCTGCAAGGAGACTGGACACACTGGGGGCTTCTGGGAGCTCCGTCTGCATATATACTACAGAAGACTTGATTGGTCCAGTCTCCAGGCTGCAGGAGGAGGGGCACTACCCGATGTTGGAGGACTAAACTGGATTACCGAACAGGAACAAATATTTCTGTTCTGAGTTCACAGAATAAGGGCCAGGGACAGGGACAGGACCTTGGAAAATACACACAAATAGAAACAAGGAGGAGGGAGGGAGGAGTGGCCTAGTGGTTGGGGCAAGGTACCACAGGCCGGAAGGTCGGTGGTTCAAATCCCACTATAGGACAGCAACCTTGGGCCGGAAGGATTGGGGCTTCTAATCCCACAGGTGCTCCTTGTGGTCTTGGGTAAGCCACTTAACCCTCCATTGCCCATGTTCCCTGTAAGTATTAGTGTATGTATCTCATATCCCCTCGTGTTAAAATGTATCCCCCAATTGTGTTGTGACCACTTTGACTGAAGGATAAGGTGGTATACAAAACTGTCTAAATAAATAAACATAAATAAAACAGAAGTGAAGTGGATCTTAAACAATTTTCAGGACTGTGATAAGCTAGCTAAACTAAAAGTAACAAAGTGATGGGGCTGGATGGGACACAGTAGTGAAGGACTAACAGCTCCACTGCCTGACATTTTCAATGCTTCTTTAGAGTCAGGAGTGGTCCAAGGGAACTGGAGAAGGGTGCATGTGGTCTCTCTACACAAAGGCAGGAGGAGCTACAGGACGATTAGTCTGACCTCTGCAGTGAGTCAATTAATGGAAACGCTGCTAAAGCAGAGGATAGTGAGTTTTTTGGAAGCCAATGGATTGCAGGATCAGAGGCAGCATGGCTTTAGTACAGGCAGGTCTTGTAAGACAATTCAGACTAATTTCTTTGATGGGGACCAGAGAGAGGGAGAGCACTAGATGTGATGTACTTAGATTTCAGAAAAACCTTTGATGCAGTTCCACACAAGTGACAAAAACCTTGTATGGCACCCTAGGGATGGACCCTAAAGTGACCAACTGAGTTAGAAACTGGTTGAGTGGGAGGCGACTAAGGGTACTGGTAAATGGAACTCACTCCGAGGATAAGGTTAAATTAGACTTACCTGCTAATTGTACTTCCTGTAGGAACTCCAGTCTAGTCCCGGAATCCTAGGGGTTGTCAACCTCATCCAGCAGCTTTGGAGACTGAGAAACTTCATGGCTGTGATGTCACTGGTATATAAGCACCGGTAGCTCCTCTTCTCACCAGTTACCTATTAACAAAGCAGACTCACCAGAGCAACAAGTAAGTAGATATAGATCAATAATAAAAAGGCAAAGTTGCCAAGCTAACTATGACAGATCAAGGATCTAACTATTTACATAAATGATACCAACCAACCGTGCCATGAGGTCCCCCGCTCCCACCTCGAGCCTGTCGGGACCCCTCTCGATCCCCTACTGCAACCGCCCCAGGCCCCACTAAGCCCCTCAGCGGAAATCACAAACTTGCCTACCTGTAACCACCGCTACGCTTCAGGCCCTCTAGCAGCCTTCACTCCGGGCGGGACCCGGGACTAGACTGGAGTTCCTACAGGAACTACAATTAGCAGGTAAGTCTAATTTAACCTTCCTGAGTGTCCCTCCAGTCTAGTCCCGGAATCCTAGGGGATGTAACAGAGCAGTGAAACAATCAACGGGAGGGCCCTGCTAGCCCCGCCTGAAGCACTGACGCACCAAACCGGGTATCTCTTTCCGCCTGCACATCCAGACGGTAATGCTTGACAAAAGAGTGAGAGGAAGACCACGTCGCTGCTCTACAGATGTCTTCCACCGGAACGAGGCTACACTCCGCCCAAGAGGTAGCTTGTGCCCGTGTGGAATGAGCTCTCAAGTCGCCCGGCACCTGACGACCGCGCAACAAATATGCTGACGCTATCGCTTCTTTTAACCACCAAGCAATCGAGCCCTTCGAAGCCGCTTCTCCGCGCCGAGCTCCCGCAAACAGGACAATCTGTCTGACTTCCGAAAACTAGCTGTCCTAGCGATATACTTCTTCAAAGCCCGTTTAACATCCAAACAATGCAGTTGATCCGCAATGCGACCTTTCCGCTTAGTCGTGAAAACTGGCAGCGACACCATCTGGTTTACATGAAACGCCGAAACCACCTTGGGTAAAAAGGACGGCACTGTCCTCAACACCACCTTAGAATCCGAGGAGAGGAAGGGCGCTCTACAAGATAACGCTTGCAACTCCGACACTCATCTCGCCGACGCAACAGCCACCAAAAACACCACCTTCAGAGTCATATCTTTCAGTGTTGACATCGCCAAGGGCTCAAATGGCGCTTTCCCTAGCGCCTCCAAAACCAACGGCAAATCCCAGGATGCTACGACACGCCTACGCGGCGGTCTCAACAACACTGCCGCCCGCAAAAACCGCTTCACATCTGCATGAGTTGCCAGGGAATGACCATGCACCTTACCTCTGTAACAGGCTAGAGCCGCCAACTGAACTCGTAACGAAGCCGCAGCTAAGCCCTTTTGAAATCCATCCTGCAAAAAATCCAACACCTGTGGAATGGAAGCTTTTAAAGGAACCACCTTCCTTTCCGAACACCATGCTTCAAAAATACGCCACACTCTAATATACGCTAGAGACGTCGACCTCCGTCTCACCTTCAGAAGGGTGGTTATCACGGCCCCCGAATAGCCCCTGGACTTTAACCTTGCCCGCTCAAGAGCCAGGCCGTAAGCGAGAATCGATCTACCTGAGGCATGAACAGAGGCCCCTGAGACAACAGGTTCGTCCGCACTGGCAGCCTCCAGGGAGCCGCTATCAAGAGCCGAACCAAGTCCGCATACCACGGCCGACAAGGCCAATCTGGAGCAATGAAGATCACTCGGCCTTTGTGACGTTCGATGCGCTGAAGTACTCTCCCGATTAATACCCACGGAGGAAACACGTAAAGAAGATGCTCTTGCGGCCACTCCTGAACCAGGGCATCCAGCCCCTCTGACATTCTTTTCCTTCTCCTGCTGAAGAACCGACTGACCTTTGCCGACTGAAAGGTCACCATGAGATCCATGACCGGCGTCCCCCAGCGCTGCACCAGCATCGCGAAAACATCTGGATGGAGAACCCATTCCCCCAGGTCCACCCGAACGCGACTCAGGAAATCCGCTTGCACACTGTCCACCCCCGCGACGTGCGCAGCCGACACTGCTACCAGATTTTTCTCTGCCCATTCGAACAACTGGTCTGCCTCGAACTCCAGCTCCACACTGCTGGTGCCCCCTTGCCGATTTATGTAAGCCACCGCTGTCGCGTTGTCCGAAAAACACGCACGCTGCCTGACCTTGAATATATGGGCAAAACTCCCTTAGCGCTAATGTTATCGCCCTCAACTCTAACCTGTTGATTGACCAAGCCTTTTCGAGGACTGACCACTCCCCTTGGGCAATTTGACCTTGGCAATGGGCGCCCCAGCCCTGAAGACTGGCATCTGTGGTCAGCGGTATCCAGGCCGGAGCTTCCAACGACATACCTTGCTCCAAGTTCCCCGGAAGCAACCACCAACGCAGGGCTTGACGAGTTTGCAGCGGACAAACCAACCTGCGATACAGGGGATCCCTCTGATGCGACCACCTTCTCAACAATGCCCGCTGCAACGGTCTCATGTGGGCCCGCGCCCATGGTACCAACTCCAGGGTCGCCGCCATGGTCCCTTACACCTGAAGATACTCCCAGGCGGTGGGACAGCGCAAGCTGAGAAAGCGAGTGATCAACCGCCGAAGCGCGAACCCGCGCTGCTGCGGGAGAAAGACTCGGTCAATCCTCGTGTCGAAACGGGCCCCGAGATATTCCAGGTTCTGAGACGGCTCCAACTTGCTCTTCGCCACGTTGACCACCCAACCTAGGCTCTGAAGCAACGACACCACCTTGTTCGTAGCCGCCACACTCTCCTCTCGGGACTTGGCTCATATCAACCAGTCGTCCAGATACGGATGCACTAGGACCCCGTCCTTTCGCAGAGCCGCTGCCACGACCACCATGACCTTGGTAAATGCGCGAGGCGCCGTAGCCAGACCAAAGGGAAGAGCTTGAAACTGGTAATGCCCCAAAGGTACAGCAAACCTGAGAAATCTCTGATGTTCCGTCCTTTTGGGAATGTGCAGGTAGGTCTCGAAGAGGTCTAAGGATGTCAAAAACTCCCCCTTTTGGACCGCAACTATAACTGACCTGAGGGTTTCCATTCGAAAATGCGACACCCGAAGACAATGATTCACCTTCCTGAGGTCTAGAATGGGGCGCCAAGAGCCTTCTTTCTTTGGCACCACAAAATAAATTGAGTATCGACCGCTGCCTAACTGGTCGGCAGGAACCGGTACCACCGCCCGGAGATCCAAAAGCCGCTGCACTACCTGGAGCTTCGCACTCGCCTTGCAAGGGGACTGAATGAAAGAATCGCGCACCGGTCGCTGCAACTCCAATGCGTAACCCTCTCGAATCACCTCTAACACTCACCGGTCAGAAGTGAGTTGGTCCCAGGCAGGGTAAAATTCCCGCAACCGCCCTCCTACGGGAACCAGCCCCACCTGGACCCCCCTGACTTCATTGTGGCTTTCTGAAAGTGGAGGAAGAGGCAGCGGGTGTGAAACCTCTGCTTGCCCCTCGAAACCCCCGAAAACTTTGCCCGCGTGAAGGAAAACGACCTCGCTGTCCCTGACTAAACCTCGGGGTTCGAAACCGGCGAAAATCTCGCTGCTGCCCGCGCAGACCGGGTCCAGACCGCCCCTGCTTTTGCCTATCCTTCGGCAACCTACCTCCTTTGGAATCCCCTAAGTCCTTCATCAATTTTTCAAAATCCTCACCAAATAGCAACTTACCGCGGAAAGGCAGTTTACTCAACCTTGCCTTTGACGAACTATCCGCCGCCCAATTCCGCAGCCACAGCACCGCCTACTCGCTACTACCGAAGCCATACTTTTCGCTAAACCGCGGATGAGATCATAATGAATATCAGTCAGATATGCTGCACCGGACTCCAACCTGGACGCCTCTTCGGTCTCCTCCATCGAGCCATCCGCCTGAATGCGCTGTGCCCACCGCAAACAGGCTCGAGCCACCCAAGCTCCATATATCAAAGCTTGTAAGGACAACGCATTTGCTTCAAAAACCTGCTTCAGCAAAGCCTCTAACTTACGATCCTGCGCATCCCTGAGCACCGCAGCTCCTTCCACCGGGATGGTAGTTTTCTTGGTCACTGCAGACACGGCAGCATCCACCTTCGGCGCCTTAAAGAGTTCCTTATCCTGATCCATCAAGGGGTAGAGACGGGACATCACCCTAGAGCCCTTTAGGGCGGCCTCGGGCATATCCCATTCTTCCTGAATCATCTCCTTAAATACCCTGTGCACCGGAAACGCCCTCTGCGTCTTACGCACAGCCTGCAACAAGGGATCCTCCAAGGCCATCTCCTCAGGCGGACCCCCCGCTGGCATGTTCAGAGTCTTAAGAGATTCCGCTATAAGAGCCGGCAACTCTAGCCTGATCCTCTTGATCCTTAATTTCACCTTCCTCCAGGTCCTCTTCCAGACCGTCATCTAGAAGGGCGTCCTCTGCCTGAACGTCCTCTGACAGAACAGACTGTTCCGAGCGATCCCTATCCATCCTGGCTCTCTTCAGCAGCCCCCCCGCAACCTCGGGCGCAACGGGGGAACCGGATCGCTTACCACCAATTCCCTCTCCGGAAGGCCCCGCCCACTGGACCCCCTGGAGGACTACTCAAAGTCTTCTGAAGCAACGATAAAAAATCAGCTGAAAATATAGCCGCCAAAGCCCCAGAAGAAGGCAGTTGTGACAGCGGAGGCTCCTGCGCCCCCGAAGTACTGGGCAGCGACTCAGGAGGTGGTAGGGGGGCTATAAGGGGCTCCAGCAACTCTAGGGAACACCCCTTCTCGGCCGCTACCCCCTCTGGCGGCAGATCCGCAGCGCCTGCCTTCTGAGCACAGCTCCTACATACTCCCTCTGTAGATACAGAACTATTCATGGCTCCACATAACAAACAGAGTTATTTGGCAGGCATACTGAGTCCCAAAGACAAAGAATTAAGAGTGTCTTTAAGGTTCCGTTTTTTTTTTTTTTTTATCAGAGACACCACAGGCCAAACAGTTCCCCCTGACCCAGATCTGAAGGAAACTGAGAAAAAACGCCGCTACTGAAGGCGTTTATGGGCCTCTGAAATCTACCCAACCGAAAGAAGCGGTTTTCCCGTTCAAATTACATGCGGTGCGGCCTGCCCCGGAATAAAATGAAAAACGCTGATAAAATCAGCTTCTTACCTCCCGCTGAAGGGGAAAACGCTGTTCTCTGCAATGGAAGCTTTCCTGACCCCGGAAGCCCCCGGACTGCAGAAATCGCTGCAGGGGAAGCAACTCCCGACACAGTACTAAACGGGCAGCCCGGCTCCAAGCGCATGCAGGCAGGCCCTCTGCGCGCTGAGCCCAACAGCTTACTGCTTCCCGTCTTCTGTCCAGACCTGGTAAGCAGTAGCGGGTCCTCTCCCCCAGTACTCCGCCAAGTAAACTGCGGCTCCTAGCTCGCCCCCGCAGGCAGAGGGCAGAAAATAACAAAGGAAGGGAACTGAGGACCTCAGAGCAACCGTCGGCTAGCAATAAAAGCCTTCCAGAAATTAAATAATCACAAAGACTTTCAGATAATTTAAAAGAAAGCGAAATAATGTCAAAGAAGCCTTTTTAAGGTATTTTCTTTAACAAACCCTAACTAATTTAAAACAAAATCCTCTTAATTGTTCCTCAGTTGAGCCCTGGAATCCCTGGGCTCACTACCTCACCAGCTGCTTTGGAGACTGATAACTGGTGAGAAGAGGAGTTACCGGTGCTTATATACCAGTGACATCACAGCCATGAAGTTTCTCAGTCTCCAAAGCTGCTGGATGAGGTTGACAACCCCTAGGATTCCAGGACTAGACTGGAGGGACGCTCAGGAAAAGAACATTACCGGTGGGGTGCCACATGGATCTGCCCTTAGTTCTATTCTTTTTAACATTTTTGTTAGACACCCAGGAAAATGTAAACATGAAGAGGAATCTAGCAAATCTTGATGAATGGTTGATAATTTGGCAGCAGAGACTTAAACATAAAAAAATATGCAGGGTCATACATCTGGACTGCACAAATCCAAGAGAGGTACAGTATAGGAGGTGAAGTACTTCTGTACACAAAAGAAGTGGGACTTTAAGGTGATCGTTTCTCATAATCTTAAGGTGGCTAAACAGGTATAAAAGGTGACAATAAAAGTCCAAAGTATGCTTGGGTGCATAGGGAGAGGAAGGAAGGAGGTGGTGATAGTGCCTCTGTATCAATCTTTGGAGTATTATGTTTATGCAATTTCTTGATATACCCTTGATATAGCCCAGGCTGAAGGGCATCAGATTGGTTTACAATCACTACAAGCAGGTACTGGATACATTCCTTCGTCCCCAAAGAGCTCACAATCTACATGTGTACCTGAGGCAACGGAGGGTTAAGTGGCTTACCCAAGGCCACAAGGTGTGCCTATAGGACTAGAAACCCCAGTCTCTCTGGCCTGAGACTGCTGTCCCCAGCCCTCCAGCCTGAGGTGCCTTGTCCTAACCACCAGGCCGCATCTACAAAAGGATATAAAAGAGATGGAGTTGGGGCAGCGGGCAGCTACTAAAATTGTCAGTGGTCTTTGTCATATAGGGACAGACAAATCTTTCAATATGTATATTTTGGAAGAAAGACAGGAGATGAGAGATCTGATAGAAGCATTTAAATACCTCTGTGGCATAAATGTACAGGAGAACCTCTTTCAATTGAAAACAAGCTCTGCAACAAGGTGGTATTTAAATGAAGGTGAAAAGGCATAGACTCAGGAGTAATTTGAGAAAAGTTTTTTTTACAGAAAGTGTAGTGGGTGTGTGGAATAGCCTCCCAGTAGAAGTGGTACTGTATTTGAATTCAAGAAAGCCTAGGACACAGAGGATTTCTAAGTGAAAAGGACTGTAGAGCTTAGTAGTTGGAATGAATAGGCAGAATGGATATGCCATATGGTCTTCATTTGCTATCATTTTTTCTTCGTTTCAATGTTTTGGGTATACACGCATTTATACCAACTTCGTAGCAGTTATAAATGAGTGCAATGCATTTATTTATTTATACATAAATTAGATTTGTATCCCACCTTATCCTACAATCAAAGTGGTCACATTACGTATAATTGGAAGGTTACACAACATGAGGTACTTAACAATATACATTGAACTTAAACAACAAGTTGGGCGGGTGTTGATTTAATGGAGGTAGTTGCAAAACCATTTGGGTGAAGACTATTGGTTGTCTGTTTGCTCGTAGGTTTCTGTGAAGAGCAGGGTTTTAAGGGCCTTGTGTAAGTCTTTGGAATCATTCAAGGTCCTCAGGCCCATCGGGAGGGAGTTCCAAAGTGAGGCGCCCAGTAGTGAAGGAGCTCTTCTTGATGTTGCTTGTTTAGTCTTGTGATATCCAGCAGGTGTGCCGATTCTATTGTCATTATTAGTTATTCTTGGTCTATTAATGATATCCCTTGTTCCTTATCGTTCCTCCAGTTCAGTCCTCTACTTCTGGGTTGTCAACCTCCTCCTGCAGCTTGGAGACTGGTATGTCAAACTCATGACATCACTGGATATAGCCTGCTGCTCTCTCTTCCCCTCCAGTGTTACCAGTCTCCATGCAGCAGGAGAAAGTTGTGAGCCCGGGAGAGGGCTCACTGGAGTAATGGATAAGGAGAGTGTAGGATTAGTTTAGTTTGGGCTCATAGATAAAAGCATTTTTTGCTGGGGGTAGTGTTTCTTTAAAAAAAAAAAAAAAAAAAATATAAAACAGACCAGGCAGAGGAATTTCTAGCATTATGGCTCCCTGCCTGTCAGCCAGTTCTCAAAAAGCCTTGCAATAACGTGGCAGGTGAAGAGTTGTGCGGTGCTCGACGGATCTCTCCCCCCGGACACTACGGGGGAGAGCTCCCGTTGCCATCCCTGTACTCTACTGGGCCGCACAGGCTGATCGCGGCTCAGGAGAGCAGGAGAACTGCAGTAGCATTTGTGGAGCACAGACTGCCCCGATCCTGTGCCGGCGATTCCTGTCCGGATCGGAGGATATTGCAGACCTGCCCGGTAAGCTCTAAACCGGCGGCAGGCTGTTGTGGCAGGGCAGGCAATTCAGCTCACTCCCAGAACGCTGGGAAAGAAGCATTTTGACGCCCTTTTTTCCTCCCGGCTCCCCGGCGGCCATTTTAGGTCGCATGGAGGACTGCGTGGCTGAGCAGCATCGGACTCTCTGAGCAGGTAGGAAAGCTTTGGCCTTGCAGGGGTAACGCAGTCCGGGGTAGAACGTGTTATTTAGCTTAGTGGGTTATTTTTGTTTTTCTTTCGTTTCTCCCGCGATCGTAGGATACCGCGGGGAACGGGGACAGTGGCCCTTCTCGTGGTTGCAATTGCTTGGGGCCTGTGGCAAGGTTATTCCCCGGCTGACAAAGATCTCTGTGGTTTCAGGGTTTCCCTGAATGTTAGAACTTTCATTTTGAGTGAGCTCTGAGTTCCAGGGGTAAAACAGAAGGAGGTTTATGGCGGGGTGACCACAGTGTGTGGTCTGTGGCACCCGTAGAGGCACAGTTGCGGAGTCTGGAGTGTGCCGTGCCTGTGCTTCCCTGTCGTCCACGGTAGAGCGGCTGATGGACGTCAGGGAGGAGTTGGAGTCGCCGGGGGTGCTGTCGGCAGGGCTGGCGGCGACTCCCCCATACCCAGGGCAGGAAGCCCCTGTGGAGGAGCAGGCTAGTCCCTCGGCTCCGTCACTGGAGCGGCAGCCGGAGGCTTCGGTGGAGTTTTGCCCGGAGTTTGTATTACTGTTGCACAAAGCCTTTTGCTTGCGGCGCCAGGGTTGCTTGGCGGAGGATGCGCCGAGTTCGCTGTCCGCTACACAGCTGGCGGCTGCAGGCGAGGTTCTAGAGAGTCCCTCGGCCCCAAAGAAGGCTAGGGTCAGGGATTCCTCGGTATGGAAAGTGAATGGGCGGAGCCTGAAGAGCCAGACTGGGAGAATGAAGAAGGGGTGCAGGATCTAGAGGAGGGTGAGATCCTGGAACCTGAGGAGCAGTCTAAGATCATTAGGCTTTTTCGGAGAGAAGAGCTTCCGGCGCTCATCACTGAGTCCCTGCAGATGCTCAATTTGACTGCCCAGGCGTCCGCGGAGGACGAGGTAGAGGATCCCGTCATTCAAGCGGTTCGGCAAACGCAGGTGGTGTTTCCGCTGCATAAAGTGGTCGATAAAATGATCCAAGAGGAATGGAACCGGCCAGAGGCGGGACTTAGAGGAGTACGCACCATGGCATAGCGGATAAAGATAAGGAAAAGTTCAAGACGCCGCGGGTTGACGCAGTGGTATCGGCGGTTACCAAAAAGACTACCATCCCGGTAGAGGGCAGCGCGGCATTGAAGGATGCGCAGGACCGTAGGGTGGATGGCCTTTTGAAGCAGACGTTCGAGGCGGACTCTCTCGCGCTGCAGGCGTCCATCTGTGGAGCCTGGGTGGCGCAGGCGTGCTTGCACTGGGTTCAGCGGTTGCGGCGCTCACCTCATTTGGATCTCGGCGAACTCCAGGAGCTGGGGCATCTGGAGTCGGTGTGGCTTATTTGGCGGATGTACATTATGATTTGGTCAGAGCCCTGGCCAATAGCATGGCTTCCGTGGTGGCTGCACGCAGATCCATGTGGCTGCGTAACTGGGCGGCGGATGGTTCGTCTAAATCCCTGCTAGGTAAGCTGTCGTTTAAAGGGCAGTTGCTCTTCGGAGAAGACTTGGATAAGTTAGTGAAGGACCTCTGGGAATCCAAGGCGGGTAGGCTGCCGGAGGATAAGCCGAAACAGGGCAAGGTCGGTCAAAGTTTTAGAGGTCAGTTTCGTGACTTTCGGAAATTTCGGGCGTCGCAGTATGGCGCCTTTCAGATGGGCAGGTTTTCTTCCCGTGGTCAAGGATTCCGGGGGTTTTGAGGGGCGACTAGGGGTTTTGCCTCGGGGCCCGTGTCAGCAGCTCGTAAGTCGCAATGAGATGAGGCGGGTCCCGGCGGCGGACGCTCCGATCGGCGAGAGACTTTGGGAGTTTCTGTCTGCTTGGACCCTCATCACCTCCGACCAGTGGGTCCTAGAGATCATTCAGCAAGGTTATGCCCTGGAGCTGGCAAGGCCCGTGCTAGATTCCTTCGTCATGTCTCCTTGCAGGGGGCAGAAGAAAACTCTAGCGGTTCCCGACACTTTGGACTGCCTACAGCGCTTAGAGGCGGTAGTGGAGGTTCCGAGGAAGGAATACGGCTTGGGTCGGTACTCCATATATTTTGTGGTGCCAAAGAAAGGCGGGGTGCTGCGGCCTATCTTAGACCTCAAGGGTGTGAATCGGTGTCTGAAGGTGCCCCACTTCCGTATGGAAACGTTGCGGTCGGTTATTGTCGCAGTCTGTCAGGGAGAGTTTCTGACGTCCTTGGATCTAACGGAGGCTTATCTGCACATTCCCATCTCGGAGGCTCATCAGAGGCTCTTAATGTTCGCCTTGCCCTGAGGTCACTATCAGTTCCGGGCGTTGCCCTTCGGCCTGGCGAAGGCACCGTGCACGTTCACCAAAATTATGGTGGTGGTGGTGGCAGCGCTGCGCAAGGAAGGTATTCTAGTCCATCCGTATCTCGACGATTGGTTAATTCGGGCGAAGTCAGAGGCAGAGAGTCGGCAGGTGACCAACAGGGTGGTCGAGTTTTTGCAGGGCCTTGGTTGGGTGGTCAATCCAAACAAAAGCCATCTACAGCCGGCTCAGGTTCTCGAGTATCTAGGGGTTCAGTTCGACACTCGCAGAGCACTGGTCTTTCTGCCCAGCAAGAGGGCGCAGGCTCTGCGCAGCTTGGTTTGCTCCTTCCGAGCCACGCCTGCCCCGACGCATGGTTTTACCTGCGGGTGCTAGGCACGATGGCGGCAACCCTGGAGGCGGTGCCGTGGGCCAAAGTGCATATGCGGCCGCTGCAGAGGGTGTTGCTGAGGCGCTGGTCACATCAGGTGGATTCCCTGAGCAAGCGGTTGCCCTGTCCGACGGTCGCTTCAGTGGTGGTTGCTTCCGTCCTTGTTGGCGGCTGGAATGCCTCTGGAGCAACCGGAATGGGTTCCAGTGATGACAGATGCCAGTCTCTCGGGCTGGAGAGCCCACTGCAGAGATCAGTTTGCAGAGGGATGCTGGTCCCCTCTGGAGTCAGCTTGGTCGATCAATTGGTTGGAGTTGCGAGCGGTGGCGAGAGCCCTGAGAGCGTTCGAGAAGATGGTGCTGGGGCGTTCCGTTCGAATTCTGTCAGACAATTTGGTGATGGTCACTTACATCAATCGTCAGGGAGGCACGGGAAGCGCAGCGATGGAAGAGGAGTCGGACTTGCTGTTTGCCTGGGTGGAGTATCGGTTGACGGTAATTTCGGCGGCACACATTGCGGGGAAAAACAACGTGATGGCGGATTTTCTCAGCAGGGTGCGAGTGGATGCAGGGGAGTGGGAACTGCATCCCGAAATCTTTGCGCAGATCGAACGGCGTTGGGAGACGCCAATAATGGATTTGATGGCAACCTTTCAATCGGCCAAGGTTCTGCGGTTTTACAGCAGGAGAAGAGAAAGAATGTCAGAAGGCATAGACGTGCTGTTGCAGCGGTGGCCAACGTCGGGTCTTCTGTACGGTTTCCCACCGTGGGCACTGATAGGGCGAGTGGTGCAACGGATAGAGGCGTATCAGGGGAAGGTGCTTCTGTTGGTGCCCGACTGGACAAGGCGCCCGTGGTACGCGGATCTAATGAGGCTTCTAGATGGCCGACCCTGGTGTCTCCCGGTTCGGGCGGATCTGCTGCGTCAGGGTCCCCTGTTCATGCCCCAAGTGGATCGATTCTCGCTTACGATATGGCCATTGAAAGGGCTCGGTTAAGGAAGAAAGGATACTCGGTGGCGGTGATTTCTACGCTGCTGAGGGCGCGGAAGCATTCTACTTCCTTGGCGTATGTGCGGATATGGCGTGTTTTTGAAGATTGGTGTTCGAGATGTCAGATTCGGCCGGCCACGGTCGCCGTGCCTTCAGTATTGAACTTTCTACAAGATGGCTTTGATAAAGGTTTGGCAGCCAGCTCGTTGCGGGTGCAGTTGGTGGCGCTGTCCTGTTATCACGGCAAGGTTCAGGGTTTGGTGTTGGGGGCACATGCGGATGTCATCCGTTTTCTGAGGGCGGTGTCTAGACTACGGCCTGCCCGTAGGATGCAAGTCCCGTCTTTGGGATCTTAATCTGGTGTTGTCGGCGTTGGTCAAGCCGCCCTTTGAGCCTTTGCATTCTGCGTCGCTGAAGGATCTCACTCTCAAAGTGGTTTTCTTGGTAGCGATCTGTTCGGCGCGACGCATTTCGGAGCTACAAGCTTTGTCTTCTAAAGAGCCATTCTTGTCCTTTTCGAGAGAAAGAGTAGTGCTACGGCCTGTACCGTCATTCTTGCCTAAGGTTGTTTCTCCATTCCATTTGAATCAGTCGGTGTGTTTGCCTGTCCTAGGTTCCGTATCGAGACACTCTGAGGATCGCCGTTTCCATCTCTTAAATGTTAAGAGAGCTTTGCGGCAGTATTTGAAGTCTACTAAGTCTTTTCGCAAGTCGGTTCGGCCGTTTCTGTTGTTTGGGAGTAGGCGTAAGGGCGAGGTGGCATCTAAGGCTTCCATCGCCCGTTGGATTAGGGAAACGATAGCTTCCGCTTATTTGTTACAAGGACGCGCGGTGCCAGACGGTTTAAGGGCTCATTCCAACAGGGCGCAGGCGGCGTCATGAGCGGAATATGGCCTGGTGCTGCAGAGTGACATTTGTAGGGCAGCTACGTGGTCGTCCTTGCATATGTTCAGTAAGCATTACCGTCTTGATGTCGCAGCGGCCGATGATGCTCTTTTTGGAGCGGCGGTATTGTGCTCTGGCTGGAAGGGTCCCTCCTGATAGTTACTGCTCTGGTACATCCCAGAAGTAGAGGACTGAACTGGAGGAACGATATGGAAATGATAATTACACTTACCTGGTAATTGTAATTCCTTGAGTGATGACAGTTCAGTCCTCATTCCCGCCCAGAGATGTTTCAGAGGGGGGGGGCAGCCGGAGGCCGCATGGTCATTTTCTACAGGTAAGTCCAGTCATCCATTAGATAGGAGAAGGTGGTTACTATTTTTGGTGGCAGGACAGGGCATACGACGCCTTAAATGCAGGTTGTTATAATGTTTTAGTTAACTTAAGTTAGGTGAACTTGTTATTTCTTACTACTTGTCTTGAAGGACTAGAAAGAGGGACTGTTACTTCTGGAGAGAAATCTGCAACTGTGAGTATATACTTCTGGTAATTTTCTAAAAAGAATTCTTTGTATTAAAGCTACTTAATCCGTGAACCCACTGTTTTTTGTTGGATCAGTTAGGGCCTAGTAGCAGCAATTAAAGTTTGAATTTAAAACACAGAGGAGAGCTTTCTGGTTACATTTCATACCCAGCAGAGAGCTTGTAGTTTAAATTTAATAGTCACTCAGGGCCAAGTAACAGCAAAGTACTTTTAGTTTAAATTTAACACACAGAAGAGAGCTTTCTGGTTAAATTTAGTACCCAGCAGAGAGCTTGTAGTTTAAATTTAATAGTCACTCAGGGCCAAGTAACAGCAAAGTACTTTTAGTTTAAATTTAACACACAGAAGAGAGCTTTCTGGTTAAATTTAGTACCCAGCAGAGAGCTTGTAGTTTAAATTTCATAAGAAGTTAGAGCCTAGCAGCAGCTAAGAGCTATAATTTAAATCAAATCAGAATTTAGCTTACCTCAGCAGCACAAGATAGGGTACTGTGTAGCAGCCCTCTTTTAATAAGTGTTATTTCCCTCCCTCCCGCTTTGACCCGGTGAAAAGCGGTATATAAATACAGCTAAATAAATAAATAAATAAATAAATAAATAATCATAGCTTTATAGGTACTTACACATCTTAAAAGACAGGAGGTGCTTTCAGGTGAAGCTCATTACCCAAATCAGTCATACACTAAGGACCTGAGATTAATTAAGCTTCAGGTGAACAAGGTATATTAAACGTATTAGGTACAGTTTTATTGGTACAAATACCCATAGCAACCCCTAGTAAGTAAGAACTTAAAGATCTAGACACAAACTTAAAACTAAGATGCAGACAGCAGTCCAGCAGCGGGATGGGGGCTTTCCAGTCTTTTGCATTGAGTGTCACATGTATGATTTTCTCCCAGTTGGTGAGAGGTCTTACGTGTGCACTAGGTGCAAGGAACTCTTTTCTCTCAGGGAACAAGTCCGTTCTCTAGAGGCTAAAGTAGCAGACTTGGAAAACATAAGACAGACAGAGAGGTACATAGACGAGACCTACAGGGATATAGTCCTGAAGTCCCACCTCCAGTCTGGCATGGAGGAGAGAGGTCACGTGACAGGAGAGCATCACCCTGGTGTGGCAGGAAGTGATCCTGTAACTAGGACCTGTCCTCCAGGTGATGTAAAACCCTCTCGCACCGAGGAAGTTTCTCCAGGGCCATGTGCCCATGAGGGAAGGGTTAGGACAGCCGTTATAGTTGGTGATTCGATCATTAGGCATGTAGATAGCTGGGTGGCTGGTGGACATGAGGATCGCCTGGTAACATGCCTGCCTGGTGCGAAGGTAGCGGACCTCACGCGCCACCTAGATAAGGTCTTAGATAGTGCTGGGGAGGAGTCTGCTGTCTTGGTACATGTCGGTACCAATGACATAGGAAAATGTGGTAGGGAGGTTCTGGAGGCAAAATTTAGGCTTTTAGGTAGGAAGTTGAAATCCAGAACTTCCAGGGTAGCATTCTCCGAAATGCTTCCTGTTCCACGCGCAGGACCCAAAAGGCAGGCAGAGCTCCGGAGTCTCAATGCGTGGATGAGACAATGGTGCAGAGATGAGGGTTTTGGATTTGTTAGGAACTGGGGAACATTCTGGGGAAAGGAGGGGCTCTTCCGAAGGGATGGGCTTCACCTTAACCGGGATGGAACCAGGCTGCTGGCATTAACCTTTAAAAAAGAGATAGAGCAGCTTTTAAACTAGATATTAGGGGAAAGCCGACAGTCGCCCAAGAGCGGATGGTTCGGAAGAATGTATCCTTGAAGGATACTACCAAAAGCAGAGAGGTTCCACAAAAGAGTAAAGTAGCCCAAATGCCCTCAAGTATGGAGCAGACAGAGCTTAAAGATCCCAATTTACCCATGTCTAACAATAGCCAAATTAACATGAATAAAATACATTCTCTAAAATGCTTGTATGCAAATGCTAGAAGTCTAAAGAATAAGATGGGAGAGTTAGAATATATAGCACTAAATGAAAGGTTAGATATGATTGGAATATCAGAGACATGGTGGAAGGAGGACAACCAGTGGGACACTGATACCTGGGTACAAACTATATCGTAATGATAGAGCTGATCAAATTGGTGGAGGGGTTGCGCTCTATGTTAGAGAGGGCATTGACTCAGAAAGGATTAAAGTTTTGCAGGAAACAAAATCTGCTGTAGAATCTATATGGATTGAAACTCCATATAAAAGGGGGAAGGCAATGGCAGTGGGGGTGTACTATCGAGCACCTGGCCAGAATGACCAAATGGATGATGAAATGCTCAAAGAAATCAAGGAAGCTAACAAAAGTTACAGCGCAGTAATAATAATGGGTGATTTCAATTACCCTGGTATCGACTGGGTCAGTGTCACGTCAGGACATGCTAGGGAGATAAAGTTCCTAGATGAAATAAATGACTGCTTCTTGGAGCAGCTGGTTCATGAACCGACCAGAGGGGAAGCCATATTAGATCTAGTCCTTAGTGGAACACCAGATCTAGTGCAAGAGATAAGGGTGTTGGGGCCACTTGGCAATAGTGATCATAGTATGATCGCCTTTGATTTAATTAGTGGAGGAGGGATAGTAAGGAAATCCACAGTACTACCTTTTAACTTTCGAAAGGGAGACTATGATAAAATGAGGAAAATAGTTAAGACCAGCTGTATTCCACGCTTTAAGAAAAGTGGAAAGAAGTCCAAAAAACTGCCAGCATGGTTTAAAGGTGAGGTCAGAGAGGCTGTTGTTGCCAAAAAAGCATCTTTCAGGAAATGGAAAAAAGAGCCAAACGACGAAACCTGGAAACAGCACAAGCACTGGCAAGTCAAATGCAAGGCATTGATAAGGCAGGCAAAGAGAGAATTTGAGAAGAAGCTTGCTGCGGAAGCAAAAACGCGAAATAAAGACCTTTTCAAGTACATTCGTAGCAAAAAACCTGTGAGAGAGTCAGTTGGTCCATTAGATGATAAAGGGGTTAAAGAAGCACTAAGAGGCAACAAGGAGATAGCGGAGAGACTGAATGAATTCTTTGCTTCGGTCTTTACTGAGGAAGATGTAGGGATGTTACCCATGACTGAAGTGGTATTTAAAGGTGCAGAAGAATTGAAGGAAATATCGATACATCGGGAAGATGTCTTACAACTATTAGATAAACTGAAGAGTAGCAAATCACCTGGGCCGGATGGTATACATCCAAGGGTGTTGAAAGAACTGAAATATGAGATTGCAGAACTGCTATCAGTAATCTGTGAACTATCATTAAAATCATCTCTAATACCTGAAGATTGGAGGATCGCCAATGTAACACCAATTTTTAAAAAGGGTTCCAGGGGTGATCCAGGAAACTACAGACCGGTGAGCCTGACGTCAGTACCGGGAAAAATGGTAGAAACCATCATAAAGAATAAAATTACTCAGCATGTAGATAGTCACAACCTAATGGGAGACAGCCAACATGGCTTTAGACAAGGAAGATCTTGTCTTACTAATCTGTTATGTTTTTTTGAAGGAGTGAATAAACAGGTGGACAAAGGTGAGTCGGTTGATATTGTGTATCTGGACTTTCAGAAAGCCTTTGACAAGGTCCCTCATCAGGGACTTTTGGCAAAACTAAAGAGTCATGGGATAGGAGGCAGTGTACTATTGTGGATCAGGAACTGGTTAAAAGATAGAAAGCAGAGGGTAGGGCTAAATGGCCAATTTTCCCAATGGAGAAAGGTGAATAGTGCTGTACCCCAGGGATCTGTGCTGGGTCCGCTGCTTTTTGACATATTCATAAATGACCTGGAAAGTGGAATAACGAGTGAGGTTATCAAATTTGCAGATGACACAAAACTATTTAAAGTTGTTAAAACCCAAGAGGATTGTGAAAAATTGCAAGAGGATCTTGATAAATTGGAAGACTGGGCATCAAAATGGCAGATGAAATTTAATGTGGACAAGTGCAAGGTTATGCACCTAGGGAAGAACAACCCAAACTATGGTTACACGATGCAAGGTTCCACATTAGGAACCACCACCCAGGAAAAAGATTTAGGCATCATTGTGGATACCATGTTAAAACCCTCGGCCCAGTGTGCAGCGGCGGCCAAGAGAGCAAACAGAATGCTAGGTATGATAAGGAAAGGAATGTAAAATAAAACAAAAGATATTATAATGCCTCTATATCGTTCCATGGTGAGACTGCACCTTGAATATTGTGTGCAATTCTGGTTGCCGTATCTTAAAAAGGATATAGCGATTTTAGAAAAGGTACAGAGAAGAGCCACCAAAATGGTAAAGGGGATGGAAGGATACTCCTATGAAGAAAGGCTAAAAAGGTTAGGGCTCTTTAACCTGGAAAAGAGACGGCTGAGGGGAGATATGATAGAAGTCTATAAATTAATGAACGGAGTGGAACGGGTAAACGTAGATCGATTGTTTACCTTATCAGAATATAGAAAGACTAGGGGACATGCAATGAAGCTACAGGGTAAACTATTTAAGACTAATAAAAGAAAATATTTTTTTACTCAACGTGTAATCAAACTCTGGAATTTGTTACCGGAGGATGTAGAAAAGGCTGTTAGTGTAGCTGGGTTTAAAAAAGGTTTGGACAAGTTCCTGGAGGAAAGGTCCATAAACCATTAAGAAGTGACCGAAGATATCAATGCTTGACCCAGTACAAGCATTGTAGAACTTGTGTCTCTTGGGGAAACTGCTAGGTACATATGACCTAGATTGGCCACTGTTGGAAACAGAATACTGGGCTTGATGGACCTTGGTCTGACCCAGTATGGCATATCTTATGTTCTTATGTACTTATTTGTTGCTCCTTTGAGTCTGCTTTGTTAATAGTTCACACTGGAGGGGAAGAGAGCGAGCAGCAGGCTATATCCAGTGATGTCATGAGTTTGACATACCAGTCTCCAAGCTGCAGGAGGAGGTTGACAACCCAGAAGTAGAGGACTGAACTGTCTTCACTCAAGAAACTACAATTACCAGGTAAGTGTAATTATCATTTATTATATCTTGGAGTGCATCTGCCAATTGATGATGAAACATTTTAAAGATGATCATGATTTTGAATTTTGATCTGGCAATCATTGGGAGCTGATTCTGGAAGCCTATTTTCTAACAGGTGCACATGTTACCTTTCTAAAAAAGGCTTAAAATAGGCACCATTTCCACACTTGGACAGGGATGTACTCTTATAAAATAACCTCCTAGAGGGATTTTTTTTTAAGAGGTCAGCTATGAGGGAAGTCCAAAAAGGCACATATTTTAAGCCCACTGACCGTGTCAAGTCACGACTGTGTTCCCAGGCTTGCTATTTGCCAGCATCACTATCCCTCCAAATCACACGACCTGACATCAAGGTGATGTTGATGCCAGCAACTTCAAATTTCTTGCACTAGCGGCATTTTGTGGCTCTTTGGATGAACTCCTTGGGATGACCATATACTTGCTCAGTGGTTTCCCCTTCATGTGCTGGTTGGCTACCTGCACGGTACTTCCCTTTACATTTCTTTTCCCTTGAATCCAGTCTCTGCATTAATGAAAGTATCTTTCCAGATCCCTGGCTCTATTATTGGCCTAACTCCAGCCCACCCCTCATGCAGGTTCCGCCTCTCAGCTAAGACATCTTATTGTCTGTCTCATTATCCCCATCACTGTCCTTGCCCTTGTGTTTCTCAAGCAACTTCCACACTCAAAATAGCTCTCGATTTGCCACTTGCTCTGCTCTAAAAATAATCCTCATACACAATTTTAGATTTGTGTGTGACACTTGGTATACCGCTATACACACACTATATGGCATGACAAGTTGGATCTGCTCTGCTTAAATTAAACTTGGCTCAGGGAGGGCAAGGATGTTCTCCTTTCATGCTGCCTTATTTACTCCTCTAGCATTTTGCTCGAGAGGTGACATGGTGTGATCTTCCCTAATGTTCTTCCCATTCGTGAGCTCCCTAGTGACTCACTAATCTATCCTGAATAACGGCTTTTCTTCCAGGACTTGCCCCCTTCAATTAACTTTCTGCTTTTATATTGCCTTCCCTCATTGTTCCCCAATGCATGGGATCTGCTATGCCAATCAATTTCTGAGGTTGCTATTTCTTACTTTAACCTTCTTCTGCTTTGCATTGGTGTTGTATCCAGATCTCCTTCAGAAGCAGAAGTGGACAAAGATTTAATTAAAGGCATTCACAGTTTTACTATGAAAGGAAAAGTGCTGCCAATAGACGATTTCAATATGCCAGATATTTCATTTTCATTTAATTTCATGTATTAAAACTTGATATACCGCCCTTGGTGAGGGACCACAGAGTGGTTTACAATAAAATTAAAAATCGGGAAAGGAACATCAATGTTGGACAGGAAAGAAGTGCAAGAAACTAGAAACAAGTGAAGAGCAGTAAAGCGTAGTTACTCACTTGTAACAGGTGTTCTCCTGGGACAGCAGGAATCAGTCCTCACATATGGGTGACATTGGCACCGATGGAGCCCGCACGGAGCATTTCCCTAGCTTTCAAAGAAAGCCTTTGGAAAAGCTACCACATGCGTGGTCCCCTTCCCGCCCAAGGGTGCCATCTTAGTCAATTAGGTGCCATAGCTATAACTCTTTCACGAAGATGGCAAAAATATACAGCAACTCCAAGGGGAGGAGGGTGGGTTGTGAGGACTGATTCCTGTTGTCCCTGGAGAACACCTGTTATAGGTGAGTAACTGCGCTTTCTCCAGGAACAAGAAGGAAGTCAGTCCTCAAATATGGGACTCCCTAGCTACAGGCTACCGAGGACCTGTAGAAAAAGGCAAGGTATCATTGTGAGCAGTTGCCAGTGAAAGCCAAAGGCAGTTCGAGGACCCCAGGTCCATGGATGGCCACGTTCCTGGTAGCCGGAACAAGAAGGTCGGAGGGCAGGAGTTGCCTAAACCCCAAACAGATTAAGTATAGCCTTGTCGAAGGTGGCATCCTGACAGGACTCCCTCTCCAGGCAGTAATGCACCGTGAAGGTATGAGTGGAAGACCAGGTGGCGGCCCAGCATATGTCTGCCAGTGGCATTGAGCGCAGGCTAGCGACAGACATCCCCATCGCTAGGACATTGTAAGCCATGACTCGGTGTTCCAAGGGAAATCCGGCTTGGGCCTGGGCAAAGGCGATGCAGTCCGCCACCCAGATGGGCAAGATATGCTTGGTGACCGCCAGCCCCACGTGGCTGGGTCGAAGGAAACAAATTGCTGCTCGGACCTGCGGTGGACCCGTGTCCACTGCAGATAGAGAGAGAGAGAGAGCCCTCTTACAATCCAGGGTGTAGAGAATCATTGACACCTAAGTCAGCAATGGCTTCAGGAGGAAGGTGGGCAGCACTATTTCTTGACTGAGATGGAAATACGAGACAACCTTCGGGAGGAACTTGGGGTGAGTCTGCAGGACCAACCTGTTCCTATAAAACCTCGTGTATGGTGCCTCAGCCATCAGTGCCTGGAGTGCACTGACTCTCCGGGCACAGGTGAGAGCTGTCAAGAAGACCACCTTTCATGAGAGGGCAGGTAGCCATGGGCTCAAAAAGTGGCTTGGTCAGCTGCGCGAGGACCACATTGAGGTCCCATTCTACCGGAGGAGGGCAGGTGAGGGGCTTGGAAAGAAGCAGGCCCCGTATGAAGCGAGACACAGTAGCCCCAAAAGAGGTTTGCCCTCGATGGGGTGGTGGTTTGCTGAGATGGCACTCAGGTGAACCCTGACCGAGTTAGACTTCAGCCCAGACTGCGAGAGATGGAGCAGGTACCACAAGATCAAACTGGTAGGACATGAAAATGGGTCCACTCGGAGCTCTGGGCACCACACCGAGAACCGATGCCACTTGAAGGCGTTAAGCCCGTCTGGTCGAGTCCTTCCACGAGGCCAGGAGAATGTCCTCGATCTCCATGGGGAGATGGTAGGAAGCTCTGGACAGCTCTGTACTCCTTCCTGTTTCCTTGGCCCGCAATCTGGGGGTTGTCTGACTCCTCTCTCTCTTTCTCCGCACATATCCATCTCGTAGCTAAGACCTGCCATTTCTTTACAACGTTAGCAAAATCTGCCCTTTCCTTTCTGAACACACTATTAAAATGCTTATCCACTCCTTAATCACCTCCCGTCTTGACTACTGTAACCTACTCCTTGCTGGTCTCCCTTTGAATCATCTCTCTCCCCTTCAATCTGTTCAACACTCCGCGGCACGGCTAATCTTCCGCCAGCCTCGTCATGCCCATATTACTCCTCTTCTCAAGTCACTTCACTGGCTCCCCATCCGTTTCCGCATCCAGTTCAAACTTCTCCTGCTGACCTATAAATGCATTCACTCTGCGGCTCCTCGGTACCTTTCTTCTCTTATCTCTCCTTACATCCCCTTTCGGGAACTCCGCTCTTCTAGCCAACTGCTTCTATCTGTACCCTTCTCTCCCACTGCCAACTCCAGACTTCGCTCCTTTCACCTTGCTGCACCTTACGCCTGGAACAAAATGCCTCTGTCTGTACGCCAGGCACCTTCTCTAACCCTCTTCAAATCCAGGTTGAAATCTCACCTCTTCGCTGCTGCCTTTAGATCTTGACTCACCTGATCTCCCCCCCCCCCCCCCCTGTTTTACCCCTGCTTACACCTTCTGTGTTTGTCTTGACTAGATTGTAAGCTCTGATGAGCAGGGACTGTCTCTTATATGTCTGTGCAGCACTGCGTACGACTGGTAGCACTATAAAAATGCTCAGTAGTAGTAGTAGTAGTAGAAGATCAAACTGGTAGGACATGAAAATGGGTCTGCTCGGAGCTCTGGGCACCACACCGAGAACCAATGCCACTTGAAGGCGTAAGCTCGTCTGGTAGAGTCCTTCCACGAGGCCAGGAGAATGTCCTCGATCTCCATGGGGAGATGGTAGGAAGCTAGAGCAACCCACTTTGCCGTCATGCTATGAAGGACAGAGACCTCAGATTGGGATGAAGAAGCAGCTCTTTCTGCGTCAGCAGCTCTGGTGAGAACCCGAGAGGGGCCAGGGGCTCTGTTGAGAGGCAGAGCAGCAGAGGGAACAAAGGCTGCCTGGGCCACCTTGGGGCGCTGAGAATCTTTGAAGCCCTGTCCCGTTGGACCTTAAGAAGGGTCCGGGCAATGAGGGGCGTGGGAAGTCATATAGCAACTTTGTGTCCCACGGGATGAGGAAGGCATTGGGGGCCAGCCTGCCCGGGTGTGGGAGGGGACCACAGAACCGAGGAAGTTGTGAGTTAGCCAGAATGGCAAAGAGGTCCAGGTCTGTGGTCCTTCAATGCCGGAAGAGGCGCTGCGCTATTCAGGGACACAGGCGCCACTTGTGCGGCCGGAGGACCCTGCTGAGCAGATCCGCCAATGCACCGTCCTGACCCAGGAGATAAGTGACCTGGACGGTCATGCCAGTGCCCCCCGTTTATTCACCTAGAACACTAACCTGGTTCTCAGTTTGGACCAACATAGCCCAGTGCTGCAAGAGGTCTTTGAAAACCCAGAGCGTGAGGTGAATCGCCCGGAGCTCCAGCAGGTTGATCTGCTACTGGGACTCCTCGGGACCTCTGTCAGAGAGGCGTCCATGGTCAAGACCACCTGATGTGCCGGGGCTTGGAAGGGCATACCATGAAGCAGGTTCCGAAGCTCCTGCCACCAAGTCAGAACCTCCGCCGTGCTGGGGGAGACAAACAGGGTCCCTCTGAGGCACCACTGCATTGCCCGCATGTTGAGACGGGCGTTGGGCATGACATGGACCACCACAGAGGACATGTGGCCGAGAAGGCAAAGCATCGTCCGGGCCGTGATGGAGCCATGGCACCACACCTTGAATGCAAGGGACACAAGGCAGTCCGCTCTGTCCTGAGGGAGAAAAGCCATGGCCCGAAGGGTGTCCAAGCGAGCCCTGAACTCCAGGGACTGGACTGGAGTGAGGCGGGACCTTTGGGTAATTGATTACGAAGCCCAGATGCTCCAGGAGGCAAATGGTGTGGTCCGTAGCCTGTCTGGCTTCGAAGGCCATGCTCCCAGTTACAAGCCAGGTGTCAAGGTACAGGTTAAACAAAGATGCCTTGCAGCCACAGATGGGCCGCAGCCACGGCCAGGCACTTTATGAAGACCTGCGGGGTGGACGTGAGGCTGAAGGGGAGTACCTTGTACTGGTAATGGTTTCCCTGAACCATAAAGTGGAGGTACTTTCTGTGCTTGGGATGATGTGAGCATAAGCATCCTTTAATCCAAGGAGCATAGCCAATCGCTCTGCTGGAGGCAGGGCAGTAAGGTTCCAAAGGAGAGCATCTTGAATTTCTCCTGCACCAGGAACTTGTGGCCCCCTGTCCACTTTGGGACGAGGAAGTATCAGGAGTAGAACGGCCATCCTCTGAGTCGTGGTGGAACTGATTCTTCTATGCCATCCTCGAGGAGGCCTGTGAGTTCCTGATTCAGGAGGGCTTGGTGCTGGGGAAGTCGTTGTGGTTCTCCGGGAAAGTACGGAGGAAGGGCCTGGTCCAGATGAAGCGATAGCCCTCCCGAACCACCTGGAGAACCCAGGCATCGGTGGAGATGGAGTCCCACCTGTGGGAGAAATGAATCAGATGCCCCCCGATGGATAGCTATCCTGCCAGAGGACGAGAGGCTATGCTGATGGCATCAAACCCCTGAGGCTGGTTGAGCTGGAGCCGGGGATTGGGTCTTGGGGCCCTTCTGCTTGCGAGGGCGGTGGACCGTGGACTTTCCAAGGCCACCCTGAACAGGGGTCAACGCTGGTGGGTAGGTCAGGTAGCCCTTGTTACGGAGCCCCTTCCATTGGAAGAATGGCTTCTTGCTCTGCTGCTTCTTCCTGGGAAGGGAGGAAGTCTTCTGGGAGAGACAAGTACGAGTTACGTACTCTGTCTCAATCTTTGCGGCCTTGTCCTTCATGGGCTTGCCAAAGAGCTGCTCCACAAGGAAAGGGATGTTCAGCAGCTTCTCCTGGACCCACGGTTCCAGGTCCGAGGACTGGAGCCAAGCCTGGTGGCAGGCTCTAATGCCAGCTGCCGCCACCCGGGTGGAAGACTTGAAGCCGTCTTATGCTGCTCGCGAGAGGTACTTCAAGCACTCCCCGACGGACTTCAAGAGGGCCTGAAAGCATCTGAGATGATCTCCGTAGAGGCCCAACCGTGAAGCCTCCAAGCTCCCTAGCTAGATCACGGAGGAACATACCAATGTATAATTGGTAAACTTGGATGCGGCATGACAGCATGGAACCCTTGTAAGCCTTGCGCCTCATGGCACTGAGGGTACGAGACTCTCTGCCCGGTGGGACTGACGAATGAGTCTTTGGGCTATTTAGCTTCTGCATGGTCGATTCGACCACCATCGAGGTGTGGGGAAGCTGCGTTTTAGAGAACCAGGGACCTTGCTGGACCTTATACATAGCATTCAGGCGCTTGCTCACAATCTGAACAGAGGCCGGGGTCTCCCATATGGTTCAGAATGGGAGGAACCGGCACTGAGAGAGTCTCCCTTGGAGGAGCTTCATATTGCGAAATATCGAGCTCCTCAGCACGGGGCTTTTCTTCCGACTCAGTGGCGAACACTAGGGCCCACGTCATATCCCGAATGAACTCCAAGAAGGAGGCGTCTTTGGGAGGTGATTGCCGCCTCTGGGTAGGCGGGGTGGGGCGGGGTCGGTCTCGGTGGGACCGAGTCTCTGGGGAGGTCTCCCCATCGGATTCCCAGTCAGAGTAGTTTGTGGAGGACTCAAGGTCTGGCTGCTCCAGACGGGTCGGCAACCCATGCTGGATCTCCAAGGGCAAAACTTACCCAGAGCCAGAAGCGCTCGCCCGCAAGGATTTCACGCACAAGGAACGGGATGGAGATAGAGACCCGTGCCGAGGATTCTCACAAGGCTTCTGGCTCTTGGGGGTCAACGGCGGCTCAGGGTGTCCCCAAGGTCAAGGTCCCTGCGGTCTCAAGGCAGTTGCTGGTGGGGCCGGGTAGCAGCACCTACTGGGCAGCGAGAAACGCAGAAACGCTGCATTCCAAGGCCAACATCCAGGCCTCCCACTCGGGAGTGGGGCCCTGTGACACAGACGCCGGGGTGACCAGATCGGGTGTCAAGGAGGAGTGGAGGACCCTGCTGGGATGACCCTCAAGAGACTGGGTGTCTTCGCCAGAGGCCTCTATCGATTCAAGGCACTTTACTGGGCCGTTCCCTCTCCAACTCCAGAGACTGCTGAGGGGGCTGAGAGACTGGGTGCATGACCTCTCACACTTGTCTGGCGCCCCCAACAGAGCCCTTGAGGCCTTCTTCCACTCACATTCAGGCAACCCCTGGTCAAAGTGTCGCCGGGCCCGAGGAGGAGCCTTGAGAGACTCTGGAGCTGGCAAGGCTGAAAAGCGGGAAGTTACCAGGCATACCGGGGCTGCCTTACAGAGGAGATCATCCAGCTTCTGCTTATGAATCTGGATGGCCTTAGAGAATTTCTTCTTACAGAGGGAGCATAGCCCCGGGTCATGGTCAGCTCCTAGACACCTGAGACAACAGTCATGGGTGTCCATGAGAGACATGCTTCTGGAGGATCTATCACATTTCTTAAAACCGGAGGCCATTGGGGCAAAAAGGACCCCTGCAAGGTCGAAGACATTTGACGCGGCCAGTGGTTAAAAAGGGCATGAAGTGCGGTAAAAACAGAAAAAAGTCAAAAAGAAAACCCCAAGATCAGGGCCGAAGCAGAGGTGCTCGAGAGGCGGGAAGAGGACCAGCAGACGATAAACCGGTTGGAAGAGAGAAAAAAAGGTTTTCCGGAGACGAGATACACGTCTGAAGGACTCCGCGGAAAAAGAGAGACTAAGATGGCACCCCTGGGCAGGAAGGGGATCACGCATGCATGGTGGCATTCCCAAAGGCTTTCTTTGGAAGCTGAGGAAATGCTCTGCGCGGGCTCCGTCGGTGCCGACATCACCCATATGTGAGGACTGACTTCTTGCTTGTTCCTGGAGAAAGAAACATAGGAAAGGGAAGGAGGGAACATTGGGGGGGGGGGGAGGGGGGAAAAGGGCTAGGACCGTAGGGACTTTGAAAGGTAGATGTAGAAACAACCAAGACATTAAGCTGTAAATTAAGTTTTAAATATGAAATTATGGACTAATCAGGAGGGGAGATCAAATGCAACAAAAAATAAATGAGTTAAGTTGTGATTTGAATTTTGAGTAGGAGGACTCTAAGTGGAGGGATGTGGAGGTTGTTCCAGAGGAAAGGGCAAAGAAAAGAAATGCAGAATGTTGGGTTGATTCTAAATGTGCTTGGGAAGAGGATGGCAGTATTGGACAGGATAGAACGAACACCTCTAATATGACAAAGGGATTAAAAGGAGCGTTGTACCAGAGCGATGTGTTCATGAAAAAAGATGAATCTAGAATTACCCCAAGATAGTGGAAGATGTGAGTGAGATATATGTCCTGTTCATAAGGGGTGCAATGGCGGAGGGGTTAATGAGCCAGAGAGCTTGAACTGCCTCACTGGAATATCCCTGACGCTGCAGTGTCATCTAGAAATAAGGAGATCCTGGATTCTTTACAGAGAGACCTGTTCTGGCAAGTGGTAACAGAACCCACACTTGAGGAGGCAAAACTAAACCTGGTGCTTATGAATGGAGAGAGTGTTTCTGATATAGTGGGTGATATCTCTCATCCAGTGATCACCGGATAGTGTGGTTCAGTATTAGGACAAGGGCTGATATACTTCATTCAAAAGTGAGGGTTCTAGACTTTAGGAAAGCTAACTGCCAAGATGGGACAATAACTCACGGAGTCATTAGTGGGATAGGAACAGCTGGGGGATGTAGAAAAGCAGTGGGCACAACTGAAAGGGGATATATTTTAAGGGCACCAAAACTCTTTGTTAATAAAGAGAGGCCACTATGGTTCTTGAAAGAAGTAGTTGGAAAGGTGAAGAAAAAGAGGGTGGCCTTCATAAAATGAAAGATCACAGAAGGACAATGACAAGCATCATTATTCGGAAAAGCTTAGAGAAGCTAGGAAAGAAGTCTGGAAAGCAAAGATTCAATGGAAGAAGAAATAGCCAATGTAATAAAATGGGGGGCCAAAACATTTTTTCAGATATGTTAGTGAAAGGAGGGAATGCAAAAATGGTTTGTCAGACTGAAGGGGAGGAATATGTAGAAGCTGATGAGAATAAAGTGAAATTGCTTAACAAATATTTTTGTTCTCTGATCAGACATGAACAGTCAGGAGCAGGACCTCAGGAAACATCGATAAATAGGAATAGAAGTGAGGCAAATCTTGAACAATTTTCAGAAAACGGTGTTCACGGGAAGCTATCTAAACTAAAAGTAGACAAAGTGATGGGGCCAGATGGGATACATTCAAGAGTATTGAAGGAACTTAGGAAACTCTAGCGGCTCCACTGTCTGACATTGTCAATGCTTCTTTAGAATTGGGCGTGGTCCCAGATGACAGATGAAGAACACAAGTGGTCTCTTTACACAAAAGTGGAAGTAAGTATGAGGTTGGGAACTACAGCCTGGTTAGTCTGACCTCTTTGGTGAATAAACTAAGGGACACACTGCTAAACAGAGGACAGTGAGGTTTCTGGAATACAATGGACTGCAGGATCCAAGGTACATGTTTTTACTAAAGGCAGGACTTGTTAGACAAATCTCACTAAAATTCTTTGAATTGGTGACCAGAGAGTTCTAGATGTGATATACTTAGGTTTCAGTAAAGCCTCCGACACTGTTCTACACAGGCGACATAAAAAAAAAATTGAGTGCCCTAGGTATAGACCCTAAAGTGACTGGGGTAGAAAATGGTTGAGTGGGAGGCAACAAAGAGTACAGATAAATGGAGCTCGCTCTAAAGAGGAGAAGGATGTTACCAGTGTTGTGCCGCCTTGATCTGTCCTTGATCTTGATTTTTGTTAAGTGATATAGTGGAGGGCTATCAGGTAAGGTTTGCCTCTTTGCAGATGATACTAAAATCTGCAATACAGTAGACACCCAGGAAGGTGTAGGTAATGAGGATGGATCTAGCGAAGCTAGAAAATTAGTCAAAAATTTGGCAGCCGAGATTTAATGCTAAAAAAATACAGGGTCATCATGCATTTGTGCTGCAAAAATCCAAGGGACCAGTACAGTATAGGGGTGAAGTACTTCTGTCCACGAAAGAAGAGTGAGACCCAGGGGTGATTGTTTTTCATCTTGCGGCTAAACTGGTAGATAAGGTGACAGCAAAAGCCAAAAGGATGGTTGAGTGCATAGGGAGAGAGAATGGCCAGCAGGAAGGAGGTAGTTATAGTGCATCTAAGTCTTTGGTGAGGCCTAATCTAGAGTATTGTGTGCAATTTTGGAGACCAAACCTTCAAAAGGATATAAACAGGATGCAGTTGCGCAGAGGGTGGCTACCAAATTGGTCAGTAGATTTTATCATAAGGCATATGGGGACAAAGATCTCAACATGTATACTTTGGAAGAAAGACAGGAGAGGCGAGATATGATAGAGACCTTTAAATACCTCTGTGGAATAAATGCACAGGATGGCCTCTTTCAACTGAAAATGAGCTCTGCAACAAGGGGGCAAATGATGAAGATGAAAGGAGATAAACTCAGGAGTAATTTGGGGAAATAATTCTTTATGGAAAGAGTGGTAGATGCATGGAATACTCTCCCAGTGGAGGTAGAGATACATAGACTATCTGAATTCAAGAAAGCATTGACAAACGCAGAAGATCTCTAAAAGAAAAAAAGGGACTACAGAGCTTAGTAGTTTGTAAGGAAGGGCAGACTGAATAGGCTCTATGATCTTTATCTGCCATTACGTTTCTATGTTTACTTTGCTCAGTTCCGATTCTCATTCTGTTTCCTGGCTAGGTTCCTCAGTCAACTAACTTGCAGACTATTTTTCTTAAATTTCTTTTCCTCCTCTCCAATCATTGCTCTTCCCTGTAGCTCTATTCTTCAAGCTGACTCTTCTTAGTTTGCGACATTACATCACTAGTTAAACTTCAGCCAAATTTCTGCATTCTCCTTTAATAAAACACTGACCTCTATCAGTTAATTTCTACATGTGAATTTCACCCTCTCCTAATCTTAAATCCTGGAGCAAACCCTTGGCCTGCTACCTTCTACTCTGTCTATCATTAAACCTAGTCTCACTAGTGCAGCTCTTCCAGACTGCTGGAAAAAAATCCACCGTTCGTTCCATCTTAAAGAGATTACTCAATCCTATTAAATCAACCAGTTTCCAATCATTCTTTTCTTTCTGAAGTCATCAAAAAGGTAGTTTTTTTCCCCAGCTCTGGAGTTATGCAGAAATAAAACACTCTTCATCCCTGGCAGTCAGGATTCAGTCTCAGATAGAGCAATGAGATCATCACAGCATACCTAACTAAAATCCAGTTATCTTGACAAAGGAGAAATCACAACCATTTGTTTAGATTTAACAGCTGCCATTTTATTAGTTCTCTACACCGATCCACTCTATTCTGATCTTATGTTCCTTAACCTCTGCTTGGATCAGGTGGCACAATGGTTAGCTTCACACAGACTCAAATTAAAATCCTTCCAAAACCACTGCCACCTAGATTACCAGCTCATCCTTACGACCTTTAATTGCTCCACAAATTGAGGGCTATGCAATTACCCTCATATTCCTTCAAATACCTCAGAATCATCATCCATGCAGAACTGCTGTTCAAAAAACAAATTTCATCTGTTATCCATTCTACCTTTCCTATTCTGCGAAAGCTTCGTGCTCTCTGGCCATTCCTCAATATCTCTGCCAGTTGACCCTGACCTATGCTTTAATTATACCCAGGCTTGACTACTGCAATACTGTTATGCAGGCATCTGTTTGAGATAAAAAGACTACAAATCCTTCAAAACACAGCAATTAGAATACTGGCCCACACCTGAAAATACGACCATGTGACTCCTTTACTTTATCAGCATCACTGGTTCCTAGTTCTTTTTCGGATCTAGTTTAACTCAAGACTCTTTATATAGGCTCTACCTTTTATCTTTCAAATAAATTTATTACATGCACTCCCTCCTTGTACCTTATGTTTCTTACACAACAAATCGGCTTGTCATCCCCTTTCTTTCAAATGCCAAATACTAATCTACTCGACAATTTGCTTTTTTTTTTTTCCATCTTGCCCCTTTGCTTTGGAATCAGCTACCTTCCATGCTCCGACTTGAACCTACTTATAAGGCTGTACAATCAGCCTTGAAGACACTTCTTCACCTTGGATTATGGGGTCTAACAGTGGGCATCAGTACAGCAAGCTTTTTCTGTCCCATCTGCTAACTACTGTATCTTTCCTTGTACGTCCCCCTCCCTGGCCTTTCCTATCAGTAACTGGCATTCCCTTCTTTTTTCCTTAAAAATTTGTGCTTATTGTAAACTGCCTTGACGTAATGGAAGGCGGTATATCAAATCATAATAAACCATAAATCACTTTATAAAGGTAACATGAGATCCTATGTGCCTTCATAAAATAGGCTCTGGGAACCAACCAAAATATTGAACAAATGAAGGCACGCATACTTACACCTGCTCTGAAAAAAAAAAGTGTAAGTGTGTGTGGGTACTTTATACATTCACCATTGTATCTTATGAAATATTAGTCTATCACAACTCTGCCTTCACTCCATTTAAACTATGCCTCCAGGAATATCTACGTGCATATCACATGAAAACAGGTGCATTCTTTTCATGTGCTCACTTTTTATTCACATATACAGTTGTGCAATTTCATAAAATCTGAGCATGGTGAGAGTCCTCCTGTCCTTCCAAGCCAGTCAGCTATGATCCGAGGCAGAGGAAGGGAAAAACAAAGGTGGGGGAAAAAAAAAAAAGCAAAAAAAATAACAAAAACAGGGAGAGCAGGAAGATCTGTCTGTACAGACATGCAGACAGAGGTGGAGATTGGCGGGTATGAGAGTGGGGGGCGGTGGAGTAGCTAGCACATGCTCAAAGGCCTTCTAGGTTTTTCTGAGCTTTAGGAGAGCTAAGCCATCCATGGCGTCATCGGATGACATTACCCATGTGTGGATGACTCATCCTCCTTGTCCACGGAGAACCTGTTACAAATAACTTCACATTCTCTGTGTAAAGCAGACTTTATACATAGTAAGTTTTACAAAATTACTCCCATCATGGTTAAATCATCATTCCTGGTGTTTGGGAGCATGTTTCACATTTTGGTAGAAGGTTGGGTCAGCAATGTTTATACAAGCAAACATCTGCCTGCAGGAGTATAACAGGGTATGAACTTTCTCATCCCTACTACTAATCATTTATATAGTACTACAAGGCATACGCAGTGCTTTACAGACACATAAAATGGTCCCTGCTCATCAGAGCTTACAATCTAATCAAGACAGACAGTACAATAGATAAGAACAAGGGTACAATAGGGAAGGGTAAGGAGACAGAAGGAAAACAAAGGATTAAGATAAAAAAACGGCCTGAAAGAGGTGAGCTTTTAGTATGGATATGAAAAGGGGGAAGGATGAAATCTGACGTAAAGAAATGGGTAGTTTCTTCCGAACAAAAAAGAGCAGCAAGGTGAAAGGATCGAAGTCTGGAGTTGGCAGTGGAAGAGAAGGGCATAGAGAGAAGAAAGGCAGAGCAGAGTTCATGAGGAGGGGTGCAGGGAGAGAGGAAAGGTAGTGAGGAGCAACAGAATGAAAGCATTTATAGGTCAGAAGGGGAAGTCTGAATTGGATACAGAAATGGAAGGGTAGCCAATGAAGTGATTTAAGGAAAGGGGTTATATGAGTATTAAGGGACTGGCGGAAGATTAGCCATGCAACAGAGTTTTGAACAGACTGAAGAGGAGAAAGATGACTCAGAGGGAGACCAGCAAGGAGGAGGTTGCAATAATCTAAGTGAGAGGTAATTAAAGAGTGGATAAGCATTTTAGTAGTGTGTTCAGAAAGGAAGGGGTGAATTTTGTTATAACAGAGAAAGAAACTACAGGTTTTTGCTATCTGTTGGATATGTGTGAAGAAGAGGGAGGAGTTGAAGATGACCCCAAGGTTGCAGGCTGAGGAAACAGAAGGGTGCTATCAACAGAGATAAAGAAAGGAGGAAAGGGGGGGGGGAGAGAGGGTTTTGGGAGGGCGGGGAAATAAGAAATTCAGTTTTGGCCATGTTCAATTTCAAACGATGGTGAGACATCCAGGCAGCTATATCAGATAGGCAGGCAGATATACGGGCTTGGAGTGGAGGAGAAATATCAGGTGTAAATAGATAGATTTGAGTCTCAACGGCATAAAAATGATATTGAAAACCATGTGAGGAGATAAGGGCACCAAGGAGCAGAGTAAGAGAGAAAAGGAGAGGACCTAGAACAGACCCTTGGGGTACATCAACAGAGGGACAGCAGTAAAGGAGGAACCAACAAAACATACACTGAAAGAGTGCTGGGAGAGAAATATCTATGTACATTTTTTTTTAATACCAATTGTTTTGTTATACCTAATTTTTTCAAGAAATAAAATAATTACATGATTATATATTTATATATTATGGTAACTCCATTTTTTGTGGCTTGCCTTATTCTATTTTCATCTTTATTTTCATATTGATCTCTCAAAGTGCTTTATAGAGCACTTTAAAGTAAAAGATTCCCCAACTGTTCAGAAAATATTAACTCAACCTTATTATGGGGAAGCTCTCCTTTTTTTTGTTACCCTTTTTATCACACTAAATGTGATTTTGTGTTTTACTCAAAGTGCAGTAACCAAAATAGACAATTTCCTACCCGCCCCCCCCCAAAAAGAAAGAAAAAGTTAAATTGCTAAAAAGTCACAGAAGTTTACCTCGCGAGATATGATACCAGATCTTCGTGCTCTGCTTCCCAATACAAAAGAAAACTCGCTGACTTGTGCCAATCCTGCTGAGACAATCCATTTGATGTACTGACTGTTTGTTGGCAGAATCAGAGAAAGAACAAGCACTGCCAAAGCAAACTGCAAAACACCACTTATTTTAGGTCTGCATAAACATGTGTTGGTCATCATGGACAATACATGCAACACACTAAAATCTCTAGTCACTGCCATACTACTAGTGTCTGTACAGTTGCACAAAACTGATTTCTCACTCAGCATATACTACATTAGAGGCCATTCCAGATAATCAATTTTTCCCACATCATAAAGTTTTTTCATAAAATAATTTTGGACAAAAGGGAGATTTTTAAAATAATGGATCATTTGAAACCCACTAATTTTGGGAAAATAGCTTTTCCAGATAATGAACAGGGTCCAGGGTATTTTACAGATGAGACTCTGGTTAATGGATCTTTGGATAAATAGTGCTCCACTGTATTCTTAATTTCTATTTATTTTCCAGAAAGACGAAAAAGCATAGTTACTCACCTGTAACAGGTGATCTCCGGGAACAGCAGGAATTTAGTCTTCACATATGGGTATTGTTGGTACCAACGGAGCCTGCGCGGGAAAGCTCCCCAGCGTCCAATTAGAAAGCTTTTGGGAGCATCCCACAGCGCCTACGTGCTGCCTTCCCGCCTTTCCCAACTGTCTCTCTCCAACTGAGTTTAAAGCTGAGACAAAGAGAGAGAGAGGGGAAGAGAAAGAGATATACAACTCCTAGGGGAGGTGGGTGGGTTGTAAAGACTAAATTCCTGCTGTTCCTGGAGATCACCTGTTACAGGTGAGTAACTATGCTATCTCCAGGAACAAGCAGGAATGTAGTCATCACATATGGGGACTCCCTAGCTTTAGATGCCAAGGAGAGACCCCAGAAGTTGTGAGTCCCTGTGAAAGGGCTCCACTTCCCCCCATGGATCTCTGGCATCCTACCAGGGATGGTGGGTAGGAGTTGATTAGGGATGGAACAGGTGTTGGAGAATAGCCTGACCAAACAAGGCATCCCGGCGGGAGTCCTTGTCCAAGCAGTAATGGGCTGTGAAGGTATGAACCGAGGCCCAAGTGGCTGCTCGACAGATGTCATCGATAGACACAGAGTGCAGATGAGCCATTGAAGCTGCCATGGCTCTCACATTGTGAGCTGTGACATGGTCCTCCAGAGGAAGATTCTTACTCTGATAGGCAAAGGAAATACACTGTGCAATCCAGTTGGACAGTGTTCTCTTGGAGACTGGAAGTCCCAGATGAGAAGGATCAAAAGCAACAAAGAGTTGAGAGGACTTTCTATTTTGCTATGTTCTCTGTAAGTAAAAAGCTAAAGCTCTTTTACAGTCCAAAGTATGAAGATTCCTTTCTGCATTTGATGCATGAGGTCTTGGAAAAAACACAGGCAGGTAGACCGCTTGGTTCAAATGAAAAGGCGAGACCACCTTTGGCATAAAGTGTGGATGAGTCCTAAGGACTACCTTGTCATGATGGAACCTTGTATAGGGAGGATCAGCCACTAGTGTCTGCAACTCACTGATGCGACGTGCTGATGTGATTGCAATGAGAAAGATAACTTTCCAAGAAAGGAATTTCAACGAGGTAGTAGCTAAGGGTTCGAAAGGTGGCTTCATGAGCTGGCCAAGAACCAGGTTTAAGTCCCATGCCACCAGTGGTGGCCTAATGGGAGCCTTAGTTAGAAGAAGGCCTCTCATAAATCTTGATATAAGAGGATGGGAGGAAATAGGTTGTCCATTTAAAGGCTTGAAAGAAGCTGCAATAGCACTCAAATGGACTCTTACTGAGTTAGTTTTAAGTCCTGCATTGGATAAATGAAGGAGATACTCCAGTAATGATTCCAGAGGTATCGCAAGGGAGCTAAGACCCTTCTGCGAGCACCATATGGTAAACATTTTCCACTTCAAAGCATAAGAGCGTCTTGTGGAAGGTTTTCTAGAAGCATAAAGGATATCCTTTACTTGCTGAGAAAGGTTAAGATCATGAAGATCTAGGCCTTCAGCAACCAAGCCCTGAGATGCAGGGACTGGGGATTGGGATGCCATAACATTCCGTTCTCCTGAGACAGGAGATCTGGAGCAGACCCCTGGAGCAGACCCAGAGAGGGAGCTTGAGAGATATGTAGAAGCAGAAGGTACCACACTTGCCGTGGCCAATGTGGAGCTATGAGAATCATACGACCTCTGTCTCTCTGAAGCTTGAACAGGGTTTTGGGAATCAGGGGAATGGGTGGAAAGGCATAAAGGAAGTCTTGACCCCAATGAAGGAGGAAAGCATCCCTGGCCTGACAGCCCTGAGCCGGAATTCTGGAAAAGAACCGGGAAAGTTTGGCATTCAACGGACTTGCAAAGAGGTCTATGTCTGGGGTTCCCCAAATTTGAAAAATCTTGGCCACCTGGTCTGCATGTAGAGACCATTCGTGTGGAAGAGGAACTCGACTGAGTGTCTGCCCAAGAGTTTTGGATACCTGGAAGATACACTGCCAGGAGATGAATCTGATGCTCTCTGGCGAGGGCCCATAGTCGCAAAGTTTTGTTGCAAAGCGACAGAGAGCCTGTTCCTCCCTGCTTGTTCATGTAGAACATGGATACTTGATTGTCCGTATGAATGAGGACTGTCTTGCAGCTAATCAGGGTGTGGAACACTCGCAGAGCAAGAATATTGCTCTGAGCTCTAAGAGATAGATGTGTAGATGAGTCTCCTGTGGAGTCCAAGTGCCTTGGGTGGAGAGGTCTTGCAGATGAGCTCCCCAACCCATTGGTGAAGCATCTGTTGTGAGAGTTGCCTGGGGTAAAGGCTGTTGAAAAGGGGACCCCACCAACAGGTTTTGAGTGGACTGCCACCACTGGAGGGACAAAATAAGGCGATTTGTGTTTGCTATTTTGTCTGACAGGCACCCTGATGCCTGGGTCCATTGAGTGGATAAAATCCACTGGGCTGCTGTAATATGGAGGTGAGCATAAGGAACCACATGCACGGTAGATGCCATGTGGCCTAGTAGTTGTAACATTTCTCGAGCAGTGAGATGAGGCTTTAGCACTGCTTGAGAAGCTAACTGCACCATGCGAAGGCAATGGGTCTGGGGAAGATAGGCCCTTGCTTTCCTGGTATCCAGCAAAGCTCCTATGAACTCTAGAGACTGAGTGGGAGTTAGGCTGGATTTTGGGATGTTTATGACCAGACCCAAATGCTGAAGGATACGCATTGTGCAAGATAGAGAAATCCTGGCCTCTGACTCTGATGGGGCTCGAATGAGCCAGTCGTCTAAGTAGGGGAAGACAAATATTCCTAGAGCGCGAAGAAATGCTGCTACCACAGCCATGCATTTCGTAAACACCCTTGGTGCTGAGGCCAGGCCAAAAGGAAACACCCTGTATTGGTAGTGCTTTCCTTGAAAAAGGAACCGAAGGAACTTCCTGTGAGTTGGATGGATGAGAACATGAGTGTACGCATCCTTGAGATCTAGAGAACAAAGCCAATCCTGACTCTGAAGGTATGGCAGCAGGGTTCCCAGAGAAATCATCTTGAATTTCTCTTTGAACAGGAATTTGTTCAATTCTCTGAGATCTAGAATAGGTCTGTGTCCTCCTGTTTTCTTTGGGATAAGGAAATAGGGGGAGTAAAACCCTGAACCCTGTTGAGAAATGGGTACCTCTTCTATTGCCCCTTGGGCAAGGAGGATAGTGACCTCTTGATCTAACAGATTGATGAGAGAGGTCTAAGAATTGAACTGTCTTACTACTGTGGGAGGGGGCATGCACAGAAAGTGAAGCTTGTACCCCTCTTTTATAATGGAGAGAGTCCAATGCTCTGCTGTTATCTGCCCCCATTTGGGGCAAAGTGACACAACCTTCCTGGAATGGTGGAAGGTTCGGGACCATTGAGAGCCAGGAAGGCTAAGTTCTCTAGATGGAAGTCAAAGGCCTTGTGGAGGCTAAGACTGCTGAGAGGGTTGAGGCTTAGCAGTCTTCGCTTTCCTCTGTTTAGGTGGTGGCTGACTCTTTCGGGCAGGTTGACCTGCAGAACGTGCCTGCTGGGAATAAGAAGGATAAAGCCTCTTCTTCTTGGAGAAGAATGGTTTCTTGAAAGATTTTCTCCTTGCAGGATCAGCTGTGGCTTTGGATAGTCTATCCAAAGTGGAGTTGTCAGCATCCAATTCATTGGCCTTCTCTTGCCAATTCTTGCCGAATAGATTCTCACCTGTACAAGGGATATTGCCCAGTTTGTCCTGCACCCAGAGCTCCAAATCGGATGCCTGGAGCCAGGCAATTCTACGTGCATCTATGGCAATGGCAGAGGTTCTGCTTATGCACTCAAAACAGTCAAAAGCTGCACGATTGACAAACTTAGAAACATCCTGGGCATGTTTAACCAGTGTGAGAAAATCCTGCCTCTTATCAGGAAGAAGAGGGCTCAACACCTCTAAATCTCCTGTGACTTTCTTAAGGAACATTCCCATATATAAAATATAGGAAGCTTGGAAGCCTGGAAAGTACGACGTCCAAAGGCATCCAAAGTTCGACACTCATGTCCTGGAGGATTAGAGGCATGCCTCTTTGCACTTCTGATCCTTCTCATAGCTAATTCCACTACAATAGAGTGGTGAGGAATCTGAGTTTTCTGGAAGCCAGGACACGGAGGTACTCAGTACATGGTATCCAGTCTATGAGAGTGAGGAGAGGTGGTAAGAGGTGTCTCCCACATTCTCAACATGAGATCATGTAAGATCTCATGGATAGGCAAAGTAGCTGCCTCTTTAGGAGCTTTGGGATATTGCAAAATTTCCAACTCCTTTGCCCTGGGCTCTGTTTCAGGGGCCACAGTAATAGAAAGACCTCGAGCCCCCTCCCTGATAAAGTCCTGAAAGGAGATATCTTCTGGAGGAGACATCTTGCGTTTAGGAGAGGAAGGTTCTTCCGGGAGAAGTACTCTGGTACCAGCGGAGCTGTCAGAATCCTCAGACTCCTCCGAGGATTCGAAGTACCTTCTGTCCAGATGCTCTTGTAGAGCACGATACCCGTACTGACTGAAGTCGGTGCCGGGGGGAATCGGTACCAGTGCATCAGTACCGGAAGGTATAGCATGACTGGGTGCCGGCAATGCAGACACCGATGTCAATGCTGTCGGTACCAGTGCCAATACTGGTGCCGGAGTCGGTACCGGTTGAACTGTCTGACGCGGTTCCGAGTGTGTCAATGCCGCAAGGAGAGCCGCCAGACTGCATTCAATAGCCAGGAACCTCTGGTCTATCAATGCTGCCGATGCCTGGGTATCAGTACTGGAGAAAGCAGCCGGTACCCCAGAGCATGGCACCAGTAGTTCTGCTGAGGTTGAGGCCTCGAGAACATCCTGGAGCCCCAATAATGCTTTGGAAGCTGAAGCCTCCCGCCAGGGCAATTTTGCCGGTACAGAACCCTCAAGGGCAACGCCAGAGGCATCTCGATGCTTGGAAGGAGATCTACCCTTTGAGGACCGGCCAGACTTTTGTTTGGTTACCTGAAATCCATGGGAGGAAGATGAAGCCCTGGACGATGTCGATGCCACAGAGGCTGCATCGGAGGGAAAAAGAGTGCTGAGCTTAGCAGCTCGGTTTTGTCGACCCTTCTTGGACATCATGGCACAGGCCATACACTCCGAAATGGAGTGGTCAGGACCTAAACATTTAAGACACCACTCATGGGTGTCGGTGACGGAGATGTTACCGCCACACTTGGTGCACTTCTTAAAACCTGAAGCGGGTTTTTCCATGGTAAAGTAAGTTTTGGGCCTAAGGACCAAATGGCGCGTGCACCTGAGGAAGAAAGGTTTTGAAAAAATATTATATTATATATATATATATATATATATATTTTAGACAGAAAGAAGAAAGAAAGAACCGGCGGTACCGGTATAGCGTCGAGGGAAGGCAGACGCGACCACAAAAAAGGAGAATAGGGAAACATTTTCTGTGTTGACAGGAACACCTGCTGGCTCCGTGGAAAACGAAGAACTGGGAAAGGCGGGAAGGCAGCACGCAGGTGCTGTGGGATGCTCTCAAAAGCTTTATAATTGGACGCTGGGGAGCATTCCCGCGCAGGCTCCGTCGGTACCGACGATACCCATATGTGAAGACTACATTCCTGCTTGTTCCTGGAGATTGTCAATAAAAACATTTTATACAAGTTGCACTTTTTTCAGCAGGAATGAGCATAAATAGCCCTTGCCTTTCTGGCCTTCAAAGTTATACTGCTGTAACATTTCGCAAATCGGGCTTCTTTCAAAGAATATCCATGGGCTGCATATTCTATACCACACAGTATTTGTACTTTCCAAGGAAAATGCCTACAACAGTGCTTCAGACTTCAATGGTCTGTGTATTTCTACTCGTAGCAGTCTACAAACAAATCACTTTTAACATTTCTTATATACTGCCTTTCATGATCAATGGTAACTGAAAAGAGCCAAGACAGTTCATAAATTAAATAAAACAAAACAAAACAGAAAAACACTCTCTGCTCTCAAGGATTACTTTTTGTTTATCTTAAATAACAAAAAAAAGGAGCAATGTTCTATCTAACCTTGGTTTAGATCTCAATCTTTGGCGTGGCCCTTAGGCGGGGTCCGTGGCAAATGATTAAATCATACAGAAATTGTGAGTATTTGTCATGCCTGTAGTTTGTGAAGGTAGTAGTCTGCTGTTCTGTTTTCTCCTATCTGTGCTATCACTTTGTCTATCTGTTTCTCCTACTCTGTCCTATGTTATTAATGGCGTTCTTTTCTTATTTTCCATAACATAAATGTAGGATTGTAAACCGCTCTGATGCTTCTTGGCCTGAGTGGTAAATCACTACTGTCTAAAACCACACAAACACATGATCAGCCTACAAATTGTATATATTGTATATTTTATGGTTGTACATAGTTACCCTGTTAGCCAAGTTGATTATCCTGTTCATATGTAAACACAAAGTACTATTGGAAATGTGTATGTTCACTGTTTATTGTAAACCGCGCTGATGCTGAATAGCGCGGTATAAAAGAGACTTTAAATAAATAAATAAATAAATAAATAAATGTAATAAACAAACAAACATAGGCAGTGCCCTTCCTCGGGTAAAGGGACTTTTTACCCAAGCCCTTCTTCTTGTGAGAAGGGGCAGAAGTCTTTCTAGACAGCCTTGTCCGTGTGAGGTGCTCGGTCTCGAGCTCTGCGGCCTTCTCGGTCATGGGCTTGCCAAAAAGGTTCTCACCTTGGCAAGGGACATCGACCAACTTGTCCTGAACCCATGGCTCGAGGTCCGATGACTGCAGCCATGCCTGGCGTCGAGCCGCAATGCCGGCTGCCGCAACACGGGCCGAAGCCTCGAAGCCACCGTAGGCAGTGCGGGACAAACTTAGAGCATTCCCGGATCCCCGAGGACAAGGACTTGAACCTCTGCACGTGTTCCCCGGAGAGACCAGCAGAGAACCCGGCCAGCTCCTTGGCCAGGTCCCGCAAGTACACGCCCATGTACAGCTGGTAAGACTGGACACGGCAAGCAAGCATCAAGCCCTGGAAGCACTTTCTACCAAAACCATCTAGGTTCTGGGCCTTCCTGCCAGGGTGCACCGCGGAGTGCATCTTCTGACTTTTCAGTCGATGCATGGCTGATTCCACCACCATGGAATGGTGTGGTAGCTGCGCCTTCTGAAAGCCAGGACTCTTCCGGAGTCTATAGATCGAATTGACCCGCTTGCTTAAAACCGGCGCCGAGGCCAGTGCCTCCCTCATCCGGAAGAGGAGCCGTTCCAGCATCGGAGGAACCGGGACAGTAAAGGCCTCCTTCGGAGGAGAGTCATACTGCAGGGCCTCGAGCTCCTCGGCTCGAGGCTCCTCCTGGGGGTCCGCAGGGATAGCCAACGCAGTGGCCATATCCCGAACGAACTGAGAACAGGGTATCCTCCGGAGGGGATCTACTCCGGGGTTCCGACTGCAGTGAGTCCGAAGGGACGCACCGAGTCTTGAAGGTGTCGGGGGACTCCTCGTCCTCCGTCTCCCATGCGGACTCGTCCGATGAGGAATCAGGGTCCGACCTCGCGGGGCCTGCGAGCACCCGACCCGACGCCGAAGGCACCGGCGTCGACACCCTCGGTCCCGAACGGGAGGTTGAGGGAGACCGCAACCAAGGTCGACCTCGAGCCTTCATGGTCTCGAGTATCGGCTCGGTCTCCGGGGTCAACTTCGATGTCGATGTCCCGATGGTCGGGGCAGATGCGCCAGACAGGCTGGCCATCAGTGCCCGCTGCTGTTCCATGAAAGCAGATAGTCTGCTCTCCAAGGCTGTCAACCTGAGACCCAGCTCAGGAGACTCAGCAGCTCCCGACTCGGGTCCCGGCGGCACCGGGCCCGACGTCGGCTCCCTGGGAGGAGAGTCCACGAGGACTACAGGGCTTACGTGTCCAGCAGACTCCGGCTCCAGTCGAGGGACTTTGGAAGGCTTCTCCTGTTCCACAGGCCCAGGGCGACGGTCGGGGGTCTGAGACCGAGCTCTCGAGGAACCCGGGACCTCTTCCGATGACACCCTCACGAGCCGTTTCTTCCTCTTGCGTTCCCGGTCGGGGGACCCCCTGTCCGAGGAGCCACGACGGTGCTCGGGATCCGACTCCCGAGATGTCGAGGCCTCAGACGAGGTCCGGGCCCGGCCAGAGGCCGAATCAGAAAAAAGCCTTTCCTTTTGGTGCCGACGACTTCGCAGTGCCTTGGAAGACATTTTCCCACATGGTCCACACGTCTTAGGGTCGTGATTAGGACCGAGGCACCGAAGGCAGCAGTCATGTGTGTCGGTGAGAGACATCAGTTTCTTGCACCAATCACACTTCTTAAAACCACTGGAAGCCATCGGGGAAAAAAAAGAGTCCCCACGAGGTCAAAGGACCAGCCTTCCAGGGAAAATGAAAAAAGGGCGTGAGCGCCAGCTACGAAGGGCAAAAACCGAAAAAAGAAGATCGGGCTCGATACCGGTGTACCGAACCCGGCGGGAGGGGAACCGGCGTCGAACCAGAGAAGAAAAAATAGCGAAGAATCACAAAAAGTCAACATTTTTCCGGGATGGCTAGGACTCACGTCCGGTGGGCTTCATGGAAAATGAGAGACTGAGGCAAGATGGCACCTTTAGGTGGGAAGGGAACCGCGCATGCATGCATGCATTCCCAAAGGCTTTCATGGAAAGCTGGGGAAATGCTCCGCAAGGGCTCCATCGACGTCACCCATATGTGAGGACTGACTTCCTGCTTGGTCCTGGAGAAGGTATTTATCAAACTTCCAATTTAGTATCAAAGTTGCTACTCTGGAATTTGTTACCGGAGGATGTAGTAAAGGCTGTTAGTGTAGCTGGGTTTAAAAAAGGTTTGGACAAGTTCCTGGAGGAAAGGTCCATAAACCATTATTAAGAAGTGACCGAAGATATCAATGCTTGACCCAGTACAAGCATTGTGGAACTTGTGTCTCTTGGGGAAACTGCTAGGTACATATGACCTAGATTGGCCACTGTTGGAAACAGAATACTGGGCTTGATGGACCTTGGTCTGACCCAGTATGGCATATCTTATGTTCTTATGTTCTTAGTTATCTTGCACTATTTTGCCACTAAAAATACTAGTATATTTTAGTTACAGTGAAAAACTGAAGCAAAATTTGAATCCTTGCATACTTCTGTTCATGACATTATCTGCTGTATCCTTCTATTCCTGCTTACCCCTTATTTTCTGGCTATGTAACAGCAACCCAAGTACTAGAATGTTAGGAAATGGGCAATATTCTGGGGAAACGAGGGGCTTTTCCGAAGGGATGGGCTCCACCTTTACCGGGATGGAACCAGGCTGCTGGCATTAACCTTTATAAGGAGATAGAGCAGCTTTTAAACTAGATAACAGGGGAAAGCAGACAGTCACCCAGGAGTGCATGGTTCAAACAATGTATCCTTGAAGGATACTAGCAAAAGATTGAAGTTAGGCCCTATTGACAGAGAAGTTCCAATAAAGACAAAAGTAGTCCAAATGCTCTTGAGTACAGAGCAGACAGAGCTTAAAGATTCCAAATTACCCCTGCCTACTGGTAACCAGATTAATATGAATAAACTAAGTCTCTAAAATGCTTGTATGCAAATGCTAGAAGTCTAAAAAAAATGATGGGAGAGCTAGAATATATAGCACTAAATGAGAAGTTACATATGATTGGTATCTCAGAGACCTAGTGGAAGGAGGACAACCAGTGGGACACCGATACCTGGGTACAAATTATATCGCGATGATAGAGTAGATCAAATTGGTGGAGGGGTTGCAATCTGTTAGAGAGGGTATTGAGTCACACAAGATTAAAGTTTTGCAGAAAACAAAATACACTGTAGAATCTCTATGGATAGAAATTCCATGTAAAAAGGGGAAGGCGATGGCAGTGGGGGTGTACTACCTACCGACAACCTGGCCAGAATGAACAAATGGATGATGAAATGCTCAAAGAAATCAGGGAAGGTAACAAAAAGTTACTATGCAGTGATAGTAATGAGTGATTTCACTTACCCTGATATCGACTGGGTCAGTGTCACGGCAGGACATGCTAGGGAGATTAAGTTTCTAGATGAAATAAATGACTGCTTCTTGGGGCAGCTGGTTCATGAACAGACAATAGAAGAAGCCATTTTGGACCTAGTCCTTAGTGGAACACTGGATCTGGCGCAAGAGATAATGGTGTTGGGGCCATTTGTCAATAGTGATCATAGCATGATCACATTTGATTTCATAAATGGAGGAAGGACAGCAAGGAAATCTACAGTACTGCCTTTTAACTTCCAAAAGGGAGACTATGATAAAATGAGGACAACAGTTAAGAAAAAAACTTAAAAAAGCAGCTGCAAAGGTTAAAGATTTACATCAAGCCACGGGTGTTTAAAAATACTGTCTTGGAAGCCCAGACCAGCTGTATTCTATGTTTTAAGAAAAGTGGAAGGAAGTCCAAAAAACTGCCAGCATGGTTTAAAGGTGAGGTCAGATAGGCTGTTGTAACCAAAAAAAGCATCTTTCAGGAAATGGAAAAAAGGAGCCAAATGATGAAACTTGAAACATAAGTACTGGCAAGTTAGAAGCAAGGCACTGATAAGGCCAGCAAAGAGGGCGCTTGAAAAAAAAACTTGCCGTGGAAGCAAAGACACAACTTTTTCAAGTACATTCATCGCAAAAAACCTTTGAGAGAGTCAGTTGGACATTAGGTGATAGAGGGGTAAAAGGGGCCCTAAGAGGGGACAAGGCCATAGCGGAGAGACTGAATGATTTCTTTGCTTCAGTCCTTAGTGAAGATGATGTAGGGAAGTTACCCATGACTGAGACGGTATTTAAAGGTGATGCATTGGAAGAATTAAGAGACATATCGATAATCCGGGAAGATGTATTACAAATATTTGATAAACTAAAGAGTAGCAAATCACCAGGACTGGAGTATATCATCCGAGGGTGTTGAAAGAACTAAAATATGAGTTTGCAGACCTACTATTAGTAATCTGTAAACTATCATTAAAATCATCTGTAATACCTAAAGATTGGCGAATGGCCAATGTAGTACCAATTTTTCAAAAGGGTTCCAGGGGTGATCCGGGAAACTACAGACTGATGAGTCTGATGTCAGTACTGCTAAATATCACCAACCCACAGTGAAACAACTAAAATATCAAAAAATCAAGAATCACTGTATCATCACCTCCCAGTATTTATTTATTTATTTATTTTTGTTGAAGCTAAGCTGTAGGAGGAATAGCACTGTTATCTATCCCACACCAGACAGCTAGCTGCCTTTTTTTCTATATGTGGTCCTGTGGCACCAATCAATAATTTTTAACAATATAAAATTTTTCACTTAGCTTAATTCTCTCAATGATATCTTTGTAGTTCCGTCACTCTAAAAGGAAAACCATTAGCATGACGCGCGCGTTTCGAGCCATAGGCCCTGTATCAAATGCTGAATTTTTCTCTATTCAGGTAACGGAATCCCAAAAAAACGCCGTCCTTGCGGCTGAGGTACACGTCTCTCCTCTACGGGTGCAGCAACCAAATTTGCAGATTTTAAACAGGAGCCCAACCAATGAGAAAAGGGGGTACCCCACGTGAAGGGGAATCCCTATTCTGATTGGTAACTTTGTAATAACGTCAGACAATAGAATGCCATTCAACTTCTCGATTTAATCCCTCAGGTTCAACTGAATTTAATTGAAAAATCCATCTTTGTTCTAATAATTGTAATCGATGAAGTCGATCTCCCCCTCTAGGGTCTTCTGGAATATGGTCTATTACTGACCACTGAAGATCTTCAAACTGATGATTCAACATTAAACAATGTGATACTATCGGCGCTGTCAATACTTTGTTACGTAAACGGGAGGCATGTTCCATTAAACGTATTTTAACTGATCGACTTGTCCTACCTATATAGAGCAAAGAGCATGGACATATTAATACGTAGACTACATAACATGATAGACAGTTCGTATCCCATCTTCTCAGAAAAATATGTTGTCTTCGGATGAATCCACTGAGTTCCCGTCATAGAAGTCACACAGAATTTACACGATCCACATATCGAATGACCAGTTGACATAATCGGTCGATTAATTCTGTCAGACGTTAATGTAGTCTTCATTAGCATATCACCCAAATTTCGCCCTCTAGCAAACGCTATTCTTAGAGGTTTATTAAAACATTCTAATAGTTGTAATGTAGACCAATGTTTTAAAATTCTTAAGACTGCTGAACTACCTTCAGTAAATGGGAGGACCCCTACAATTGGATCCTCTGAATTTTGACTGGTACCTACATAATGGGGATCTAACAACCATTCACGGTGTACAAATCGTGCTCTTCACATTGCCCTTCGTATTATTGTGGAAGGATATCCCCGGTCTGCCAACCGGCGGCTTAATTCATTAGCATGGACCATATAATCCTCAAGTGTAACACAGTTGCGTCGAAGTCGAAGAAATTGACCAAAGGGTAAACCTCTTTTGAGAGGTCCTGGATGGTAACTATGGAAATGCAATAAACTGTTCCGTTGAACGGTTTTACGATATAAAGTGGTATGGAGATGCCCATCAGATATAGTAATTTGAAGATCTAAAAATTCTATAGTAGTAGGATGAATATGTGCTGTAAATTGAATATTAGTCCTTAAAGTGTTAAGCCAGAGTAAGAACTCTGCAAGAGATGACGAGTCCGAGGTCCAAATAAAAAATACATCATCCAAGAATCTTTTCCAAAAAAGAACATTAGAAAAACCTGGTGCCTGTTGTATTTGGGATGCTTCCATATGGCCCATGTATAAAGTGGCGATCGAGGGGGCACTTTTTCCTTTTACAGTTGATTGAGCTGGTATTAACAAAAAATTATTTTTTATCGGGGGGAGTTTACTATCAGCAAATTTCTGGAATTGCGATGGGGGCCACTAGTGCCCCCTCGATCGCCACTTTATACATGGGCCATATGGAAGCATCCCAAATACAACAGGCACCAGGTTTTTCCAATGTTCTTTTTTGGAAAAGATTCTTGGATGATGTATTTTTTATTTGGACCTCGGACTCGTCATCTCTTGCAGAGTTCTTACTCTGGCTTAACACTTTAAGGACTAATATTCAATTTACAGCACATATTCATCCTACTACTATAGAATTTTTAGATCTTCAAATTACTATATCTGATGGGCATCTCCATACCACTTTATATCGTAAAACCGTTCAACGGAACAGTTTATTGCATTTCCATAGTTACCATCCAGGACCTCTCAAAAGAGGTTTACCCTTTGGTCAATTTCTTCGACTTCGACGCAACTGTGTTACGCTTGAGGATTATATGGTCCATGCTAATGAATTAAGCCACCGGTTGGCAGACCGGGGATATCCTTCCACAATAATACGAAGGGCAATGCGAAGAGCACGATTTGTACACCGTGAATGGTTGTTAGATCCCCATTATGTAGGTACCAGTCAAAATTCAGAGGATCCAATTGTAGGGGTCCTCCCATTTACTGAAGGTAGTTCAGCAGTCTTACGAATTTTAAAACATTGGTCTACATTACAACTATTAGAATGTTTTAATAAACCTCTAAGAATAGCGTTTGCTAGAGGGCGAAATTTGGGTGATATGCTAATGAAGACTACATTAACGTCTGACAGAATTAATCGACCGATTATGTCAACTGGTCATTCGATATGTGGATCGTGTAAATTCTGTGTGACTTCTATGACGGGAACTCGGTGGATTCATCCGAAGACAACATATTTTTCTGAGAAGATGGGATACGAACTGTCTATCATGTTATGTAGTCTACGTATTAATATGTCCATGCTCTTTGCTCTATATAGGTAGGACAAGTCGATCAGTTAAAATACGTTTAATGGAACATGCCTCCCGTTTACGTAACAAAGTATTGACAGCGCCGATAGTATCACATTGTTTAATGTTGAATCATCAGTTTGAAGATCTTCAGTGGTCAGTAATAGACCATATTCCAGAAGACCCTAGAGGGGGAGATCGACTTCATCGATTACAATTATTAGAACAAAGATGGATTTTTCAATTAAATTCAGTTGAACCTGAGGGATTAAATCGAGAAGTTGAATGGCATTCTATTGTCTGACGTTATTACAAAGTTACCAATCAGAATAGGGATTCCCCTTCACGTGGGGTACCCCCTTTTCTCATTGTTTGGGCTCCTGTTTAAAATCTGCAAATTTGGTTGCTGCACCCGTAGAGGAGAGACGTGTACCTCAGCCGCAAGGACGGCGTTTTTTTGGGATTCCGTTACCTGAATAGAGAAAAATTCAGCATTTGATACAGGGCCTATGGCTCGAAACGCGCGCGTCATGCTAATGGTTTTCCTTTTAGAGTGACGGAACTACAAAGATATCATTGAGAGAATTAAGCTAAATGAAAAATTTTATATTGTTAAAAATTATTGATTGGTGCCACAGGACCACATATAGAAAAAAAGGCAGCTAGCTGTCTGGTGTGGGATAGATAACAGTGCTATTCCTCCTACAGCTTAGCTTCGACAAAAAAAATATAAATACTGGGAGGTGATGATACAGTGATTCTTGATTTTTTGAGGTCAGTACTGAGCAAGATGGTAGAAACCCTTATAGAAAATAAAATTGCTAAACAGTCATGGTTTAATGGGAGAAAGCCAACATAGCTTTAGCCAAGGAAAGTCTTATCTTATGTTATATTTTTTTGAAGGTGTGAATAAACAGGTAGACAAAGGTGGGACGGTCAATATAGTGTATCTGGATTTTCAGAAAGCCTTTGACAAGGTCCCTCATAAGAGGCTCTTGACGAAATTAAAAAGTCATGGGATTGGTGGCAGTGTACTATTGTGAATCAGGAACTGGGTTAAAAGATAGAAAGCAGAGAGTAGGGCTAAATGGTCAATTTCCCCAATGGAGAAAGCTGAATAGTGGAGTACTCCAGAGATCTGTGCAGAGTCTGCTGCTTTTTAACATATTCATAAATGACCTGGAAATGGGAACAAGCGAGGTAATCAAATTTGAGGAAGACACACAATTATTCAAAGTTGACAAAAACCTAAGAGGATTGGGAAAAATTGCAAGAGGACCTTGATAAATTGGAAGACTGAACGCTCAAATGGCAGATGAAATTTAATGTGGGCAAGTGCAAAGTTATGCACCTAGGAAAGTACAACTGAAACTATGATTACACATTAGGAACCACCGCTCAGGAAAACAATTTACGCGTCATCGTGGATAACACGTTAAAACCCTCCACCCGGTGTGCAGCGGCAGCCAAGGCGGCAAATAGAATGCTAGGAATAAGGAAAGGAATGGAGAATAAAACAAAGGATATTATAATGCCTATATATCTTTCCATGATACAACTGCACCTTGAATATTGTGTTCAATTCTGGTCGCCATATCTTAAAAAGGATATAGTGGAATCAGAAAAAGTACAGAGAAGAGCCACCAAAATGGTGAAAGGGATGGAAGGATACCCCTATGAAGAGAGGCTTAAAAGGTTAGGGCTCTTCAACCTGGAAAAAAAAAAGAGATGGCTGAGGGGAGATTTGATAGAGATCTAAAAATTAACGAATGGAGTAAAACGGATAAACATAAATCGATTGTTTATGACATCAAAAAGTAGAAAAACTAAGGAACATGCAATGGAAGCTACAGTGTAACCCATTTAAGACTAATAAGAGAAAATATTTTTTCACTCAATGCGTAATCAAACCCTGGAATTCGTTATCAGAGGATGTAGTAAACGTTGTTAGTGTAGCTGGGTTTAAAAAGGTTTGGAGAAGTTTCTGGAGGAAAGGTCCATAAACTATTATTAAAAAAGACCTGGGAAATCCACTGTTTGCCCCAGTACAAGCATTGTGGAACCTGTGTGTCTTTGTGGGAAACTGTTAGGTACTTGTGGCCTGGATTGACAACTGTTGGAAACAGGATACTGGGCTTGATGGACTTTGGTCTGACACAGTATGGCATCTCTTATGTTCTTAATGCAATCTCAAAGAACCCTTTTTCCCCCCCAGAGAGAAACTTCTCACTGGCAGCATCTTGATGTTTACTCAAGGCTATTTGAAGATCTACAGTTTTTTCAAGACAGTGGGTAGTAAAGTATGAATAATAAAGTAATAAATCCATATAAATACAAACCATAAATCTGAAGTGTTATTTCTTTTGTAAAGTGGAGGAGGGATCCAGCTAGCATAGTTGCTTACCTGTAACATGGGTTCTCCCATAGACAGAGGGGTATGCAGCTACACTCCCAAGTTGAAGCTCTGACTGAGCCGAGTTACCCGGATCTCCCTTAGCTCAGAGACGTCTTTGGATCTCTCTTAGCATGTGTGCCTGCTTCTTGCCAGTTTGCCCCTAGAGACGTCAGTTCAATAACATAGCAATCTATGACAGTGTCTATATGGAGGTGTGCTGATGCTACTAGGAGAGGTCGTTGCATGACTCCATTAGGGTTTTTTCTTGGTTTTATTTTGGCTTTGTTGTCGAGGGGATGGCAGGAGAGTGAGTGTGGCTGCATCCCCCTGCTGTCTACGGAGAACCCATTACAAATAAGCAATTGCACTTTCTCTGAAGACAAGCAGGGGGATGCAGGCACACTCCAAAGTGAGTCCAGAGCTGAGGGCCGCCTCCTAAAGTTGCTGCATCTGTGATCATCTGGGTTTCTTTTGGCTGGTGGTCCACGCGTGTGGAAGAGAGGTGGATGATTAAGTTGCAAAGAGGTTGCGGACGATTGCCTGCCCAAGGCAAAGTCTCAAGTAGAAGAACCGTCCAAACTGTAATGAAGGTGGGAATGGAAGTCCAGGTAGCTGCTCTACAAATTTCTTGGGTGGAGATGGACGCTAGACTGGTGATGGTTGCAGCTGTGGCTCTGAGGGCCGATGAGTCCTGGGGATGGGATGCCTGCCTGGCCATAGCAGAATGCGATTCAGTCAGTTATCCAAGATAAGATAGTCTGTTTAAAGGCAGGTTGGCCCGGGTTACTGTAGTTAAACATGACAAATAGCTGAGAAGACTAGCGATGTTCGCTCGTGTGATGCAGGTAATATAAGAGCCTGCTTATAGTCGAGGGAGTGAAGCACTTCCTCTGGGGGGAGCCTTTCAGGACAGACAGAAAGCAAGCAGGCAAAATAAGAGGTTTATTGAGATGAAAATCTGTTACAACTTTTGGACAGAATTTGGAATGGTTCCTGAGAATGACCTGGTCGTTAAGAAATTGCAGACAAGGAGGGTAGTGAATGAGAGCATGGAGTTTGCCAATCCTTCTGACAGACGTGACAGCTATGAGGAAGACTGTCTTTCATGCGACTTAATTGAGAGGAGCGGATGTAAGTTGTTTGAAAGGTGCCCACATAAATCTAGAAAGTACAATATTCAGGTCCCAAGTCAGTATGGGAGGATGGACCAGAGGTTTAGTGGGCAGAAGTCCTTTCATAAAACAAATCACTAGTGGATGCACTGAAACAGGCTTGCCCTCAACGGGAACACGGGAGGCTGCCATTGCAGAAAGATGATAGCAGATTGAGCTGGTTTGAAGGCTAGAGTTAGACAGGTGGAGGAGGTAGGACAACGCTTGCTCTATAGAACAGTATATGGCATCTTACTGATGGGATAATGCCCAGTTTGAAAACAGGGACCATTTGCATCAGTAAGAGTGGAGGACTTCTGAGATGTTAGATAACTGCTCATACCTCTGCAGACAGGGAACAGACATGTGTCAGATCCCCTGAAGCTTCCAATCCATAAGGGAGACTCTCCTGATGTTGGGGTACAACAGTAACCCATGGAGGGATTGATGAGTTCCCAGGGGTATTGGTGGTACCTGAAGTAGGGCCAGGAGATACGGAAACCAGGTCTGACAGGGCCACTGACAGAGGCCTTGACGTGTCTGATCTCAAGTAAGACACTGGTGATGAGCTGGAACAGTGGAAAAGTATGCAGCAGTCCTCGGGACCAGTCCACTGCAAAGGCATTGTGAATTCACTGTTGCTGGCTCGGCCAAAGGGAGCAGAAGACAGGGCACTTGGCATTTTTGTTGGATGCAAAGAGATCAACCTCTGGCATACCCCAGGCACTGAAAATGGGCTGTAAGGCCTTTGGGTAAAGGGACCACTTGTGTGGATCGAGCTGGTGGCTGAGGGCATCAGTCAGCTGATTGAGCACTCCGGGCAAGTATGTAGCTCAGAGGGACGTACCACTGGAAAGAACAAAAGTCCATAGGTGGGTCACCTTGCAGAAGACTTGAAGCAATCTGGAGCCCCTTGCTTGTTGATGTAAAACATGGAGACTTGGTGGTCAATTTGCACCAGGATGAGCTTGTGCTGGGCCCAGTGCCAGAAAAGCTTAGTTACTCACCTGTAGCAGGTTCTCCAGGGACAGAGGGAATCAATCCTCACATATGGGTGACATCGGCGCCAACTGAGCCCTCATGGAAATTGCATCCCCCCAGCTTTCAAAGAAAGTCTTTGAGAGATGCCACCAAGCATGTGTGGTCCCCTTCCCGCCCAAGGGTGCCATCTTGCTCAGTCAGATGACAGCTTGAGCCGACAAAAGAAGATGGCAAAATACAGAACTCCACAGGGAGGGTTGTGAGAACAGATTCCTGCTGTCCCTGGAGAACATCTGTTAAAGGTAAGTAACTACACTTTCTCCAGGAACAAGCAGGAAGTCAGTCCTCACACATGAGGCTCCCTAGCTACAAGCTACTGGGAACCTGTAGAAAAAAACACAACCAAGCCATGAGCAGCCAAAAGAGAGTCCGATGAGAGACTCTAAGGACCCCAGGGTCCAGGGGAAAACCATCACTCCGGTAGCTTGAACACAGAAAGGCTGGAGGGTAGGAGTTGCCTAGACCCCAAAGAGATTACAGAGTATGGCCTGGCCGAAGGTGCTATCTCGTTGGGACTCCCTCTCCAGGTAATAGTGAGCTGCAAAGGTGTGGACTGAGAACCAGGTGGCGGCCCAGCATATATCTGCCATAGGGAGAAAGCGCAAGCTGGCTTCTGAGGTCGCCCTAGCCCTGATGTGTGTCATGACCCGGCCCGCCGAGAGCCCAGTCTGATGTGTACACCACACTGAGAATCTGCGCCACTTGAAGGCATAGGCCCATCTCATGGTGTTCTTACGAGAGGCCAGGAGGACCTCCTCTACCTCCTTTGGGAGGTTGAAGGGGGCCAAGGCTACCTGTTCAGCAGCCATGCTGTTAATGTCAAGCACCCCAGGTTGGGATGGAGAAGGGAGCCCTCCTCCTGAGTAAGTAGCCTCGGGGCATTCCTCCGAGGGACCAGGAGCTCTGTCAAGAGGCAAAGCAGAACCTTGAAGATGGTCTGGGCAATTAGTGGCATGGGAGGAAAGGCATAAAGAAGGCCCTCTGACCACGAGATGAGGAAGGTGTCTACCAGTACAGGTGCGGCTGGCGACAGCAGAAGCGGGGCAACTGAGCACTGGTCGGGCTGGCAAAGAGATCTAGACTCTGGGTACCCCAGAGCCATTGTACCACTCTGGGGGTCTAGTCACCATAAGGGCAGCTGGAGAGCCTACTCAGCCCGTCTGCTACAGCATTGTCCTGGTCCGGAAGATACACCGCTCTGAGGAGCATTCCTTGGCTGATCACCTATGAGCAGAGGACTACTACCTCCTGGCAGAGGTGGTAAGACCCTATCCCCCCTTGCTTGTTCAGGTAGAACATCGCGACCTGGTTTGCACCAGCACTGACTGGTGCTGCAGTTGGTGGTGAAAGGCCCCGATCGCCAGAAAAATGGCCCTGAGCTCCAGCAGATTGATCTGCTGCTAGCTGTCCACTAGGTCTTTGTTATTAAGTATATCTTAATATGTATACTTTAGAGGAAAGGCAGGATAGAGGAGATATGATAGAGTTGTTTAAATATCTCCATCTTAATAGGTCAAAAACTTCAGAGTAATGTAACTGTTAAGCCACTTCAAACGCAATTACTCCAATAGAGAAATATTCCCTTGATAAATTCTCCTTAGAAAACTTATTCACAAAGATTTTTTTCGAACCGGGTCTCAGACTATTGAGGAGATGTTTGTGATACACAATCACTTATTACTCCTTATTTGCATCAACGACCCATTTTTATATTATATTTTTGATTCAAATAGTTTCTCAAAATGATTTCACAAAACTTTCTAATAACTTTTCCAGATAACCAATAAAATATTATAAAAGTCAGGCTTATCTTTTCATTGGTGTCCCAACGCCAGACTTGGCGCCACTGCGTTTCACATTGAATTTGTTTCTTCAGGGGTATATAAACCGACTTAGAATATCGGCAATTTCTGGAAAAACGTTCGTTGGATGGCTGAATGCTAGGGAGGCCACGATACAGTTTACCAGCACCTGTAGCCAAATTAAAATAACTTTTTTGGACGTGGAAGTGCAGAAGGGAGCTACAGTGTGGATTACTAATGTTTTTTGTAAGCCAACCGATCGTAATGCTTTGCTACACTACGATAGTCTACACCCTCTGAGATTGAAAGACAGCTTGCCGTTCTCCCAATTCCTCCGTTATAGGAGGAACTGCACAGATATTCATCAATTCAAACAGCAAGCGGGCTGCCTGAAGGAGAAGTTCTTACAACGAGGCTACCCTAAACACATAATAGAAGTGGCATATAAACGTGCTCTATTCAACCATCGTGAGTTGCTGTTAAAACCAAGATTTACCAATGTGTCAAAAAAAGATGAATCTACCATTAATTTAGTCACTCAATTTTCAACACATAGTAGGGGTATTAAAAATATTCTTCAAAAATATACGAATGTCATTCAGAGTATCCCGGCATTAAAGGAGAAACAAATTAGATGCGTATGGACTCGCAATAGAAATTTGAAGGAAATGCTATGCCCCACGGTCCTTAACTCGCCAATTAGAGTGGATTCAGTTGTACCAACAGGACATTCACGATGTGGAGAGTGTTCAATGTGTGAATCTAATGAAGCAATAACCTCCTTCGAATATCATAGGAAACATTACCATTTACGACATACAACTAATTGCCATACCACACAAGTAGTTTATGCTATACGTTGCCCGTGTCGACTTTTATACATTGGCAAGACTATGCGTCCTTTTAAGGTTCGATTAGCAGAACACAAAAGTAGAATAAAGTGTAAATCTTTAACAGCTCCAATTGTAGAGCATTGTCTTTTACATCATCACACTTTTGCTGACCTACGGTGTTTCTGTATTGATAGAGTATACAAAGGCGCAGGAGGCAAAACTTTAGATCAAACTTTAATTCTTCGAGAGCAACGATGGATATATACCCTACAGACAGTAACCCCAGAAGGTTTAAATGCCCAAATTGACTGGAATTTGTGCATGTAGCCATTATCTCTTAATAAAGATCAAAGGTGAAATGGTGCTCATTGATTATAGTATTTAAGAGAGGCTCTTATTTTCTAACCCGCATGCGCGGCGTTTGTGTCCAGGGAGACATCTGATCTGGGTTGAAGCAGTTGGTAAGTCATGTACAGCTGCCTTCTGAATTTTACAACAAATGATATATAATCTTTTCTAATCTTTTTTAAACTGACAGTTTTAAAGAAGATGTTTCCGTTTTTCCAGAAATTGCCGATATTCTAAGTCGGTTTATATACCCCTGAAGAAACAAATTCAATGTGAAACGCAGTGGCGCCAAGTCTGGCGTTGGGACATCAATGAAAAGATAAGCCTGACTTTTATAATATTTTATTGGTTATCTGGAAAAGTTATTAGAAAGTTTTGTGAAATCATTTTGAGAAACTATTTGAATCAAAAAATATAATATAAAAATGGGTCGTTGATGCAAATAAGGAGTAATAAGTGATTGTGTATCACAAACATCTCCTCAATAGTCTGAGACCCGGTTCGAAAAAAATCTTTGTGAATAAGTTTTCTAAGGAGAATTTATCAAGGGAATATTTCTCTATTGGAGTAAATATCTCCATGGCATAACTGCACAGGAGGAGAGTCTCTTACGAATGAAAGCAAGCTCTGCTACGATATGACATAGGAAGAGGGTGAAAGGGCAGTAATATGTGGAAATTTTTTTTTTTTTTTTTTTTTTTTTTTTTTTTACAGAAAGAGTGGTAGATGTGTGGAATAGTCTACCATTGGAGGTGGTAGAGATGAGGACAGTATCTGAATTCAAAAAAGCATGGGACAAACACAGAGGATCTCTAAAGATAAAAGGGCGACTATTGTAGTTGATATGGAAGGGCAGACTAGATTGAAACATGTCAGAAAAAGACCATATGGCTAATGTTTCTAAGGTCGGTCTGATTTCACTTTCCATATCATCCCTCCAGTCCAATTCAAATGCAAGGGATATGCCAGAGCAGTACTAATAACGGGAGGGACCCGTAAGCCCAGCCCTCAGCACACGCACCGCAAACCGCGTGTCAGACCATGTCTGAATATCCAAACAGTAATGTCATATGAAAGTATGACGGGTGGACCATGTTGCAGCCTTACAAATGTCCACAGGTGGAATAAGACCAAATTTCACCCAGGAAGCCATCTGAACCTTAGTCAAATGAGCCCGCAAGCCAACCAGAACAGGACACTGCTTAAGATGATATCATGACATTATAGCTTCTTTGATACACCTGGCAATAGAAGCTTTAGAAGCCACCTCTCCTCTCCAGGGACCCCCAAAAAGTTGATCCGATTTCCTGAAAGATTCAGTGCGCTGAAGATAGATGGAGAACTCTTTGGATATCCAATAAACATGGTTGCGAACCATCCGAGGAGATGGCTGATTCGGAAACACAGGTAGAGTGACAGACTGATTAAGATGGAACTGTGACAGCACTTTAGGCAAAAAGGAAGGGTATTGGGTGTTCCCAGTGAATGCCACCCCTCTGTATCTAAACTATATTATTTACCAACTGGTCCGAGATCTTCAAGGACTGGGGTTATCCCAGGGGTACAACAGGCAGACTCATTGGACGTCTCGGCTATTTTAGAGATGTCCAGTGAGGAAGCCTGTAGTCTGGCTACTCTTTTGTTAACTTTCACATTGTCTCATGATAGGGATTGTTTTTTGATGTTTAGGGCCTTTGAGTTGGGGGTCTTCCCAGATTTGAGTTGGGAGACTCAGAAAAAGAAGCGCAAGTTCCTCCTTTTGCATCCGGGAGTCCAGCAGCTGGAGGGTCAATTCTTTTTAAAATTTCCATGTAAATGCACTGTGAAATTGCAGTTTTTCCTATTTTTTTTTACCCTGCCCAGCTGTTGGTGTTTCTAAGTGCCCAGAGGTCCAACAGATGTAGCTATTACTGCTGATGGATAATGAACTGCTAAGTGGGCCTTACAATGCTTATAATAACCAAAACTAAGAGGAAATACATTTATATGCTTACCCCCACCCCCCTCATATTGTGGGCTAGTTTAGAGGGTGGCCTTTTGATTTTTGCATTTCCTCATTGCCTGTCTAGGACAGCTTTCTTTCTTTGAGTAGCAATTGCTTGACTAGCTCTTTTTTTCCTGTAAAGTGTATATGTATGTTTGGTTTCATTGTAAATGCATATATATATATATATATATATATATATATATATATATATATATAAAAGGAAGAAACTGGATGCAGAACCATCTTTTCTTTGGAAATTAGCAGAAAAGGTTCTAGACAGGAAAGGGCTTATAGCTCCAAGATTCGCTGTGCCGTGCCGAGCATACAGCCACTAGAAAAACGACCTTTAAAGTAAGATCTTTTATGGTAGAATGACCCAGCAGCTCAAAAGGAGAATATGCATGGACAGAGAGCATAAGGTTTAAATACCATGGAGGAACCACAGGATGCACCGGTGGACCAAGCTGTCTCATGGCTTTAAGATAGCGGGAATCATCAGGATGAGGAGCAAGAGAATAGTCTTGAATCTTACCTCGATAACAAGTTAATGCTACAAACCTATACTCACAAAGAGCTGAGCGCAAGACCCTTTTCCAACCCTGCTTGCAGAAAAGCCAAGGTATCTGGAAGAGATGCTATAAAAGTCGAAAACTCCTTTCTTCACAACACTCAAAGATACACCAAATGTGTATATAAGATAAAGCTGTGGATCGCTTATGAGCTCGAAGCAAAGTAGCTATGACTGGAGCTGAATAAACTCTCTTTCTCAACTTAGCCTTCTCAAGAACCAAGCGAGAACAGAGTGACATTTGGCATCAGAATTGGCCCCTGAACCCGAAGATTGTCCTTCAGTGGCAGTCGCCAAGGACTGTTTGCCATCAAGAGAACTAGATCCATATATCATGGCCTCAGATGCCAATCTGGAGCAATCAGGATTACTTAATCCCTGGTGCACTCCTATCCTCTGAATTACTCGACCGATTAAGGCCCAAGGAGGAAATAGAATAGTCCTTCGCTTGGCCACTGCTGAGCGAGTACATTGAGACCTTCAGACATCTGCTCTCACCTGTGACTGATGAAGCGCTGAACCTGGGCATTGGCTCCATATGTCAACAGATCCATCACTGGCAGACCCCAGTAATGGATTATATTCAAAACACTGAACCTCCAATGTCCACTCGCCAGAATCCAATTGATAGTGACTGATAAAGTTGGACTGTGCGTTTTGTTTTCCTGCTACATGAGCTGCTGATAGTGTTAGTAAATGCGCTTCCACCCAGCAAAGCAGAGACGACACTTCGTTTGCGAGAAAAGGACTGCTCGGGCCCCCCTGACAATTAGATGTAAGCCACAGTAGTTGTGTCTTGAGCCAGATGTGGGGAAGAAACGCTTGGAGTGCCAGAAAAACTGCTTGCCTCGCCAACCTGTTGATGGACCAAGTGCTCGTCTCGTGAGCTCACTGACCCTGCTCACAGACGCTCCCGGCACCATCATCAGCTCTCCCCTCCGGGGATCGAGCCTCCAGCAGACGAGAACCGGCCATCTTGGCGTGCTGCCCAATCGGGGCAGACGCCCAGCATTTAAAAGAGCAGTGCTATCGGGCGCTGTTAGGAGACGCTCCCGGCACCATCATCAGCTCTCCCCTCCGAGGATCGAGCCTCCAGCAGACGAGAACTGGCCATCTTGGCATGCTGCCCAATCGGGGCAGACGCCCAGCATTTAAAAGAGCAGTGCTATTGGGCGTGCCTGCGCCTGAGGGCCTCGCCAGAGGGCCCTTAGGCGGCGGCCCCAATCTAGCTGCCCAGCACACAATCCTGCAACAGAAGTTTGAGCTCCCCCCCCCCCCACTCAGCAGACCTCGTCCATTTGCAGTCACCTCCAGCAGCAGCTACAGTGTAAGCTACACCAAGACCAGCCTGCCCTTAACTGAGAGCCCTCCTACTCCATCGTCGACGAACTCCTAATGTTCAATTTCACTACAACCCGAACTGAGACCAAGTTACATTGTCATAGTTGATGTCAGATACTTTGCATGACCGTGAACTGAAGACTCACCCGATGATCACTCTACATGAGGTCCAGGCACCCCCCATGCACCTATCAAACTAGAGTCTCATAGGCCCTACAGCAGCAACACGGACTAATTCTAGCTGTGAACTCATTCCAGCTCCAAAGTAAGCAACTCTTTTCACCCTGATACTGTTTATACACATTGTTGTCTTATGTTCCAAACTAATAGCTGTGATTTTCCTCATGTCATTATAATATAACTGCTCAATGCTACACTGTTACAACTTGTGCTTATGTGTCTTATGTTCCAAACCAATAGCTGTGATTTTCCTCAGGTCAATATAATATAACTGCTCAATGCTACACTGTTACAACTTGTGCTACAAAGGTATCTAACTACTGTGATATTTACCGATACTTATATAACTCCTCTGAACAGACGCTTATTCCAGTTCTATTGCTGTCCCTGCCTTTCCCCCACTCACACATTATCCCTTATTCCATAGCCTATATTGCCCACCATATTTCTAACCTATCCCAGAATGGCTCTTCCTAAGTCATGCTCATTTAAGCTATGGTCAACTCTCATTATACTATACATCACCTTGCTTACCTTCCCTTATGCTCTAATTCCGACTCATAGCGCCCCCATCCCAATAATCCACTCCCTCAGACACAAGCACACCCCACCACATCTCTCCCATGCTCATTATAATCCCCACTACCGCACTTGTAAACTCAAACCAATTAGTGTAAATCCTAACCTTAAACCCAATTCTCCCTCTGACCTCCCCCATCCCCCCCTCAAATGTGCCCTACTCAATGTTCGCTCAGCTAGAAATAAGATCCCCTTAATTGCTGACCTTATATCCGATTATGACCTTGATATACTTTGCCTCACCGAAACTTGGTTCCAAGACTCCGACATGGTCCTAATAAACCAACTATGCCCCAAGCATACTCAATCAACGTATGCAACAGAACAAATGGCAGAGGAGGAGGTGTAGCTGTTATATCAAGATCCCACTTATAACTCTCTACAGTCGAATCCACCTCTACCTCAGGCATGGATTCCATTAGAGTCTCCAACACTACTCTCTCTCTCCACCTTTTATACAGAGCACCCCTAACTGACTCAACTGATCTCTCCACGATCCTAGATACAGCCTGCTCCCCCCAACCTGCCTCACGCCCTCTTATAATCTTAGGTGACCTAAACTTACACTCTATAACTCCAAAACAATCTTCTACATTTCTCCAGGCAATGAACGCTCTCCACTTCACACAAATACTTGAACAACCTACACACTCCAAAGGAAATATCCTTGATCTAATATTTATCAAACACTCATTATCCTCCAATCAGGTCCTACACACTATTCAACCCATACCCTGGTCGGATCACGCTCTCCTCCTCTTCTCCGTCCCCTACTCCACTCACAGAAACAACTGCCTACCCATCCTCAACATACCCGTAAATTTAAACAATTCAACGTAGCCAACTTTCTAGAGCAAATAATCCCATCTCTTGATCTACTAAATAGTATGAGCCTGAACCAAGAGTCCCACATCTCTAAATGGAATGAAATCTTATCTACAGCCTCTCTACTCCCACCTAAACAATTTCCTCAAAAGCACCGCAGAAGAGCCCCCTGGTTTTCTACAAACCTGAGAAACCTCAAAAGAGAGCCTAGACGTCTAGAACGTAAATGGAGATGCTCTCGAGACCCTAACGCACATATCGCCTACACAAATAAACTCCAAGCCTACTGCTCTGAAACCCTCAACCATAAAAGAGAATATAATGAAAATATCATCCAACGGTCACTTAATAAACCCAGAGAGCTATTCTCCATTGCCAAATCCTTAATAAATGAACCCCTACATCAGGACCAGCCACAAAAAATATCTGCACAAACTATAGCTAACCACCTTATCTCTAAATTCCTCCCGCCCACCTCAACCAATAACCCCCAACCTATTGCTGACTGCAGCTCCCAATTGCATGAGCCTACCCGCTTAAACACATGGAATGAATTTGATCCCCTCACACTAGATAACGTAACTAATGTTATCAAAGATCTAAATGCCTCTACCTCTGCCCTTGACCCTTGCCCTGTCCCCTGGATCAAATCTACTAGAAGTTCCATCATCCCCTACATTCTACATATTGTACAATCCTCCCTCCTGACAGGTTCTGTACCACCTCCTCTTAAGTGTGCCACGATCTGTCCAATCCTAAAAGGATCCAAACTTGACCCCACTTCCTCTACTTCCTACAGACCCATCTCTAGTATCCCCTTCCTTGCAAAGATAACCGAGAAGCTAGTCCAAACCCAACTTCAGAACTATATTGATGATCACTCTCCCCTCGATTTATTCCAACATGGTTTCAAAAGGAACCATGGAGTTGAAACCCTTACCTCCCTACTAGATTCCTTGTACCTTCACACCCAGAATCCTACCCAAGGATGCCTACTTATATTCCTTGACTTATCCGCTGCTTTCGACTCCCTTCCCCACCATCAACTCCTAAACAGACTCCATGATATAGGACTGAGAGGCACAACCCTAAGCTGGTTCCGCTCCTACTTAGATAACAGAACACAACAGGTCCGTATTGGAAATGATACTTCCCTTCCATTTATCCTAAAACAAGGTGTCCCCCAAGGATCTAGTCTATCAGCTCTACTATTTAACATCTTCCTTCAACCTGTCTGCAAGATTTTCCAAAGCTATGGAATTCAGTACCAATTATATGCGGATGATATGATGTGCTTTGCCCCATTTAACCTTATAAACCCCAATTTTACTAAGCTAAGTGAATGCCTAGCTAGCCTAAAATCTTGGCTCTCCCAGCACAACCTCCTAATTAATCAATCCAAAACTGAGGTTCTTCAAGTATTTTCCAATGCCACATACACCCCTACCTCCAACCCTTACTATTGGCGATCTCTCACTCACTATAAAAAAACAAGTGAAATATCTTGGTATTATCCTTGATCAGAACCTCTCCTTCACTGATCAAATAAAGAGAACCTCTAATACAATATACGCAAAGTTACGTACCCTTCGGAACCTCAAACCTCTCTTAAGCCCTGACTCTTTTCGTACTGTCAGGCCCTTACAATCCCTTCTCTTGATTACTGTAACCTTATCTACCATGGCCTTCCCAAGAACAGCATACAACCGCTCCAACTAGCCCAGAACACAATAGCTCGGCTTATAACCAACAACCCCAGACGAAATCACACCAGTCCTCTATGATCTCCACTGGCTCCCCATTCAATACAGAGTTAAATTCAAGGTACTTAGCCTTACACATAAAATCATCTTCAATGAGTCAGCACCATGCCTCTCCCCACTCCTTCCCTCCATCAATAACGCAAGATCACGCCGCTCCATTACCAAAAACCTACTGACCATCCCAACAAATAAAAGATATAGCAAACAATCTATTAGTAACAGGGCCTTCTCCCTCTATGCCCCATCCTTATGGAATGCCCTTCCTCATGAGCTGCGAAACTGTTCAGACCACTCTGAGTTCCGAAAGAAGTTAAAAACTCATCTCTTCCTCGAACATTTTTCCCTACCACCTTAGTACTTAGCTCTCTGCCTCCACCTCCTCACCCCTGCCTTTTCAAATTCTAATCATGCTACCATGTGGTATTCCTGTATGTACCTATGTAAATAGTTGATCATTATAAATAGTTTCATATTTTCTACATTTTTTACACTTGTATCCTTGTTACTTGTTCTATGTAAACAGTTGAAATATACTGCCATGTAAAGTTTTATGTAAACCGTCTTGAATTGTAGAAAGATGGTATATAAAAATTGTTAAATAAATAAATAAACCACCTGCAAGAGACAATGAGCTCCCCAAGCCATTAGACTGATGCCAGTAGTTATCACAATCCACTGCAAAGGTTCCAAGGGAATCCCTTTCACCAATTTGGTTGGATCAAGCCACCATTTTAAGCTTCTCCTGACTAAAAGAGGACAAGGAAGCTTCTTGAAAAGAGAATGCCTCTGTGGTGACCAACAAGAGAGAAGGGATCTCTGAAGAAGCCTCATATGAGCCTGAGCCTAGGGAAATAAATTCAAGGTCACTGCCATGGTTCCCAGGATTTGAAGGTAATGCCAAGTCAGAGTGCGCATGCAAGAGAACTTGCGGATATGAAATTGCAACTTTGCCCTCTTGCAAGGAAAGAACACGCGACCCACATTTGTATTGAAACGGGCACCTACAGTAGGTATACCAAATCCTGGGTCGGTGTGAGACTGCTCTTGTTCGGGTTGACCACCCAACCTAAACACTGAAGTAAAGAGCACCCAATCTGTCTCCATGGGACTTTTTTGCAAAGACTGCTCTGTTCAACTAGACATCTAGGTAGGGATGAACCAAAATTTCCTCCTGACTAAATGCTGCCGCAACTACTACCATGACCTCTGTAAAAGTCCGAGATGCTGTGGCTAGCCCAAAGGGCAATGCTTGAAATTGGTAATGCCCCATGGGCACCGCAAAACAAAGGTACCTCTGATAGTCCAGTCATATGGGAATATGCAGATGAGTCTTGGCGAGATGTAAGGGCGTCAAGTACTCTTCCTGCCTTACCACCACCATGACCGAAAGCAATGTCTCCATATGGAAGTGAGGAATCCAAAAGGCTCAATTTACATGCTTTAAATCCAGCACAGGACGAAAGGATCCTCTTTCTTGGGAATGATGAAATAGATGAGGTACCAGCCCTGTCTTAAAGGATCAGGTGGTACCTCAACAACCGCCTGAAGTTGAAGCAACATCTCCAAGGTTTCTGCGACCACCCAAGCCTTGACTCGAGCTTTGCAAGGCAACAGTATAAAAGCGTCGAAGAGGGGCCTAGTCAATTCTAGAGCATACCCATCTTGAACCACTCCTAATACCCACTGATTGGTTGTTATTTGGACCCCAGCAGAGTAAAAGGCCTGAAGCCGACCCCTTATGGGCAAAAACTCCGCTTGAGCCCCCCCCCCCCCCATATCATTACTGCTTCTTAGATGTTCTGGCTTCACCAGAATAAAAACCTCTAGACTGTCCTCTGCTACCACGAAAATAATGATCTCCGAAAGAATAATGAGATCTATAAAGAGAGGTAAACCATGCTGAATGAAACCTCCTGAAATACCTGAACTGATCCTGTGCAGGAGCCGTGGTTTTACTCTGCTTAGGTTTTATCTTCTGAAAGTCTGGGCACCTTGGCGTCGCTCAAGTCTTTCACCAGCTTGTCTAGGGCCTCCCCAAAAAGAAGTTTACCTTTGAAAGGGAGTTTACTAAGCTGAGACTTGGAAGAAACATCTGCTGACCAATTTCTCAACCAAAGCAGCCTTCTGGCCAAAACCACCGACTGTGACATGCAAGGTATTTTGGCTGAGGCAGCTAAGATGGAATCTTGCAGATGTTTTCTATGATTTGGTTAGGGCCTCTGCTAAGTCTATAACCAAATCATAGAAAGCTTCTGCAAGATAAGCAGCTCCCAATTCCATCTTAGCTGCCTCAGCCAAAATACCTTGCAGATTTGATTCCAACTCAGGCAGACCCCGAGCCCACCTCAAACAGGCCCTTGCATCATAAGCACCACAAATAGACCCCTGCAAGGCCAATGCATTTATCTCAAATGAGTGCTTTGGTAAAGTCTCCAACTTCCTATCTTGGGCATCTTGTAAGGCTGCACCCACCTTCTACAGGAACGGTTGTCTTCTTAGTAACTGCGGTTACCAATGTGTCAACTTTAGGCAACTTCAACTCATTTTCCTCAGGAGGAATGGGATATAAATAAGCAATAGATTGAGCACCAGACAAGCCAGTCTTGAAGTTCCTACTCAATCATCTCTTTAATTGTCTTGTGAACAGGAAAAGATCTTTGATGCTTACGAGTACCTTGTAATAAGGGATTCTCCAGTTCCTCATCTTTATCAGGAGCTCCATGAGGAATATTAACATTAGAAGCCCCAAAGTGCGTCAACTGACGCAAATGCATCTTCGAAGTTGTATACCAGCGCCACTGCTAGAATCATGTCAATCATGTTCCATCACTTTGTTAGCAAGGTCAAGATGTTCAAATATGTGCATCGAAAATGAATGACAGATGCACCATCTAGCGGGAAAATGAATTTATACCTAGAAGCCCCAAAGTACGTCAATTGACGCACTCAATTGTCCTGGATGCGTCAAGTGACATACTTTGGGGCTTCTAGGTATAAATTCATGTTCCCACTAGGTGGCGCATCTCAATCATTGTTTACAGTTTTACTCCGACATTACAAACACATGATGACATCATGTAATGACGTCACATACTGCACGTATTTAACAAATAAGTAACTTCACATTAGTTCACATCTGCATTTCATGCTAAACGCAGTCGTCGTGATAATGCGTCAATTGACGCACTTTGGGGTTTCTAGGTAAAATTCCTTATGGGGCTTCTAGTGTTAAGTGCACCCAAGGACTGAGCAATCAAAAGCACCAGGTTACTGCCAGATTGATCTGCCCATAATTCAGGACCCTCTAAAGGATCTTCAGAAGCACCGAAGCCTGATTCTCCCTGATCTCAGCATCAACTCTCCATTTAATGGAAGACTGCTGCACCTCAGGAGACAGCACAGAAGGCTGGAGAACCTTAGAAGTTTGCAAAAGCTCTACTGAAGTAGTCTGCACCTGTCTGTTTTAAAACATAAGCTTGGTGCAGCAGAAGCACAAAATCAGGAGTAAAAGGCAAGGGAGTACCCACCAAGGGCTTACGCTACTCTTCCATAGACAAAACAAATGTATGCCTGAGGTATCTTTGGATTGTAACACTGGTCCCAAAGCAAGACGCAGCTCCCCCAAGTCTGACTAGAAAATGGCGCCAATTTCTTCAAAAGCAGTTTCTGTTCTCAGCTGAGGAGAGGGCTGTTCTGTGGGAATCTCTCCCTGAATGTGCTGAAGAACCACCCTTATCTGCGACTGCCCCCTCCAAAACTTTGCCCTCGACAATTCAAGCTTTACAAAGCCCCCCAGAGGAATCCAAAAGATGGCAGGACCCACAGAGAGAGCAAACCGTTCATGCTCCTGGCACAACAAAAAGTAAAGTAAAGAGAAGCATAAAACTATTTCTTGCCTCAAAACTTCAGAAATTGAAGCAAGGGCTGGGAATACCTCTGGTAATGCTCGGGTAAAGTGGCTTTCTGCGGTCTGGCTTTGGAGTGTTACAGCCACTTTAGTTTCATTTGCCTTTTTTTTTTTTTTAATTAAAATAGTAGCAGCGAAGAAAAGTCTCAGAGTCCTTACCAAAAGAGGAACTGGGAAATGCTCCACATAACTAAGCTGCCAGCCTTGCCAGAATAAGTAACGGGGAGGGACCTGTAAACCCAGGTTATGCACCCCACGAAGTTTTTTAAACTAAGCACTGACTTTTGTTCTCCATAAGAGACAGTCCATTTCAAATCCTTGCCACCTGTTCTCACAGAAATTTTTTTTTTATTTCTTCAGTGGTGTCTGGACAGCACAGAGGACTTCATTTGCTGGAGACTGAGAAATACTGGACTGTGGAGATTGGCACAGAGCCCTTAATACTGTGGCATCAAACTTCCTGTGATTCTCAGTCTTCATCCGTTAGCTAGAGGGCATTACCCATGTGTCTGGACTGGACTAGAGGGACAATACGGAAAAAGACTTCAAGCTTTTAGTCTTTCAGGAATGCTTCCAATAATACTGATTGATGAAGGAGCTGTTGATGCTTGAATCTAAGGGCTGGAAGAACTTTGTACTTCAAATCAAGTCGCTGAGAAGAGGTGCTATCCGAAGGGGGAGTTTTCTAAATGGTGGCTTGTAGATCTTGCAGGATCTGAGGAACTGGAAGGGTAAGGACCTCCTTGGGAGTGCTGCAGGCTTTGAGGATGGACCGGAAATCCCTTTTATTTGTTGGTGATTGGGAGTTGTTGAGGGTAAGAGCCTTTGAGATTTTTTGAAGAAATTTGGAGTAGGAGAGATCTTCTATGGGCTCGTAGGCCATGTTCTGGAGGGGGGGGGGGGAAGAGATCCTCACCCACAATGGAATCAATGGGTTCCCAGCAATGGAAATACAAATGTAGGGACCCGCACCTCATCATCAAGAGGCTGGGGAGGGCACCAGTCTATAAGGGGAGATTTAGGAGTGCCCAAGTAGAAGGATATAATCTGGGGTCTGTGGGGCCTCTAGTGGAGGGGCTAACGGTTGTGATACTGCCTGGAGGATGAGAGCGCTATCCTAGACAAACCTCTGAAGAAGAGAGATCAGGGATGAGAGGGGGCCAAGATGCCCTGTGGCTCCTGCGGGGAAGGGGGATTGACAGGGGTCTGAAGCTCTGAAAGCACTAGTGAGGAGGTACGGGGAAGTTTAGTAGGAGGGTCCCCAGAGAGAGAGCTGCCTTGGAAGTCTTGCCCAGTTTGCCTGGGGGCCTTACAGCATCAGAAGCCTCACCAGCCAGGATAGGGAGAGGTTTCTGGTGCTTCAGATTACTTTTTTTTATTTACTGCCTGGTTTTGCTGCCTTACCCTGGCTAGGAGGAGAAGCAGGTGTCATCGAATTTATATCCGGAGAAGGAAGGGTGGAGGTGGCTAGCAATATTGGCAGGTTATGACTCCTTACAGTGAACGGCTGCCTCCGCCAGTGCGGCTGCCTTTTGAGAACACGATCGTGCTGACACTAGGCCCGATGGGAAGTGGGAGGGAGAGTGATCTGGAGCCATGGCAGACATGGCTGCAGGAAATCAAGTGCGTCGGCAGGCACACAAAGGCAGTCTCTGGTGACATTTCAGTTTCATTGTTTTTTTTTTCTCTCTGTATTCGGCAATAGCGTGTGTGCGGGGTTGGGGGATGCGATCACTGTTCAGACTAGGAAGAGTATTTGAACTGCTGATTCTAAGAGGAGAAAAAGAGAACTCTGGTGATTTGAGCACGGTCAAAGTAAAAACTGATGTTTCCAGGGACAAACATGCAGGATGCAGGCATGCATGCTGAGAGGCAACTCTGCTCAGTTGGAGCTTCACCTTAGGAGCGTGCCTGCATCCCCCTGCTTGCCTCTGGAGAATAACCACCACTGTTATACAGTTTTTTAGTCAAGAGCACACATGAAAATCACAGGAAAGCAGCTCAACTTCAGCAAGGAAGGAAGCAACATAAAGGTTCTTATAGCTTTAGCTTCCTGTTTTTCCAATTTAAAGGTTTTTTTCCTCAAAACACAAAGGTAAATGACCTTTGTCAACTAAGAACATAAGAAATGCCATACTGTGTTAGACTTCATAGAAGATGCACTAGACTCATGGATACAAGGCTGAGTATGGCCTTTACAAATAGTCACAACCCCAACCCAAGAACATAATGTTTCCTGTTCATGTGTACTTAAAATCAAGGAAGCAATATCCACTATGACTCTGGCCTAAATTGCCACACATTTACTCTATAAACACATATATCTATATATCTATCTATATATGATAAGCAGAAAAATAAAATATACCTTCATTATTACGACCAACAGTGTAAGAAACAGTAAGATGGTGAGTTCATAAACTACAAAGGTTGGAAAAACATGAAGCCCTGTAGAAAAAAACATAAGCAGCATGAGTATTAGTAAGCGTACAGAGAAATTATCTTCCTAAAATGATGTACAATACAAAAACACTAATTGTGAGGTCTTAAAAATAAACCACCACCATGGACTCGAAAGCTAGTCAACATTCCATTTGTGCTCAAACATATTCTTTGAGAAAGCATAAGTGTTTCTTGTACTAGTGGCAAGCAGACAAACCCCGAGTACATGCTACCATTTCAAAAGGTACCAAACCTTCACATCTATGATTAACGGAGATGTGTGGTACATTATACTTCGAAGATGAGGCTTAGTGTTTCTCATTTCCGGTATTTAATCTTGTTAATTACCAAGTTCCAAGGGAAAGAATACTAACAATTACTCCTAAACATTTTGCCATACCAATGTTGAAATTTCTAGCATTTCAAATCTATGGGATATATTAATTAAGCCGGGCTAATGGTTAACTTGTGCTATTTGTAACTACTGTAGGTCCTATTGAACATACCCCTATATGACAGTTGTCTATGGGCTAAATTACTCTAAAGATGAACATATTTAATAAAATCAGTACCAGATAACTTTGCACCTTCAAAACACATACATAAATTGAGAAAGATAAGTAATAGGCAAACCACAATTACTATTTAATACAAAAAAATGCTTACCTATAGATGCAAAGAAAATAATGGCAAGAAAATCCCGTATTGGTTCAATACAAGACACAATTTCTTCAGTAACCATGTGACTCTGTGAAGAGATGAGTGCTCCAGCTAAGAAGCATCCCAATTCCACTGACACATCCAGCAGCTCTGTAACCTGTCAGACAAGGAAGGCCCTTCAGTGCTCTTCTCTATAGTCAATAAGCAATCAAACACTTCATTCTGAGTCCGGTGACTGTATGAAGATTTCTGAATACAGCTGGGCAAACCTTAGTAGTTTCCAGCTCAGCACCTTTCCGTATAAATTGCATCTTATTGTCTTTAATGGGAAATGTTTTGTAAGCTATTTAGCATTTCAGATTTGCAGCACATAACTGTATGTATTGTATAAGGAAAGAAAAAAGCAAGCTGAATAAATAAAATAGGTTCACAACCAGACTCCTCTTCATGAATAATTTTACATTTGATTCTCATCTCTCTTAGTAACCTACACATAAACCTTCATTATGTACCAGACTTTACTACAGTCCCATTGGTGGCTATTGGCCTTCCACTTACAGTACTCAATTCATGAAACACAGCAGGGACGACAGTAAGATAGTTATTAGCATAAGCGGACTAAATGGAAACAGTTATAATCCAGCTAAAATTTCTCACAAAATATCTCAAGTAGGAGCCTAGTGGTTAGAGCTGTGGGCTGAGATCCTGGAAAGCCAGGATTCAAATCCCACTGACATGTCTTGTGGCCTTGGGCAAGTCACTTAATCTTCCATTACTGTGGGTACAGACTATAAGCTCTCTAGTGACAGGGAACTAGCTACTGTACCTGAATGTATCTTGCCTTTGGTTACCACAGAAAAGGCATAAGCTACGAAACAGTCAACATACCGGATAACACAGACTACAAAATAAAATACTTATGAGATCACAAAAGAAAAAAAAAAAATCAAGGCATATCAAAGAGGATAGCTGTAAAGCATAGTTACTCACCTGTAACAGGTGATCTCCAGGAACAGCAGGAATCAGTCTTCACATATGGGTGATGTCAGTACAGGCGGAGCCCAGGCAGGAACGCTCCCCAGCATCCAACAGGAAAGCCTTTGGGAACACTCCACTGTGCCTGTGTGTCTGCCTTCCCAACTCCTCTCCTCAGTTGAGTTTGTAGTTGAGAGGAAGAGAAAAATATAAACAAACCCTACAACTTCTAGGGGAGGAGGGTGGGTTGTGAAGACTGATTCCTGCTGTTCCCAGAGATCACCTGTTACAGGTGAATAACTACGCTTTACAGCTACCCTCTTTGATATGCCTTTATTTTTTTTCTCCTCTTTTGTGATCTCATAAGTATTTAATTTTGTAATCTGTGTTATCCAGTATGTTGACTGTTTCATAGCTCATGCCTTTTCTGTAGTAACCAGGAAACTCATATGATGGCAGTTCAACACGTTAAATTGAAGAGATGGTGGGTGGGGGCAGCCTACAGGGTCTCTTCAGGAAGCAAATAGGCAGGAGTAGTAATCTTAGAATGCAAAACAGTAGACCTGCAAGTAGAACAGAATTTGTGCCCAGGGGGCGTTATCTTTTCATTAAGGGCCGCCTTCAAGGTACACCTCGTTAGGGAATATCGATGGACCCAACCAATATGATCACAGCTTCTTTGATGTGCAGGTACAGAACGTAACCATGAGAATCTATCATAATATTGTGCTAGGTGGGGATATAATTGTGCTCTTGACCCCAGGGTCCACAGATCTGGGGGTGGGATAGGGAATGACTCGGTACAGTGCTGCCGGCTCCTGAGCCTATGTGATAGTTGTGATTTAGTGGATGTTTGGCGGGTTCTCCACCCCGGTGAGCTCTATTACACTCGTCTTTGGGCACATAAGACATGGTCTCAGATAGATTATTCTTTGTTCTCCCAGGGGACTCCTAAACAAGGTCCAGGGAGCGCAGATTGGAAATGTCTAGATTTCCAACCATGCCATGGTTTGGGATTGATGTTCAATTGATGGCCACACAGAGGGGGAACTGGCAGTGGTGATTCCTATTTAGTCTCAAAAGCGATGCGGGCTTCATTCGTTTTTTACGGGAACAATGGGTGGTCTATTAATCCTTCTCTCTTTTGGGAAACTGTCAAAGTATACTTAAAGGGAATAATCATTAGCTATTTAAGTCACTGCAGAAGAAAAGCTAACTGAAATCTTATAGATTGAGGCAGACAGCTCCAGGTTTTACCTGAGTCTGTACGTCAGGCGCCTTCTCTGGCCCTTTTCAAATCTAGGCTAAAAACTCACCTTTTCACTGTCACTTTCAGATCTCGACTCACCTGATCTTCCCTTTGTGTTTCCTTACCATTCCCCCTAGATGTATCCCATGTCTATACCTACTGTGTTTGTCTTGACTAGATTGTAAGCTCTGATGAGCAGGGACTGTCTCTTACATGTCTGTGCAGCGCTATACAAATGCTCAGTAGTAGTAGTAGTTTTACGGAAACATCCAACGCAACATGATACTGAAAACAACCAGGTAACTTATTTGACTTTACAAAGCCAATTGAATACTCTCATCTATGCCTGGTCAAATAAACAAAGCTGTCTTCAAGCACCTCCAAACCTGCAAGAAATATCTCCAAATTGGCTCCCAAGGGGTCCCCAAGAGGTGCAACCTGTCCCTTAGGTCATGCCCCTTTGGGCCACAACTCTGGTTGCCTGTGCACCACTGTCTGGTTCCATGCTGATGTTAGTGGGATAGGAGCAGTGTGTCAGGGACGTGTGCAGGTAAGCAATCTAGCAGGGCAAGATCTTCTGGCCTCCTCCTGAGCTGTTCAGGTACCAGTTCCTCCACTCCTTCCATTGTACTCAGGCAAGGATGGCTTTTATCCATTGTCCAATCCTGCACTGACGACATCAGTGGGACCGGAGCAGTGCATCAGGGCTGTGTGCAGGAAGGCGGACTAGCAGGGTAAGATTTTCCAGCCCCCAGCTGTTCAGGTTCTAGCTCCTTCACTCCTTTCCAAACAAGTTTTCTATGTTTCTCTAAGAGCTAAAATTCTACAGCATGCCTGACTACTATATTGCAGTATTTATTTCACTTATATGACCTGCGACTCCAAATATCTTCCATTTCAGTGTACCTTTGTGCTCTCTAGTCTATTGCACTCCATTGAGAACCTTCCAGCATATCAGTCATCTAATCTCAGCTTTCATACACGTGGCTTCTCTATGTTAGATTTCCATTACAGAAGCTCATTATTCCATGGGACCTTAATTTGTGTACCTAGCTTCACTTCCAGCCACCTTTTTCTGTCCCTTGGAGTTCACTTCTCCAGATTTCTTTCCTGGGTGGGTACTTTTCCTAGTGTACTATCTTGACTAGAGGAATAATTCAGCTTCAGGCCTTAATCATCTATCGCAGGGATTGCCAACTCCAGTCCTGGAGGGCTGCAAACCAGTCAGTTTTTCGGGATGTACCTAATGAATATGCACGAGAAATTGGAATACAATGGGGCAGTGCATGCAAATGTATCTTATGAATATTCATTAGGGACATCCTGAAAACCTGACTGGTTTGCAGTCCTCCAGGATTGGAGTTGAAGACCCCTGATCTATGGGCCTTAGACTAATTCTTATCATAGCAGCTTCCTTATATTACCTTAGGTTTTTGTCTAAAACAGTGCTACCTCTCTAAACCAATGTGCAAATCTTGCTTCTGACATTCTATCCAAAACTTCAGAACCCTAGAAGGAGCTCCTTCCACATTCTGGATTGTAAATGAGCACTTGCATACTATTTCAAAAGATCTCATCCACTCAAAGTCCTTGAAGTTTTCAGTTTTCTCTTCTTTCAGGCCATCAAGTGTGCCAAGTCAATCCCACAATGGCTATCATCAAACTGGCTTCCATCTTGCTTCCAATTTTCCCATAAACATTATGGCTCTCTTCTCAGCTCCAAAATGAACTCACCTTAAAACTACTATATTAACTATGCTTTTCCTAAAGTGGCCCTCACTGGATGCTCTCTTTAAAGCAATAGCACGGTCCTGACTTCATATTTTTATGTTTTTATTTAATATAGTAGTATTTAGCTCATGCTTTTCCAGTAGTAGTTCAAATCGAATTACAATCAGGTACAGTAGGTATTTTTTTGACCTCGGAAAGCTTACTAAGTTTTGTACCTGAGGCAATGGAGGGTTAAGTGACTTGTTGCACTTACCTACGCCAAGTTTCAGTACAAGAGATAGTGACTTTGATCAACTTATGCCTGTCACTCTGTTTAAACCGAAATTGTATAATTGCTCTATTATTAACAACATTAAATATGAGAAGAAACTATGTAGTGGGTTATTCTCAATAGTAAGGCACGGGGACGTCTCAGACAAATCAGCACGAAACAAAGATACAATGTATCTATCAGTGCCCCGATAGCATCAATGACAGTCCACCGGCTCATGCAATCTCTAATTTTTGTTTTTTTCACCAGCACACCCACAACCTTTTCCAAAGTACTTGTATATCAATTTTACTTAACTTAACTGTTTAAACCAGCAATTTACCCTTTCTGTGACTGCAGGCTACTCCCGAGATTAGAATGACATAAAACCACCAAGCGGTCATCAGCTTGGGATTCATCTACTTTTGAACCTAGTTCATTCCTGTTTGTTGACAGAGAAAGAAATGTGGCTCACCTCTAACAGGTATTTTTTTTTTTGTAAATAGAAGGATTGATAAGGCATACAATCCCACTCATTTCCCCGAGAGTTGCCAACATTCTTGAGCTTTGAAACTGAGCAGTTGAGGAGACCACTGCAGGCGGGAAGGGCATTATCGGATGACATCATTGGTATATTTCCTTTATTGATTTTTTATTTGTTTTACAGCATTTGATATATATTCCTCACCATTTTGTTTTAAAGCATAGTACAATACAATAATAAAACAGACAATTATCAGTTGAAATGCCCACCTACCCCAATAACCCCAATAAATAACAGTTCCCTCGTGTAAATAGCCAGGTTTTAACTTTTCTTCTAAAAAGGAATACGATCTTTCCATTTGAAATTCCAAGAATTCCATAATTTTGTGCCGTGAATTGCAAAGGCTCTTTGGCTTGTACACTGTAAGTGGATTCCTCCTGGAACCACCAGCAAACACTGTTGGGAGGATCTAATATATCTTCCAGGGACATAAAAACAAAGAACTGATTTCCAGTAGTCTGGAACATTATAAAACAAAAAATGAAAAACCAAGCACATTTTAAAATATGTTGTTTAATGGAATTTTATTTATTTAACAGTATTTCTATACCGCCTTATCCTACAATCAAAGCGGTTTCACAGTAAACAATCAAAGGAGTGATCATGTGTTTTCATGCAGTGAAGGGTATATCGTGTTTGGTGTGTCTGATGTGTTGTGTGTTTGATTAGGTGGAGCTATGTACATTGTGCGCTATAATACATCGTGTGCTATTATACATTCTTCTATACATTGTATGCTATGATACATCGTGTGCTGTTATACATTCTTCTATACGAGGGTCAGGAGGGGGGTATGTTAGTTGTTCTTGCTGGTTCGTAGATCGTGTGACATGTCCATAGTGCTCTGTGAATAGCGTTGTCTTCAGCTGTTTGCAAAAGTCTCTAAGGTCCGTCGTTGTTCTCAGATCGTCTGGGAGGGTGTTCCAGATTGTTGGAGCAGCCAGGGAGAGTGCTCGTTCTGTGGTGTCCTTACGTGTTTTTCTGAAGTCTTTAGGGGTGTTAACACGGTTGGAGGTGCCTTTTCTTCTTGGGCGTGTGCTGGTGTCTGGTTGTATGAGGGTATGTAGGCTGTTGGCTGAAGTGTGGTGTTTGATCTTAAATATGTTCATGATTGTTTTGTATTTGATGCGTGAACTGATTGGGAGCCAGTGTAGGTCTTTCAGAATGGGTGTGATGTGTTCCTGTCTTGTTGATCCAGTTATTATGCGGGCCGCCGTGTTTTGTGCTAGTTGTAGTGGTCTGAGTGTTTGTTTTGCTAGGCCAAGGTAGATTGGGTTGCAGAAGTCTAGTATGGGGGTTATTAGTGCCTGGCATACCGTACGGAAGTGCTCAGGGGTGAGGAGGGGCTTAAGTCATCTGATGATTCTCATCCTATAGTACGAATTTTTGATGGTTTTGCTTATGTGTGGCTTGAGATTCAGCTCATTGTCCAGGGTCACTCCGAGGTACTTTACTTCCGATTTTATTGGTATGGTTGTGTTTTGTATCTTGATGTCTGTTGGGTGGATGAAGTCCGGGTTATGGGTGATTAGTGCCTCGGTCTTGCTGTAGTTTATTGAGAGGTTGTTGTTTTGACACCATCTTGTCATTTGTGTGAGGCAGTTTGTTATTTTGCAGTAGTCCGGGTTGTCGACTGTGATAGGTGTGTATATCATGATATCATCTGCGTAGATTGTATATTAAATGTTGTTCTTTCAGGATGTCGCATATTGGCTGGATGTAGATGTTGAATACTAGGGCTGAGAGGGCCAATCCTTGTGGTACTCCTTGGAGGACTTTTATGGGTCGAGAGGTGTTGTGGCCTACCTTGACCTGTATCTGCCTGTCGGTTAGGTATGAGTGGAACCATTTTAAGGTGGGACCATGTAACCCAATGTTTTGTAGTCTTTCCAGGAGAGTTTTGTGGTCTACGGTGTCGAATGCTGACGAGATGTCAATGAAGATCATTATGATTCCATTCTTGGTGTTGTCTATGAGTCGGAGAATGCTGTCGAAGAGGTAAATCAGTAATGTTTCGACTCCATGGTTGGGGCGAAAGCCGTGTTGGTTGTCATCCAGTGGTGCATGGTTGTCAATGTGTTCTTGTAGTTGGTGTTGTACCGTTTTTTCGATGATTTTTGCCAGAAAGGGTATGCTGGAGATTGGTATGTATACTGCTGGGTTGTTTTTGTCAAGTGTTGTTTTCTTTGGGATAGGTCTTACTGTGGCAAGCTTTAGTTGATTTGGCATGAATCCTTGAGTTAGGGAGTTGTGCACCATGTGTATGATTTAGATGAAGCTTGATTTGGTGGCTTTGATCCATGACACTGGGCAAGGGTCTGTAGGAGCGGTGCTTGTATTGATTGTGGTGATGATGTGGGAGAGTTGCTCTGTTGATGGTGTGCTGAATGTGTCCCAGGTCTTAGGGTGTGAGTTAGTCTTTGTGGCTGCACTAGGTCTTGTTTGTTCTGCAGAGTGGAATTTCTTCTTGATGTGGTCAGCAAATATTTGCGGGTCTATTTGTACTTCGTCTTCTGACCTCTGCTCTTTTGTGAGGATTTTCACGATTTCGAATAGCTCTCTGGGTTTATTGTTGGAGTTACCTATCATGTTTGTATGGTATTCTCTCTTTGTTTGGTTGATGTGTTCATTGTATTGTTTTTGCTTTGTTAGGTATAGTTGCTGGGTTTCGGATGCCTTGGTCTTTTTCTCCATCTCCGTTCTATTTTTCTGAGTTCCCTCTTTTCTCGTCGTATGGTTTTTGAGTACCACACTTGTGTTGTAACTTGTTACAGCAATGTTTCATGGGTCTAACATCTGTTGCTTTGGCGGCGTTATATAGGGTGCTGTTCCAGTTGGTGATTTGAGCCTCCAGGTCGTCTGTTTCTGTGGTCAATTGTTGTATCGTGTCTTGTAGGAACAAGTCCCTGGTGAAGCTCTTGAATCGTCTTTATGTGGGTGTGTTGTCTGGGCGTTCGTTTAGATTATCTTTTTGTGGTACCATCTTTATCTCAATTATGTAATGGTCGGACCATGGAACTGGTGTGATGGTGGGTGTTGATATTAAGTCCTCTCGAGGTTAGGTAGTTGGGTGCGAAGATGAGGTCTGTGGATGATCCGTGTCTGTGCGTCGGGGCATTGATTATTTGGGTGAACTGAAGTGAAATCGCTTGAAGGAAAGCTTCTGCATCTTTGGTGTTGGTGGACTTGAGGTTGAAGTCTCCTAGCAGTAGAGTGGGTTTGTGGGTTGAGGTGATTGCGCAGACTGCTTCGAGCATTGAGGCTAGTTCGTCGGGTGAAGCCTGGGGTGCTCTGTAGGTGAGGCAGAGTGCCATGTGTTTGTTCTTGATGCTGATGGTGTTACATTGTTGTGTGTCTGTGTTACTCTAAGCTTTGAACTTTAGGCTCTTTTTTGCAATTATCAAGACTCCTCCTCCTCGCCTGTGGGTGCGTGGGCAGTTGTATGCTGTGTATGTGTTAGGTACCAATTGATTGAGTAGCACATTGTCGGTGGCACTGAGCCATGTTTCTGTGATGCAAAGTATGTCAGGTTGATGGTCATCTATGTGGTCTGCAAGTGAGAAAGGGTAAGAATCAAATCACACATAGTATGCCATACTAGGGTGGAGGGATCATTTTGTGGTATAGGGTAGTAGCCCTACGTTGCTAAGATTCGTGTAGCTGCCTTACGTTAAGTTTAATATACGTAAGCATAAGGGGAAGAAACATGGGATACATAATCAAACAGCCACAATCAATAATACATTTGATACAAGTGTCTTTGTCAAATCATATAGCATGCCTAGTGTATAAGCGGAGGGGCAGGAGGCATAGGAGGAACAAATGACATATATACTGTTCATCATAGCAATAGGCCCGTTCTCATGACCCACAAAAATAAGAACCATTCCTATTAATAGCAGCACCTGTATCAGAGGTCGGTAGCAGTACATGTCAAAAAGGTAGGTAGCACATGTATGAAAATTAGCAACACATGTACTAAAGTCCAAAAAATCTGGGTTCTGAGAGCTGGCGAGTAGCAATCAAAAGGGCTCCATTCCCATTGTTCCATCGCAGTTCCCATAACAGGAGAGGAAAGATTCTGGCGGGGGTTGAGACAAGTCCAGGTATTCCCTGTTGTGCAAATACTAGGTTTGCAGGCTGCACAGGGAGGTAGGGCAAGAGTCAATTCAAAGCACCCCAAGGCTGCCGCCAGAACGAAGCAATAATAAGAATCCATAAAGAGCATAGTCTCTGGAAAAATGGTGGAACTGTCGGCTTCCACAACAGGTAGCAGACAGAGTTGATTGTAGGTCCTCACGCTTCTGTTGGACGTCGACCGACTACCAGCTTTGTGGCAGGAGTAGGGCTGTAGACGTCAAAGTATCACAGTCTTGTAGGATGTCTCAGTCTCTAACATAGTCCCTCAGTAGAACACAGTTTCTCAGGATGGTGGTAGCCGTCGTAGAGTGAGCCGCAATGGAGTTTCAGGATCATTTATGGAAGTCCACGACCAAGTTCAGAAGCGGCTGCTGGAATGCAAAACTGGAGGACGTCTGTTCCCTTGATGTCCAGGAGCAGGTTGATAAAGTTCTTACGATGACGGATCTTTTCTTCGCAGCGTGAGTTGCAACGGTGATGCAGGATTAGCGATCCAGGGGCAACTCTCGGGAACTGCTGCTGGTTTTACACGACTGTGGTGATTCCAGGAGTCGATCTCTGCCACTTTCACTGCTGTTGGGATTGATAGCAAAACGATATATGGCCCTCTCCAATGGGGCGCCAGCGGTGTCTTCTTCCACTCTGTCACCCACACCGAGGCTCCAGGCTTGAAAGGATGCAGGGGCTTGGATGGGCTGATCTCGTACCCACACATGAAGATCCTGCAAAACAGAACTTAAAACCAATAGTGCTTATCTAGTAATTTCAGATCCTATCTGTCACACATCTCCTTTTACTCTCTATACAATAGGCTACAGAATCTCAGAATCTCAAAAGGGGAAACTCCTAAAGACTTAGCAGGGGCTAAGTATATCCTATGAAGGGCTATAGGAAGAACCTGGGGCCAGGGCTGAGGACTTAATTACCAGATCAAGGGTCACCACTGCATATTTAACACAACTATGTCCATTAATGATGACAAGACTGCTTTCATCCACAAAGAAAGTTTTGTCTGGGCGGTCCAAGGGGATATCAGTCGAGTCTAGGCAACTTGAGTACACAATGTCCATTACTTCCAAGCAATCATGGTCAGGAGGGCCTGGACCGACGGGCAATAGGGTGGCTGGGTTTAGAGTTTGGCTGAGACTTAATTGTAATCGAGGATTTTTACATAGCATACTTTGATATTTCAGCATTCGGGCATTAGTGAGCCAATGGCTTCCTTTATGTTCCATCAGAGTGTGGTACAGTGACTTGAAGATTTTGTCCTAAGGTGAGCTTGTCAGCTTCGTTCACTAAGAGGGCTGTGGCTGCTACAGCTCTCAGGCAAGGTGGCCATCCTTTGGCAACAGGATCCAATTGTTTCGACAGGTAGGCCACAGGTCGCTGCCAAGACCCAAGAGGCTGGGTCAAGACTCCCAATGCGTTTCCACTTGATTCATGGACATACAGACGAAATGGTTTCTGCACATCTGGTATTCCCAAAGCTGGGGATGACATCAATGCTGTTTTCAATGATTTGAATGCTTGATCTTGTTCTGGGCCCCATTCCAGGGGAGATTGTTCCATTCCCTGTGTGACTTGGTACAAGGGTTTTGCCATGAGTGCAAAATTTGGTATCCATATTCGGCAGTAGCCTGCAGCTCCCAAGAAAGCTCGCACCTGCTTCCTAGTAGTGGGGGTTAGGATGTGGCATACTGCTTCTTTTCACTCAAGTCCTAATTTCTGGGTTCCTTTAGACAGGTGGAACCCTAAATATTTCACTTCTGTCTGGCACAGCTGTGCCTTGGCTCTGGAAACCTTGTATCCAGCTTCATTCAAAAGGTGCAGGAGGTCACTTGTAGCTTGTATACAATCAGATTTGTTATTGGTGGCTATGAGCAAATCATCTACATATTGGAGCAAAATTTTTTTTTCCCGGAATCACAGAGTAGCTTGACAAATCTTGACTGAGGGCTGCACTGAAGATAGTGGGTGAGTTCTTGAATCCTTGTGGTAATCGAGTCCAAGTGAGTTGCCCTCGCCGTCCTGTGGTAGGGTTTTCCCATTCAAATGCAAACAAAAGCTGACTGACCTCTGTCAGGCGTATACAGAAAAAAAAAAGCATCTTTTAAGTCCAAAACAGTAAAGTGAGTGGCTTCTGCTGGAATCAGTCCAAGGAGGGTGTAAGGATTTGGTACTACTGGATGTATGGTTTCAACTGCACTGTTCACTCTACGTAGATCCTGCACTGGGCGGTAGTCATCTGTCCCAAGCTTCTTGATTGGGAGAAGGGGGGTGTTCCAGGGTGATTGGCATTCTCTGAGAAGTCCATACTGCAATAATTTCTTCAAATGGCGATGAATGCCTTCAATTGCTGGTCTCGGGAGGGGATACTGACGCACATGCACTGGTTCTGCTCCCGGTTTCAAGGTAACAAGCACAGGAGCTATATTCTTTGCTAGGCCAGGTGGATTATTCTCTGCCCATACTCCAGGTGGGGCTGCAATGCTGGTAAGTATACAGGAACTTGCTGGCCTGATTGGAGATGCACTATAGAACCGCTACTCTTCTTCTCAGGGGTCAGCACTATCAATCCAGCTCCTTCGATTAGGAAAACTTCCTCCACATCATTCAACTAAAGTATCAGCAAGAACTGCTCTCTTCTCCATCTTACATTCACTTTCTCTGTCACATTATCTCCATAATTCACAGACATTCTGAACAACTTAATCGTGCTATATTCATGCCCGCAAATCCATCCCATTTCTGCAAGTTCTGTTTTATATCTCCCTGGGACTGACTTGACAAAAACTGCATTTACCATGCGCAAATTCTCCTGGGCTGCTGGATTGCATGGGGCATATAGTGAGGGCTGCCTGCACTATTTGGATTCCACTTGGGGTTAACAAAACTGATGGGTCTGAATTAGGTCAATCAAATCCTAAGGCTTCTCAGTGTAGGAGGCATAATGCAGTAAATCAGTAAATCAGTGGCGGGGGGGGGTGGGGGGGGGTGGTGGAACTGAGGGAGCTGGCCTCTAAAAATGTCTGATTAAAAGATTTAACCAAGAACGGGGACAAGCTGCATCTCTCCCTGTGCTCTAAACATAACGGATGTGTGTGTGCTCATTCTAAATAAGAATAATTGAGCTAAAGTCCCTATAAGATATAACTAATATTTTGCAACATGTTATAACAACAATCCTAACAGAAAGAACTATATAGTGCATAACATGACGACTACATAGCTGTTACGTATAACTGGAATAAAATTACTTGGCAAAAAACTAACTGCCAGCCGTAATCAGCTTGGCTTTACAAAAGAAATTACTTTCAATTTTACAGTTTTTAGGAAGCAGATATTCAAAAAGACATTCATTCTGGATACATTTTCCATAAAGCGGGTGGACATCTAGAATACACATACACATTTTCCTTCCTAGTTTATTTTATTAACAATAAGCATGTCTTCTATGAGGCGCTTGCCACAGTGCATCAGGAACTAAAACTCATACACGATTAACCCCTCATTCACTCAGGATTCAAAGCACTTTCAAGTTGCGATCTAGTACCGCTGGCTCAAATGCTGCAGAGTCCTGTCAGTGTTCGTAACCTCGGCTTCGTAGGGCAAAGGGAAAATACAAGCATCCTTTCCTATTGAAACCTGAGCCCTACATGATTTCTGCTCACTTGATCTGCACAAATACAGGAACTCGAGTAGGAACGTAACCCTTTCCAGGCTAAGCCTAATACTATCGAGATCCACAATCCTGACTAAACATTCTTATTAAATGATATATAATACATGACCATAGCAGAAGGCACATCACTATTACAAAATATTGAATAAAAACAGGTATAATTCCCTAAAATAAGCACCCATTAGCCCAGCAGCAGAACATTGAAAACATGCCTTCATAGGGTTAAAACATTCCTCTGCACAAACATGCCTCTTGTCAGTTTCACGCTGCGCTGCAAGACAGCTGAATGAGAGAGACAGCTTCTTGATTTTACAGTGACTATGGGCTTGGCGTCTTCTTAACTATACTTTTACTATTTCATATGCGGTAAAGTGTCACAAATTACCCAATGGAATATAATCCTACCCTTATACTAGAAGGGAAACTCGTGGTTTCAACAGATAACAAATCAAAGACAAACTCCCAACGCTTCCTCCTTTTCACAAGCACTCTTCACACAGACAAACATGCTAGCATTTTCCAAATTCCGAATTCCCGGGCTGACTGACAAACCAGAATTACCAAAACCGAAAGGGCTGATGGGTTCGCCCCGCGCACTACTTGCAGGGGTACTAGGATCGCCCATGGAAGTTGATCAGACTTCCTTTACCTGTTACTGTACCAGAAGTGTCTCGAGACTTTCCCAAAGCTATCTGACTAAGAACCAGAAAAATCAATACTCACCGGATCCGGTAGCTAATGCGCTGCGCAACCAATCCCTCCTTGGGTTGAATCCTGGACTCCCCTCGGGTTCGAGGTGTTGGCCGGCCAGAAACAGCAGCCTGCGGAGGCAAGTAGGAGTCTCCTCCGATACAAAAGGATCAGGGGCGCCAGAGACCCTCCTGCAGTCAGTCAGGCTCGGCTCTAGCCGGACCAAACCTGTGAGGCGAGATGTCGGGGCATATTCACTTGCATACCATCCCCCACTCGCACATTCCCGGCCAATGCACCAGGAATATGTAGTAGCTGATAAGAATGCAATAAATAATACCCGGAGTCAGGCAAAGATTCAAGCCAGCCTTTTTATTTGTGCACAGGCTCAGATTGCAGTAGCATTCAAAATGGTCTGAGTCCAGAGCTCAGAAAAATGACAGTTTATATACTTTTCTTCTCCAGTCTAATACAGGCAAAACTTCTCATTGGTCGTGGTGGCCCACTTACTCTCATCCAATAGACATCTCTGACCGGGCCCAGGACTCGCTCCCCCTGCTTGGGTCTTACTAGCCACGGGTCAGCAACTAGACATAACACTAAACATAATACTTCTGCTAAAGTATACAGTATATTTCGCTACTCTTGCAAGGTCAGTTAGCCACAAAGATAGTGGAAGGCATATCAGAAGCATTCTCATCAAAAGCAAAACAAAGCAAGGCCAAACAAAGCAAGGCTAAGTCGGGTTTCTAATAGCTACTGGTGATTTCTGTAATATTCCAGGCACATATCTCTAGCCCTGGCTCAAAATACTAAACAATCAAAACGCTAGACAAAATATTCTTACACTGTTCAGCTTTTCTGCTATATTTTCATCCTAATTACAAGGTCAGTGCACAATCAGCAAAGATACAGTGGCGCGGCATTCTACTGAAACAGACATCTGGCTAATCTAAACAATAAACAGTAAGAAAGTTTTAATTCTCTTATCTCCAGGAGAGCAGAACATGTTATCAAACTAGAATAGAACGGTATTTCTTTTTTTTTTTCAATATTTTATTTTGAACCATCAAACAAAACATCAAATACAGAACATGAGACCATCGCTCCCTGGGGTAGACTCTTATCCCCAAGGGGCGAGATACATAGATGGTTACATAGTTTTTTGGATAATAGCCCTACTTCTCCCCCCCCCACTCAACCTCCCCCCCCAAAACCCCTCCCCCCTCCCTCCACCCGAGACAATGCCCACCCGGACCAGCATATATATAACAAGACCGGACCTCTGGAGGACTCCACATACATACAGGGCTATCAACAGCCTAATTGCAGGGTTACATTACGTGTCCGAGGACTCATCTTCTGAATATAGGGCTCCCACAGTAGCCAGAAAGCAGACCATCGCTTCACATGACCTCGCGCAGCCCGACACTCCAGGAGCATGAGTTGATGGAAGGAGTTCCGCCACTCCCAAAAAGAGGGAGGGTGGCTGTCCCTCCACCCACGTAGGATTGGGCCCTTACCCACCAGACATGCCTTCCGCACCAGCCAGCGACTCCATTTCCCCTTCGGAGAGGTGAGACCCAGGAGATCCAAGACGATCAAGGCCGCATCCCAGTGTACAGGTTGTCCAAGGAGGTCGGCCATAAATAGGGCAATTCTGTGCCAGTAAGGGCGTATGCGTCGGCAGCCCCACCACATATGATACAAAGTCGCCAGAGGCTCCGCACAGCGGGGACAACTACCATCCGCTGTCAAATGGCAGCGAAGGGCTCGCCGCGGAGAGAAGTGAACCCTGGTTAAACACTTAATTTGAATTTCTCGCCAGCGAGCACCATCTGCCAAGTTTGCTACTCTCCGAAGGGCCACCAAAATAGTGCCCGGGGGAATCTCCCGACCCAGTTCCGCCCCCCAGGCTCTTTCCACACCGCTGTAGTCTGGTTGTGGTCGACACTGCTCCAACCGAAGATGAAAGGTCCGAATAGACGGCCGCTCGACTTCGCCAAACCCGAGAAACGCTATTATCTGGGCCGAGCGGTCGCCACAGAGTTCCGACCGTGGAAGGGAAGCCACGTAGTGGGCCACTTGCATATATGCAAAGAAATGTTGGGGCCCCAATTCATATTCGCGGGATAGCATGGGAAAAGGCTTAGGTTTGCCCGCCAAGTCCACCACATGGCCCAAAGTCAGCACTCCTCTCTCCCCCCACAGACGAAACGCTGCGGTTTCAGTGCCTGGGGTAAAATTGGCATTGCCCCGAAGTGGTAGCCAGCTCGACACCTGCCACCGACGGCCCCAATAGGCATTCAGTTTCCGCCAGGTTTTATAAACCGGGACCAATAACACGCTAACCGCCAGATGCATAGGCCACCTACTTACCTCCAGGTGCAGAAGGGCCCGTAAAGAGTGGGGAGCCACATAGGCCTCCTCAAATGCCCTGGGGGTATAAAGATCGGTATCCCCAAGCCAGTCCCCCAGATGGCGGGCTTGACAAGCTAGGGCATAAGCACCAAGATCTGGGAGCCCCCATCCCCCCCCACGGATCCTCCCCATTAGTCTACGATAAGAGATACGAGCTCTCGACCCCCTCCATAGAAAGCCCCGGAATTCCGCCTCAAAGCGCCCGATATCCCGACGGAGGAGCCAAACAGGGAGGGTCTGTAGCCAATATAAGATCCGCGGCAGGAGGACCAATTTGATCGCCGCAATTCTCCCCATAAGAGATAGAGGGAGGGGTAGCCACGCCTGCAACTGCGTTCTCACCTTGGTCAACATCCGTCGCAAATTAGTCCTATATAGGTGACCTGAGTGACAGGACAGTACAATCCCCAGGTATAGGAACTGGTGCTCTGCCCATCGGAGGGGGAATTCGCCCACCCAGCTGCCCCGGAGTCGTCCCGAGATATCAAGGGCTTCAGACTTATCCCTATTGATACTAAACCCCGCAAACTGCCCGAAGGCGCGGAACTCCCTCAAAAGAAGGGGTAGGGAGTCCTCGGGAGAAAGCAAATGCACCAACAAGTCGTCGGCAAAGGCCGAAATCTTAAATACCTGAGGTCCAACACCTACCCCCGGATCGCCCGCAGACCCGCCACACGGCGTAGGAGAGGGTCCAGAGAAAGAACAAAAAGGAGAGGAGAGAGGGGGCAACCCTGGCGGGTCCCCCTCTGCAGCGAAAAAGGCTCTGATATAACCCCATTACAGAGTATCGCTGCGGTGGGATTGGCATACAAGCTTTCGACCATGTTACAGAACGACGGCCCCAAACCATACTGAGGGAGGATGAATCTCAGGTATTGCCAATCCACCCTGTCGAAGGCTTTTTCTGCGTCAAAACTAATCAAGAGAGAGGACAGGTGTCTATGCTGAACCCATTCTAAAGACGCGATGATCTTGCGCAAGTTACGGACCGCGTATCGCCCCTTAACGAAACCAACCTGGGACTCATGGACCAGCTGCCCTAGAAACTCCGCCAAGCGGTCCGCCAAGATCTTAGCCATTAATTTAAGGTCAAAATTAAGCAAGGAAATCGGACGATACGAGGCCGCAGAGAGAGGGTCCTTTGCCGGTTTGGGGATAAGGACAATATGAGCATGGTTAGCCCCCCATCGAAAAAAGCCCTGCTGCGCTCTCCGATTATGTACAGCCGCCAGCGTTGGGGAGATCTGTTCATTAAGAATCTTATAGAATTCGGCGCCGAGACCATCAGATCCCGGGGATTTGTAGCAACTGGCCTTGGAAATAGCCCCTTGCAGCTCAGCCACAGTAATTGGCTGATCTAACTGTGCTCTTTGCTCTATGGAGAGGCGAGGCAAGTCCATTCCCCTCACATAGTCCGCCATCCGCGTGGGGGAAATCGCTTCCGCGGCGTAGAGATTCTGAAAAAAGGAGCGAAAGACACGCGCTATCGCCGGGCTTTCCCTTTGTAAGGTCCCAAGATCATCTCGCAAGGCGGGGACCAATTTAGAGCCCCGGGGTCCACGAAGGCACCGAGCTAATAACTTCCCCGGCTTATCCCCATAGCGGTACAATTGATAGCGGTAATACAATACTGACTTCTTTGCGCTCTGGTGCAAAAGCTCGTTTAATTCCATTTGAGAATCCCATAGCTGCTTTTTCAAGCCCGCAGTGGGAGTGTGAGCCCAGCGGCGTCGCATTTTCGTCACCAATCTCTCTAAGACCATAATACGTTCGGCCCTCAGTCGTCGTTTTCTGGCGAGAAACCCAATTGTATCTCCCCTCAGTACGACCTTCGCTGTTTCCCAAAGCAATTCGGGGTCATCTTGGTGACCCCTATGATCCGCTTCGAATTCCTGCCACCGCCGCTGAATGAATGAGCGAAATTGAGCATCTCTATATAATTCCAATGGAAAACGCCATTGAAAAGTCCGTGGAGTACTCCCAGTCCAGAAAACTTCCATCCACACAAATGCATGGTCAGATATCTCTACGGGCCCTATCTGGGCGTCCCCCACCTTGGCAAACAGCCCAGCAGATAACAACAAATAGTCTATGCGCGCACTCGTGCCATGGGCCCGGGATTGGTGGGTATAGTCCCGCTCGACCGGATGTAGTAATCGCCAGGGATCCACTAGTCCCAGCCTAGAACAGAAGCGTCGCAGTGCCCGAACCGTCGCTATTCGTTCTCTTTGCTCCCCCGCGTTAGAGGTATCGAGATCGACGTCCATGACCCCGTTAAAGTCCCCCCCCAGAATAACGGGGAGCTCCGGCCAAGTCTCAAGTGTGGAGGCAATGCGTGCATACAAGGACAAATCAAGTATATTGGGACAGTACACGCTACCAAGAACTACCGGCCTCCCCTCAAGAACTCCCCGCACCAGTACATATCGGCCAGTCGGATCAACGAGGTCTTTCACCACCTCCATCCTTACACGTTTATGTATCAAAAGCACTACCCCGCCCTTCTTACCAAGAGCTGGGGCCCCCCAGACCTGTCCCACCCACTCCCGGCAGAGTTTACGATGTTCGTCGGCAGTCTGGTGGGTTTCCTGAAGCATAGCGATGTCTGCTCCCTGCCTAGCCAGGGCCTGCAAAATTTTTGCCTGTTTAATCGGACTGCCCAGGCCACAAACATTCCAGGAGATGATCTTAAGTGGCATGCATTATTAAATTAGGCTCAGAAATGTCTATTATATACCATACAGAATATAGGGAGACACCCCCCCAGCCTGGGGTCCCCCCCCCACAGCCCCTCAAAGACAGTTCTTTGGTCCTCCCCAAACCCATCAGATGATCTCGGTCTCTCAATATTAAAACTTCGCTCTCCTGTAGGCAGGCTCCCCCCCTCCCCATACCCTCCCCCTGTCCCTCTTCCTGTCCCTTCCTTATCCCGTCACCCCCACTCCCCCCTCCCCTCCTCCCCACACCCCCCTCCCCACACCCCACCCCCTTAGCCATAAACCCCATAAACACTACCACCTCACCCCGACCCCGATACCGTTCCTACGATTGCCACGGCCTACAAGCCGCGGCCTAACTTCCCTAAGTGGACACCGCAGGACCGCCCCGGCTCCACGTGCCTATGACCCCCCATAACTTAGAAACAAGCAAATAGTCAAACAATGAAACAATTTGAACCCGACAGCAAAATAAATACTAGGTAAGGCCGCCGCTGCTCACTAGCCTCTCGCCAGCAACGCAGGGCCGCTGACAGGGCTACCCCCGCAGCGCGAACTTGGCAAAAGTAGGAGCAAGACCAGAGTCCTTCGGCAGTCCGCGCCATATTCACGGGCGCTCCCCTGCATCCGCACCCAAGGTCTCTAAGAAGGCTTTGGCCGCCCCTGCCGAGGCAAAGGCATGATTCTGTCCCAAGTGGGTGACCCGAAGGACTGCCGGGAAAGCCAGTGTGAACCTCATCTTCCTCTGGTATAAAGCAGAACAGATGGGGGCGAACTCCTTCCGCCGTCCCGCCACCACCGCCGAATAGTCTTGAAATAACAGAAGTTGTTGATTGTCAAGTTGTAGGTCCCGTTTTTGGCGATATGCCTGCAGTAGCTGGGCTTTATGCTGGAAGTTAAGGATGCGGGCTATCACCACTCTAGGTCGCTGGCGGGCATCAGATTTGGGCCCTATCCTGTGAGCCCTTTCCACCTTGATAGCCCCCACGAGTGCCGACAGGCCCAGTGCATTAGGGAGCCAAGATTCTATTAGGGGCAGTAGCATAGCATCGGAGGTAGACTCTGGGATTCCGACGATACGAAGATTGTTGCGCCTTGCTCTATTCTCAAGGTCGTCAACTTTGTCCAGCAGGGTAGCTATTTGGGAATCCCGGGCTTTATCCGCTCGCGCCATGCTGCTCCCAGCGTCTTCCAACGCCGACACTCGCTGTTCGAGTGCATCCACCCGCTGCCCCATCTCTCCCAAAGCTGCACCCAGTGCCTCCAGCTTGCCCAGAATTTGATCTAACTTCGGATCGATTAATTTTACGACCTCTCTCGCCATTTCTTCCGAAGCCGATTCTGTGCTATCAGCCCCCGGCGAGGCCGGACTCAACGCCGTCGGCCGCGTGGTTCCCGCTTTAGGGCCCTTCTCCTTCTCTTTTCGCGCCGGCAGCGGCATAGATCAAACAAAACGATCCGCTCCACAGCTCAGCACAGAGTCCGTGCTCTCACACAGGTGCCCTCGGGATATGGGCAAGCAATCACGGGTCAGGCAGATGAAAATCAAAGATCAATCCCGAGGCGGTCCCGGAGCGAGCTAAGAGGCGTCCTCACTCGCTCATGTGTCACCGGAAGTCTAGAACGGTATTTCTTTCTAACAGCTAGCTAACAGCATTCTGTAATTTTCCAAAGTCAGCAATAACGTTCTAAAGCAGGGGAAAAAGGGCTTTAGGCCTAGCTTCAGGCCTAGCTCTGCTACATACTAGGCCATCGCCTATCACACTATTGTGTGTATCTTGTTGCATATGGATCTGGCGTTTATGAGCTCTATGGTTATAGGCTTTGAAGGATTTGTTGTTTTGTGTGTTTCCTTTGGTCTAGTGTGGGTGTTTGATTTGTGCTTGGTTTGTCTTTTTGTCAAGGGTGTTCTATGTGTGTCATTATGAGTGTACTGTGGTTCTATGTATGTCCATGTTGTTGGTGGATGCCATGGTGTGTTTGAGTGTGGGTGGTGGAAGGATTTGTGTGATGAGGAGGCCGAAGGGGAGAAAAAATGTTGCGCGCATGTTGACTTTTGTGCAGGCCCGTTATGTTTTACTTGCGTTTTTGTTGTACTTCGCTTCTGTCTGCTCCCTGGTGATTTCTTCTGTTGTGCTGCCGGAGAGCCTGTTTCGTTTTATGGATTCCTTTTGCTCGCCTTCGTGCCACGCCAAAGGGCCCTCAGGTGCAGGCCTGCCAGGCGCGGGCGCGCCTTGCAGGAATGCCGCTTTTGAGTGTTCTGCTGCTGGCTGCTGTTGCTCCCACTGCCCCGATTGGACAGGAGCTTCTGAGCAGGAAGATTTCCTAGTAAGTATTTACCTGCTGGGAAATTCTCTAAATCCTGGAGAACAGGGAATTCTTTCGGTTAAAGGTGATAAATCTGTGTATTTTAGAATTCAGCATTTTTGTTAAGTCAGTCAGGGCTTAGTACCACCAGAGAGCTTTTCATTTAAATCAAATCAGAATACAGCTTAGCATAGAAGAGAGTAAATATTCTTTGAGGAGAAAGCAAGAAATTGCTTCTAGAAACCTTTACAAAGAGGCCTTCCAATTAGGAGGCTAGAGACCTGTGAAACTGTTTTAAATAGGTGTTAAAGCCATGCCACAGATCAAAGGGGCAATATGAAAGGTTCCCTCTATCAAACCAAGGGCTGTGCAAATCATGCAGGAAATTGTAAAGAGATTACCTTATAAGTACTGTGTAACAAGCTAGCTTTTACTAAATGTTCTTTCCCTCACATCCAACCCAGGCATATTCTTAGCTTTATAGGCTCTTAAATCTATTAAAGGGAAATAGGTGGTCAAATTCACTTTCAGGTTCAGCTTGTTATTCTCATCAGGAATAGATTAATTAAGGCTCTGAAATTAATTAATCTTGAGGAGAACAAAGTCTCTTAAATTTATCCGGCATAGTTGTATCAGTAAAAGTATCCCTAGCAACTTTAAGTAAAAAAACTTAAAGAGCTAAACAAAACCTTAAAATTAAGATGTAGACAGCAGTCCAGCAGTGAGATGGGACTATCCAGTCCTTTGCATTGAGCGTCACATGTATGATATTCTCACAGTTGATGTAGAGTCTTATGTGTGCACTAGATACAAGGAGCTCTTTGCTCTCAGAGACAGAGTCCAATCTATAGAGGCTAGAGTAGCAGACTTGGAGGAGCTAAGGAAGACAGAGAGGTATTTAGATGAGACCTACATGGACGCAGTACTAAAAGTCCCACCTCCAGTCTGGCAGACTCTTGCCATGGAGAAGAGAGATCACATGAAAGGAGAGCAACATCTTGATGTGGCAGGAAGTGATCTTGTAGCTAAGACCTGTTTTCCAGGTGATGTAAAACTCTCTTGCACTGAGGAGGTTTCTCCAGGGACATATGCCCATGAAGGAAGGGTTACGGACAGCTATTATAGCTGCTGATTCGAGCATTAGGCATATAGATATCTGGGTGGCTGGTGGACATGAGGACTGCCTGGTAACATGTCTGCCTGGTGCGAAGATGGCAGATCTCATGCAACACCTAGACAAGATTTTAGAGCCTGCTGTCTTGGTACGTTGGTACCAATGACAAAGGAAAGCGTGAGAGGGAGGTTCTGACGACCAAATTTAGACTTAAGTAGGAAATTGAAAATCTAGAACTTCCAGGGTAGCATTCTCTGAAATACTTCCCGTTGCAAATGCAGAATCCAAAAGGCAGGCTGAGTATCAATACGTAGATGAGACGATGGTGCAAGGAAGACTATTTTGGATTTGTTAGGAACTGGGAAACATTCTGGGGAAGGGAGGGGCTTTTCTGAAAGGATGGGCTCCACCTTAACAGAGATGGAATCAGACTGCTGGAATTAACCTTTAAAAAGGAGATAGAGCAGTTTTTAAACTAGATAATAGGGGAAAACTAAGAGTTGCCATAGAGCGATTGGTTTGGAAGGATGTATCCTTGAAAGATACTAGCAAAGGAGGGAAGTTAGGGCAACCAGCAGATTCTAATAAAGATAAAAGTAAACCAGATGTTCTAAAATGCCCTTCAAAAACATTGACTTCAGTAAAATGGCCAAGTACCTGAAGGAGGAGTAGGCAGGGTGGGAGGGGATAAGGGAATTGGAATTCCAATGGGCTAAACTAAAGGTGGCAATAAAAGGGGCAAGAGATAAATATGTAAGGAAAGTAAATAAAAACAAGAGGAGAAGGAAACCTATTTGGTTCTCCAAAGAAGTGGCTGCTCAAATAAAGGCAAAAAACACAGCTTTCACAAAATTCAAAAGCTTGCAAACAGAGGAACACAGAAAGGAATACAGGATCAAACTAAAAGACAAAAAGAGAAATAAGGAAAGCAAAATCAAAGGCAGAGGAAAAGATGGCTAAAGATGTGAAGTGTGGCGACAAAACTTTCTTCAGGTATATTTGGGAAAGGAAGAAAATCAGAGGTGGAATTTGTAAAAGGGGGTGCTTGTTATGAAGGTACCATCACCTTGGCAAATATGTAAATTAACTGTCTTGCAAAGGATTGTGGTTATTGAAGTCCATTCACACAAAGCTTGCCTTTTAAATAAATGAAGAAACTTGTAGTTGGTCGAGTGGAAGGCAAAATTAGAGTTTATTTATGGGGTGAATATTCCACACACAGATATGCTTGGTAACACCATCCAGATAACGTCTCCAGGGTTTATTCAACATAAACAAGGCAATTGAAAAGATTATGTAAATAAGCATAAAAGTCCTTTATGGAACAGAAAGGCTTTCTTACAGCTACTGCTATCAAACTTCGTAGCAGTGCTGTGGTGGAAACAAACCAAAAAGGAAAAACTTCTTTGTACAAAAAAACCAGCTCTCTTTATCCACACAGAAAAGAACTTTTACATTCCACGTGTGCTTGGCTTGTGCTGTGCTCTGCTCTACCAACAGGTGACAATCCTGATGCAATCAGCTTGTTCTCAGCACACTGGCAAACTTCCCCAAAAGCTTTCTCTCTCTAAGAGAACTTTCTGGGAAGCCAATAGAATGTTTCCTTTTGATGTTTGCTCTTATTTGGAGGATTTTTCTAAACTAACAACCTACACAGGGAACAGTCCATACAAACATTCTCTTCATCAGATATTAAACCTTGCTCCTGGAATTGCATGGGTTCAATTTCACTGTCTGACTCAGAGGGCTTTACTAACTGACCTCTATACAGAGAGAAACGGTTTCCCTGCTGTTTGCAATGCTCAGAGCTAGAGAAACGTTCACAGTTCATACCTGAATCCAGGCTGGCATCAGGCTGATTCCTTTGGTATTCTGGCCAGTATGCAATAGAGCTCCTGTGTCCTGTCCTCCATTTGTTATCCCTGGACCTCAGGGCCTTTTCTCCATACGTCCTCCAAGAGGTATTTGGGCTCCTTTTCTCCTTAGCTGCAGCAGACCTCTTCCTAGGTGCTGCTTGAGGGTCCCTGGCTGTGGATCTCCAGACCTCTGGCTTTCTCCAGTCCTCTGAAGGTTGTTTCCCCCAGGAATCTCTCCAGGCATACGTACTTCTGAGCTCCTCTCTTGGACCGTCTGCTTCCTTGTCTTTGTTCCTTCAGGTTCAAGTTGTTCCTCCTCTCCCTCCTTCCTGAAGAATCCCTTCTAGTTTTAAAAGGCATAGATTGCAACTCCTCCCTTGCATTCTTCAGGTGTTGTGGATTAAGCGCTCTCCTAGAAGATGATTGATTAGGAATGACATAATGGTTTCTCTGATTAGACTCATGCTTTTCCACTTTAGCTCCTCTAGGAGCTTCCTGCAAACTGATGCATCCTGGAACATGTAGTCTTTTAGGGAAACAAGCTGTCTTCTTTCTCTGACCTGCCAGCACAGGTCCCTTGATCAGAGTAAATTCCCCTCTTTTGTCCTTACTCCCTGAGCTTTGATAAGCTTCCTTATCACAAATTGCAGGACTCAGAAGTGCTGGGAATGGACTTGTGGAAAGTGAAAAAGCGAAATTGCTAAACAAATTCTTCTGCTCTGTTTTTACTAAAGAAAATCCTGGAGAAGGACCACCTGTTACTCCCAAATATAAAAATGGGAATGAAGTAGATACCACACCATTCACAGAAGATGTGTTAGAACAACTTGCAAAACCGAAAGTGGACAAGGCCTTGGGACCGGATGGGATACATCCTAGGATACTGAAAGAGCTCAGAGAGGTTTTTGCAGGGCCATTAAAGGATGTTTTCAACAGATCCTTGGAAACAGGAGAAGTTCCTCAGGACTGGAGAATGGCTGATGTGGTACCTCTTCACAAAAGTGGTGACAGGGAAGAAGTGACAAACTACAGGCCCGTGAGCCTTACCTCGGCGGCAGGAAAAGTAATAGAGGCGCTCCTGAAAGAGCGAATAGTGGACTTTCTCAAAACCAACAGGTTGCATGATCTGAGGCAACATGGTTTTACCAAAGGACGATCTTGCCAAACAAATCTGATTGAGTTCTTTGACTGGGGACCAGAGAACTAGATCAGGGGCATGCAATGGATGTCATCTACCTGGATTTCAGCAAAATCTTTGATACTTTTCCTTGTAGGAGGCTTATCAGTAAACGCAGTAGCTTGGGGATGGGTCCCAAGGTGGTGAGGTCGATTAGAAATTGGTTGACTGACAGACGACAGAAGGTGATGGGAAGTGGAGCTCACTCGGATGAAAGGAGGGTGACTAGTGGGGTGCCCCAGGGTTCTGTCCTGGGCCCGGCACCGTTCAATGTATTTGTGAGTGATATTGCTGAAGAACTAAATGGAAAAGTCTGTCTTTTTTGCAGATGACACGAAAATTTGCAACAGAGTGGACGTTCCTGAGGGAGTGGATAACATGAGGAAAGATCTACAAAAGCTGGAAGAATGGTCTAATGCTTGGCAATTAAGATTTAATGCGAAGAAGCACAGTGTCATGCACTTGGGAAGCAGAAATCCAAGGGAAATGTACGCGATAGGGGGCGAGAGGTTGGTGTGCATGGACCAGGAGAAGGACCTTGGTGTGATTATTTGAGGATCTCAAGGTGGCAAAACAGTGCGAGAAGGCGGTGACAAAAGCCAGGAGGATGTTGGGCTGCATACAAAGAGGAATTACCAGCAGAAAGGAAGAGGTACTAATGCCACTGTAAAAGTCACTAGTGAGACCTCACTTAGAATACTGTGTTCAGTTTTGGAGACCATATATTGCAAAGGATGTAAAAAGACTGGAAACTGTTCAGAGGAAAGTAACCAAAATGATTTGGAGCCTGCGTCAGAAGACTTATGAGAAGAGACTTGAAGACCTAAATATGTACACTCTGGAGGAGAGGAGGGATAGAGGAGATATGATTCAGACGTTTAAATACTTAAAGAGAAATAATGAACAAACAAACCTCTTCCAAAGACGGGGAAGCTGTAAAACTAGAGGGCATAACATGAAGCTGCAAGGGGGTAAATTGAAAGACAATGTTAGGAAATAGTTTTTCACTGAAAGGGTGGTGGATGCTTGGAATGCCCTCCCGATGGAAGTGGTGGGGGCAAATACGACGACAGAACTCAAAATGGCATGGGACAGATACAGTAGATCCCTTTACAGCAACAGGATAAAATCAAAATAAACGTATCTAATTTCTCAACAAATAGGGGGGTCCTACATGGAGCAGTGGGTTCACCCCTAAACAAGGACATGGGGAGGAGTGGCCTACACAGACCTGCAGGTGCACCTACTCTTGCCATCTTACTGGGCAGACTAGATGGACCATACTGGTCTTTATCTGCCGTCATTTACTATGTTACTATGTTAAATACAGAGCAGACAAAGCTGAAAAATGCCAAACTAATATGAATAAAATACAACCTCTAAAATGCCTGTATGCAAATGCTAGAAGTCAAAGTTAGAATATATACAACTAAATGAAAGGTTAGATATAATTGGCATCTCAGAGACCCGATAGAAGGAGGTCAACCAATGGGATATTGATACCTGGGTACAAACTATATCGCAATGATAGGGTAGATCAAATTGGTGGAGGGATTGCACTCTATTAGAGAAGGCACTGACACACACGGGACTACATTTTTTGCAGGAAACAAAATACACTGTAGAATCTCTATGGATAGAAATGCCATGTAAAAAGGTGAATGCGATGGCAGTGGGAGCGTACTACTGGCTGCCTGGCCAGAATGAACAGATGGATGATGAAATGCTAAAAGAAATTAGGGAAGCTAACAAAAGTTATATTACTATAATAATGGGTGATTTCAATTAGCCCAGTATCGACCGAATCAGTGTCACAGCAGGATATGCTAGGGAGATAATGTTTGTAGATGAAATAATGACTGCTTCTTGGAGCAGCTGGTTCATGAACTGGCAAGAGGGGAAGCCATTTTAGAACTAAGCAGAACACAGAATCTGCTGCAAGAGATACAGTGTTAGGGCCACTTGGCAATAGTGATCATAACATGATCACATTTGATTTAATAAATGGAGAAAGGACGGCAAGGAAATCCACAGTACTACTTTTTAACTTTCAAAAGGGAGACTATGATAAAATGAGGAAAACAGTAAAGAAAAAATTAAAAGGAGCAGCTACAAAATTTAAAGATTTACATCAAGCATGGGTTTTTAAAAATACTGTCTTGGAAACCCAGACCAGATGTAGTCCACATTTTAAGAAAAGTGGAAGGAAGGCCAAAAAACTGCCAGCATGATTTAAAGATGAGGTCAGAGAAGCTGTTGTAGCCAAAAAAGCATCTTTCAGGAAATGGAAAAAGGAACCAAATGACGAAAACCAGAAACATAAGCATTGTCAAGTTAGATGCAAGGCATTGATAAGACAAGCAAAGAGAATTTGAAAAAAAGCCTGCCATGGAAGTAAACACACACAATAACTTTTTCAAGTACATGCGCAGCAAAAAAACGGTGAGACACAGTTGAACCATTAGATGATAGAAGGTAAAAGGGGTGCTAAGGGGAGGACAAGGCCATAGCGGAAAGACTGAATGAATTATTTGCTTCGGTCTTTACTGAAGATGTAGGTAAGTGATATGACCTTTAAAAACCATTTCAGGCAAGGGTATTGGAAGAATGGAAAGAAATATCGATAAACTTGGAAAATGTATTTCAACTGTTTGATGAACTGAAGAGCAACAAATCACCTGGACCGGATGGTATACACCCAAAGGTGCTGAAAGAACTGAAATATGAAATTGCAGACCTACTATTAGTAATCTGAACTCTCATTAAAATCATGTGTCGTAACTGAAGATTTGAGAATGGCCAATATAATACCAATTTTTAAAAAGGGTTCTGGGGTGATCCGTGAAATTAGACCGGAGAGCCTGATGTTGGTTTCTACCATTTTGCCTGGTACTATTATAAAGAATAAAATTACTGAACATGTAGATAGTCATGGCTTAATGGGAGAGAGCCAACATTGATTTAGCTAAGGAGAGTCTTGTCTTACTAATCAGTTATATTTTTTTGAAGGTGTGAATAAACAGGTAGACAAAGGTAAGATGGTCGATACAGTGTATCTAGATTTTCAGAAAGTCTTGGACAAGGTCCCTCATGAGAGACACTTGATAAAATTAAAAAGCCATGGGATAGGAGGCAGTGTGCCAGTGTGGACGAAGAATTGGTTAAAAGATAGAAAGCAGAAAGTAGAGATAAATGGTCAGTTTTCTGAATGGAGAAAGGTGAATAGTAGAGTACGCCGGGGATTTGTGCTAGGTCCGCTGCTTTTTACATATTCATAAATGATCTGTAAATGGGAATAATGAGTGAGGTAATCAAATTTGCAGATGAGAGAAAATTATTCAAAGTCGTTAAAACACAAGAGGATTGTGAAAAATTGCAAGAGGACCTTGATAAATTGGAGGACTGGATGTCCAAAGGGCAATGAAATTTAATGTGGGCAAGTGCAAAGTTATGCACCTAGGAAAGAATAATCCAAAAGTATGGATACACGATAGAGGGTTCCACATTAGGAGCCACCACCCAGGAAAATGTTTCAGGTGTCATTGTCGATATGTTGAAACCCTCTGTCCAGTGTGCAGTGGCAATCAAGAAAACAAATAGAATGCTAGGGATAATAAGGAAAGGAGTGGAGAATAAAACAAAAGATTAAAATTCCTTTAACTTTCCATAGTACGACCATACCTTGAATATAGTGTAGTTACTCACCTGTAACAGGTGTTCTACGGGGACAGCAGTAATCAGTCCTCAGATATGGGTGACGCTGTGAAAAAAAGGAGACTGAACAAGATGGCACCCTTGGGCGGGAAGGGGACCATGCATGCATGGTGGCATCTCCCAAAGGCTTTCTTTGAAAGCTGGGTGGATGCTTCTGTGAGGGCTCCGTCAGTGCCGACGTCACCCATATGTGAGGACTGACTTCCTGCTTGTTACCAGAGAATGTATGAAATGCTTGTTGCTATATCTTAAAAGGATATAGCAGAATTAGAAAAGGTACAGAGAAAAGACACCAAATTGGTAAAGGGGATAGAAGGATACTCCTAGGAGGAAAGGCTTAAAAGGTTAGGGCTTTTCAACTTGGAAAAGAGACAGCTGGGGGGGGGGGGGGGAGATATGATAGAGGTCTATAAATTAACGAATGGAGTAGAATGGGTAAACGTAGATAGGTTGTTTACTCCATCAAAAAGTAGGAAGATTAGAGGACATGCAATTAAGCTGCAATGTAACCCAGAAGACTACTAAGAGAAAATATTTTTTTCATTCAATGCATAATCAAACTCTGGAATTTGTTACTGGAGGATGTAAAAGATGTTAGCATAGCTGGGTTTAAAAAAGGTTTGGACAAGTTCCTGGAAGATCCATAAACCATTCAGACCACCATGGAAATTCATTGCTTATCCTGGGACAAACATTTTAGAACCTATGTACCTTTTTGGGAACCTGCCAGGTACTTTTGACCTGGGTTGGCCACTGTTAGAAACAGGATACTGGGCTTGTTGGAAATTGGTCTGATCCAGTATGGCAGTTCTTATGTTATCTCTCCTAAGGCATTTGGAGGCTTACTGTATGATGTTCTTCCCAAAAATGTTCTACATGCTTCAGATTCTTCCGCTCAAATTAATGGAAGCTGATTTGGCTACCACTGAATATGCTCTGTCACAGTCTTTTTGTTGGACAGAAAGCCCCATATAGCTCTGAGTCGCTTGAAGGGCTCGAGGGTTAAAGGGGGGGGGGGATTGGTCTCCCAAGCTTACACATTTATAATTTGGCCTGTATACTATGGCATGTCAGGGATTGGTTGAGTTCTCAATCAATGTTTACTCTACCATGAGGAGTCTGCTTTTGTCACTCTATATAGTCTTCCATCGATGCTACTTGTAGACAGGAAACAGTTACCCCCTTATATACAGAGTAGAGTGTAGTTACTCACCTGTAACAGGTGTTCTCCGGGAACAGCAAGAATCAGTCCTAACATATGGGTGACATTGGCGCCGACAGAGCCCATGAAGATCCACTCCCCAGCTTTCAAAGAAAGCCTTTGGGAGTTACACTGCACATGTGCAGTCACCTTCTCGCCCAAAGGCGCCATCTTGTCTCAGTATGATATCATAGCACAAGATGGCAAAAAAGGAAAGAACAACTCCATGGGGAGGAGGGAGGGTTGTGAGGATTGATTCCTGCTCCCCAGAACACACCTGTTACAGGTGATTAACTACGCTTTCTCCAGGAACAAGCAGCAAGTCTGTTCTCGCATATGGGACTCCCTAGCTATAGGCTACTGAAAACCTGTAGAAATGTCACAGGTGAGCCATGAGCAGCAGCAGCAAATGAGTCTTAAGGAGACAGACTCTAAAGAGACCCAAGTGTCGAGTGAGAATAAGACTCTGGTAGCCTGAACACAGAAGGGTCGGAACGCTGTCTACACCCTGTATAGATAACAGAGTATGGCCTAGCCTAAGGTGCTGTCCTGTCAGGACTCCCTTTCCAGATTGTAATGAGCTGTGAAGATGTGGACTGAAGACCAGGTGGCGGCTTGGCAGATGTCCAATAGAGGGGCAGAACGCAGGTTTGCTGCCGTAGTCCTGACACTGTGCGCCATGACCCGGCAGTCCAGCAAGAGCCCGGCCTGCTCACAGGTGAGGGCAATGCAGTCTGCCACCCAAGTGGACAGAGTGCTTGGTCATCGCTGCACCCAGTCGAATGGCGTCATAGGAGATGAAAAGCTGGGAGGCTTTACGGTGGCCCTGGGTACACTGATAGGACAGGGCCCTCTTACAATGCAGGGTATGCAGTACGGTCTCATCCCGGCTGACGTGAGGCTGTGGAAAGAAGGTGTGGAGCACCACCTCCTGATTGAGGTGGAATGGTGATTCCACCTTAGGAAGAAACTTGGGGTGCGTGCGGAGCACCACCCTGTTCTTATAGAACTGTGTGCACAGTGGATCCGCCACTAGCGCCTGAAGCTCGCTGACCCTGCAAGGAGACGTGAGTGCCACTAGGAAGATGACCTTCCATGAGAGGTGACAGGTAGCCAGGGGCTTGAAATGTGGTCCAGTGAGCTTGCATAGCACCACAATGAGGTCCCACTCCACTGCTAGAGGGCAGATGGGGGGCTTGGATAGCATGAAGCCCTGCAAGAAGTGGGTTACGAGAGGTTGGACAGAGGGGCTTGCCCTTGATAAGGTGGTTGCACGGCTAGAGCACTCAGGTGCACCCTGACCAAGTTGGACTTCAGTCCTGTCTGCGATAGATGGAGCAAATATTACAGTACAAGCTGCACAGAGCATGAGAACAGGCTGACTTGGGCGGCAATTAATATCAGTGACATCCTGTTGTGCTGAACCTTGAAGGTAGTAAGGCATAGAGCATACCTTTGTCCATGGGATAAGGAACGCATCTGCCAACACCCATAAGGGCTGCGGTTGGCAGGAACAAAATCGGGACAGCTGTGTTGGTCAGACTCATGAAGAGGTCCATCAGGTGGACTCCACAGAACTAGAAGAGCCAAGGCGCCACCCTGGGGTCCAGCCACCACTCGTGTGCTGGGGGACCCTGCTCAGCTTATCTGCTCGGATGTTGAGCTCACCCAGCAGATACACCGCCTACAGGAGCATCCCACTGCGGAACGTAAAGGAGCAGAGAGCCACTGCCTCTTGACAGGGGGCATAGGATCCTGTGCCTCCCTGTTTGTTCATGTAGAATATCGTCACCTGATTGTCTGTTTGGACCAGCACTGACTGGTATTGCAGGCGGTGGCGGAAGGCTCAGAGCTAGAAGTACCGCCCAAAGCTCCAGAGTTCACGCTCTGTGACCAGCTGCTCTGGGTGCAGAGATCTTCACAATGAGCCCCCTGTCCAAACGGGAGGCGCCCATAGTGAGAACCCTCTGGGGATTGGGGCCTGGAAAGGCATACCTGCCTGGAGGCACCATAGTACCTGCCACCAGCTGAGAGAATCCACAAGTTGATAGGTCACAGTCACCCTGTCCCACATCTATCCAGTGGACAGAGTCCATTCGGCTGTCCTCATGTGGAGACGGGTGTCAAGGGTGACATGGACCATGGATGCAAAGTGGCTTAACAGGCACAGTAGGAGGTGAGGAAACATGGTGCATCTGCGTTGCGTGATGTGGCCAATGCCCTGAGAAAGTCTGCCCTGTCCTGGGGTAGGAACGTTCTGACCTGAAGGATGTGTAGCTGGGCTCCTGTGAACTCCAAACATTGGGTTGGGAGAAGGGGGGACTTGGGGTGGTTTATGACAAACCACCCCAAGTGGAGGAGTGGCCTAGTGGTTGGGGCAAGGTACTTCAGGCCGGAAGGTCGGGGGTTCAAATTCCACTAGAGGACAGCAACCTTGGGCCGGAAGGACTGGGGTTTCTAGTCCCACAGGTGCTCCTTGTGGTCTTGGGCAAGCCACTTAACCCTCCATAGCCCATGTTCCCTGTAAAATAGTTATCTCCAAGTTATAATGCCCTGTTCAATGTAATTTCAGTTTGTTCAATGTAAACCGCACTGATGCAGAATAGCGCGGTATATAAGAGAATGTAAATAAATAAATAAATAACCCCAGGTGTTGTAGGACACAGATGTGTGGGCAATGGCCTGCTGCACCTCGGCAGCTGAGCCTCCTCTGATGAGCCTGTTGTCCAGGTAGGGGAAGATGAAGGCTCCTTGAAGACAGAGCTGGCTGCGATCACCGCTAAATACTTGGTGAAGATCCTTGGGGTGGAGGCTAGGCCAAAGGGTAGCACCCTGTACTGGTAGTGGCCGCCTCCCACCATAAATCTGAGGTATTGTCTGTGGTTGGGATGGATGAGGATGTGTATGTATGCATCTTTTAAATCCAAGGAGCATAGCCAGTCTCCCTGCTGGAGGTATGGCAGCAACGTCCTAAGGAAGAGCATTTGAACTTCCCCCTCACCAGGAACCTGTTCAGGTCCTGCAGGTCCAGGATGGGCTTGAGGCCCCCTGTTTTTTGGTATAAGGAATTATCGGGAGTAGAATCCATTGCCCCAGAGGTGTGGTGGTACATGTTCCACCGCCTTATCCTTGAGAAGGCCTGCGAGCTCCTGCAGTAGCAGGGTCTGGTAGAGGGGAGTCCTGGAGGACTCTCCCAGGAATAATGGAGGAGGGAGTCTGCTCCAGATGGAGGAGGGAACCTTCCCTGACCACCTATAGTGCCCAGGTGTCTGTGGTGATGGCTGGCCACCGGTGGGCAAACATAAGATATGCCATACTGGGTCAGACCAAGGTCCATCAAGCCCAGTATCCTGTTTCCAACAGTGGCCAATCTAGGTCATACGTAGCTAGCAGATTCCCCAAAAGACACAGGTTCCACAATGCTTGTACTGGGTCAAGCATTGATATCCTGGGTCCCTTCTTAATAATGGTTTATGGACCTTTCCTCCAGGAACTTGTCCAAATCTTTTTTAAACCCAGCTACACTAACAGCTCTTACTACATCCTCCGGTAACAAATTCCAGAGTTTTATTACACGATGAGTGAAAAAATATTTTATTTATTAGTCTTAAATAGTTTTGAAATGAGAGTCAGAAGCTGTAAAGATGTCTTACACATTGGAACATGGAACGTACGAAGCATGAACCAAGGAAAGTTGGAGGTGGTCAAGAATGAAATGGAACGTGTACAACTTGATCTGTTGGGTGTCAGCGAACTGAAATGGACTGGCATGGGGCACTTTGCATCAGATGATCACATGTCTACTATGCTGGAAATGAAAGACAAAGAAGAAATGGTGTTGCATTTATAATAAAGAAGAAACTTGCAAGAACTGTAATGAAATACAATGCAGTCAGCGAACGCTTAATCTCTATTCGTCTACGAGGATTGCCTATCAACACAACTATAATTCAAGTATATGCCCCAACAACAGCTGCAGAAGAGAATGAAATTGAAGAGTTCTAAGAACAAGTACAAGCTGAAATTGACAGAACATGCAAACAGGATATCCTGATAGTCATGGGTGACTGGAATGCAAAAGTTGGCAACAAAGAAGAAGGCAAAGTAGTTGGAAAATATGGACTTGGCAACAGAAATGAAGCTGGAGAAAGACTGATAGAATTTTGCAAGACCAATGATCTATTCATCTCAAACACCTTCTTCCAGCAACACAAGCGGCGACTGTACACATGTACTTCACCCAATGGATTGTATAAAAATCAAATTGACTACATCTGTAGAAATCAACGATGGAAAAGCTCTGTAACATCAACAAAGACAAAACCTGGAGCTGACTGTGGTACAGATCATCAACTACTAGTATGCAAACTCAAGCTAAAATTGAAAAAGAGCAAACCACTCATGAAGCAAGCAAAATATGACCTTGAGAATATACCACTGGAATTTAAAGACTGCCTGCAAAATCGAATTGCTGCTTTAGATACAAATGACAGAGCTCCGGAAGAGTTATGGAATGACATCAAGAAGGTTGTGTTGGAAGAAAGCGAGAAGTCTCTACAAAAGATGAAAAGCAAAAACGGCCAAAATGGATGACGGAAGAAACTCTGAAAATTGCCCAGAAACACAGAGAAGCTAAAGCCAGAGGAGAAAGAAAGACAGTCGCAGAACTTAACAGAGATTTCCAACGTGCAAGACAGGACAAGGAAAAGTACTACAATGACACTTGCAAGGAAATAGAAGCAGAAACTATTAGAGGAAGAACAAGATCGGCTTTCCTAAAGCTACGAGAGTTAAAGAAAAAGTTCCAGCCTCGAATTGCAATGTTACAAGATGCTCAAGGTTCTATGTTGAATGATGCTGAGAAGATCAAGAAAAGGTGGAAGGAATATACAGAGTTTTTATATGATAAAGATCAAGTGGACCAACAGCCGTTTCAATCTGTACCTTATGATCGGGAACCATTGGTGATGAAAGAAGTTGAAGCAGCATTGAAAGCCTTATCAAAGAACAAAGCACCAGGCATTGATAGCATTCCCATAGAAGTATGGCAGCAATCTGATGCAGCTGTTACCGTACTCACAATGCTCTGCCAAGAAATATGGAAGACAACAACATGGCCAACTGACTGGAAAAGATCTGTGTTTATACCAATACTAAAGAAAGGTGATTCAACTGACTGTGGAAATTATCGCACAATCGCTCTGATCCCACATGCCAGCAAGATTCTACTGAAGATTATTCAAAAGAGACTACAACCATACCTGGAACAAGAACTACCTGAAGTGCAAGCAGGGTTCAGGAAAGGGCAAGGAACAAGAGACATCATTGCAGATGTGAGATGGATCCTTGAAAAGACTAAAGAATACCAAAAGCATATCTATTTGTGCTTTATCAACTATAGCAAGGCTTTTGACTGTGTAAACCATGAGAAACACTGGGCCACATTAAGCAGCATGGGTATACCAGAACACCTGATCATTCTTCTTGCGCAATCTGTACATTGATCAAGAAGCAACAGTTCGAATGGAACAAGGAGAAACAGAATGGTTTAAAATAAGCAAAGGTGTAAGACAAGGCTGCATACTTTCCCCCTACCTGTTTAATTTATATGCAGGACAAATCATCAGAGAAGCAGGATTGTATGAAGACAACAGAGGTGTAAAGATTGGTGGAAGACTCATCAACAACCTTTGCTATGCTGATGATACCACATTACTGGCTGAAAGTGAAGATGATCTGAAACATTTGCTTCTCACAATCAAAGAACATAGTCTCAAAATGGGCCTGCACCTTAATGTAAAGAAGACAAAGATCATGACAACTGGAATAATCAACAGGTTCATCATTGAAGGAGAAGAAATTGAAATTGTGAACAACTTTAACCTACTTGGATCAACTATCAATAAAGAAGCAACAAACAGTCAAGAAATCAGACGACGCATTGCTCTTGGCAGAATGGCTATGAAAGACCTAGATAAGATTCTCAAGAGCAGAGATGTCTCTCTCCATACAAAGATTCGACTTGTTCAGGCCATGGTATTTTCAATAACTTCATATGGATGTGAAAGCTGGACAGTGAAAAAGACAGATAGGAAGAAAATTGATGCCTTTGAATTATGGTGCTGGCGGCGAATACTGTGTATACCATGGACTGCCCTAAGAACAAACCAGTTGGTACTAGAGATCAAACCTAAGCTTTCTTTAGAAGCTCAGATGACAAGACTTCGACTTTCATACTTTGGACACATCATGCGAAGAGAGATATCATTAGAGAAAGACATTATGCTTGGCAAGATAGGTCAATGCAAAAGAAGAAGGCCAGCAATGAGATGGATCGATACAACAACAGCAGCTACAGGTACCAGTCTGTCAACAATGAGCCGCCTGACTGAAGACCGAACACAATTTAGGATAGCTATCCAGAGGGTCGCTATGAGTCGACTCCGACTCGACGGCACTTAACAACAAATAGTTTACCCTGTAGCTTCATTGCATGTCCCCTAGTCTTTCTATATTCTGATAATGTAAAACAATCGATCTACGTTTACCCGTTCCACTCCGTTCATTAATTTATAGAGTTCTATTATATCTCCCCTCAGCCGTCTCTTTTCCAGGTTAAAGAACCCTAACCTTTTTAGCCTTTCTTCATAGGAGTATCCTTCCATCCCCTTTACCATTTTGGTGGCTCTTCTCTGAACCTTTTCTAATAACGCTATATCCTTTTTAAGATACGGCGACTAGAATTGCACACAATATTCAAGGTGCAGTCTCACCATGGAACGATATAGAGGCATTATAATATCTTTTGTTTTATTTTCCATTCCTTTCCTTATACCACCTAGCATTCTCCAGGACCAAGCAGGAAGTCAGTCTTCACATATGGGTGACATCGGGGTCGACAGAGCCCCCGTGCGGATTATTTCCCCAGCTTTCAAAGAAAGCCTTTGGGAATGCAGCACGCATGCACGGTCCCCTTCCCGCCCAAGGGTTCCATCTTGCTCAGTCTTTCTTTTCCGCGGAGCCCGACGGACGTGAGTTCGTGTCACCAGGGAAAAGTTGATTTTTTTCTGCGATTTTCGCGTTGTCTTCTCCGGTTCGATGCCGGTTCCCCTTCCCGCCTATACTCGGTACACCGGTATCGAGTCCGGAGTTGTGATTTTCGGTTTTTGTCCTTCGTGACTAGCGTTCGTGCTCTTTGTTTTCACTGGCAGCCCGGTCTTTTGACCTTGCATGTGCCCCTTTTTCCCCCCGATGGCTACCAGCGGGTTCAAAAACTGTGATTGGTGCCAGAAACTTATGTCTCTCACCGACACACATGACTGCTGCCTCGGTCCCGACCATGGCCCGTGCGGCAAAATGTCAAAGGCGCTTCGGAGCCGTCAGCATCAACGTGAGAGAATTTTCTCTGACTCCGCATCCGGCCAGGGCCCAGAATTCGTCAGAGGCCTCGACAAAGCCTGGTGGATTTGGGTTATTTAAACCAGCCCTCTGACGATGTAGGTTCAGATTGCCAATGAGCATGCGCTAGCGTTTTGTGGAGTGGATGGAGTTTTTCAAGAGTTGAGACAGGGCATTGAGTTATTATTTATTTATTTATTTACAGTTTCTTTTATACCGCGCTATTTGACATCAGTGCGGTTTACAATGAACATAAAACTACACGTCACAAAGATTGATCAGTGCTTACAATGAACAGGACAATAAACTGGGTATACATTAAACAGGTTTCATAAACAGAGAACATGAGAACTATGTACAAAAAGCAACTATGTACAAAGCAACTAAATGCAGCTATATGTTTCTTGATGAGAGGAGGAGCAAGGTGAGATTGCAGTTCTGCGAGTTAAGACTATGGAGTGCATGGGTTTAATGTGTTGTTGTTTTTTTTGCCCGAAACGCACGGCTGTGTCTTGTTTTACAACTGCAGTAGATTTAATCATGGTGTTATAAGATTCATGAGAAGTTATTTATGAGAAGAACGATACAAGGAGTTCTCCATATCCTTTGATGCCGCAGAAGATCCAAACGACTTTTATTCAGATAAGCATCTGTTTTTGTTTCTTCTATGGGCTTTTCTGACATAATTATTTGTTTTTCGTTATACATGTAGGTGGCACTATTTTTTGGTGTTTTTACCCATATTATGTGGCTCTGTAGTGGGCTCAATAAAAAGTTTAATATTGAGTAAAATGGAAGAGTAGCTTCAAGAGGTTGCTTCAGCCTGTTTTAACCTCACAGCTTATCTTCCGACAATAATTTATTTTTACATATGCAAACTTAACCTTACTAGATTGTTGACTCTATTTTGTTTTTGGGGCATCCCCTGAGAATGGCAGCAGATGCGTTTCTGATCTCTTGGTCTAAGGGCCTCCTGTATGCGTTTCCTCCCACTCCCCTGGTGGCCCAAACTCTGTTCAAGATTCTACGTGACAAGGCCTCAGTGATTCTGGTAGCCCCCAGATGGCCGAGGCAACCGTGGTTTCCACTTCTTCTGCAGTTGGCAGTGGAAACTCTATTCCCTCTGATGTTGCAACCCGATCTCCTGTTTCAGGATCAGGGTTCCCCCTTCTGCACCCCAATCTCAGATCCCTCAATCTGATGGCCTGGTTGCTGAAAGGATAGTGCTAGCTCCCTTACTCCTATCTAGGGAAGTTGAGGAGGTTGCCTTGGCCTCTAGGAGGCAATCCACCAGAAAGTCCTATGCCCTCAAGTGGTGTAGATTCTCAATATGGTGTGCTCAGTGCAATGAAGATCCTTTCTCCTGCCTTGTGCCAGTAGTACTACAATACCTACTTCACCTGTCAGACCTAGGCCTTAAGTCCAACTCTGTTCGGGTCCACTTCAGTGCTCTATCAGCACATCACTCACCGGTGGAGGGACAGTCTGTCGGTTCATCCCTTGGTGTCCCACTTCCTCAGAGGCCTGCTTTTGCTCAAGCCTCTGATTCATCCACCTGCCACTGAGTGGGATTTGAACGTGGTCTTGCAACAAGTTACTCGCCCACCGTTTGAGCCGATGGCTACTTGCCATTTACACTACCTTTCTTGGAAGGCGCTCTTCCTGGTAGCTCTTACCTCAGCCAGACGTGTGGGTGAACTACAAGCTCTGGTTTCTGATAGACCTACACACGGTTCTATAGGAACAGGGTGGTCCTACGGACCCATCCAAAGTTCCTACCAAATGTTGTCTCCTCCTTAGACCTCAACCAGGAGGTGGTTCTTCCGACATTCTTTCCCAGGCAGCATACCAGCCAGGCTGAAACAGTCTTGCATACCCTGGACCAATGTTCCCTCTAATTTTCTGTAGGCTGTGTGCGCATAAAATATCAGCTGTGTGCAGCTTTTGAAGGAAGGTTAAATTTTTGTGTGCCACATAACGACACTCGGAGTTATATACTTTAAAATTTGACTACACATCAGAATACAGTATGTACACCACATTGATTTTAAACAAATTAAATGAAAATAGACGATGATTAAATGAAGTGGGAAATTTCTAGTAATTACAATCATAACTTTTAAATTTTAAGACGTCTGTGTTGTTTTCTATCAGAATCAGAGGCGTAATTTTTGTGCGCTCTGTTGTAAAGTATGTGCGCTCGCTCGGCGAGGTGTGTGCGTGCGCGCACACGCGCACAGCTTAGAGGGAACAGTGCCCTGGACTGTAAGAGGGCGTTGTCCTTTTACACAGAACGTACGCGGGGGCACCTAAGGGCTACTCAGCTCTTTGTCTCCTTTGACCCTAATAAATTGGGGTTGCCTGTCTCCAAGCGTACCTTGTCCATTTGGGTAGCAGATTGTATCGCCTGGGTGTACAAGGCAGCTGGCCTCTCCTTGCAGGGTTGAGCCATGGCCCACTGTGTCAGGGCGAAAGCCGCGTCAGTAGCTCATCTCCGCTCTGTTCCGTTGGCAGACATCTGCCGGGCCGCTACTTGGTCTTCAAGCCAGACTTTTGCAGCCCACTACTGCCTCGAGAGAGAGTCCCGAAGGGACAGTGCTTTCGGACAGGCGGTACCCCGTAATCTGTGAGGTTTAGGCAACTCCTACCCTCCGGCCCTTGTGATGGGCTACCGTACAGGGGCGTTCTCAAAGGATATTCTTATCACAGATGCTGAGGCTCTTGAGAGGGAGCCATTTTTTCAGCTTGGGGTTCCCAGTATCCTAGAGCTGGGGAGTCCCATATGTGAGGGCTGACTTCCTGCTTGGTCCTGCAGAAAGAGTAGTTACTCACCTGTAACAAGTGTTCTCCAGGAGCAGCAGGAATCAGTCCTCACGACCCTCCCTCCTCCCCTGAAATTGCAGTCATATACTTCATTTTGTTTTTTGCTGTCTTTTAGCTATGTCAGCAGACTGAGCAAGATGGCACCCTTGGGCGGGAAGGGGACCGCGCATGTGCGCTGCATTCCCAAAGCCTTTCTTTGAAAGCTAGGGAAATGCTCTGCACGCGGGCTCCGTCGTCACCCATATGTGAGGATTAATTCCTGCTGCTCCTGGAGAACACCTGTTACAGGTGAGTAACTACTCTTTCTATTTGCTCTCTTGGCTGCCGCTGCACACTGGGCGAGGGTTTTAACATGTTATCCACAGTGATGCCTAAATCTTTTTCCTGGGTGGTGGTTCCTAATGTGTAACCTTGCATCTTGTAACCATAGTTTGGGTTGTTCTTCCCTAGGTGCATAACTTTGCACTTGTCCGCATTAAATTTCATCTGGCATTTTGATGCCCAGTCTGCCAATTTATCAAGATCCTCTTGCAATTTTCCACAATCCTCTTGGGTTTTAACAACTTTAAATAGTTTTGTGTCAGCTGCAAATTTGATAACCTCACTCGTTATTCCACTTTCCAGGTCATTTATGAATATGTCAAAAAGCAGCAGACCCAGCACAGATCCCTGGGGTACACCACTATTCACTTTTCTCCATTGGGAAAATTGGCCATTTAGCCCAACCCTCTGCTTTCTATCTTTTAATCAGTTCTTGTTCCACAGTCATACACTGCCTCCTATCCCATGACTAAGTTTTGCCAAAATTCTCTGATGAGGGACCTTGTCCAAGGCTTTATGAAAGTCCAGATACACTATATCAACAGACTCACCTTTGTCCACCTGTTTATTCACACTTTCAAAAAAACATAATAGATTAGTAAGACAAGATCTTCCTTGTCTAAAACCATGTTGGCTGTCTCCCATTAGGCCATGACTATCTACATGCTGAGTAATTTTATTCTTTATGATGGTTTCTACCATTTTTCCCGGTACCGACGTCAGGCTCACCGGTCTGTAGTTTCCCGGATCATCCCTGGAATCCTTTTTAAAAATTGGCGTTACATTGGCGATCCTCCAATCTTCAGGTATTACAGATGATTTTAATGAAAATTCACAGATTACTAATAGCAGGTCTGCAATTTCATATTTCAGTTCTTTCAACACCCTTGGATGTATACCATCTGGCCCAGGTGATCTGCTACTCTTCAGTTTATCTAATAGTTGTAATACATCTTCCCGATGTATCCATATTTCCTTCAATTCTTCTGCACCTTTAAATACCACTTCAGTCATGGGTAGCATCCCTACATCTTCCTCAGTAAAGACCAAAGCAAAGAATTCATTCAGTCTCTCCGCTATCGCCTTGTCGCCTCTTAGTGCCCCTTTAACTCCTCTATCATCTAATGGACCAACTGACTCTCACAGGTTTTTTGCTACGAATGTACTTGAAAAAAATCTTTATTTCACGTTTTTGCTTCCGCAGCAAGCTTCTTCTCAAATTCTCCCTTTGCTTGATTTATCAATGCCTTGCATTTGACTTGCCAGTGCTTGTGTTGTTTCCAGGTTTCGTCGTTTGGCTCTTTTTTTCATTTCCTGAAAGATGATTTTTTGGCAACAGCCTCTCTTACCTCACCTTTAAACCATGCTGACAGTTTTTTGGACTTCCTTCCACTTTTCTTAAAGCATGGAATACAGCTGGTCTGGGCTTCCAAGATAGTAGTTTTCAACAACACACAAGCTTGATGTAAGTCTTTAACCTTTGCAACTGCTCATTTTAGTTTTTTCTTAACTATTTTCCTCATTTTATCATAGTCTCCCTTTCGAAAGTTAAAAGGTAGTACTGTGGATTTAGAGCAGTTACTCACTTGTAACAGGTGTTCTCCAGGAGCAGCAGGAATCAGTCCTCACATATGGGTGACGTCAGCGCCGACAGAGCCCTCGTGCGGAGCATTTCCCCAGCTTTCAAAGAAAGCCTTTGGGAATGCAGCGCATGCGCGGTCCCCTTCCCGCCCAAGGGTGCCATCTTGCTCAGTCTGACGACATAACTAAAAGCAAAAATCATAATAAAGTATATGACTGCAACTCCAGGGGAGGAGGGAGGGTCATGAGGACTGATTCCTGCTGCTCCTGGAGAACACCTGTTACAGGTAAGTAACTACTCTTTCTCCAGGATCAAGCAGGAAGTCAGTCCTCACATATGGGACTCCCTAGCTTCAGGCTACCGGGAACCCAAGCTGAAAAATAAGCTCCCTCTAGAGCGTCAGCATCCGTGAAAGAATCCTTTCTGAGAACGCCCCCGTACAGTAGCCCAACACAAGGGCCGGAGGGTAGGAGTTGCCTAAACCTCAAAGAGATTACAGAGTACCGCCTGTCTGAAAGCACTGTCCCTACGGGACTCCCTCTCGAGGCAGTAGTGAGCCGCAAAAGTCTGGCTTGAAGACAAGGTAGTGGCCCGGCAGATGTCTGCCAACGGAACAGAGCGGAAGTGGGCTACTGACGCGGCCTTTGCCCTGACACGGTGGGCCGTGACTCAACCCTGCAAGGAGAGGCCGGCTGCCCTGTACGCCCAGGCGATACAATCTGCTACCCAAAGGGACAGCGTACGCTTGGAGACAGGCAACCCCAGTTTATTAGGGTCAAAAGATACGAAGAGCTGAGCAGCCCTTCGATGTCCCTGCGTACGGTCTATGTAAAAAGACAACGCCCTTCTACAGTCCAGGGTATGCAGGACTGTTTCAGCCAGCTGGCATGTGGCCTGGGGAAGGATGTTGGAAGAACCACCTCCTGATTGAGGTGGAAGGACGAGACAACCTTCGGAAGGAACTTAGGGTGAGTCCGCAAGACCACCTTGTTCTTATAGAACCGTGTGTACGGTCTATCAGAAACCAGAGCTTGTAGTTCACTCACACGCCTGGCCGAGGTAAGAGCCACGAAGAAAAACGCCTTCCAGGAAAGGAAGTGTGAATGACAGGCAGCCATCGGCTCAAACGGTGGGCAAGTAAGTTGCTGCAAATCCTACTCAGGGGCTGGTGGATGGATCGGAGGCTTGAGCAGAAGCAGGCCTCTGAGGAAGGGGGACACCAAGGGGTGGCCCGACAGAGATTGGCCCTCTACCCGTGAGTGGTATGCTGATAGAGCACTGAGGTAGACCCAGAGTTGGATTTAAGGCCTAGGTCCGAGAGGTGGAGCAGGTACTGCACCACCACTGGAACCAGGCACGAAAAAGGATCCTCCTGGTGCTGAGCACACCAGGTGGAGAACCTACGCCACTTGCGGGCATAAGATTTCCGTGTAGATTGCCTCCTAGAGGCCAAAACCACCTCTTCCACTTCCTTAGGAAGACGTAAGGGGGCTAGAACTACCCTTTCAGCAGCCAGGCCATCAGATTGAGGGATTTGCGGTTGGGGTGCAGGAGAGATCCCTGATCCTGAGACAGGAGATCGGGTTGCACCCCCAGAGGGAGTGGAGCGTCCACCGCCAACTGTAGAAGGAGTGGAAACCACGGTTGCCTCGTCCATCTGGGGGCTACCAGAATCACCGAGGCCTTGTCCTGAAGAACCTTGAACAAGGTTCGGGCCACTAGAGGTATGGGAGGAAACGCATACAGTAGGCCCGTAGACCAAGAGATTAGAAACGCATCTGCTGCTATTCGCAGAGGATGCGGTTGTCTGGAACAGAACCTGGGTAGCTGACGGTTCAGTGGACTCGCAAAGAGATTGATGGTTGGAAGACCCCATCTTAGAACAACCCCTTGGACCACCAGAGGATTCAACTGCCATTCGTGAGGCTGTAGAATCCTGCTCAATCTGTCTGCCAGGCAATTTTCCTGGCCAGGCAGATAAACTGCCTTGAGAAACATGTTGTGTTTGCTTGCTAAGGAGCACAGGGCCTGTGCCTCCTGACACAGAAGTTTGGAGCCTGTGCCCCCTTGCTTGTTCACGTAGAACATTGCCACTTGATTGCCTGTCTGAACTAAGACAGACTGGTGAGAGAGGACATGAGAGAAAGTCTGTAGAGCTAAGCGGATAGCTCGCAACTCCAACAGACTGATCTGCTGTGTGGACTCCCAAGGAGACCAGAGGCCTTGAGTGCAAGCCCCCTGGCAATATGCACCCCAGCCCTGAAGGGAAGCATCGGTTGTCAGCACCTGTGTGTGAGGAGGGGCCTGAAAAGGCATCCCCTGGACCAGGTTCGGGAGATGCAGCCACCACTGTAGGGAGGCTGCCAGCAGTTTAGACACCCTTATCTGGTCTTTCAAGTCGCCTGTGGCTTGCACCCACTAAGCTGAGGCACCACTGAGCAGGTCGCATGTGCAGGCGGGCATTCGGAGTTATATGGATCGTGGATGCCATGTGGCCCAAGAGCCTTAGGAAGTTTCTGGCGGAGATCAGAACACCGCTCTGGAACTGTTTGGCCAAAGCCATCAGTCTGCGGGCCCTGTTCTCGGGCAAATAAGCCTTCGCCTGGAGGGTATCCAATCTTGCCCCTATGAACTCCATGTCCTGTGAGAGGAGCAAAGTTTACTTTGCGAAGTTTATGACAAAGCCTAGATGCTGGAGAAAAGAAACAGTGTGAAGGGTGGCCTGTCTGGCCTCCTGTGGAGACTGACCCCTGATGAGCCAGTCGTCCAGGTATGGGAAGACAAAGATGCCCTGGTTTCTGAGATAGGCCGCCACCACCGCCAGGCACTTGGTGAAAACCCTGGGGGCGGAGGTTAGGCCAAATGGAAGTACTCTGTATTGAAAATAACTCCCTCCCACTACAAATCTGAGATATTGTCTGTGGTCTGGATGAATGAGGATGTGAGTATAAGCATCCTTCAGGTTTAAGAAGCATAGCCAATCTCCCTGCTGGAGGTAGGGCAGCAGTATTCCAAGGGTAAGCATCTTGAACTTTTCCCTCTCCAGGAACTTGTTGAGATTTTGCAAGTCTAGGATGGGCCGGAGGCCTCCAGTCCTTTTTGGTACCAGAAAGTACCTGGAATAGAAGCCTCGCCCCATCAGGTGGTGAGGCACTGGTTCCACCGCCTGATCCTGTAGAAATCTTGCCAACTCCTGAAGGAGGAGGTTCCTGTGCAGAGGGAGTCCTGGAGGCTCCCCTGGAAAATAGGAGGGGGGTAAACTGGTTGAAGTGGAGCAAATATCCCTTTTGGACTATGCTCAGTACCCAGGTATCCCCTGATATGGCTGACCGCCTGTGGGCGTACAGTGTCAGCCAGCCTCCTCTGCTGAGAGGAGCCAGCTGAGGAGGAGAGGCTATGCAGTGGGAGTCAAAACCCCGCTCCCTGCTGTGCAGGAGCCGGAGTGGATGGCTTAGGGGTTTTCTGCCTACGGGGCCCCATGTCCCTGCCCCTTGGCCTGCTGACCCTGATGGGGAGCTGTAGAGGCCTGAAATTGAGGGTAGGATTTGTAGGCAGTAGCTTTCCTCGGGTAAAAGGGCTTTTTCCCCGAGCCCTTCTTCTGAGAAGGGGCAGAAGTTTTCCTGGACAGCCTTGTCCTGGTGAGAGTCTCAGACTCGAGTTCTGCAGCCTTTTCAGCCATGGGTTTGCCAAAAAGGTTCTCACCTCGGCAAGGGACATCGACCAACTTGTCCTGTACCCATGGCTCGAGGTCCGATGAGTGTAGCCAGGCCTGATGGCGTGCACCGATGGCGGCCGCGGCTACTCGGGCCGAAGCCTCGAAGCCATCATAGGCTGCTCAAGAGATAAACTTTGAGCACTCTCGAATCCCGGATGACAAAGCCTTAAACCTCTGCAAAGGTTCCTCGAAGAGGCCAGCTGAGAACACGGCAATCTCCATTGCCAAGTCTCGGAGGTACATGCCCATGTACAGCTGGTAAGTCTGGACACGGCAAGCCAGCATAGAGCCCTGGAAGCACTTTCTACCAAGGGCATCCAGATTCCGGGCCACCCGGCCAGGGGGCACCAAGGCGTGCATCTTCTGACTCTTCAGACGATGCATGGCCGATTCCACAACCATGGAGTGGTGCAGTAGCTGTGCCTTCTGGAACCCAGGGCTCTTACGGACTCGATAAATGGAATCGACTCATTTGCTGAGAACCGGCGCCGAAGCCAGTGCCTCCCACAGGCGGAAGAGCAGCTGTTCCAGCATCAGAGGAACCAGTACAGTAAAGGCCTCCTTAGGCAGAGAGTCATAATGGAGGGCCTCGGGCTCGAGGCTCCTCCTTGGGATCCGCAGGGAAGGCCAAGGCTTTGGCCATGTCCCGCACGAAGTCCGAGAACCGGATATCCTCCGGTGGGAACCTTCTCCGAGGCTCTGACTCCGGTGAGTCCGATGGGACGCACCGGGTCCAGAAAGTGTCCGGGAACTCCTCATCCTCTGTCTCCCACGCCGACCCCTCCGAGGAGGAATCGAGCGGCTCCAGCCGGGCGGGCAACGATGCCATCCGCCCCGACGCCGAGGGCACTGGTGTCGACGACCTCGGTCCTCAGCGGGAGGCCGAGGGGGACCTTGGCCGAGGATCGACTCGAGACCACATGGCTCGGCCTCCGGGGTCGACTTGGACGTAGAGGTCCTGGTGGTTGGGGCAGATGCACCAGTCAAACCGGCGATCAGTACCCGCTGCTGCTCCATGAAGGCAGCCAAGCTGCTCTCCAAGGCCGTCAACCTGAGACTCAGCTCAGGACACTCGGCAGCCCCTGACTCGGATCCCGACGGCATCGGGCCCGACGTCGGCTCTTCCGGAGGGTAGTCTATGAGGACAACAGCACTCACGTGACTCGGGGACTCCGGCTCCACTCGAGGCAACTTGGCAGGCCTCTCCGACTCAGAGGACCCAGGACGGAGGTCGGGGCTATGCGACCTGGCCCTTGAGGGCCCAAGAGCGTCCACCGACACCACCCTCGTGGGTTTCTTCTTCCTTCTGTGTTCCCGAGAAGGAGACCGCCTTTCAGAGGAGCCTCGACGGTGCTCGGGGTCGGACTTCCGAGATGTCGAGGCCTCTGATGAAGTCCAGGCCCGGCCGGACGCGGAGTCAGAAAAGAGTCTTTCACGCTGATGCTGCCGGCTTCTCAGTGCCTTAGAGGACATTTTGCCGCACGGGACACAGACCACCGGGTCATGGTCAGGCCCGAGGCACCAGAGGACAAAAACCGAAAACTAGCTCCGGGCTCGATACCAGTATATCGGGCCCAGGCAGGAAGGGGAACCGGCATCGAACCAGGCAAAAACCACGAATCCAACGCAGGAAAAATCAACTTTTTATCGGGTGACGATGACACACGTCCGTCGAGCTCCGCGGAAAAAAGAAGACTGAGCAAGATGGCACCCTTGGGCAGGAAGGGGACCGCGCATGCGGCTGCGTTCCCAAAGGCTTTGAAAGCTGGGGAAATCCTCCACACGAGGGCTCTGTCGGCGTCGACGTCATCCATATGTGAGGACTGACTTCCTGCTTGGTCCTGGAGAACCTTACTATCCCTCCTCCATTAATTAAATCAAACGCGATCATGCTATGATCACTATTGCCAAGAGGCCCCAACACCCTTATCTCTTGCACAAGATCTGGTGTTCCACTAAGGACTAGGTCTAATATGGCTTCCACTCTGGTCGGTTCATGAACCAAGAAGCAGTCATTTATTTCATCTAGGAACTTTATCTCCCTAGCATATCCTGCCGTGACACTGACTCAGTCGATACCGGGGTAATTGAAATCACCATTATTACGGCGCTGTAACTTTTGTTAGCTTCCTTGATTTCTTTGAGCATTTCATCATCCATTTGTTCATTCTGGCCAGATGGTCGATAGTACACCCCCACTGCCATCTCCTTCACCTTTTTACATGGAATTTCAATCCATAGAGATTCTACAGCAAATTTTGTTTCCTGCTAAACTTTAATCCTTTCTGACTCAATGCAATCTCTAACATAGAGCGCAACCCCTCCACCAATTTGATCAGCTCTATCATTACGATATAGTTTGTACCCAGGTATCACAGTGTCCCACTGGTTGTCTTCCTTCCACCATGTCTCTGATATTCCAATCATATCTACCCTCTCATTTAGTGCTGTATATTCTAACTCTCCCATCTTATTTTTTTAGACTTCTAGCATTTGCATACAAGCATTTTAGAAACTGTATTTTTTATTCATATTAATCTGGCTATTGGTAGACATGGGTAATTTGGGATCTTTAAGCTCTGTCTGCTCCATACTCTTTTTTGGAACCTCTCTGCTTTTGGTAGTATCCTTCAAGGATACATTCTTCCGAACCATGCGCTCTTGGGCGACTGTTGGCTTTCCCCTATTATCTAGTTTAAAAGCTGCTCTTATCTCTTTTTTAAAGGTTAATGCCAGCAGCCTGGTTCCATCCCGGTTAAGGTGAAGCCCACCCCTTCGGAAGAGCCCCTCCTTTCCCCAGTTCCTAACAAATCCAAACCCCTCATCTCTGCACCATTGTCTCATCCACGCATTGAGACTCTGGAGCTCTGCCTGCCTTTTGGGTCCTGCGCGTGGAATGGGAAGCATTTCGGAGAACGCTACCCTGGAAGTTCTGGATTTCAACTTCCTACCTAAAAGCCTAAATTTAGCCTCCAGAACCTCCCTACCACATTTTCCTATCTCATTGGTACCGACATGTACCAAGACAGCAGACTCCTCCCCAGCACTATCTAAGACCTTATCTAGGTGGTGTGTGAGGTCCGCAACTTTCGCACCAGGCAGGTATGTAACCAGACAATCCTCACGTACACCAGTCACCCAGCTATCTACATGCCTAATGATTGAATCACCAACTATAACGGCTGTCCTAACCCTTCCCTCATGGGCACATGGCCCTGGAAAAACTTCCTCGGTGCGAGAGGGTTTTATATCACCTGGAGGACAGGTCCTAGTTACAGGATCACTTCCTGCCACACCAGGGTGACCTCTCTCCTCCATGGCAACAGGGATGCTGCCAGACTGGAGGTGGGACTTCAGGACTATATCCCTGTAGGTCTCCTCTATGTACCTCTCTGTCTTTCTTATTTTTTCCAAGTCTGCCACTCTAGCCTCTAGAGAACGGACTTGTTCCCTGAGAGCAAAGAACTCCTTGGCACCTAGTGTACACGTAAGACCTGTCACCAACTGGGAGAAAATCATACATGACACTCAATGCAAAAGACTGGAAAGCCCCCATCTCGCTGCTGGACTGCATCTTAGTTTTAAGCATGTGTTTAGATCTAAGTTCTTTACTTACTAAGGGTTGCTATGGATATGTATACTAATAAAACTGTACCTAATAAGTTTAATATACCTTGTTCACCTGAAGCTTAATTAATCTCAGGCCCTTAGTGTATGACTGATTTGGATTATCAGCTTCAACTGAGAGCACCTCCTTTCCTTTAAGATCTGTAAGTACCTATATAAAACTACGATTATCCTAGGGGTGGGTGGGTGTTGGGGAGGGAGGGAGGGAGGGAAACAACACTTATTAAAAGAAGGCTGCTACACAGTATCCTGTCCTGTGCTGCTGAGGTAAGCTGTGACGAACTTCCTGGGTGATTAACAGTCCTTGCTTGGATAGGAGTCTTTCAAAATGGCCTTTTGACCTGCCACCTGGTGTTAACACCTATTGAAAAGTTTTCACAGGTCTCTTGCCCCCTAGGTAGAAGGCCTCTTTGTAGGGTCTTTAGAAGACTATTTGTTGCTCAAAGAGTACTGACCCTGTTTTGCCTTTTATGCTAAGTTATATTCTGATTTGATTTAAATTACAGCCCTTTGCTGCTGCTAGGCTCTGACTTATTATGAAATTTAAACTACAAGCTCTCCGCTGGGTTCCAAATTTAACCAAAAAGCTCTCTTCTGTGTTTTAAATTTAAACTTAAACTGTTGCTACATGGCCCTGACTAATTTAACAAAAAACACTGGGTTCACAGATTAATTAGCTTTAGTACAAAGAAGTCCTTTCAGAAATCCTGCAGATCTCTCTCCAGAAGTAGCAGTCCCTTTTTCTAGTCCTTCAAGACTGAGGATCACAGAGCTCTGGTTGAGCTATTTATGCCTGTGCTGCTGAGGTAAGCTGTGACCAACTTCCTGGGTGATTAACAGTCCTTGCTTGGATAGAAGGGGTCTGAGACTGATCTCTGGAGGCTGATGATTCCTTGTAGGCGATCTTGGTAGGCCGCTCCAATGCTGACGCCTAGGACTCACAGCGTGGACTATGGAACCGAGCGCGGGACTTGCCCACCCCTTTCCTGACTTGTCAATGGATCCTGCCCTTGAGGATTTTCTTCTTCTTTTTGTGTTCCACCTCCAGTGCTCCACTCGAAGGATCCATGGCCTCTGTCAGAGATGGGGGGGGGGGGGGGGGCGGTACTTTGTGACTCCAGGGTCCCGGAAGGGGGCTTGAAGTATGCTGTCGCTGGAGACTCCGGGGCAGAACCTGGCCTTTGGAAGATCTTGTCATGCTGCTGCTGACTACTATTTTTTTTTTTTTTTTTTTTTTTTAGAGCTTAATTTAATTTTACATCCAAAGCATTACATGAATGAAAAGAAAATAGTCTTAACAAATCAAGAAACATTAGCATAAAGCAATACAAACCATTGAATATTAGTCCACAAATCCAAATGAAAAGGAGGGGGGGGGGGGGGAAGGTACCAGGAAAATACAACACAAGGTAAAAATTAAGGCATACCATAGCCCTAAAATAACCTAACAGAAAAATACATAGCAAGTGAAGACTTAAGCGTCAGTCGGATAGGACAGCCCAGCAACTACAACCAAAGCCTCTTCCCTAGCTACTAAAAACTCCAGAAGTTGTCTAGGCTCATATATATTTTCTCTTTATATGAAAGACAGCATTTACAGGAAATTTTAATTGAAAAGCTGCCCCTAAGGCCAACACCCTACAGCAGAGAACCAAAAAGTCCCTCCTTTTCAATTGTGTAGTATGTGACACATCAAGGAAAATCATAACCTGTGAACCTAAAAAAGCCTCACTGAAGTTTTTAAAATATAACCTTAGAATAAAGAATTTATCTGACTCCAGAGCAAAGATAACAAGGAAGGTAGATCTTTCAACAATAACCTCCAGGGAGTTTTCCCAAAAACCCTGTGAGGTCTCCAACCCCAGGAAAAACAGAGAAAGACAGCAGTACTACAGGACCCAGTGCCCACAGAAAGATACAGAGCGAGCCCTGGTCACCGGTGGGAAAAGCTCTGGGGAGATTTTTAAAACTTCCCCAAAGTAACCGGAGACCTAGGAAAAGTCAGGAATCGCAAGTTACACCGACGAACCTGATTTTCCAGATATTCTACTTTTCTAAGTCACAGTTCTGTCCTTAATTTGGGCATCAAACAAGTCCTGCACCTGCCCAACTTCATGTTCTATCCTGGAGATTCTCCCCGCGTGTTCCTCAAATCCACTGGATAGATGAGCACAAGTCGACTTCACCCCAACAAATTCAGTACTTACAAATCCCAAAAGTTGATTCAGTGAAGACCTCAAGGTCGCTAAACCGTCCCACAGCGTGTCCGCAGTAATCACCGTGGGTCTCACCATCTTGAAAATAGCTGAAGCAACCTCTTCTCGAGGCTGTGCCACAGCAATCTGCACCTCTGAAGATAAAAACTCTCCCGTTGTTCCATGCAGGGCACCAGATGCAGGAGAGGGAACTAATGATGGGGAGCCCCCTTCACTTCCCCTTCAATGGCGTGCTACGCGGCAAGCCAGAGGGAAGCACTCCAACCATCACTGAGTTGCTTCCGGGATGCAGCGAGGGGGGGGGGGTTCTCAGGTCCAGGGAAAGCCAGACACCCAATACGTTTATGGCTGACAGATCTTCCGCCAGCCCCGCCGAAGACACTGCTCCATCGACAGCAAAGCCTCAAGACTCAAATGTCTGCTGCCCAAGCGCACTTGGCAGGGCCGGTCCCGGGGGTAGGCCAGCCTGCTTCCGCCCCACAATACAAGGATAGAGCAGCACACAAGGACCTCAGGCACCAACAGAAAGTAGCTTCACAATGACGCACATCCTGCCGCCATCTTGCTACCTCCCCCCTAGCTTGATGACTCTCTTGATAGTCTTGGAGGACATTTTTTATAAAGACCATAATCCAAGGGTTCGTGGTCTGCCCCAAGGCAGCAGTCATGTGTGTTGGTGAGAGACATGGTCTGAGAACACCGATCACACTTTTTGAAACCACTGGTAGAAACCATGGGGGGGGGGGGGTGTGGAGAAGGGCCCCAGGGAGGTCGAAGACCCAGGGCTCTGCCAGTGAAAAAGGGTGCAAACTGCTGGTAGAAAAATATGGTTAAAAAAACAAACCTGAGATGTGATGCTGGGGCAAGCGAGCTCAGGGGCATGAAAGGGAACCTGTGCAACCGGGAAAGAAAAAACTTCAAAGAAAAACAGACTTTTTTCCCCCGGGGGAAATCGCACGACCGGTGGGCTCCGCAGAAAAAAGGAGACTGAGGCAAGATAGCACCCTTGGGTGGGAAGGGGACCAAGTATGCATGGTGCTTATCCCAAAAGCTTTCTTTGAATGTTGGGGAAAAGCTTCCACGCAGGACTCTATCGGCATCGATGTCACTCCTATGTGAGGACTGACCTCCTGCTTGTTCCCGGAGAAAGCAAGGTACCAGGCAGAGATGTCCATTTTCTCCTCTATTATTCATTTTAGCCATAGAACCCCTTGTCTTAGCTACTCATCAGAACTCTCTTAATAAAGGTATATTTGTTGTAGATGATATTCTCTGATAGAGACCACTCTTTCTACACTCTTGCACTTAATAAACAAGTTTGGATGGTTGTCGCAGTACAAGATTACTGTAACTGAGTTAACACTGAAATCATGCCATTCAGTGCTTTCTGCATTACAACTTCCTATGTCCCTTATCAATTTCAATGGAAACCTGTAAAGTTGAAAAATGTGAGGATTTGGTTTTCGCCTGATCTGAATTTGATTATTAAAGATGAGTGCAAGTGCAGCAGGTTAAAGATGTGTACACAGTGGTTTCCCCTTTTTCTATTCTGGTAAGGCAGGCTGGAAAGTCTTCTTCCTCAGTGATATTATACCCTCTTACTCTGCTGCCCATCCTCTTTTCAAGGTGCTTCTATAAAATCACTTGATAAAATGTTGACCAAGATTTTATGGTATAAGACCCCTTAGATAGTACTGTGTAAGCTAAGAGCTTTCAGACTTCGGGGGGGGGGGGGGGGCATGGATTTTCCTAACATTTTGCATTACAATTATGCTTTTGGGTTCTCTCTGATCTAATGTCAAATTGCCCCAGCTGGCTATATTTACAACATGTTTTAGTGGCTCCTTTAAACCTATATTGTCTTCCTATAGGATCACTTCCCAAATTATTAAAAGGAAACCCTATACTTTTCTCCACTCTACACACTTATGGTATCTTGGATGGCCAGATGCAACAAGCACAATGTTTGTCATAACTATTTAGCACAATCCATTAAAGTTAATAATAAAATATTATGTTGAACCTTCTGAATAGAAAATGGTCCCTAAACCATACTATCAAAGATGATCAGCTTATGACTTTTTACGGATTCCAAGTCAATATAGTATTTCTTTTCTGTTTCAAATGGATCCAGATGATCCATTCCTGCCATACAGAACCCTCCTCCTGCCACTGGTTTGGTAGAGACTTCAAGTATTACTGAACTATGCTAAAACACATACACTAAAGGGCATTCTGCAGCCCTGCTATATAAGGAACTCAATAGGTCAATATTAAAAAAGTGCTTATCCATATGGTTGCCTGTTTAGAAATATATTGCCAAAACTAAGTTTGTTATGCTGATTTATTTTTTCAATATGTTTTTCTTTGTGATATAAACCCACACTTCAAATCTTTTTAGTGAATTTTTAGGAATACAAATATAGTCAAGTTGTTAAATTATCAACATGTCCTGATCTCTATCCATTTGTGTTTAAATCTGGACAGCATCTGCACAATTTAGACTGTTCAGTTTCATGCCACCAATTACATCAAGGGTCATTTATAAATATTAAATCAAGTTGCCATTTGGAATGCAACTTTACACAATATCTTGATAAAACAGCACCTCTGACATAGTTCCTGCTCTATTAAGCGTTATCATTCATGGTTCATTCCAGGCTAAAATGCTAAGTGCATAGAGCTGAGCATGCATGTAAGAAAATCAGAACCCCATAGAATCTCTCTATGAAAATCTAAGCCGTTCCAATAAGGCTCAAATTAAGTTGGCAAAGAAAACTTTCTTCTCCTTGCTCACTGAAAATAGTTCTAATAAATCTAAGATGCTCTTTTTGTTTCTTGTAACTTTTACTACTTCAAAATTAAGAGTTTTCCATATCTGCCCTTCAGCAGACTGCTTGGCGGCCTATTTCCAATCAAAGATCTCCATCATTTTCAAGGATTCCCTCCCCCCTCCCCCCCCTAGAATAAATCACTTTTCCTCTCTAAGTGCTTGGGCTCTTTCTGCCAAATTGGTCCTCCTTCAATCAGTTGTCTCTTAGTAGTGGGAAAACATGTAAATGCTCTGACACCCACCGCATGCTTTTTGGATCCACTCCCTTCTTTCTGGCTGAAGCTACCAAACTTGGAATTGTTGCCAATACTTCACTCCTTGGTTAACCAGGGTCTTCTGTCTTGGCATCTTCAGTCTTCTTTAAAACAAGCCATAGTCCACCCGATTTTGGCAAAAATTGAATCTAGATGCAACATAACCGGCAAATTATTGCCTGGTTTCTAATTTACCTTTTCTATCAAAACTAATCGAGAAGGCAGTTTTCCTTCAACTTTCTTATTTCATAACTAAGACCAATGTCCTTCATCCAAGACAGTCTGGTTTCTGTAAATATCACAGTACAGAAACAGCTATAACTGCTCTCCTCAGTGAGTTTCATAATCACCTCCATTCACATAAACTTGCCCTGGTGGGCTCTCTGGATCTTTTTACCACTATTGACATCATTGACCATTTGCTGCTTGTCCAACGCCTTTTTGAAATTGGCCTGAGAGACCATGTCGATCTAATTTTCTCCACTTTTATAGGACCGTATGTCCTAAGTGCAAGCGGGATTCAACACTTTCCCCCCGGTTTTTACTTGTCCTTGAGGTGTACCCTAGCGATCCATTCTCTCTCTTGTTCTATTCAATATTTTCATAGCCCCTCTCTTTATATTGATCTAGGAACTAACTGCTATTGCTAGCCAGATAACATCATTGTGGGCTACTACACTAGTAACCTTTCCCCATCCGATCTTTCACCTACTGATTCTTGTCTAGAATCTGTTGCCAGTTGGCTAGAGTTCCATCATCTAAAATTAAATCCAAGCAAATCCCAGGCTCTGTGTCACCTAAAGTTCCTCGGTATCAGCAGTTAGTCCAGTGGTCCATGGTTGTGTTCCCTTGGTTGACTCCCTTATTCACTTAAACATCATGCTAGATACACGGCTGTCTTTTGACCAGCAGGTCACTGTTACAATTAAATCCACTTTTTGAGCTTTGCGCAGAATTCGCTCAAGTAAATAATTTCTTTCTTTTTCAGTGTTACATACTCTTATTCATGTCCTTGTCACATCGCATCTTGATTCTGTAATTCAATCTATTGCGGCCTTCGTTTTACTAATCTTAAAAAAAATTACAGATGGTTCAAATCACTGCCATTCATCTTTTGTCCAATACCTCCAAGTATAATCACATCACTCCACTTCTTTACAGACATCCTCTCTCATACAGGCTTCAGTTCAAAATACTTATTCTGGCTCAGTGTTTTATACTGGACTGCCCCTTTATCTGTCACCTTTAGTCACGGCCTTACCATCCTGCTCTGACTCTTTGTTCGCAAGGTACCAATCTACTAACTATTCCAATGCTTAAAATGCTTGAAGGACTACCAAGAGGGCTGCTACTGCTCGGAAGAAAACTGTACTCATGAGTACTTATCACCTGAGACATTCTTTAAATCTTGGAGAAAAGGGAATTCTTGGAGTAAAACTGATAAAATCTGTATATTTTAAAATTCAGTGTTTTATCAAGTCAGTTAGGGCATACTACTACAAGCCAGAGTGGAGGATGTGCATTGTAGCTGGGCCTTTCCATCTGACCTGAAGTTTACCTTGAAGGAACATGCATTTCTCTCTGCATTTGATTATGATTATCTCCTGCTCCATTGCCTATTGACTCTACCTACTCCAAAACCTCTGCTCCTTCTCTCTTTTCTCCTCACCTCATTCGCTGCTTCTCCTCATCCTTCTCTCCTCTGGTAAGTCCCTTCTTCCCTCCTATCTCATGATGAGGCCACTTCGTAACTTGGCTAACCTGATCTACGTCTTCCCCAATTCTGGTCTCCCTAAATATACCTCTCACTCTTTGAGGTTTCCTACCCTCCCCTAAACATCTCTCTCATATTAGAACTAGGCCTTTTCACAATCCTTCTAACCTTATTCACATTCCTCTCCTCTCCCCGTCTGCTCTCCCCTTTTCCTGTGCCTTATGGAATGTTCACTCTATCTCTAATAAACTTGCCTTTGTACAGGACCTTTTTATTTCCTGCTCTTTTCACCTCTTTGCCTTAACTGAGACCTGGCTTCTTCTTGAAGACAATGCTTCCATTGCCACTCTGTCATAGAGGCTTTCCAGTTCTCCCACTCTACTCGGCCTACCGGTCGTGGTGGGAGTATTGGACTTCTTCGGTCTCCCTCTTGTCACTTCCAGTCTCTCATCCTACCTCAATCTCTTTCCTCTCTCTCTTTTGAACTCCACTAGATCCACCTCTTCGCTCCTCTCCCACTCCGAGTAGCTGTTCTCTATCGTTCTCCTGATACTTCTATTTCCACTTTTCTTTCTGACTGATTCTTCGCTGTCTACCTTTCTTCACCCCTCCTCCTCCACCCTTATTCTTGGCGACTAACATTCATGTTGATGACCCCTCCAATCCCCATGTTCTAAAACTTCTCTTACCTCCTCGTATAACCTTCAACCCTCTTCCACTGCTCCTACTCACCAACATGGTCATTGCCTTGACCTAATTTTCTTCTCTAACTGCTCACCCTCCAACTTCTCTAACTCTGTCCTTTCTTTATCTGACCACCACCTTTAAGTCTTATTCATCATCCTCCACCTCAGCCTCATCCTGCTTCCACTAATCTATTTAGAAACCTTCTTGCTATTGATCCCTTAAGCTCTCTCCTCCACTATTTCCTCACCCTTTCATTCATTCTTTCTTCTAATTCTATTGATGAGGCTGTGGCCTCCTATAATGCTGTACTCTCCTCTGCTTTGGATTCTCTTGCTCCCTTCATCTCATGTCCTGTTAGGTGTTCTCCTCCACAGCCTTGTCTCTCTCCTTTTGCCCGCTATTTGTGCTCCTGTGCCCGCTCTGCTGAGCATGCCTGGCTCAAATCTCGCTCTCATGCTGACTTTCTCCACTTTAAATTCATGCTCTTCTCCTTCCAATCAGCCATTGCACTTGCCAAACAAATCTACTTCGCCCATCTAACTCTCTTGTCTCTAATCCTCTTCGTCTTTTTTATACACTCAATTCTCTCCTCAGTGTGCCCCCACCTTTGGCTCCTACCTCCCTTCCTCCCCAAACCTTGGCACAGTACTTCCATGACAAAATCCATAAAATCACCCTCCATTTCACTACCTCCTCTTCTTCCCCCCCCTTTTTTCCAACTCTCCCCCCTTACTTCTGCTTCCCTTTCTTCCTGCCCTCTGGTCTCTGATGAGGAAACAACACTCCTCCTTTTTTCCTCTAAGCTGACTACCTGCCCTTCTGATCCTATGCCCACCCACCTCCTTAGCTCCATTTCTTCCTCTATCGTCCCCTCCATCACTCATATTCTTAACCTATCGCTCTCCACCACTACCTTCCCTTCTGACTTCAAGCATGCTATTGTCACACCCCTCCACAAGAAACCCTCACTCGATCCCTCCTGTCCTTCTATCGTCCCATCTCTCTCCTTCCCTTCATTTCTAAATTACTTGAGCGTGCTGTCTACCACCGCTGTCTCGACTTCCTCTCCTCTCATGCCCTCCTAGATCCTCTACAATCCGGTTTCCGTCCCCTACATTCCACCAAAACCGCTCTTACCAAAGTCGCCAATGATTTGTTTCTGGCTAAGTCCAAAGGCTTTTATTCTGTCCTCATTCTTCTGGCTCTCTCTGCTGCCTCTGACACCATTGACCACAATCTTCTTCTTATCACCCTGTCTTCACTCAGTTTCAAAGGCTCTGTACTTTCTTGGTTCTCCTCCTATCTCTTCCACCGCTCTTTCAGTGTGTACTTCGGTGGCTCCTCCTCTTCTACCCCTTTACCTGTGGGTGTACCTCAAGGTTCTGTCTTAGGTCCACTCCGCTTCTCTCTCTATACCCAATCCCTTGGTGCCCTTATCTCTTCCCATGGCTTTCACTATCATCTCTATGCTGACGACTCTCAAATCTACCTCTCTACGCCTGTTATCTCTCCTGAAATTCAAGCTAAGATCTTGGCTTGCCTCTCTGACATTGCTTCCTGGATGTCCTACCGCCGCTTGAAGCTGAACATGGCCAAAACTGAACTCCTTGTCTTTCCCCCTAATGCCTCCCCCCTCCTCCTTCCCCTTTTCTCAATCTATGTGGATAACTCTGTTATCCTTCCTGTCTCTTCGGCACGGAACCTTGGTGTTATCTTTGACTCATCTCTCTCCTTCTCTTTACATATCCAAAACATTGTTAAAACATGCCGTTTCTTTCTTTACAATATCTCCAAGATTCGCCCTTTTCTCTCCGATAACACTGCTAAACTGATTGTCCATTCTTTAATCACCTGCCGCCTTGATTACTGTAACCTTCTCCTTGCTGGCCTCCCCCTGCTAACCACCTCTTTCCTCTCCAGTCTATTCAACATTCTGCAGCTCGTCTGATTTTCCGTCAGTCTCGTTTTTCACACATTACTCCTCTTCTCATGTCACTTCACTGGCTCCCCATCCGCTTCCGTATCCAGTTCAAACTCCTCCTTTTAACCTATAAGTGTATTCATTCTTCTGCCCCTCATTACCTTTCATCCCTCATCTCTACCTACACCCCCTCTCGCCTACTCCACTCATCTAATTGTCTTCGTTTATCTATGCCTTTTACTTGTACTGCTAATTCTAGACTTTGCTCCTTTCAACTGGCTGCACCCTTTTCCTGGAATTCTCTACCCGTCTGTTCGCCAAGCCTCCTCCCTGGCCATCTTCAAATCCAAATTGAAATCCTATTTCTTCACTATTGCTTTTTGTTCCTAACTCGTCCTTTCTTGTTCTCTCCATAAACATTTATTCTTGTCTTAATTGTTATTTGTATTATCTAATTTATTTCATATTTTGTCTTGACTAGATTGTGAGCTCTAACGGGCAGAGACTGTCTCTTTTTATGTTTGTATCGCGCTTCGTATGTTGCAGCGCTTTATAAATGCTTAGCAATAATAATAATAAATAATAATATTCCCCGGTCTCAGCAGCCCATATAGAAACCTCTACGCATTCAGTTTTCTATTGTCTGGCGCCTTCTTTATAGAATGCCCTCCCTTTGCATGTGCACTCTGAGACTTCCAATGGAAAATTCAAGTCACTTCTGAAAACTCACTATTGTACTGAAGCTTTTTTGGAAATGATCCAGCCCAGAATAAGGACCCCACTAACCTACCCATCGTCCTCTTATTTGCTTGTTTGCTTTCTGTCTTAAAATGGTGTTCCTTTTCTGAGTGTCTCTAAGTATTTTAAAAACTTATGTAAACTGCTCTGATGCTACTCTGCCTAGGATGGTATAGAAAGTTTTAACAAACATACATATAGGAGAAACCAACCTTGGGGCACCCCCCTCAACATGATTTTAATGGCAAAGAGACAATGGCACCAAGCTTCTCTTTACATTCTTTAATTTAGAAACAAAAATGAACTCACCCCTTACAATTCCCCCACTTTTCTCAAATAGATATTCTTCTTATCCTCTTTGGTATCTAAATATCAGTGAGCCAAAATCATTAGAATCATCAGTAAGGTCGTCAAGGGCGGCCTCCACAGCCACCATTGTACTTGGATTAGGGAATGTGGTAGTAGTGCAAAACTTTTCCATCACTGCTTGCTCTGCTATCTATGACCCAGTCCAGACTTTGTGCTCCAGTCAGTGCCAATAGAGATGGTGCTGACTCAACATCTGCACCCAATCTGTTTCTGGATGTAAATCAAAACCACTGAATGATGCCAAAGCTGTCCAAATAGGTTTCCCTTAACTTGATTAATCTATGCCTGACCCTATCCAAACCCAGAACATAAGAACATAAGATATGCCATACTGGGTCAGACCAAGGTCCATCAAGCCCAGTATTCTGTTTCCAACAGTGGCCAATCTAGGTCATATGTACCTAGCAGTTTCCCCAAGGGACACAGGTTCCACAATGCTTGTATTGGTTCAAGCATTGATATCCTGGGTCCCTTCTTAATAATGGTTTATGGACCTTTCCTCCAGGAACTTGTCCAAACCTTTTTTAAACCCAGCTACATTAACAGCCTTTACTACATCCTCTGGTAACAAATTCCAGAATTTGATTACACGTTGAGTGAAAAAATATTTTCTTTTATTAGTCTTAAATAGTTTACCCTGTAGCTTCATTGCATGTCCCCTAGTCTTTCTATATTCTGAATTATCCCAAAAGACCTAGACAGATTAATTTTTGTCGGAGCATGCCAGTGGAGGATAGAACCTGAACCTAGGCACCCCAGGCGGCAAACTCCATTTTATTAAACATACGGGTAAAGCCCAATGAAATAACTTAACTTGAATATAAATGTAGGATCTCAGTCCATGAATGAAATGCAGCACCACAGAATGAACCCTATCCAAGGCTTTTCATACCGCCCGAGTCTCTGTTCAGATTCATGGTTTTCTCCACAGAGCTCACTGCTCTACCATAGTGAGGCCCAGTTATCAACTGCGGCAACTGGATAGACTGAAGCGTCATCAGAAAATGCAGCCTATTTGCTGCAGGGTCTAGAGATCACATACTGGAAGTTATGGAGTTACTACACTGGTTACAGATTGCTTTTTGAGCCCAGATCAAGATACTTTCTGTTAAAACTTTGATAGCGGCTGCTCCAAGATATATAATGGATCCACTGGATTATTATGTACTGGCTAGGACTTTTTGCACAGCTCAGGATGGCCTCCTTTGTACCCCTTTGCCTCGAGCAGTTAGATAGCAAGCTACAAAGGAGAAAGGTTTCTTCTTTGCCATCCCATTATTGGGCAACTCGGTCCCTACAGAGCTATATATGTTGAACTCATAGTTGATCTACTGTACACAATGTAAAGCATGGCTTTCTGCTAAACCTTTTGGTTAGGTTTATGTAGCCTGATTTGTTATTTTAACCAAATCAGCTGTATGTGTCATTTTTGACTGTCTTATTTTTTTATTTATTTTATTAATTTCTCTTTTATACCACGCTATTCGACATCAGTGCGGTTTACATGGAACAATAATATTCTTACAGTGGGGGATTACACCATAAGTTACAAGTAACAGGGAGCTCAACTTGGATAACCAGAGTAACTATTTACACATATATACATCACTTTGCGGGATAATTAAAGGGTAGTCATGGAACTTTGTAGTAAGTGGGGCGAGTTGGTGTTCCTTCCTCTGGGTAACACTTGAGGAAGAAATGGTGCTTCAGTGCCCTCCTGAATTTAGTTAGGTCTGTGATTGCACATATGTTGGGTGGTAGGGCGTTCCAGGAGCTGGGTGCGCAGAGACTAAACGTCCTTTGTGCAGTTGCTTGTGTTACTTTGTAAGCCATCTTGAATCTGGTGGAAAGAGTAGCTAAAAACAAAATGAAGAACTCCTCTGCTGCCATTTTCTTTTTTGGAATATAGGAAAGCAAAAAAAATAATATATATATACATATACACATACACATATATATATATTTTTCCCCACTGCAATAAAGCTAACTCTCTCAAAATGCCAAGCAGCCTGTTTAATCTCTTGGCGCCCCTTGTTCTTCCTCTCTGAGCTGTCAAGGGCAGACTAGCAAGCAGGCACTTTTGAAACACCTCTCACTTGGTGACTTGGCCCTTGCCAACTTACAAACTTAAAAGCAGCATTTGCACATTATTTTTCAAGCAGCCTTTGCACAATATTTTTCAAGCAACCTTTTACTTTCTGCAAAATTTAACATTTTGTACAACTAAAAAGCCATCCCATTTATTTATTTATTTATTTATTTAACAGTTCTTCTATACCGCTCTATTTTAGATCAGAGCGGTTTACATTCAACATCAACCATACAACACAGGAACCCTGAGTTGCATTTACAATAAACAGGAGATCAAAAGAGAGCTATTTTCAATATTTCAATTGGTTTTCATTTCTGTGAGTTATAATAAAAATATTTACTAAAGAGCATATGTCCTTCCTGAGGACAGAAAGAGCACCGAGAAATGGAAGAGGTAATACAGTTCTTATTAAAAAAAATATCTACCCAAAAGTCATTATGCTTGCTATCAATCATTAATACAATTTAAACATTTTATTTTTTTTTTATTTTCCCAAAGGTATGCAGGAATTACATAACAGCATTGTATCTAATGAAGTGAACTTTTGTCCTTGAAAATTTATGGCTCAATAAATATGATTATTTATAACTATAGTAACATAGTAAATGACGGCAGATAAAGACCAGTATGGTCCATCTAGTCTGCCCGGTAAGATGGCAAGAGTAGGTGCACCTGCCGCTCTGTGCAGGCCACCCCTCCCCATGTCTTTGTTTAGGGGTGAATCCACCGCTCCATCTAGGACACCCCTATTTGTTGAGAAATTAGATAGTTCAGTTTATTTTGATTTTATCCTGTTGCTGTAAAGGGATCGACTGTGTCTGTCCCATGCCATTTTGAATTCTGTCACTGTGTTTGCCCCCACCACTACCGGGAGGGCATTCCAAGCATCCACACCCTTTCAGTGAAAAAGTATTTCCTGACATTGCCTTTCAATTTACCACCTTGCAGCTTCATGTTATGCCCTCTAGTTTTACAGCTTCCCCGTCTTTGGAAGAGGTTTGTTTGTTCATTATTTCTCTTTAAATATTTAAAGGTCTGAATCATATCTCCCCTATCCCTCCTCTCCTCCAAAGTGTACATATTTAGGTCTTCAAGTCTCTTCTCATAAGGCTTCTGACGCAGGCTCCAAATCATTTTGGTCGCCTTCCTCTGAACAGTTGGGTCTCCAAAACTGAACACAGTATTCCAAGTGAGGCCTTACCAGTGACTTATATAGTGGCATTAGTACCTCTTCCTTTCTACTGGTAATTCCTGATCGTCCCTCCAGTCCAGTCCCGAAATCTCTGGGGTTGTGATCCTCCTCCAGCAGCTTTGGAGACTGAGAAACCTCACTCTTGTGACGTCACTGGTATATAAGCACCGGAACTGCCTCCTCACACCGGTTTTATCAGTCTCCAAGCAGCAGGGGTTCAGGGCTCACTAGAGGAACGATTAAGGAGAGTTTAGGATAGCAGGCTGTTAGAGGGAGTTTATTTCTATTTGAAAAAAATAAAAAAGAGAAAAAGAAAGTCAAAGGGGTTTCCATTCTTTGGGTGTCTGATTGCTCAGGTGCTCTTTACCTCCCGTTGCTCAGGGGTCCTCTTTTCGCTACCCCTTCCTTTCCCTTCCCTCCCTTGGGGTAGCCTGGAGCCTGCCGTGCAGGGGAGAGGACTGCAGCTCGTTACCAATCCGATCAAGTGAGGAGAGGAACCAGCGGAGTACAGAGCACAGTGTGTGCAGAGGTATTTGCATGCCAGCGCTTTGAGCTGTTGTGTGCATCTTCAGCTGCTTGCTGCAGCGTTTGGCACTGGCTGTGTAACACGATAAGGTCTGCTCCCGCTAAGCAGTGGAGCATGGGAGAGGAGGCACCAGACAACGCCAGTGGGCAGCCAAGGTAAGGAGGCTGTTTTAGGTGGGAACGGCAGCAGGAAACGCCGGAGGAGCAGAGCTTTCGGTGGTGCAGGCCAGGCCGCGTGTTGAACGTGTGGGAATTGCCGTTTGCATTTAACAGACTTCAAGGCCTTCTAATTCAGCCGGGGAGCTTCGGTTTTGAAAGCTTTCCTCAGATTTTGGCTGGGGAAGCGTTTCTGCGGGTTCAGCAGTAAAAAAAAAAAGTAATCAATCCGAGGGGGTGCTTGACTCTGTTTAGACAGACTAGTAAACACATTGCGGGGCTCCGGAAAGACAGTATTTATTTATTTATTTTATTTTTATTTCTTATATACCGCGCTCTTTTAATCAGTGCGGTTTACAAATAAACAAATTTTAAACACAATGACACATTCAGCATTGTTTTCTTTTTACAATGAACAGGGAACAAAACTTGGCAGTAAACAGGGTTAAACTATATACAGACAAGTGGCTGTAAATAGGGTTAGCTATGTACAAGGCATTTTGGTTGATTAACATGGTAGTGGTAATTAGAATACAATTACAAATAAGGCATAATTACGGTATGGAATAGTGTGGACAGTAATGAGCATCATGATTAACCATTCTCCACCAGGGTCATGTGGGAAAGACCAATATGAGGGCTATGTACAATCGGAGTGGCTTCCGGGTAGTAAATTAGGTACAAGTGATACTTTAAGGCCTTTCTGAATGCCATGAGGCTTGTGATGGCTCTAATTTCAGGTGGGAGGGCATTCCAGGCTCTTGGCGCAAACAATGAGAAGGCTCTAGAGGCTGTTGATTTCGAGCATTTTGTAAGGAGTTTCGGGAGGTCAATGGAATTCAATGTAACCGATCTCCTGGATCTATTAGATGGGGTGACATGTATCATGTTGCTGATAGGTGATAGAGATGGGGTCTTTGCGGCTTTAAAAGTCAAGACAAGGGTTTTATATAGGGTTCTGGCTTGGAGGGGTAACCAGTGTAAACTCATCAGTATTGGAGTTATATGCTCTGAGCGTGGAGCACCTACAAGAATTCTCGCGGCCGCATTCATGGCCAGGCGGAGGGGATTTAGAGTAGATTGTGGGAGACCATGTAGTATAATATTGGCAAAATCCAAGTATGCCTTCTAGACCGCACTGTTTGCTGTGCAGTGCCAGAAGGGGCTCCGTGTCACAGGAAGTAGTGTGCAGCGGCTGCAGTCAGGAATCTCAGGCTATGGAGCCAGCCTGAGAAGCAGGGGCAGGGGGGGCAAGAGGGCTCGGGGGCCCTTCTAGAACCCATTATATCATTGCCTGTTCCAAAGCCGGTGCCCAGCACATCGTCGGCTCCGGACCCCCCAGTTTCGCAACCACCTTTACCGGGGAGTTTGGCGGCGATCTTTTCTTCGGATTTCGTGGCTCTGCTCCAGAAGGCCTTGAGCAGCTCCCAGGGTAGGCCGGCAGCCAGTTCCTCAGAGGCTGAGCTCAGAAAGAAGAGACCGAGGTCGCCTTTGACGGCAGAAGTGTCCGGCATCAGTGCGAAAAGACCCAGGGGAGATAGGGAATGGCTGGAGCAGTCGGTCATTTCGGAGGACATACGCTCAGAGGAGTTGGACCCGGATGGGGGCCTGGAGGAGGATCTAGAGGAAGGCAAGATTAAGGAACAAGAGGATCAAGCAAGGGTGGTGCGGGTGTTTCGTAGGGAAGAACTACCGACACTCATTGCTGAGTCCCTCAAGACGCTTAATATGCCGTTCGGAGGGCCTACAGAGGATTCTACTCTGGAAGACCCACTGCTGCAGGCCTTTCGAAAGATTCAGAGGGCGGTCCCGGTACACAGAGTGTTTAAGGAGATGATTCAGGAAGAATGTGACATGCCCGAGGCCGCGCTTAAAGGATCTAGAGTTATGGCACGGCTTTACCCTCTGTTAGACCAAGATCGAGAGTTGTTTAAGGCTCCGAGAGTAGATGCAGCTGTGTCAGCGGTTACCAAAAAGACTACCATTCCGGTAGAGGGTTCCGTGGCGCTCAAGGATGCGCAAGACCATAAGTTGGAAGGCCTTGCTGAAGCAGGTCTTTGAGGCGAATGCGCTCTCTTTACAGGCTTCTATTTGTGTGGCGAGGGCCTGCTTGTGTTGGGCGCAGCAGATTCAGGAGGAGCACTCAGTGGAGGAGACCGAGGAAGTGGCCAGACTGAAATCCGGAGCAGCATATCTGGCTGATATTATGACCTTATCCGGGGATTAGCAAAGAGTATGGCTTCATAGTCGCGGGGAGGCGATATCTTTGGCTGCGCAATTGGGCAGCGGATGGCTCATCCAAGGCGAGGTTAAGTAAACTTCCCTTCCGGGGCAAGCTACTATTTGGAGAAGTGTTAGATAAACTGGTGAAGGATTTAGGAGAGTCCAAGGGCGGTAGATTGCCAGAGGACAAGCAAAAGCAGGGACGCTCCAGCCCCGGGCCTCGGGGACAGCAACGGGAGTTTCTATTCACCAATGTTTGGGCAAAGTCAGCGGGGGTGTTTTCCTAGTCGAACCCAAGGGTTTTGTGGATTTCGAGGAGCGAGCAGGGGGTTTGCGGCTTTCTCCTCGTCCTCCAATTTCAGAAAATCGCAATGAAGTCAGGGGAGCCCGGGGGGGGGGGGGGGGGGGCTAGTTCCCGTAGGGGGTCGGTTGTGGGAATTTTACCCTGCCTGGGTCCAAATCACTTCCGATCAGTGGGTGTTAGAGGTTATTCGAGAAGGTTATGCGTTGGAGTTTCAGCGGCCGGTGACCGATTCTTTTGTTCAATCTCTGTGCAAGGCAAGCGCAAAGTGGTGCAAGAGACGGTGCAAAGACTGCTTTCCCTCAAAGCAACCGTCCCGGTTCCTACCGACCAGTTAGGATGCGGACGATACTCCATTTACTTTGTGGTTCCAAAAAAAAAAAGGAACATGTCGACCAATTTTAGATCTCAAAAGGGTAAATCGCTGTCTCCAGGTATCTCATTTTCACATGAGGCCGTTGCAAAGAGCGCTGTTGAGAAGGTGGTCACATCAAAGGGATTTGCTGTCCGAGAGGTTGGCCTGTCCGCCGCAGACTTGCAAGGCACTTCAGTGGTGGCTACGTCCGGGATGGCTGGAAAGAGGGATGTCATTGGAGACGCCTGCATGGATATCCCTGACGGATGCAGGTCTTGGGGGCTGGGGAGCCCATTATCAAGGACCATTTGCGCAGGGGCAGTGGTCCGCCCTGGAGAAGGTTGGTCAATCAACAGATTGGAGTTGAAGGCGGTGACGCTAGCTCTGCGGGAGTTTCGGCCATACCTCCAGGAAAAGGCCATTAGAGTATTCTCCGACAATGCGACTGCAGTGGCTTATATCAACCGTCAAGGAGGCAACAGCAATGTGGCACTGGAGGCCGAAGCCGAGAGTTTGTTCGAGTGGGCAGAGGAGAATCTGGTGGCCTTGTCGGCCGCGCATGTCGCAGGGGTGGACAATGTGGAAGCTGACTTCTTGAGTCACATGAAGGAAGACCTAGGGGAGTGGGTCCTGCATCCAGAAGTGTTCGCGATGTTAGTGTGTCGCTGGGGGACGCCGGTGATGGATCTCATGGCAACTTTCCAGTCAGCAAAGGTCAAGCGCTTCTTCAGCAGAAGAGAGAATGGCGGAAGGCCTGGATGTGCTTATTCAGGCCTGGCCGGAAGGGCAGCTCCTGTACGTGTTTCCACCGTGGGTATTGATCGGTTGAGTGTTGCAGCGCATAGAGCTCCACAAAAGACGAGTGATTCTAATAGCGCCGGATTGGCCAAGGAGGCCGTGGTATGCGGACTTGGTGAAGCTCTTGGTGGGGAAGCCCTGGAAGCTTCCACTTCGCAAGGACCTTCTAACTCAGGGGCCCCTCTGCATGCCCCAGGTAGATCGATTCTCGCTTATGGCCTGGCTACTGAGAGGGCTAGGATGAGAGCACGGGGTTATTCGGCAGAGGTGATTTCTACCTTGTTGAAAGCTAGGCGGAAGTCTACCTCGTTGGCTTATGTTAGAGTGTGGCGTATCTTTGAGGCATGGTGTGTGGATAGGGAATTCGTTCCCTTAAGAGCGTCAGTACCGCAGGTTCTGTCTTTCTTACAAGACGGGTTTCAGAAGGGCTTGGTGGCCGCTTCGTTGAGAGTTCAATTGGCAGCACTGTCCTGTTATAGGGGTAAGGTGCAGGGCAAGGCGCATGGTGGACATCCGGAGGGCGGTAGCTCTAGTGCGTTTGCCGCATAAGCAAATAGTTCTGACGTGGGATCTCCCTTTGTCTTGGAGGCGTTGGGGAAAGCGCCTTTTCAGCCATTGGCGAGAGCGTCTTTGAAAGATCTTACTGTTAAGGTGGTGTTCTTGGTGGCCATTGCTTCGGCTAGGTGAGTCTCCGAATAGCAAGCGCTGTCCTGTAGGAAGCCATTTCTGTCTTTCTTCGATTCTAAGGTAGTTTTGCGGCCAGTGCCGTCATTCTTGCCTAACGTGGTGTCGGCTTTTCATATGAATCAAGTGGTGTCTTTGCCAGTTTTCGCGACAGAGAGAGGGTCAGGCCACGGGACAGCTCCATCGGTTGGCTAGTCAGCAAGCGTTAAAGAAGTATATCACTAGGACGGTTAGTTTCCATAAGTCGGATAGACTGTTTGTGCTGTTTGGGGGTGCAAGACATGGAGAAGCGGCTTCTAAAGCGTCGACTGCTCGGTGATTGAAGGAGGCGATCGCGTCAGCGTATCTCTTAAAAGGCCGGGTGGTTCCGAAGGACTGAGTGCTCATTCCGCTAGGGCGCAAGCGGCGTCTTGGGCGGAGTGCAGTTTGGTGCCGGCGGTGGAAATCTGTAAAGCAGCGACCTGGTCTTTGCATTCTTTTGTGAAGCATTAACTGTCTAGATGTTCAGGCGGAAAGGGACACCTGTTTTGGATAGGCTGTGCTTCAGGCTGGTCTAGCAGGACCCTCCCATTGAATACATTTACTGCTCTGTTACATCCCCAGAGATTCTGGGACTAGACTGGAGGGACGATCAGGAAGGTTAAATTGTAGTTCCTGGAGGAACTCCAGTCTAGTCCCATATCCCGCCCTGATATGTTGGTGGACTGTGGCCTGAAGCAGGAGCGACTGTACAGGTAAGCGGCACCTTAAGTGGTGTTGGGGCATAGTTCACGGTAGAGCAGGGTGTCACATGGGGGTGGATGTCGGGGCGACATTCTTCATACGGGAGGAAAGTGAACCTCAGTTCGTAGGAAGCATTTCAGAATCTGTGTACATAGTTGGACCTAGGGTCCTTAAAAGTTTCAGTTAGTGGGTTAAATTTGGTGGTGCAATTCACTACTTAATTGCTGCTCTGGTGAGTCTGCTTTGCCAATAGGGTACTGGTGTGAAGAGGCGGTTCCGGTGCTTATATACCAGTGACGTCACAAGAGTGAAGTTTCTCAGTCTCCAAAGCTGCTGGAGGAGGATCACAACCCCAGAGATTTTGGGACTAGACTGGAGTTCCTTCAGGAACTACAATTAGCAGGTAAGTCTAATTTAACCTTCCTCTTTGTATGCAGCCCAACATCCTCCTGGCTTTTGCCACTGCCTTGTAGCACTGTTTTGCCATCTTGAGATCTTCAGAAATAATCACACCAAGGTCCTTCTCCTGATCCGTGCACACGAACCTCTTGCCCTCTATCGCATACATTTCTCTTGGATTTCTGCTATCCAAGTGCATGACACTGCACTTCTTCGCATTAAATCTTAACTGCCAAGCATTAGACCATTCTTCCAGCTTTTGTAGATCTTTTCTCATGTTAACCACTCCCTCAGGGGAGTCCACTCTGTTGCAAATTTTTGTGTCACATGCAAAAAGACAGACTTTCCATTCAGTCCTTCAGCAATATCACTCACAAATACATTGAACAGTACCAGGCCCAGGACCGAACCCTGGGGCACCCCCCTAATCACCTTCCTTTCATCCGAGTAAGCTCCATTTATCATCACCTTCTGTCGTCTGTCAGTCAACCAATTTCTGATCCAGTTCACCACGTTGGGAGCCAACCCCAAACTACTGAGTTTATTGATAAGCCTCCTATGAGGAACAGTATCAAAGGCTTTGCTGAAATCGAGGTAGATGACATCCATCGCATGCCCCTGATCTATTTCTCTGGTCACCCAGTCAAAGAACTCAATCAGATTTGTTTGGCAAGATCATCTTTCGGTAAAACCATGTTGCCTCGGATCTTGCAACCTGGTTTTGAGAAAGTCCACTATTCGCTCTTTCAGGAGCACCTCCATTACTTTTCCCGCCACTGAGGTAAGGCTCACAGGCCTGTAGTTTGTCACTTCTTCCCTGTCACCACTTTTGTGAAGAGGTACCACATCAGCCATTCTCCAGTCCTGAGGAACTTCTCCTATTTCCAAGGATCTGTTGAAAACATCCTTTAACGGCCCTGGAAGAACCTCTCTGAGCTCTTTCAGTATTCTGGGATGTATCCCATCCGGTCCCATGGCCTTGTCCACTTTCAGCTTCGCAAGTTGTTTTAACACATCATCTTCTGTGAATGGTGTGGTATCTACTTCATTCCCGTTTTTATATTTGGGAGTCACAGGTTGTCCTTCTCCAGGATTTTCTTTAGTAAAAACAGAGCAGAAGTATTTGTTTAGCAATTTCGCTTTTTCAATGTCACTTTCCACAAGTCTGTTTCCAGCACTTCTGAGTCCTGCAGTTCCACCTCTGATCTTCTTCCTTTCCCGAATATACCTGAAGAAAGTTTTGTCGCCACACTTCACATCTTTAGCCATCTTTTCCTCTGCCTTTGATTTTGCATTCCTTATTTCTCTTTTTGTCTCCGAGTTTGATCCTGTATTCATTTCTGTGTTCCTCTGTTTGCAAGCTTTTGAATTTTGCGAAAGCTGTGCTTTTTGCCTTTATTTGAGCAGCTACTTCTTTGGAAAACCAAATAGGTTTCCTTCTCCTCTTGTTTTTATTTATTTTTCTTACATATTTATCTGTTGCCACTTTTATTGCCGCCTTTAGTTTAGCCCATTGCAATTCCACATCCCTTATCCCCCTTCCAGCCTGCCAACTCGTCTTTTAGGAACTTGGCCATTTTACTGAAGTCAGTGTTTTTGAAGTTTAGAACTTTGAGCTTGCTATGATTGGGCTGCACCTTGGCTTTTATGTCAAACCACACCGTATGATGATCGCTGCTGCTCACAGGGGCACCCACCCAGACATTTAACATGCTATCGCCATTGGTGAGCACTAAATCCAGCGATGAGCTTTCCCTGATTTGTTCCATCACCAATTGTCTAAATAACGCATCTTGGAAAGCATCCAATATTCCCGCTAACCTGTGCTGGGTCCGCCGCCAACATTCTTGCTGGTGGGGGGAGGTGCAGAGCGATCGATGCTCTGCTCCTCCCCCCACCGGCAGGAATGCCGGTGGAGGACCTGGCGCAGATTAAAGAGAACACTGCGAGGGTGCTGCGGCGTGTGTTAGACCCTGTCTCTAATGCACGCCGCAGCACCCTCGCAATGTTCTCTTTAATCTGCGCCAGGCCCTCCGCCGGCATTCTTGCCAGTGGGGGGAGGGGCAGAGCATCAATCACTCTGCACCTCCCCCGCCAGCAGAAATGTTGGCGGCGGACCCAGCGCAGGTTAACGGGAACATTGAAAGCATCCACAAAGTTTTTGCTTCTTTCCAGATTTGCAGAAGGAGTAATCCAATCCACATCAGGTAGATTAAAGTCACCCAATATGATCACTTCCCCCTTTGTGGCTATCTTGGCAATATCTATAATCATTTCGTTATCTATCTCTTCGATTTGAGTTGGAGGTCTGTAGACTACAGCAGTATGGATGACCAGTGCCATCTCCTCTTTCCAACATGATCCAAAGTGGTGCTTCTTTTCCCCATGCCCCCTGCATTTCAGTAGCTTTAATATGGCTTTTGACGTACAAGGCTACTCCTCCTCCTTTTCCACTTTCTCTGTCTCTTCTGAATAAATTATAGCCAGCTATGGCTATATCCCAAACATGTGATTCATTAAACCATGTTTCTGTAATGGCCACAATGTCCAAGTCTATTTCCACCATTAGGGCTTCCAGGTCCGGAACTTTGTTGGCTAAGCTTCGAGCATTTGTGCTCATTGCTTTCCAGCATTTAACTGACTTGCATGTATTTTGCATTGATTTTGTTCTGCCTTCTTCCCACTTGTTGATGTGTGATTTAAAAGTGTGGCTGTTTCTGATGTTATTCTGCTTTTGCCGGGAGTAATGTCCTGAACTTGTCTTTCCCCATCCGTCACCCCCTTTTTCTAGTTTAAATGCATATCAACATATTGCCTGAATTTTTCACTTAGGATTCTTTTCCCTGCGACAGAGAGATGTAGTCCATCAGCACAGTATAGTCTCTTGTTGGTCCATCTGTTTCCCCAGTTGCCTATAAATCTGAATCCTTCTTGTTTGCACCAGGTCTGGAGCCATGTGTTAAAGCTGTTTATGCGATGCAGCCTTTCTGCCCCCTTGCCAAGAACAGGTAGAACTGAGAATGCTACAGTGTTAACAATGGGCTTCAGTTTCTCTCCCAGAGTTTGGAAGTCCCTTTGAACTGTAGTGGCACTGTTTCTAGCCAGGTCATTTGTACCCAAGTGGATGACATCATCAATTTTGAAGTGCTCACTTTCAGCGCTAAGGACATCAACAATTTGGTTTGTATTCCTGCTAGCTGAAGAGCCTGGGAGGCATTTGACTAACTTCTCTCCTTTGAACTGTGTTCCCAAGTTGGTGCCTCTGATGATGGAATCACCAAGTAGTAGTAGTTTTCTGTTCCGTGAGTTTTTCTTTGTATTTAGTGCTTTATCAGGAGATTATTGACTGTCTCATTTAAGGGCCCTTCAGTTTCCATGGATTGGACATCCTCATTAACCAAAGCAGAGAAGGTATTATGCAGTGATATCTCATGATGTATAAGGTGTCTCTGCATTACAGGTCGCAATCTACCAGAGCCCACTGTGATCAATTTGTTCCTGGGATGTTTGATTCTTTGGTCGGAGCGGTGGTGGACTTTGGTTTGCATCTTAGAAGAGGTGTGTTTCATTGCAGCTAGTTCTTCCCTTAATAGAGTCAATTCTTTATGCATGGCGGCTAACTTGAGGCATACAGGACAAGCTCTTAGGTTCCAGATGATTCTTCTCAGAATGAAGGCACCACAGTTATTGCACTGAATACAAAACATGCTTGGTTCTAGAAGGAGAAGAAGAGAAGGTGGACTTAACACCAAATTAAGAGGATAGATGTCAGCGTATGTGACCGCTATATAGGCAATGCAGCCCTGGGGTGGGCTGGAACCTAAGTGTCCTTGGCCAGTAGGCCTTACATGAACTGAGAGCACACTAAGATATCTGATTTAAGGGCTACACAAAGAATATAAGTCAGAATATTCCCAAAAGTGAATGTAAAACCAACAGTTAAATTTTATGCTTATATTCAGTCTTTGAAGGCTATAACCCATTCGGGTCTTCACAATTTCCATGTGTGAAATTGTTCTTATAAAAATTAAGTGGAGTATAAATGTGTAAAGTAGGCACATATATAAACTTATAAAAGTAATAATTGAGTTGCTAAGTGTAGGTATTTCTGATAGCATAGCTGTAATGTACACCTGTATTCTACAAAGTATGCACACATAGGCATACAATACACACACACTTACCACTATCTCAGAGCATGTGTAAATTTGCATAAGAGTATTTATGCGCTACTGCAGATTATTGTAGGCGCCTACTTACCAAAAAGAATATAGATGTCTATGTTTTCTTTATAAAACAGGTGCGCACGAGAATGTTTATAGGCATTCTTTTATAACATTAGACTCCACAGAAGAAGTGCATGCAAATCTCTCATATCCATACTCATTGTGGAAATTCTGTAAAGCTGACTGGGCAATGACAATTAAGAAGCAGATTTGAGAACCCCTGGTCTATGAAGTCCCTCCAGACTGTTTTTGCTATTACAAACTAGCATAGCTAATTTTCTTGGAGCTTTATAATAGTATAGCCAAATATGTAACTCTGTCATTTTTTGTCTGGTTATGTGTAAATGCTGGATTAGCAATGATTTAAATGCCCACTGACCAAGTTATATGGCTCTGAAGTATAGGAACAAGAGCTCCTTCTCTTAAGCAAAAGCTTTAAAATTTTTCCTTTGATAAAACTCAACATAAAACTTAAATATTGTTCTTGAAAAAGATACTGAAATTTAGAAAAAGCCCATTACCGTTAGCATAAGAAAGACAAAAGCAGATAGTCCCAAGACCAGGATGTCCTTATTCCCTTTGCTCTCTATGTGCAGCTTGCGATAATATGGTCCTATGAGATAAGATTTTATGACAACACATAGAAGGAAAGTGGCAGCCAATGAGAAAAGAATTTGGCCAGTCAATGCCAATATTCGTAATGTTTCCAGAACGATACTGCAATGAAAAAAGAAAAAAGAAATTAAATACCACAAAAAAAAAACCCTCAGCTCCACTGCTTCTACAAAAAAAAAAAGTTATTAAAAAATGAAGAAAATTAGTTACACCTGTAACAGAATAACGAACTTAGGAGCCAATGTACTGAAATGTGTTAGTCCATGTTAATCTGATCAAAAGATAAATGAATTATTACAGAGCAACTCATTATTAAGCCGGAACATAAATCACATTAAGCCATGCAAATTGCGGGGTACAACGACCACTATTAACGCCAAAGCTGATTTTCTCTTTATTAATCTTTACAAAATTAGCCTTTCAGATTCTGAATTTGATTTATTTAAGGACTGTCTTTTGTTCCATCAGCATGGTACAACTCTTTCCAGACACGAATTGACCTTTATAAATTTAGTTGTAAGCTTCAGATTACCCATTTTTTCTCAGATAAGAAAGCATAGTTATTCACCTGTAACAGGTGATCTCCGGGAACAGCAGGAATTTTGTCTTCACATAAGGGTATCATTAGTACCGACGGAGCCTGCACGGGAACGCTCTCCAGCGTCCAATAGGAAAGCTTTTGGGAGCATCCCACAGCGCCAGCGTGCTGCCTTCCCGCCTTTCCCAACTGTCCCACTCCAGTTGAGTTTATAGCTGAGGGGAAAGAGAGAGATAGAGAGATACAACTCCTAGGGGAGGTGGGCGGTTGTGAAGACTAAATTCCTGCTGTTCCCGGAGATCACCTGTTGCAGGTGAGTAACTATGCTATCTTCAGGAACAAGCAGGAATGTAGTCTTCACATATGGGGACTCCCTAGCTGCAGATGCCAGGGAGATGGCCCCAGAAAGTTGTGTACCCTTGTGAAAGGGCTCCACTTCCCCCCATGGATCTCTGGCATCCTACCAGGGATGGTGGGTAGGAGTTGATTAAGTATGGAACAGGTGTGGAACAGCCTGACCAAACAAGGCATCCCAGCAGGAGTCCTTGTCTAAGCAGTAATGGGCTGTGAAGGTATGAACCGAAGCCCAAGTAGCTGCTCGACAGATGTCGTCGATAGACACAGAGTGAAGATGAGACATTGAGGCTGCCATGGCTCTCACATTGTGAGCTGTGACATGGTCTTCAAGAGGAAGGTTCTTACTCTCATAGGCAAAAGATACACACTGTGCAATCCAGCTGGACAGTGTCCTTTTGGAGAATGGAAGTCCCAAATGACTAGGATCAAAAGCAACAAAGAGTTAAGAGGATTTTCTATGCTGCTGTGTCCTTTGCAAATAAAAGGCCAAAGCTCTTTTACAGTCCAAAGTATGAAGGTTCCTTTCTGCATTTGAGGCGTGAGGCCTTGGAAAGAATACAGGAAGGTAAACCGCTTGGTTCAAATGAAAGGGCGAGACCACCTTTGGCATAAAGTGTGGATGAGTCCTAAAGACTTCCTTATGATGGAACCTTGTATAAGGAGGATCAGCCACCAAGGCTTGCAATTCACTGATGCGACGTGCTGATGTGATTGCAATGAGAAAGATAACTTTCCAGGAAAGGAATTTCAAAGAGGTAGTGGCTAATGGTTCAAAGGGCGGTTTCATGAGCTGCCCAAGTACCAGATTCAAGTCCCATGCCAACGGTGGTGGCTTAATGGGAGGCTTCGTTAAAAGAAGGCCTCTCATAAATCTCGCTATGAGAGGAAAAAAGTTGTCTATTGAGAGGCTTGAAAGAAGCTGCAATAGCACTCAAATGGACTCTCACTGAATTAGTCTTGAGCCCTGCATTTGATAAATGGAGGTACTCCAGTAATGATTCCAGAGGCAACGCAAGAGGGTTAAGACCCTTCTGCGAGCACCATATAGTAAACCTTTTCCACTTGAATGCATAAGAGCGTCTTGTGGAATGTTTTATGGAAGCATGAAGGATATCCTTCACCTGCTGGGAAAGGTTAAGACCGTGAAGTTCTAGGCTTTCAGCAACCAGGCCCCTGAGGTGCAGAGACTGGGGATTGGGATGCCACAGCATCCCTGTCCTCTTGAGAAAGGAGATCTGGAGCAGATCCTAACTCCAGAGGCGGAGCTTGAGAGAGATGAAGGAGCAGTGGGTACCACATTTGCTGTGGCCAACGTGGAGCTATGAGGATCATATAACCTCTGTCTCTCTGAAGCTTGAACAGGGTTTTGAGAATTAGGGGAATGGGTGGAAAGGCATACAGGAAGTCCTGACCCCAATTGAGGAGGAAAGCATTCCTAGCCTGACAACCTCGAGCCGAAATTCTGGAACAGAACCGGGGAAGTTTGGCATTCAGCAGACTTGCAAAGAGGTCTATGTCCGGGGTTCCCCAAATTTGAAAAATTTTGACCACCTGGTCTGCATGGAGAGAGCATTCGTGTGAAAGCAGAACTCGACTGAGTCTGTCTACCCAAGAGTTTTAAATGCCTGGAAGATACATCACAGAGATAAATCTGATGCTCTCTGGCGAGGGCCCATAGTCGCAAAGCTTCGTTGCAGAGTGACAGGGAGCCTGTTCCACCCTGCTTGTTCACATAGAACATGGCTACTTGATTGTCCGTTTGAACTAAGGCTGTCTTGTAGCTGAACTGGGTGTGAAATACTCGAAGAGCAAGGAAGATTGCTCTGAGCTCCAGGAGATTGATATGGAGATAGGCCTCCTGTGGAGTCCAGGTACCCTGGGTAGAGAGGCCTTGCAGGTGGGCTCCCCAACCCACCTGTGAAGCATTTATTAGAGTGGCTTGGGGTGGGGGTTGCTGAAAAGGAGACCCCACCAAATGTTTTTTGGGTGACTGCCACCATTGGAGAAACAAAATAAGGCGATCTGAGTTTGCTATTTTGTCTGACAGGCAACCTGATGCCAGAGTCCACTGAGTGGATAAGGTCCACTGGGCTGCCCTCATATGGAGGAGAGCATAAGGAACCACATGCACGGTGGATGCCATGTGGCCTAGCAACTAACATTTCCCGAGCAGCGAGGTGAGGTTTTAGCACTGCTTGGGAAGCTAACTGCATAATGCGAAGGCAGCAGGGCTGTGGAAGGTAGGCCCTTGTCTGGCTGGTATCCAGAAGAGCTCCTATAAACAATAGGGATTGAGTGGGAGCAAGGTTGGACTTTGGGAAGTTTATGACAAGTCCCAAATACTGAAGGATGCGCATTGTGCGAGACAGAGCTACCCTGGCTCTGAAGGGGCTCGAATGAGCCAGTCGTCTAAGTAAGGGAAAACGAATATTCCTAGGGTGCGGAGAAATGCTGCTACCAGCGCTATGCATTTTGTGAACATCCTTGGTGCAGAGGCCAGGCCAAAAGAAAGAACCCTGTATTGGTAGTGCTTCCCTTGAAACAGGAATCGAAGGAAACTTTGGTGAGTTGGATGGATGAGAACATGTGTTGTCCAAGGCATCCTCCCCGAAACTGAGTACATCCTTCCAGGGGGAATATTGGGGAATGAGTACCTCTTCTATTGCCTCTTGAGCAAGGAGCATAGTGACTTCTTGACCTAACTGGTCGTTGAGAGAGGTCTGAGAATTAAACTGTCTTACCATTGTAGGAGGGGGCATGCTGAGGAAATGAAGCTTGTACCCCTCTAGTACAATAGACAGAGTCCAATTTTCTGCTGTTAACTAACCCCATCTGGGGGCAAAATGACATAACCTTCCTGGGATGGTGGAGGGTTCTGGGCCGTTCAGGGCCAGGAAGGTAAAGTTCTCTAGACAGGAGTCAAAGCCCCTGTGGAGGCTGAGTATGCTGAGCCAGTTGAAGCTTAGCTGCTTTTGGTTTCCTTTGTTGCCTAGGTTGTTGCTGCTGTCCCTTTTGGGCAGACTGACCTAAACGATGTCCCTGCTGGGTATAGGAGGGATAAACCTTTTTCTTCTTGCTGAAGAATGGTTTCTTAGAGGATCTTTTCCTCGCAGGATCAGCTGTAGATTTAGACAATTTATCTAAAGTAATATTGTCAGCATCTATCTCATTAGCAATTCTACACGCACCTTTGGCAATGGCAGAGGTCCTGCTTATGCATTCAAAGCAGTCAAAGGCTGCACGATTCACAAACTTGGAAACATCCTGAGCATGTTTAACAAGAGCGAGATAATCTTGCCTTTTATCATCAGGAAGGAGAGGGCTCATAAGCTCTAAGTCTCCTGAGACCTCTTTAAGGAACATTCCCATATACAAGATATAGGAACTGATCCTAGCAGAACGCATGGAAGCCTGGAAGGATCGACGTCCAAAGGCGTCAAGAGTCCTACACTCACATCCTGGAGTATTAGATGCATGCCTTTTTGCACTCTTTATCCGTCTCATGGCTGATTTCACCACCATGGAATGGTGTGGTAATTCAGTCTTCTGAAACCCAGGGCAAGGAGGAACTCGATACATGGTGTCGAGTCTTCGAGAGTGAGGAGATGCGGTCAGAGGTGTTTCCCACATCCTTAACATAAGATCATACAAGATCTCATGAATAGGTAAGGTAGCTGCCTCCTTGGGAGATTTAGGGTATTGTAGGATTTCTAATTCCTTTGCCCTAGGCTCTTTTTCAGGAGCCACTGTGATGGAAAGACCTCGGGCCACATCTCGGATAAACTCCTGAAAGGACATATCCTCTGGTGGAGACATCCTATGCTGAGGAGAAGATGAATCCTCAGGAAGAAGTATTCTGGTATCGGCAGAGCTTTCAGAGTCTTCAGACTCATCCGAGGATTCGAAGTATCTCCGATCTGGGTGATTGTGCAAGGCACGGTACCGATCGAATTCGGCATTGGAGTGGGGCATCGAGGCCGGGAGAAGAGCTGCCAGCCTGCGTTTAGTAGCCAAGAACCTCTGGTCTATCGACGCTGCCGATGCTTGGGTATAGTACTGGATGAAGCGGCCGGAACCCCAGAGCATGGCACCAGTATCTCTGCCGAGGTTGAAGCCTCGAGAACATCCTGGAGCCCTGTTATTGCTTTGGAAGCCGAAGCCTCCCGCCGGGGCAATTTTGCTTGTGAAAGTCCCTCAAGGGCAACGCCAGAGGCATCTCAATGTTTAGAAGGAGATCTACCCTTTGAGGACCGGCTAGATTTATGTTTAGTTACCTGAGATCTATGGGAGGAAGATGACGCCCTGGAAGACGTCGATGCCACGGAAGTTACATCGGAGGGAAAAAGGGTGCTAAGTTTAGCAGCTCAGTTTTGCCGGCCCCTTTTCGACATCATCCCACAGGCAACACACTCTGAAATAGAGTGGTCAGGACCTAAACATTTGAGGCACCAACTCATGGGTGTCGGTGATGGAAATGGTACCGCAACACTTAGAATACTTTTTAAAACCCGAAGCGGGTTTTTCCATTTTGATGGAAAAAACTGGGCCTAGTGCCCAAAATGGTGCGTGGCAAACGAGAAGAAATTTACTGGAGAAAGACTCCAGAAACAAATTTTTTTAGAAAAAAAGAAAAGAACCACCGGCGGTACCGGTATAGTGGCAAGGGAAGGCAGACGTGACCACAAAAAGAAGAATAAAAGGGAAATTTTCTGTGGTGACAGGTGTCGGCTCCACAGAAAACAAAGAACTGAAGAGGGAGAGTTGGGAAAGGCGGGAAGGCAGCACGCAGGTGCTGTGGGATGCTCCCAAAAGCTTTCCTATTAGACGCTGGGGAGCGTTCCCACGCAGGCTGCGTTGGTACCGACGATACCCATATGTGAAGACTACATTCCTGCTTGTTCCTGGAGATTAGTAGTTTAAACCCCTCGGTGAAGCGTACTGTTTCGGTAGGTCCCACCCGGTCCTGTCATTCAATTGTTTGTTAATTGTGTTCTCCGTGACATTGGCCAGCTTGAAGCAAGCCAGTTGTAGATTTGATAATTTGGCATGTAGTGAGAGACAAGCAATTAGCTCTCTTATTAGAGACAGAGATATCAACAAACCGGCTCACAAGGGAGGATGTATTGCCATCCTTGACCGTTCCTATTATGCAGATGAAATTAAAAGACAATTAAGTGATGATACCCAGTTTTATTGCCTGCTCATACAAGATCCCACTAATCAGATAAAAGTAGATGCTGGCTCTTTGCTCTCCCTTGGTTTCTCCGCAGGTTATGTGACCGCCTGTGAATTAGCCTTTTTAAAAGTCCAACATCCTGCAGTACCCACCATATATATTTTACCAAAGGTCCATAAATCTTTCAGGCAGACTGATAGCCAACAAATATGGACAGAGGTTCAAGGACAGAGCCAATGCCAGAGGCTATCAGCTTCATCCATTTGTCCCACTCATTCATTGTTATGATAAGATTCTGCAGATATCAATTTTTTTAAAAGGCTTTGACGGTGACACTTTTAGGCTCTGTCTAGTTACTCTAGACATCAAATCCCTCTACACCAACATCCCACAAGAGCGTGCTCTATTTGTTATATATAAATATTTGAATTTACGGACTTGTCCCTTTCAGACACCTATGGAGTTTTTGTTTGAGACAGCATGAATAGCGCTGACAAAGAACTACTTAGTTTTTGATGGAAGCTTTTACCAACAAGTGAAGGAAACTGCTATGGGAGGCACTAAGGCCCCAGATATAGTGAACCTCTATGTGGCAGAATTTTAACTTATACATTTATCCAACTGTCCTTTTTCTTCTGTCCAGGTGGTTTCTTGGAAGTGCTACATCGATGATATTTTCATCCTATGGAGAGGTGATACAGATCTGCTATCTCAGTTTTTGGAATGGTTGAACACACGAGACCTTAACCTTAAGTTTAAAATGCATTTTGACACTGATGAGATAACTTTTAGACATAATCAAGAAAACCGCTTATGGTTTCCACACTACCATTTTCCATAAGCCAACAGATCAGAATAAATTACTCAGATTTGACAGTTTCCATAATTGCAGTTTGAAAAGGAATTTACCTATCTACCAATTTTTGAGATTGCGCAGACTATGTACAGACTTTACAGAATTTGATACAAAGTCTAAAGATGTGAGTTGGAGGTTTGCCGACTGTGACTATCCAGCAGGTTGTATTTTAGAAGGTTATCAAAGAATGAAATCTGATTGCAGACAGGATTTATTGTGTACCAAAGAGAAACAAAATCGACAATAAGTATATTTGCACTCTTTGGTTTTCGCATCTCTCATCGTACACACAGAAAATAATGAAGAGGCACTGGCATATTTTATAGGTGCATTCCTGATTCTCTGACTGGAAGCTGGTGAGGAATCTAGCAGATTTACTAGTATCATCTTATCTACCATATCCCCCTGCAGAGTTTTGGCATTTTAAATGTGGAAAGTGCCCTGTTCTCACACTATTGTTTTGGATATCTTTAAAAATCCTGACACTAACAAGCAATATAAGTTACACCACAGGTCTGATTGTCAGTCCACACATAGCCTATGTGATTATATGTCTATGTAGCTTTATATTGGCAAGACTGTGCAGGCTTAAAGTGCCAACAGCACCGCTAGTCTAGCACTGGCTAATCAGTAACCATAATCTTGAAGACTAAAAATGTTTTGTCATCAAAAAGATCCACCTATCTACATGCGGTGCCGATTTTGATTGTAGTTTGACTAAGGAAGAGAAGCAATATATTTTTTAATTAGATACAGTTTGTCCAGAGGGTCTTAATAAAAATACTGAATTCCAAATATTTTTGTGATATCTGATGCCCTCCTCCCCACCCCTTCTCCCCTCTTTCTTCTCTCTCACCACGCCCCTTTTTCCCCTTCTTAGGGGCACTATTTAATTACTTCTGTTTCGATCATAGGCATTTGAGTTGTAGTTTTTTTCATGACTTTTTAAATCATGTTTGCTGACAGTTCTCTGGATGAAGGGGGGATTTCTGGTCTTCTTACTATTTCTGTCTTATACATACGTGGTTGTTTGCAAATTTTATCTGAGTTTTGTGTTTGATGAAGGTCAGCTTGCTATGCACTTTTGCCCATTTTTTTTTCTATGATTGAGGAGGAGTTTCAGCCTCTGTTTTAGTATTTTAGTTCTGTACATGCGCAGCATTTTTATTCTTTACCCACACTTTATGCTTGATGAAGATAAGCCTAGAATGCACCATCATTTATTTATTTATTTATTTTTAGAAAAGGTGGCTCTATGGTGTATCTTTACAGATTCAATATGTACTGTATAGTATATTGCTTTTAGATGAGCAAGATGAAGCTTATAGTTTAGAAAACTATAGTTGACTATCTCTAGTTCCTATTGGCACTGTCGGTTAATGTGTTTTTTCTTTTTAACCGCATTGTAAGATACGTGCGGCAACAATAGAAGTGGTTGCATTTTTAGAGATTGGGTTGACATGTTTTGATTATCATTCAAAATTGTCCTATTGATTTGCACATCACAAGATCCTATTAGTTTAATAGGTACATATCGGATCTTTTGGCATCAGCTAGCACTGAAGTTTTGTTTCAAAAACAGATACGCTTCCCTTGCTGTACACTGATACTATTTTTTGTCTGCAAAGGACAGTTTGTTGTATTTTATTTCAATGTGGCTTTCTCGTGTATCTTTATAAGATTTAGTATATAAGGCAAACTGTGTATATGTAGTTTTTTTTTTTTTTTTTTTTGTTAAGCAAGTTTCATTTGCCAGCTTTGATGTTTTTGTTCGGCTGTACCCCTCCCTCATATAGGCACTGTCTATGAATGCAGCTTCTTGGTTCGTAACTATTTTCTTTGAAGTTTGTAGTAGCGCTTGAAGTTATTGTAACCATTTAAAAATATTGATTTAATGGATCTAACTATCCTTTAGCACTGTCCTACCGATTGGCACATTACAAGTACATTATTTTGTTTTTTTTGGTATGTATCGGGTCTTTTGGCCCCTGCTATTGTTGCTGATTCTTCTGCTAGGAATATACACATTTTGCCTTCGTCACCTTGGTTTGATGATTGTAGTCGGACCCTTCCACTTGTAGGATGTATATCATGTTCTTGATTATAATCTTGTTTTTATAGTATTAAGTTGCATATTATTTTGTTTCTATTTCCCCTCTCCCACCTTTTCAGTTGTACTGTTGGGACGTTACTCACTTCTGCTGTCAGTATCAAAACACAGATCCTCAACTATATCTTGTTTTCAAGATACTATTTGACACTTGCTTTTTAATAATTCCCTTTGCAATGTAAGTCGGTTTTGAGATTTTTATATTTTATTACTGGATGTTATTGCATCTTTTATGATGTGACACTTGATGTCTTTATGCCATGCTGCTCTTTCCTTTTACAGTCAAATGGTGGTTCAAACGACTCTGGTTGAACACCATTTATGTACTATTTCTCATTTATATACTGCTTTTGTTCTTACTTAGTGGGAGTTGCCAGTGGTTTAGCAAGTCTTTTTATGATTTACAATTTATAGATTGTGCTAATTATCAATGACACATTTTCTTATTTTGTAGGCTGTATTTTACCTTCGATCATCATTCACTAGCACTGAGAAATGCAAGTGGACAATTCCAATACATATAACTGGTAATGGGTTTTCCATTATTCTTTGTCAATACTTTTATGGCTAGTGCCTGATCACACTTTATACTTATGTGTTTTTATTATATCTGTACACAATTTCTTTTCTCTTAATGTATATAGTTTTGTTTAATCAATTATCTTTTTTGGGATGTTCTGTATGATATTTTATGTCATTTTATATATATTTATATATGTTTTTAAACCCCTGATGTAGGCCTAATTTTTACACATGCAATGCAGCCAAACAAAGCAAACCCAATAGTGTCCCCTCTTCTCCATCAGTAGCTGTATAAAAGCTAAAGGGAGAAGATGATGAAATTGATACTTGCCTATTCATTTCCTTTCCTTTAGACTTGCCAAACTAGGATAAAGGAAATCAGATGCATCCAAACACATCTTCTCATTGGTCAATAAAGCACAGTTACTTACCTGTAACAGGTGATCTCTGGGAACAGCAGGAATTAGTCTTCCCATATGGGTATCGTCGGTACCGACAGAGCCTGCGCGGGAACGCTCCCCAGCGTCCAAAAGGAAAGCTTTTGGGAGCATTCCACAGCGCCTGTGCGCTGCCTTCCCGCCTTTCCCAACCGTCTCTCTCCAGTTCGAGTTTTAAAGTTGAGACAAAGAGAGAGAGGAAAGGAAAGATAGAGAGATACAACTCCTAGGGGAGGTGGGAGGGTTGTGAAGACTAATTCCTGCTGTTCCCAGAGATCACCTGTTACAAGTAAGTAACTGTGCTATCTCCAGGAACAAGCAGGAATGAGTCTTCACATATGGGGACTCCCCAGCTAGAGATGCCTGGGAGATCACCCAGATTGTGAGTCCCTGGAAGGGCTCCATCTCCACCTATGAATCTCAGACATCCAGTCAGGGATGGAGGGCAGGAGTTGATTAGGTATGGAACAGGTGTTTGAGAATAGCCTGACCAAACAAGGCATCCCAGCGGGAATCCTTGTCCAAGCAGTAATGGGCTGTGAAGGTATGAACCGAGGCCCAGGTGGCTGCTCGACAGATTTGGTCGATGGACAGAGTTTAGATGAGCCATAGAAGCTGCCATGGCTCTCACATTGTGAGCTGTAACATGGCCTTCCAGAGAAAGGTTCTTACTCTGGTAGGCGAAGAAAATACACTGAGCAATCCAATTGGACAGAGTTCTCTTAGAGACTGGAAGTCCTAAATGGGAAGGATCAAAAGCAACAAAAAGTTGAGAGGACTTTCTATGTTGCTGTGTTCTTTGTAAATAGAAAGCAAGTGCTCTTTTGCAATCCAGGGTATGAAGACTCCTCTCTGCACTTGATGCATGAGGTCCTGGAAAGAAGACAGGTAAATATACCTCCTGGTTCAGATGAAAAGGTGAGGCCACTTTAGGCATAAAGTGTGGATTAGTTCTGAGAACTACCTTGTCATGATGGAATCTTGTATAAGGAGGATTAGCCACTAGAGCTTGTAACTCACTGATACGGCGAGCTGAGGTGAGTGCAATAAGAAAAATAACCTTCCAGGAAAGGAATTTCAAGGAGGTAGTGGCTAAGGGTTCAAAGGGTGGCTTCATAAGCTGGCCAAGAACCAGGTTTAAGTCCCATGCCACTGGAGGTGGTCTAATGGGAGGTTTAGTTAAAAGAAGGCCTCTCATGAATCTTGCTATAAGAGGATGAGAGGAAATGGGTTGTCCATTAAGAGGCTTCAGGGATGCTGCAATAGCACTCAAATGGACCCTGATTGAATTTGTTTTAAGGCCTGCATGGGATAAATGCAGCAAATAGTCCAGTAACGAATTCAAAGGTATTGCAGAAGGGTTAAGACCATTTTCTGCACACCAAATCGAAAATCTTTTCCACTTGCTGAGAAAGGTGCAAATCTTGAATGTCTAGGCCTTCAGCAACCAGGCTTTGAGATGAAGAGACTGAGGATTTGGATGCCACAGGGTTCCCTCCTCTTGGGAGAGGAGACCTGGAGCAGACCCCAGGTCCAGGGAGGGAGCTTGAGAGAGATGCAGAAGTAGAGGGTACCACACTTGGCGTGGCCAATGTGGAGCTATGAGGATCATAGACCCCTTGTCTCTCTGAAGCTTGAACAGTGTCTTGGGGATTAGGGGAATGGGTGGAAAGGCATAGAGGAAGTCTTGCCCCCAGTGAAGGAGGAAGGCATCCCTGGCCTGAACTCCCCGACATGGAATCCTGGAACAAAACCGGGGAAGTTTGGCATTCCACAGACTTGCAAACAGGTCTATGTCTGGGGTACCCCAAATCCGAAAAATTCTGGCTATCTGGTCCCCATGGAGGGACCATTCGTGTGGAAGCAGAACTCGACTGAGTCTGTCTGCCCAAGAGTTTTGAACCCCTGGAAGATATACTGCCATGAGATGGATTTGATGCTCTCTGGCGAAGGCCCACAATCTCAGAGCTTCTCTGCAAAGCGACAGAGAGCCCGTTCCCCCCTGCTTGTTCACACAGAACATGGCTACCTGATTGTCCGTATGGATGAGGACTGTCTTGTAGCTGAGCAGGGTGTGAAATACTCTGAGAGCCAAGAAGATTGCTCTGAGCTCTAAGAGGTTGATATGAAGAGATGTCTCCTGTGGAGACCAGATGCCTTGAGTGGAGAGATCTTGAAGATGAGCTCCCCAACCCCTTGGAGAGGCATCTGTTGTAAGGGTTGCTTGGGGTAACAGCTGTTGAAAGGGGGACCCCAACAATAGATTTTGAGTGGACCTCCACCAGTGGAGGGACCAAAAGAGGCAACTGGAGGTTGCTACTTTGTCTGACAGGCAACCTGATGCCTGGGTCCATTGGGAGGATAGAGTCCACTGAGCTGCCCTCATGTGAAGGCGAGCATAAGGGACCACATGCACTATGGATGCCATGTGGCCTAAGAGTTGCAACATCTCTCGAGCAGTTAAATGGGATTTTAACTGAATCTGGGAGGCTAACTGCACCAGGCTTAGGCAACGGGCCTGGGGAAGATAGGCCCTTGCAGTTGTGGTATCCACTAAGGCCCCTATGAACTCTAGAGATTGAGTAGGGGTGAGATGGAATTTTGGAATGTTGATTACTAGTCCCAGGTACTGAAGAACACGCCTTGTGCAGGCCAGGGAAGTCTGGGCCTCTGATTTGGATGGAGCTCGGATGAGCCAGTCGTCCAGATATGGGAATACGAATATCCCCAGAGTGCGTAGAAATGCAGCTACTACTGCCATGCATTTGGTGAACACTCTTGGAGCAGAGGCCAGACCGAAAGGAAGCACTTTGTATTGGTAGTGCTTTTCTTGGTAAAGGAACCGAAGGAACCTTCTGTGTGTTGGATGGATGAGGACATGGGTGTACGCATCCTTGAGGTCTAGAGAACAAAGCCAGTCCTGACTCTGGAGGTATGGAAGGAGAGTACCAAGAGAAATCATCTTGAATTTCTCCTTGCATAGAAACTTGTTCAACTCTCTGAGATCTAGGATGGGTCTGTAGCCCCCTGTTTTATTTGGGATGAGAAAATAGGGGGAGTAGAACCCTGAGCCCTGTTGAAGCAGGTGAACTTCTTCTATTGCCCCTTGGGCAAGAAGGGTAGCAATCTCTTGACCTAGAAGGACGAGAAGAGAAGTTGGAGAGTTGAACTGTTTCACCATGGTGTGTGGAGGAAGGTTTAAGAAATGTAGCTTGTATCCCTCCCTTATAATGGAGAGGGTCCATTTCTCTGCTGTGATTTGTTCCCATCTGGGAGCAAAGTAAGCTAACCTTCCTGGGATGGTGAGAGGCTCTGGATGTTCTAGAGCCAGAAATGCTAATTTCTCTAGTGGAAAGTCAAAGGCCCTGAGGAAGCTGAGGCTGTTGGGCCATAGCAGTCCTCGCAGCCTGAGGCTTGACCTGTTTTGGTTGTTGCTGTCTCTTTGTAGCAAAACGACCCTGAGAAGAGGCCTGGGTATAACCAGAAGAAAATTTACCTCTCTTTGGGAAAGATCCTTTCTTGAATAACCTCTTCTTGAAAGGAGTAGTAGTAGACTTTGAAAGTCTTATCTAGAGCAGAATTTTCAGCATCCATCTGGGTGGCTTTTGCTTGCCAATCTTTGCCAAACAGGTTTTCCCCTGTACAGGGAAGGTTGCCCAGACCATCTTGTACCCAGGATTCCAAGTCAGAGGCTTGTAACCAAGCTACTCTGCGTGCGCCTATGGCAATAGCCGAAGTTCTACTGGCACCCTCAAAGGAGTCAAAGGCTGCACGATTGGAAAACTTGGATACATCCTGTGCATGTTTAAGCCAGGTAATATTCTTCTCTCTTATCTTCTGACATAAAGGGAGATAAGGTGTGTAGATGGTCTGTAACCTCTTTTAGAAACATCCCCATATAGAGACTATAGGAGTTGATTCTGGCTACAAGCATACGGGCCTGGAAGATTTTCCTGCCAAAAGCATCTAAAGTTCTGCATTCTCTTCCTGGAGGAGCAGATCATCTTTTTGTGCTCTTGATTTTTTTCATAGCAGACTCTACCACAATAGAATGGTGAGGAAGCTGAGTCTTATGAAATCCAGGACAAGGAGGAACACGATACATGGTGTCCAACCTACGAGAAAAGGGAGTGGTAGTAAGAGGAGTTTCCCATATATCTAACATGTGGTCATAAAGAATCTCATGTATAGGTAAAATGGCTGCCTCTTTAGGAGCCTTAGGATATTGAAGAATATCCAAATTTTTGGCTCTGGGTTCAGTTTCAGAGGCTACTGCAATGGACAGGCTTTTGGCCACCTCCCTGATGAAGTCCTAGAAATACAATTCCTCAGGAGGAGACATTCTCCTTTTTGGAGAAAGGGTTCCTGAGGACGGATCTCCGATGCTTCGATGGAAACCTCTGATGCATCAGATTCATCAAAGGAATCGAAGTATTGACTGTCTGGATGCTCTCGTAGAGCCCGATACGAGTACCGAGGGGTATCGACATCGGGAGTCATTGGTACCGGATCGGTACTAACAGGCATCACTGGATACCGTATTGCTGCTTTCGGTGCTGATGCGAGCGGTACAGGTATCGGAACCGGAGCTGGATCCGGAATCGGTGTTGACAACGGGGTTTGTTGTTGTACCGTGGGCGTCGCAGCTTGTATGAAGGCCGTAATGGCATGCTGCATGGTCAGAATGTTCTGATCCATCGATGCTATCAATGTCTGGATGTCGGTACCGGGAACCGCCGGTACCCCAGAACATTGTAACAGGTGATCGGTCGAAGCCGTGCCATCGATGTCAACCTATGACCCCACAGATAATGCTTTGGAAGCCGGAGCCTCCCGCCAGGGTAATTTTGCCGGTGTGGATTCCTCAATGGTAATGTCGGGAACATCTCGATACTTAGAGGGAGATGTACCCTTTGAGGACCGGCTAGACTTAAGTTTTGTTACCTGAGATCCATGGGATGAAGAGGAAGCCCTGGAAGACGTCGATGCCACCGAAGCTGCATCGGAGGGAAACAGGGTACTGAGCTTGGCTGCCCGATTTTGTAACCCTCTTTTAGACATCATGGAGCAGGACTCACAATTCGCAATGGAATGGTCAGGACCTAAACATTTTAGACACCAATCATGGGTGTCTGTGACAGAAATAGTGCCACTGCACTTTGTGCACTTTTTAAACCCGGAGGCGGGCTTTTCCATGAGGAAATAGACTGTAGGCCTAGGGCCACAGAAGAAAATGCACTGAGGCAAAAATAAGTTTTTTTTTTTTTTTTTTTTTTAAAGAAAGAAAAAAAGACCGGCAGTACCGGTCTTTGAGAAGGCAGACACGCGACTAAAGAAAATAATAATAAGAAAACAAGAAAATAGAAATTCTTCAGCGGTGACAGGAAACACGACCTGCTGGCTCCGCGGAAAAGAAGAACTGGAGAGAGACGGTTGGGAAAGGCGGGAAGGCAGCGCGCAGGCGCTGTGGAATGCTCCCAAAAGCTTTCCTTTTGGATGCTGGGGAGCGTTCCCGCGCAGGCTCCGTCGGTACCGACGATACCCATATGTGAAGACTCATTCCTGCTTGTTCCTGGAGATCCCAAAGATAAGAGGACTCAAAAGCAAGGCCTCAAACAATTTCAGAATGGACAACACTGCACTTGCTGTTTACTTTGATTGCCACTGCTTCCCTGGGTGTGTTATGGATTGGTCTGACAGGACTAAAGGAAAGGAAATTAATAGGCAAGTATAAATTTCACCTTTTTTATCCATCCATGCTAGATCCTTCCAAACAATTAGAAAGTACCCAAACTCCACTTAGACTGGACAGAAGGAGCTATGATAGTTCTCAGGATTATTGCATCCAAGGTGGAGATTCTGCTGTCTTGAATACTCTAGTTTAAGTGCTTAAGAGTTGGAATACATCATCTTACCATTATCATCTGCAAAGAGATTCAGATTCTCCTTACAAGGACTACTGTGTCCTCATCAAGAGGCTTTTCAGCACTCTAGTACCTGCAAATTCTTGCTGGAAGTCTATGACTACTCTAAAAATTGATGCCTCAGAGACCATTGTGTCTTTATTAGGGCCTTTCTGAATTTGAAAGAACTGGGGAACCTACAAGGAAGGCTCTATGTCAGACTTAAATATGGCAATTTGTGTCTTTCTACGTTGCCTGACTTTTCTACAATTAGACGTGAAGAGACTGAAATCAGGTAGAAGAGGCATAACACCCTAAAAAGGCAAACTTACAGTGGGTACCCTACAAGGACCACAAGGATGGGAAATCAGAGCCACCAGGACTGAACTCGGGGTTCAAAAAGAGAAGACCATCAAAACACAGTCTTGCATGCTTTTTCCTCTCAAAGAAAATATCCCCTCTGAGAGACTAGCAAAGGAGCTTCTATGTTTGTCTGTGTCCCTTAAAAAAAAAAGCCAGAAATCAGATTCTACTCTAGTCTCTAGTCCTATAGGCACTCCTTGTGGCCTTGGGCAAACCACTTAACCTTCAGTTGCCTCAGGTACACATGTAGATGGTGAGCCCTTTGGGGATGACGGAATATATTCAGTACCTGCTTGTAGCATTTATAAACTGCTCTAATGCCTTTCAGCCTGGTATATCAAGAAATTAAGTAAAGATAAAGATACTCAGAAGTGCACATTATGTCTCCATCCAGTCTCTTCTGAAGAAAGAACCAGATTGACGGAATGAAGCCTTCAAGGAGAAACACTAGTAGTGGTTGGTGAACTGTTGTCTCTCTCTTAGGGGGAAGAGAATAAAATTTACTCAAGTCTTGCTGAGTACCTTCCCATAGTGACCCTCCATTAAATAAATTCTAAACCAAATCTAGGAAAAACACTACAATTTAAGTATGGTAGGAAAGAAAAAGAAAAATACATACTAGCTGCATGTCACCGAGGATAAAAAAAAAAAAGAGTGCCCACCTGTAGTTTACTCACTAGAACTAATGACGGTGGTAGTGATAATGCAAACACTGCAGATGAAGGTAATATCCCTGCTATAGAAAAACGCCATAGTGAGTTTGTTCGTGGACCCACTGTGGCAGAAAATAAACCACAGAACACAAGGAGAGCAAACAAAGCCTTCGCAGTGAGGTACAGAGAAACACAAGAGGCGAGGGTGTAGGAGGTCACTGGTGTAGCTTTATTCAATTTACCCCAACGCATTTCGGCAGGATGCCTTCCTCAGGGGGCACACATCTTAAAAATGAAACATACATTAATACACAATTATAACAATATTAAAAGGTAATGGTTAATAACAAAGATCACAATACAAAAAGATAAAACCATAAGTCAACTGTTTAAAAAAAAAATATATATATATATACATATATATATATATACATACATACATATATTGTGGTAAGGAGAGGGTAGCCCAGCCGGGGGAAACAAAGGAAAAAGGGACTTTTTCTCCTTTGCGGGGGATGGGCGCACCTGAACACACATACCAAAGTAAAGGCAGTGAAAGAAACCACAGTTGTAGAGCTAGGCTAAAGCCCCATCCAGACTCCATGGCAACCCTAGGTAAGGATAGGAGATACATGGGGGTGGAGTCAGAAGGGGAGGTACCTTGCCCAACGTTTAAGTTTGAGCAAACAGAGAAGGGTGGGGAGAAGAGTGGCAGCAAGGGCAAGAACAAGGGCAGCCAGAGCTGCAGCCAAGAGAGCAGCAGACAACGCTCCAAGGAGAGGACCAAACACAGTGGCAAGAGGGAGAGAGACAGAAGGCTGGCGGTGGAGAAGCTAAGACAGGAAGGCTCGGACTCCTCTGAAGAAAGGTGTGTCTTCAGGCAGAGAAAACCCAGGAAAGATGAGAGGAAATCCTGCAGTGATTCCCTGAGTAGCTCTGAGGCAGAGATAGCTACAGCCAACAGAAGCCCCAGCTGTGAAACTCCCATAGTAAAGCTCCCAGGTAGGAGAAAGAAAACAGTGAAAGCTAATGCTTATGACTCTTGCTCAGATTCTGAGGAGAGGCTTATATCTGGAAAAACCCAGAACAGAAAGAAGGGTTTTATGAAGAAAGCTGAACAAGAAAAGCCTGCTAGTGTTCTTCCAAAGGAAGGGAGGGCAGTGCAATGGGATAGGCTGTTTAAGCTTTTAAAGGACATAAACCTAAAAGTACCTGAACGTTTCCAAGTTTCCCCAGCAGACAGCTCAGAAGAAAGCATGGAGGTGGATTGTAGGGAGGATGACCGGGGGTCCACCTGTTCTGAGATGGAGTGTGCTGTATGCGTTGCTGCTAATTGAAGGAAGCAAAGTAGTAGGAAGAATTCAGGAAGCTGTTACCAATTTGTCATAGCTGGAAGCTTGAAAGAAAGGAGAGAAGGAATCTTATGTTGAACTACTTCGGTTCTCTGCTAAAGGAAAGTGGATAGTGCAATCAAGTTCTGTGCTACTCAGCTGAGAACTGTTAATTGCAAGCAGCTAAAAGGGAGCTGGCAGCATTACTGATCTCGGTTGTATGCTTTAGCTACAAGCACCATTGTTAATTCTGAAGTAAGAAATCTCTTAAAGGAAAAGGGAAAGAAGTTTGTTGTAAATAACTCCACTGAAACACATTGTTTGCATTTACTTTATTTTGGAGAAAATTATCCTTGTTTCTTTTGCTGAGTGTGAAAGCTTCTTCAAAGACTGTTACCAAGCTGACCTAGAGGAACCCAATAAAATTCCGGTGTGCTTTAACATCCACTTGGTCTACTTTCAATACACAACTACACCTTTGAGATAAAGGGATACAAGATGGACGCCCGTCCCTATTAGGCGACTGCCTAGTGGGGGCGCGCGCTATATATATATATAATTTCCATGGTCTTATTGTGTTCTTTTATATGTTTTTATATACATTATTTACTATGGATGTATTCTGTCTTTTTATATTCAATGTTTTACACATATATATTTTTTTAATTTTGAATATGGGTGTAAGTTTTTGTTCGTTCTGTTTCAGATATATATATATATATATATATATATATATATATATATCTGAAACAGAACGAACAAAAACTTACACCCATATTCAAAATTAAAAAAATATATATGTGTAAAACATTGAATATAAAAAGACAGAATACATCCATAGTAAATAATGTATATAAAAACATATAAAAGAACACAATAAGACCATGGAAATTAATAATCTACTGGAGACGAGGAAAATATACTTACAAAGAGGCACCGTTTAATTTATTCCAGTCTTTAAAAAGACTCCATCTATTTATGCTTGAAAAAGCTGAATTGTCAAACCAGCTATTAGAAAATGGTTGTATCCCAGAGCCAGAGGGAAGCATGATCGTTCGACCCGTAGTAATAAATGGAGAAATAAAGGAAACTGAAAATATTATTTGTTTTTAGTTTACTGTAGTTTTATTCTTTTAGTACTTTTGTTTTTTATTATAAGAGTTTTACCCCAGTAGCCATGGTTTTTATCTCCCTTTTTATACCATGGTGTTTTTATTCCCCCCTTTTAATACACAGAATTTTGTTTACTATAACGTTTTTAGCTTTTAAGATTCATTTTGATATTTTTATGTCCTATTTTTTAATAGTTGCTGGAAAACTGCTCTTTTTATGGCTTACTGTTTGCCTTTTGATTTCATTTATTTTTAACCATGGTACTTTCATTCTTTACTTTTTAACTTATTTGTAGCATCACTACATGTTTTTATCTTATTTCCCTTCCCCTCCCCCTCCCCTCTCCCCCTACCTCCTTCCCCCCCTTTCCCCTTCCCCCTCTCTCCCCCCTACCCCCCTCCCCCCTTTCCCCCCTCTCTCTCCCATTCTCTCTCCCCTCCCTCCCCTCTCCCCCCCTTGCCTAATCATTATATTTATTGTACCATCTTTCAATTTCCTTCATAAAACTTTCTATCCTTTAATAAACTCTGATTTAATGTTTCGAACAGACACAAACTTATTGACAATAATGTTTGTTGTAACCATAATGAAAAAGTGATGCAAGTAAAAACTTTTCCCTTGATGGGAGAAAAAGGTTTTTGTGACCAATGCATTAGATTAAACTGAACATTTGCCACACCGAAAGTGTCCTTTGACTTTTGGGGCAATCCTAGGCTTGGATAGAACTGAGGGGACAAGGACGTTGGCTAAGCTGCTATTCTGCTTAAATGCAACAGTGAGTTGTTTTGATTTGAAAGCTGGAAGAGAGGAGAGGTGGTGCTATTCTTGTCTTAGAATCTTTCCAAATCCCTAGACAAATTGGAAAAAGTCGAAGCGCAGACCAATCTGTTGTCTATAGATGGATCTTTGGTGTTCAACAGTGATCTTCTATCAATCTGTTTTGCCCTCTTATATGCTTTAGGATACAGTCCTTGGGGTATCCATGTGACGAAAATCTGTGGGCTATGGTATGGCAGATGGATCTTTGGTGTTCAACAGTGATCTTCTATCAGTCGGTTTTACCCTCATATCCTATAACGTTTTTAGCTTTTAAGATTGGTTTTGATATTATTTTTATGTCCTATTTTTTAATAGTTGCTGGAAAACTGTTCTTTTTAAGGCTTACTGTTTGCCCTTTAATTTCCTTTATTTTTAACCATGGTACTTTCATTCTTTACTTTTTAACCTATTTGTATCATCACTACATGTTTTTATCTTATTTCCCTTCCCCCCTTTCCTCTCTTCTCTCTCCCCACTCCCCCTCCTTCTCCTCTTTCCTCTCTCCCTCCCCCCTTTCCTAATCGTTGTATTTATCGTACCATCTTTCAATTTCCTTCAGAAAATTTTCTATCCTTTAATAAACTCTGATTTAATGTTTCTAACAGACACTTAAACTTATTGACAATAATGTTCGTTGTAACCATAATGTTGCTAGCTATTTTATACATTTCGTGCTGAGCATGCGTGGACCTATAAAACTGAGTCCCGGATGAGCGCGAAAGCGTAGTTACTCACCTGTAACAGGTGATCTCCGGGAACAGCAGGAATTTAGTCCTCACATATGGGCATCGTCGGTACTGACGGAGCCTGCGCGGGAACGCTTCTCAGCGTCCAATAGGAACGCTTTTGGGAGCATCCCTCAGCACATGTGCGGTGCCTTCCCGCCTTTCCCTCTTCAGTTAAGTTTGTAGCTGAGTGAAAGGATAGAGGGAGAGAGGAAAGAGACAAAGAGAGATAGAGACAACTCCTAGGGAGGTGGGTGGGTTGTGAGGACTAAATTCCTGTGGTTCCCGGAGATCACCTGTTACAGGTGAGTAACTATGCTATCTCCAGGAACAAACAGGAATGTAGTCCTCGCATATGGGGACTCCCTAGCTGAAGATGCCAGGGAGATAGCCCCAGGAAGGTGCCACCATCGAAGGTGAGAATCCTTCCTCCCATGGATCTCTGGCATCCCACCAGGGTCAGTGGGTAAAAGTTGATTTAGGTTTGAAAGAGATTTTGAAGAACAGCTTGGCCAAAGAAGGCATCCCGATGGCAGTAGTGGGTTGTGCAGGTGTGTACTGAAGCCCAGGTGGCTGCTCGACAAATGTCATCGATAGACAGAGTGGAGTTTAGCCATAGAAGCTGCCATGGCTCTCACATTATGAGCTGTGACATAGTCCTGAAGAGGAAGACCCTTACTCTCATAAGCAAAGGATATGCATTTATGTAGACGACAAATTTATGTAGACGACAGTTTTTGTATACCGCCTTATCCTTCAATCAAAGCGGTCACAACACAATTGGGGGATACATTTAACACGCAGGGATATGAGACACATACACTAATACTTACAGGGAACATGGGCAATGGAGGGTTAAGTGGCTTGCCCAAGACCACAAGGAGCATCTGTGGGACTAGAAACCCCAGTCCTTCCGGCCCAAGGTTGCTGTCCTCTAGTGGGGATTTGAACCCCCGACCTTCCGGCCTGAAGTACCTTGCCCCAACCACTAGGCTACTCCTCCCAATCCATTTAGATAAAGTTCTTTTGGAGACTGGAAGTCCCAAATGACTAGGGTCAAAAGCTATAAAAAGTTGTGAGGACTTTCTATGTTGCTGTGTTCTTTGTATGTAAAAGGCCAAGGCCCTTTTACAATACAAAGTATGAAGGTTTCTTTCTGCATTAGAGGTGTGAGGCCTCGGAAAAAATACAGGAAGGTAAATTGATTGATTTAAATGAAAAGGCGAAACCACCTTTGGCATAAAATGTGGGTGAGTTTGAAGAACAACCTTATGATGAAACCTAGTATAAGGAGGATCAGCCACTAAAGCTTGCAATTCACTAATGCGACGGGCAGAGGTGATTGCAATTAGGAAGATGACTTTCCAGGTCAAAAACGTAAGGGCTGCAGTGGCTAAAGGCTCAAAAGGCGGCTTCATGAGCTGCCCGAGAACTAGATTTAGATCCCATGCCACTGATGGTGGTTTGATGAGAGGTTTAGTTAATAAAAGGCCTCTCATAAATCTTGATAGGAGTGGATGAGAGGAAATTGGTTGTCCATTTAAAGGCTTATAAGAAGCTGCAATTGCACTAAGATGGACTCTTACCGAATTGGTCTAACCCAGAATTCGATAAGTGAAGGAGATACTCTAATATCAATTCTAAGGGTATGACCAGGGGGTTTAATCCCCTCTTGGAGCACCATATAGTAAAACGTTTCCACTTGAAGGCATAAGATCTTCTTGTGGAAAGTTTCCTAGAAGCCTGAAGGATATCTTTTACCTGCTGGGACAGGTTGAAATCCTGGAGGTCTAAGCACTCAGCAACCAGGCCGTGAGGTGCAGGGACTGGGATTCGGGTGTCATAGCGTCCCGTTCTCCTGGGAAAGGAGATCTGGAGCATGCCCTAACTCCAGAGGTGCCGCTTGAGAGAGATGCAGAAGCAGGGAATACCACGTTTGGCGTGGCCATCATGATGCTATGAGGATCATGTGACCCCTGTCTCTCTGAAGCTTGAAGAGTGTTTTGGGGATGAGGGGAATGGGTGGGAAGGCATAAAGGAAGTCCTGACCCCAGTGAAGGAGGAAGGCATCCCCTGCCTGACAGTTGTGCGCCGGAATCCTGGAACAGAACCGGGGAAGTTTGGCATTCAGTGGACTTGCAAAGAGGTCTATGTCTGGAGTGCCCCAGAGATGAAATATCTTTGCCACCTGGTCTAGGTGGAGTGACCACTCGTGAGGTAGCAGTACTCGACTGAGTTTGTCTGCCCAAAGGTTTTGAATGCCTGGAAGATATACCACTAGAAGTTGAATCTGATGCTCTCTGGCGAGGGCCCATAGTCGTAAAGCTTTGTTGCATAACGACAGAGAGCCTGTTCCGCCCTGCTTGTTCACATAGAACATGGCTACCTGATTGTCCGTCTGGACTAGGACTGTCTTGTAGCTGAGCTGGGCGTGGAACACTCAAAGAGCTAAATAAATTGCTCTTAATTCCAGGAGGTTCATGTGTAAACCAACCTCCTGTGGAGTCCAGGTGCCCTGGGTAGAGAGATGATTCAGGTGTGCTCCCCAACCCCCCTGTGATGCAGCTGTTAGGGTGGCCTGAAAGAGGGGTTGATGCAAAGGAGACCCCACTGTCAGATTTTCTAGTGATTGCCACCATTGGAGGGATAAAATTAGTCATTAAGAGATTGTTATTTTGTCTGACAAATGACCCGTGGACTGTGTCCACTGTGTGGAGAGGGTCCACTGAGCTGCTTGCATGTGGAGGCGAGCATATGGGACTACATGAACTGTGGATGCCATGTGTCCCAGTAACTGCAGTAGCTCCCGAGCAGTGAGGGAGGATTTGCCTGCTGCTTGGAAAGCTAGCTGCATTATGCGAAGACACCGGGCTTGTGGAAGGAAAGCCCTTGCCTGTCTGGTATCCAGACAGGCTCCTATGAATTCTAGGCATTGGGAAGGAACTAGTTGAGATTTCTGGAAGTTTATTACCAATCCCAAGTATTGGAGGATTTGCATTGTACAGGACAGTGCAGTGCTGGCCTCTGCAACTGTGGAGGCTCGAATGAGCCAGTCGTCTAAGTAACGGAAAATGAAAATCCCCAGGGTTCGTAGAAATGCAGCTACTACAGCCATGCGTTTCGTGAATACCCTTGGTGCTGAAGCCAGACCAAAAGGAAGAACCCTGTACTGGAAATGTCTTCCCCTGAAAAGGAAACAAAAACTTCCTGTGATCTGGATGGATGAGAATGTGAGTGTATGCATCCTTTAAGTCTAGAGAGCAAAGCCAGTCCTGGCTTTGAAGGTATGGCAGAAGAGTTCCTAGAGAAATCATTTTGAATTTCTCTCGAAACAGATATTTGTTCAATTCTCTGAGGTCTAGAATGGGTCCATGTCCCCCTGTTTTCTTCGGAATAAGAAAATAGGGAGAGTAGAACCCTGCCCCCTGTTGAAGAATGGGTACTTCCTCCATTGCCCCTTGGGCAAGAAGTGTGGAGACCTCGTGATCTAGCAGATTGTTTGCAGAGGTTTGTGAATTGAATTGCTTTAGAATTGTAGGAGGGGGTATGCTGTGAAAATGAAGTTTGTACCCCTCTCCTACAATGGACAAAGTCCAATCTTCTGTTATCTGATGCCATCTGTTGACAAATTGGCATAACCTGCCTGGAATATTGGGGGGGATGGGGACCCCTCAGAGGCAGGAAGGCAAAGCTCTCTAGGAAGGAGTCAAAGCCCTTGAGGGGGCTGAACCTGGAGAGCTGGTTGGGCTCTCGGGCCTATTGGTTTCTTTTGCTGTCTAGTTTATCCCTTTTGGGCAACCTGACCTGGAGTCTGACTCTGCTGGGTAGAGGAAGGGTAAAACTTCCTTTTTTTTATAAGGCTTCCTTTTAGCTGGAGTGGCTGTAGACTTTGGCAATCTATCTAAGGTAGAATTGTCAGCATCTAACTCGTTAGCCTTTTCCTGCCAGTTCTTGCCGAAGAGATTATCCCCCGTGCAAGGAATGTTGCCTAACTTGTCCTGTACCCAAGTCTCCAAGTCTGATGCCTGTAGCCAGGCAATCCGTCGTGCGCCAATGGCAATAGCAGAAGTTCTGCTGATGCATTCGAAGGAGTCAAAGGCTGCACGATTGACAAACTTGGAGACATCCTGAGCATCTTAACTAGAGCAAGAAAATCTTGTCTCTTATCATCTGGGAGAAATGGGCTCATAAGTTCCAAGTCTCCTGTGACTTCTTTGAGGAACATTCCCATATATAGGATATATGAACTGATCCCTAGCTGAAAGCATGGAAGCTTGAAAAGTTCTGCGTCCAAAAGCATCCAGAGTCCTGCATTCACGACCTGGAGGATTGGATGCATGCCTCTTTGCACTTTTCATCCTACGCATGGCTGATTCCACTACCATTGAATGGTGTGGCAGCTGAGTTTTCTGAAATCCACAGGACATGGTGGAACTTGATACATAGTATCAAGTCTCCTAGAGTGAGGAGAAGTAGTCAGAGGTGTCTCCCACATTCTGAGCATAAAGCTATGCAGAATTTCATGGATAGGCAGAGTGGTTGACTCCTTAGCAGCTTTAGGATATTGGAGGATTTCCAATTCCTGTGCTCTGGGTTCCTCTTCAGGAGCTACTGTGATTAAAAGACCTTTGGCCATATCACGGATGAAATGCTGAAATGACATGTCCTCTGGAGGTGACATTCTGCGTTGGGGAGAAGAGGGATCTTCTAGGAGAAACCCTCTAGTGCCAGCAGAATTGTCAGAGTCTTCGGAATCAGAGTATTCCTGACCCTGATGCTCTAGCAAAGCACGATCCTAGTACCGATCAAAGTCTGTACAGAGGTGACCCGGTACCGGCATCGCCGGTGCCAGTGTCTGTACCGGCATCGCCGGTGCCAGTGTCTGTACCGGCATCGCCGGTGCCAGTGTCTGTACCGGCATCGCCGGTGCCAGTGTCTGTACCGGCATCGCCGGTGCCAGTGTCTGTACCGGCATCGCCGGTGCCAGTGTCTGTACCGGCATCGCCGGTGCCAGTGTCTGTACCGGCATCGCCGGTGCCAGTGTCTGTACCGGCATCGCCGGTGCCAGTGTCTGTACCGGCATCGCCGGTGCCAGTGTCTGTACCGGCATCGCCGGTGCCAGTGTCTGTACCGGCATCGCCGGTGCCAGTGTCTGTACCGGCATCGCCGGTGCCAGTGTCTGTACCGGCATCGCCGGTGCCAGTGTCTGTACCGGCATCGCCGGTGCCAGTGTCTGTACCGGCATCGCCGGTGCCAGTGTCTGTACCGGCATCGCCGGTGCCAGTGTCTGTACCGGCATCGCCGGTGCCAGTGTCTGTACCGGCATCGCCGGTGCCAGTGTCTGTACCGGCATCGCCGGTGCCAGTGTCTGTACCGGCATCGGTGTCGATACCGGTGCCCTTGGGACCACCGGTACCGCAGCTGAAAGAAGAGCTGCGATACTGCACTCGATAGCAAGAAACCTCTGGTCTATTGACGCTGCCGATGCCTGGGTGTTGGTACCGGTAAGAACGGCCGGAACCCCCGAGCATGGCACAGGTAGTTCTTGCGAGGTTGAGGCCTCAAGAACATCCTGAAGCCCCATTGATTCTTTGGAAGCCGAAGCCTCGGGCCGGGGCTGTTTTGCCGGTGTGGTTCCCTCAAGGGCAATGCCAATGGCCTCTTGATGCTTAGCAGGAGAGCTACCCTTTGAGGACCAGCTTTTATGTTTAGTTACTTGAGATCCATGGGGGAAGAAGAGGCCCTTGACGATGTCGATGAAATGGATCTATGCAGTAACAATCAATCTACACGCTCCACATTCTCACCATATGAGGTATACTTTCTTTGTTAGCAACTGGGTCTCAGACTAATACAGAGCTGATTTATCGGGTTTTGAAAAAACTTCAAACCGAAAGCTCACATTTGCATCAATGACCCATACATGTTGCTGATAGTGAATTTGATAGTGCGAGGCTCAAAACAGATAATATCACCACTAAAAGTTTTTTCCAACTTGACAATGTTTCTTGAAAAAAGTGGTACTTATCTGAATAAGCTGTATTTCCCCAACGCCAACCTCAGAGCTCACAAGCAATTAGGTAAGGCTCAATTGCTAGCAGTTACCCAGCTGAAACCCCTTAGCTGGCTTGCTTTCTACTGCGTGGCTCAAATCCTACTTCAGGAGCTTTTCTGAGTAGATTAAAGAACAAGTTTGTATTTCTTTGTGATGGTTGCTGTACTTTGTACTTTGTAACAGAAAATTACCAAAGGAGTTTAGACAGAGAGCAATCCATGTATTCACAGCCTGTATCTAAGACTCCTCCCCCTTCTTCAACAATCATGGGTTCAATATCATGGATTGGCAAAGAGGAATTTCTCAATGGAGCACTTTCAGAATACTTGTTTCCCTGCTGTCTTTCAAGGTTATAGCTAGGGCATAGATCAGTGTTCATACCTGAGCTTCCATTGCTGTTAGAGTTCCTCTCTAAATAGCCTGGCCAGTATGTAGTCCAGTTCTTATGTCCAGCCTTCCAATCCAGATCCCTGGACACTGGATCTCTCTTCACATACCTTCTGGCATGGGTCCTAGGGTCCCTTCCAAGTGCAGCCGTCTCCCTCACAGGTACCGTCTGGAGATGCCTAGCTCTGCAGCACCACTCCTCTGGTTTTCCCCAGTCCAATGGTGTACACTGGCCTTTTGAATGTCTCCCAGTATACGTACTGCTCTGGACTCCTTTAGACCTCCCAAATGCTTTTCTCTTCTTTCTTCCAAAGGGTTTCTTGCCCTCTGTCCGTCCGTTCTGGCTTCTGCTTCTGATGATCCTCCAGATGATGAAGACCTCCAAGATGAGGATCTCCAAGCTGATCCTGAGGATGAGGATCTCCCAGATGAAACTGAGGATGAGGAGGATAATTCTCTGTAGAATAAACTCTACCTTTATTCTGCTTTGATGAGTGCTCCACCCTAGCACAGCGCAGCTGTGCTGAATCAGGCCCTGCCCTTTGAAATGAGTGCTTGGGGATTACCTCATAGCCCTCTTGATTGAACACATGTTTCCCCACTTCAGCTCCTCGAATGGCTGTTGGAAACTTGGTGCATTCTGGGACTGGTAGTCTTTTATGGGAAAATTCTGTTTTCTTATTTCTACCAGAACTGACAGGTTGCTTGTTCAGAGTCACTTCACCTTTTCTATAGCTCCTTCCTGAGCTATGATAAGCTTCCTTATCACAACGTCTAGTGGAGGGCTTTCTGGAAGCATGAAAGATGTCCTTCACTTGCTGAGAAAGATGCAAATCTTGAAGGTCTAGGCCTTCAGCAACCAGGCTTTGAGGTGAAGAGACTGGGGATTTGGATGCCACAACGTTCCCTCCTCCTGGGACAGGAGGTCTGGAGCAGATCCCAAGTCCAGGGAGGGAGCTTGGGAGAGATGCAGAAGTAGAGGGTACCACACTTGGCGTGGCCAATGTGGTGCTATGAGGATCATAGACCCCTTGTCTCTCTGAAGTTTGAAGAGTGTCTTGGGAATTAGGGGAATGGGTGGAAAGGCATAGAGGAAGTCTTGCCCCAATGAAGGAGGAAGGCATCCCTGGCCTGAACTCCCTGACACGGAATCCTGGAACAGAACCGGGGAAGATTGGCATTCCACGGATTTACAAAGAGGGCTATGTCCGGGGTTCCCCAAATTTGGAAGATCCTGGCTATCTGGTCCCCATGGAGGGACCATTCGTGTGGAAGCAGAATTCGACTAAGTCTGTCTGCCCAAGAGTTTTGAACCCCTCGAAGATACACTGCCATGAGATGAATTTGATGCTCTCTGGCGAAGGCCCACAATCTCAGAGCTTCGTTGCAAAGCGACAGAGAGCCAGTCCCGCCCTGCTTGTTCACGTAGAACATGGCTACCTGGTTGTCCGTATGGATGAGGACTGTCTTGTAGCTGAGCAGGGTGTGGAAGACTCAGAGCTAGAAAAATTGATCTGAGCTCTAAGAGATTGATATGTAGAGATGTCTCATCTAGAGACCAGATGCCTTGAGTGGAGAGATCTTGAAGATGAGCTCCCCAACCCCTTGGAGAGGCATCTGTTGTAAGGGTTGCTTGAGGTAACACCTGTTGAAAGGGGGACCCCAGCAACAGATTTTGAGTGGACTTCCACCAGTGGAGGGACCAAAAAAGGCGACTGGAGGTTGCTATTTTGTTTGACAGGCAACCTGATGCCTGGGCTCATTGTGTGGACAGAGTCCACTGAGCTGACCTCATGTGAAGGCGAGCGTAAGGAACCACATGCACAGTGGATGCCATGTGGCCTAACAGTTGTAGCATCTCTCGAGCAGTTAAATGGGATTTTAACTGAATTTGTGAGGCTAACTGCACCAAGCGTAAGCAACGGGCCTGGGGAAGATAGACTTTGGGAGGGTTACCACAAGTCCCAGATACTGCAGAATGCGCCTTGTGCGGTACAGGGAAATCTGGGCCTCTGACTGAGATGGAGCTCGGATGAGCCAGTCGTCCAGGTATGGGAAGACAAATATTCCCAGAGTGCGTAGAAATGCAGCAACTATTGTCATGCATTTGGTGAACACTCTTGGAACAGAGGCCAGACCGAAAGGAAGGACTCTGTATTGGTAATGCTTTCCTTGGAAAAGAAACCGTAGGAATCTTCTGTGAGAGGGTTGGATGAGGACATGTGTGTACGCATCCTTGAGATCTAGAGAACAAAGCCAATCCTGACTTTGAAGGTATGGAAGGAGCGTGCCCAGAGAAAGCATCTTGAACTTCTCCTTGCATAGAAATTTGTTCAATTCTCTGAGATCTAAGATGGGCCTGTATCCCCCTGTCTTCTTTGGAATGAGAAAATAGGGGGAGTAGAACCCTGACCCTTGATGAAGAAGAGAAACTTCTTCTATTGCCCCTTGGGCAAGAAGGGTAGCTACCTCTTGACCGAGAAGGTCGAGAAGAGATGTGGGAGAATTGAAGTGTCTCACCATGGTGTGGGGAGGAAGGTCTGAGAAATGAAGCTTGTAGCCCTCTCTTATGATGGAGAGGGTCCACTGCTCTGATGTTATTTGCTCCCATCTGGGAGCAAAATGAGCCAACCTTCCTGGAATGGTGAGAGGCTCTGGCTGCTTTAGAGCCAGAAAGGCTAAGTTCTCTAGCATCAAGTCAAAATCCCTGAGGAGGTTGGGCCTGCTGAGTTGCAGCAGCCCCTGTAGGCTTAGGCCTGGCCTGTTTAGGTTGCTGACACTTAGTGGCAAAGCGACCTGTAGAAGATTGTTGGCCAGAAGTAGAAGGAAATCTGCCCTTTTTAAAGAAAGGCTTTTTAAAAGGCTTTTTCTTGGCAGGAATGGAGGTTGACTTTGAAAGTCTATCCAGAGCAGAGTTTTCTGCATCCATTTGAGTGGCTTTTATTTGCCATTCTTTGCCAAATAGGTTTTCACCTGTACAGGGAAGATTTCCTAAGCCATCTTGAACCCAGGACTCTAAATCAGAAGCCTGGAGACAAGCAATTCTGCGAGCAGCTATGGCAATGCCTGAGGCTCTGCTGGCACCTTCAAAGGAGTCAAAGGCTGCCCTGCTGGAAAACTTTGAAATGTCTTGGGCATGCTTAAGCCAAATGAGGAATTCCTCCCTTTTATCCTCTGGAAGAAAAGGGAGAAAAGTGTGCAGTTTTTGTGCAACTTCCTTTAGAAACATACCCATGTAAAGGCTATATGAGTTGATTCTGGCAATAAGCATACTGGCTTGGAAGATTTTCCTACCAAAGGCATCCAAGGTCCTGCATTCTCTTTCTGGAGGAGCAGAAGAGTGTCTCTTTGTACTCTTTATCCTCTTCATAGCTGACTGCACCACAATGGAATGGTGAGGAAGCTGAGTTTTCTGAAATCCAGGACAAGGAGGGACACGATACATAGTGTCCAATCTATGAGAATGAGGAGAGAGAGTGAGAGGAGTCTCCCATAGATCAATCATGTGTTCATAAAGAATCTCATGAATTGGTAAGGTGACTGCCTCTTTAGGAGCTCTAGAATAGCCTAAAATATCCAATTTTTTAGCTCTAGGCTCTGATTCAGAAGTTACTGAAATAGAAAGTCCTTTAGCTACTTCTCTTATGAAATCTTGAAAGGACAAGTCCTCTAGAGGAGACATTCTTCTTTTTGGAGAAGGCGGCTCTTCAGGAAGGGCTATGGATACTTCAGGAGACTCGTCTGATGTATCAGAATCAGAGGAATCGAAGTATCGCCTGTCAGGGTGCTCTTCCAACGCTCGATACGCGTATCAAGCAGTATCGACATCGGGCGTCCCCGGTACCGGATCGGTACCGGTAAGCAGCCCTAGACAAGGAACCGCTGCAGCCGGTATCCTGGTCGATGTCGATGCAGTCGGTACCGGTATCGATGCTGGTGCCGGTACCCGAGCCGATACCGAGAACGGAGTTTGTTTCGGTACCAGCGGCGTCGCAGCTTGAATGAAGGCCGTAATAGCCTGCTGCATGGACAGAACATTGTGATCCATCGACGCCATGAATGCCTGGAAGTCGGTACCGGGAGATTGTGCCGGTATCCCAGAGCCATCGATGTCAACCTGTAACCCCATAGGAGGAGCTTTGGAGGCCGGAGCTTCCCGCCGGGGTTGTTTTGCTGGCGCAGGATCCTCGAAGGCAAGCCCGGAGGCATCTCGATGCTTAGAGGGAGATCTACTCTTCGAGGAACTGCTAGGTTTATGTTTGGTTACCTGAGATCCATCAGGAGAAGAAGACCTGGAAGATGTCGATGCTACCGACGGTGCATCAGCGGGAAACAGCACATGGAGCTTGGCTACTCGGTTCTGTAACCCCCGTTTAGACATTAGAGAGCAGGACGGACAATCCGGAATGGAGTGTTCAGGACCCAAACATTTAAGACACCATTCATGGGTATCTGTAACAGAAATAGTACCGCTACACTTAGTACATTTTTTAAACCCGGAGGCTGGTTTTAACATGAGGGAAATTTTTTTATAGGCCCTGAGGCCCAAGAAGAGAATACACTAAGTGAAGAGAAAATAGATTTTTTTTTTTTTAAAAGAAAGAAAGTGAAAAAGACCGGCGGTACCGGTCCAGAGTCGGGGAAGGCAGACACGCGACCAAAGAAATAAAATAAAATAAAGAACTTCTTCAGCGGTGACAGGGCTCGACCTGCTGGCTCCCTGGCAAAGAAGAATTGCGGAGAGATGGTTAGGAAAGGCGGGAAGGCAGCGCGCAGGCGCTGTGGGATGCTCCCAAAAGCTTTCCTTTTTGGGAAGCTGGGGAGCGTTCCCGTGCAGGCTCCGTCGGTACCGACGTACCCATATGTGAAGACTCATTCCTGCTTGTTCCTGGAGATATGTTCTTACTCTGGTAGGCGAAAGAAATACACTGAGCAATCCAGTTGGACAGTGTTCTCTTAGAGACTGGAAGTCCTAAATGAGAAGGATCAAAAGCAACAAAGAGTTGAGAAGACTTTCTATCTTGCTGTGTTCTTTGTAAGTAGAAAGCGAGAGCTCTCTTACAATCCAAGGTATGAAGATTCCTCTCTGCATTTGATGCATGAGGTCCTGGAAAAAAGACAAGTAAATATACCTCCTGGTTCAGATGAAAAGGCGAGACCACTTTAGGCATAAAGTGTGGATTGGTCCTGAGGACTACCTTATCATGATGGAACCTTGTATAAGGTGGATTAGCCACCAAAGCTTGCAACTCACTGATGCGGCGTGCTGAGGTGACTGCAATGAGAAAAACATCTTTCCAAGAAAGAAATTTCAAGGAGGTGGTGGCTAAAGGTTCAAAGGGTGGCTTCATAAGCTGGCCAAGAACCAGGTTTAGGTCCCATGCCACTGGAGGTGGTCTAATGGGAGGTTTAGTTATAAGAAGGCCTCTCATGAATCTTGCTATAAGAGGGTAAGAGGAAATAGGTTGTCCATTGAGAGGCTTGAGGGACGCTGCAATAGCACTCAAATGGACTCTTACTGAATTCGTTTTCAGGCCTGCATGGGATAGATGCAGGAGATACTCTAGTAGAGAATTCAAAGGTATTGCAAGAGGGTTTAGACCCTTCTCTGAACACCAAATGGTGAATCTTTTCCATTTGAAAGCATAGGAATGTCTAGTAGAAGGCTTCCTAGAGGCATGAACAACATCTGACTTGTTGAGAGAGATGAAAATCTTGAAGGTCTAGGCCCTCAGCAACCAAGCCCTGAGATGGAGTGACTGCGGGTTTGGGTGCCACAATGTTCCCTCTTCCTGCGACAGAAGGTCTGGTGCAGAGCCTAAGTCCAGGGAAGGAGCTTGAGAGAGATGCAGAAGTAGAGGGTACCACACTTGGCGTGGCCAATGTGGTGCTATGAGGATCATGGTCCCTCGATCTCTCTGAAGCTTGAATAGTGTTTTGGGAATTAGGGGAATTGGTGGAAAGGCATAAAGGAAGTCTTGACCCCAGTGAAGGAGGAAGGCATCCTTGGCCTGAACTCCCTGACACGGAATTCTGGAACAGAACCGGGGAAGTTTGGCATTCCACGGACTTGCAAAGAGGTCTATGTCCGAGGTTCCCCAAATTTGAAAAATCCTGGCTACCTGGTCCATGTGGAGGGACCACTCGTGTGGGAGCAGAACTCGACTGAGTCTGTCCGCCCAAGAGTTTTGAATACCTGGAAGATATACTGTCAGAAGATGGATGTGATGCTCTCTGGCGAAGGCCCACAGTCGCAAAGCTTCGTTGCAAAGCGACAGAGACCCAGTCCCTCCCTGCTTGTTTACATAGAACATGGCTACTTGATTGTCCGTATGGATGAGGACTGTCCTGTAGCTGAGCAGGGAATGGAACACTCAGAGCTAAGAATATTGCTCTGAGTTCCAATAGATTGATATGCAGAGAAATCTCCTGTGGAGACCAGATGCCCTGGGTGGAGAGATCTTGCAGATGAGCTCCCCAAACCTTTGGAGAAGCATCTGTTGTGAGAGTTGCTTGGGGTAGCGGTTGCTGAAAAGGGGACCCCAGCAACAGGTTTTGAGAGGACTTCCACCACTGGAGAGACCAAAATAGACGACTGGAGTTTGCTATTTTGTCTGACAGGCAACCTGATGCCTGAGTCCATTGGGTGGACAAAGTCCATTGAGATGCCCTCAGTGAAGGCGAGCATATGGAACCACATGCACGGTGGATGCCATGTGGCCTAATAGTTGTAACATCTCTCGAGCAGTTAATTGGGACTTTAACTGAATCTGGGAGGCTAACTGCACCAGACGTAGGCAACGGGCCTGAGGAAGATAGGCCCTTGCAGTTGTGGTATCCAGGAAGGCCCCTATGAATTCCAGAGACTGAGTAGGGGTGAGATTGGATTTTGGGATGTTTATTACTAGTCCCAAATACTGAAGGATACGCATTGTGCAGGTTAGACAAGTCTGGGCCTCTGACTGGGATGGGGCTCAAATGAGCCAGTTGTCCAGATATGGGAATACGAATATTCCTAGAGTGCGAAGAAATGCAGCTACTACTGCCATGAATTTCGTGAACAGCCTTGGTGCAGAGGCCCGACCGAAAGGAAGCACCCTGTATTGGTAGTGCTTTCCTTGAAAAAGGAACCGAAGGAACCTTCTGTGTGTTGGATGGATGAGGACATGAGTGTACGCATCCTTGAGAACTAGAGAACAAAGCCAGTCCTGACTCTGAAGGTATGGAAGCAGAGCCCCTAGAGAAATCATTTTGAATTTCTCCTTGAATAGAAACTTGTTCAATTCTCTGAGATCTAATATGGGTCTGTAGCCCCCTGTTTTCTTTGTGATAAGAAAATAAGGGGAGTAGAACCCTGAGCCCTGTTGAAGAGGTGGTACTTCTATTGCCCCTTGGGCAAGAAGGGTAGCAATCTCCTGACCTAGAAGGTTGAGGAGAGATGTTGGAGAATTGAACTGTTTCACCATGGTGTGAGGAGGAAGGTTTAAGAAGTGAAGCTTGTATCCTTCCTTTATAATGGAGAGGGTCCATTGCTCTGCTGTGATTGCTCCCATCTGGGAGCAAAATAAGTCAACCTTCCTGGAATGGTGAGGGGCTCTGGGTTTCCCAGAGCTAGAAAGGCTAAGTTCTCTAGTTGCAAGTCAAAGGCCCTGAGGAGGTTGAGGCTGCTGGGCTGTGGTAGGCCTGGCAGCCTTGGACTTGGCCTGTTTAGGTGGTTGCTGACGCTTTGCAGCAAAACGACCTGCAGAAGATGTCTGCCCATGAGCAGGATAATATCTTCCCTTTTTAGAAAAAGATGTCTTTTTGAACAATCTTTTCTTAACAGGGGCAGAGGTAGATTTTGAAAGTCGATCCAAAGCAGAGTTCTCAGCATCCATCTGAGTGGCCTTTGCTTGCCAGTCCCTGCCAAACAGGTTTTCACCTGTACAAGGAAGGTTTCCCAACTCGTCTTGGACCCAGAGTTCCAAATCCGAGGCTTGTAACCAAGCAATTCTGTGTGCACCTATGGCAATAGCCGTGGCTCTGCTCACACACTCAAAAGAGTCAAAGGCTGCACGGTTGGAGAATTTGTTAACATCTTGGGCATGTTTGAGCCAAGTGAGAAATTCCTGCCTTTTATCTTCTGAAATAAAAGGAGCTAAAGTCCGCAGATGATCTGTGACTTCTTTTAGAAACATCCCCATATAGAGACTATAGGAGTTGATTCTGGCAGCAAGCATATTGGCCTGGAAAATCCTTTGGCCAAAAGCATCTAGAGTCCTACATTCACGTCCTGGAGGGTTATATGAGTGTCTCTTTGCACTCTATTTTCTTCATAGCAGACTCAACCACAATAGAGTGGTGAGAAAGCTGAGTCTTATGAAAACCAGGACAGGGAGGGACACGGTACATGGTGTCTAACCTGCGAGAATGAGGAGAGGTGGTGAGAGGAGTCTCCCACATGCTCAATATGAGATCATAGAGGATCTCATGAATAGGTAGGGTAGCTGCTTCCTTAGGAGCCTTAGGATATTGCAAAATATCTAATTGCTTGGCTCTAGGCTCTGACTCAGAGGCCACTGTGATGGAGAGGCCTCTAGCCACTTCCCTAATGAAGTCTTGAAAAGACAAGTCCTCTGGAGGACACATTCTTCGTTTTGGAGAATCAGACTCCTGAGTAAGAAGCACCGGTGCATCGACAGAAGCCTCCGACTCAGAGTCTTCGGAGGAATCAAAGTATCGCCTGTCTGGATGCTCCTGTAAAGCCCGATACCCGTACCGAGTGGGATCGTCATCGGGAGTAAGCGGTACCGGTTCAGTACCAATGGGCATCATAGGACAGGGTACCGTTGCAGCCGACACCGAAACCGATGTCGATGCAATCGGTACCAGCACCGGGAACGGTGCCAATGCCGGAGTCGGTACCGGCAATGGAGATTGTTGCGGTGCCGAAGGCGTCGAAGCCTGCATAAACGCCGTAAGGGTGAGCTGCATGGACAGAATTTTCTGATCCATCGACGCCACCAGAGTCTGGATGTCAGTACCAGTGGAGGCCACCGGTACCCCAGAACACGGCAATAGGTGATCGGTCGAGGCCGAGCCATCGATGTCAACTTGTGACCCCATAGATAATGCTTTGGAAGCCGGAACTTCCTGCTGGGGTAATTTTGCCGGAGCAGAATCCTCGAGGGCAAGCCCAGAGGCATCTCGATGCTTAGAGGGAGATTTGCCCTTCGAGGACCGGCTAGATTTATGTTTGGTTACCTGAGATATATGGGAGGAAGAAGCAGCCCTGGAAGACGTCGATGCCACCGAGGCTGCATCAGAGGGAAACAGGGTACTGAGCTTGGCTGCTCGGTTCTGCCGACCCCTTTTAGACATCATGGTGCAGGACACACAATCCGTGATGGAATGGTCAGGACCCAAACATTTCAGACACCAATCATGGGTGTCGGTGACAGAAATAGTACCGCCACATTTTGTGCACTTTTTGAACCCGGAAGTGGGCTTCTCCATGAGGAGAAAATATTTTGGCCTAAGGCCCAAACTAAAAATGCACAGCTGAAAGAATAAAAAGGTTTTTTTTTGAAGAAGAAAGAAAGAAAAGAAAAAAACGGCGGTACCGGTCTGACGTCAAAGGCAGATGCGACACAGAAAAATAAAGAAAAAAATAAAGAACTTCTTCTGCGGTGACAGGAACATGACCTGCTGGCTCCGCAGAAAAGAAGAACTGGAGAGAGGCGGTTAGGAAAGGCGGGAAGGCAGCGCGCAGGCGCTGTGGGATTCTCCCAAAAGCTCTCTTACTGGACGCTGGGGAGCGTTCCCGCGCAGGCTCCGTCGGTACCGACGATACCCATATATGTGAAGACTCATTCCTGCTTGTTCCTGGAGATACATGGTTCACAGAAAACCATGATTGGGATGTAACTATACCTGGCTATACTTTATTCAGAAAGGACAGAGTAGGAAGAAGGGGAGGAGGCGTGGCACTATATATAAAAACTATTAAAGCTTTGGAATTACAGAGCTTATAAAGGAGAGAGGAGGCATTATGGGTTAAACTAGAAAGAGGGAAAGAGAAATCTATTTGCATTGCGTGATATACAGACCTCCCTCACAAGAGGAAGAGGTGGACAGAGTTAATAGAAGACATATGCAGCATTGCTAGGAAAGGGGAAGTGCTACTGATAGGGGATTTCAATATGCCAGATGCCGATTGGCACATAAAGAGATCCTGGATTCTCTACAGGGAGAACTACTCAAGCAATTGGTAACAGACCCACAAGTAAAGGGGCTGTACTAGACTTGGTGCTTACCAATGGTGAAAGTGTTTCTGATGCTATAGTGGGAGATCATTTTGCATCCAGTGATCACCAGATGGTGTGGTTCAGTATTAGGACTAGGGCTGTTATAATCCATTCAAAGGTGAGGGTCTTAGACTTTAGCAAGACTAACTTTGCCAAGATGGGCCAATACCTCAGAGAGTCGTTAGCGGGATGGGAACAGCTGGGGGATGTAGAAAAACAGTGCGCAAAACTGAAAGGGGATATTTTAAGGGCAACCAACCTTTGTTAAAATGGTAAATAAAGGTAAAAGGAAAAGGAGACCGCTATGGCTTTCGAAAGAAGTAGCTGAAAAACTGAAGAAAAAGGAGGCCTTCATGAAATACAAGAGATCACAGAGAGGAAGACAGACATCTATATTTAGAAAAACTTAGAGAAGCTAGCAAAGTAGTCAAGTAAAGCAAAGATTCAAAAAGAGCTGGAAATAGCCAATGCAATAAAATGGGGGGATAAGACATTTTTCAGATATGTTAGTGAGAAGAGGAAGGGCACAAATGGTATTGTCAGACTCAAGGGTGAAGGGGAGGAATATGTAGAAGCTGTTGAGGATAAAGCGGAATTGCTTAACAAATATTTCTGTTCTGTGTCCACAGATGAAGAACCAGGAGCAGGACCTCAGAAAACACCCACAAACAGGAACAGAAGCAAGGGACATCTTGAACAATTTTCAGAAGACTGTGTTCATGAGAAACTGGCTCAACAAAGTAGACAAAGCAATGGGACCGGATGGGATACACCCTAGAATACTGAGGGAACTTGGGGACGTTCTAGCAGCTCCACTGACTGACCTTTTCAATGCATCATTGTAGTCGGGAGTGGTGCCAAAGGACTGGAGAGAGGCTCATGTGTTGCCTTTACACAAAAGCAGAAGTAAGGATGTGGTTGAAAACTACAGGCCGGTTAGTTTAACTTCGGTGGTGAGTAAATTATTGGAAATGCTGCTGAAAGAGAAAATAGTGAAGTTTCTGTAGTCCAGAGGATTACAGGATCCAAGGCAGCATGGATTCACCAGAGGCAGGTCTTGTCAGACAAATCTGATTGATTTCTTTGACTGGGTGACCAGGGAGTTGGAACAAGAGAGAGCCCTAGATGTGGTGTATTTAGATTTCAGTAAAGCCTTTGACACTGTTCCTCACAGGCGACTTATAAACAAATTGAGCACCCTAGTGATGCACCCTAAAGTTACTGCTTCGGTTAGAAATTGGTTGGGTGGGAGGCGACAAAGAGTACAGGTAAATGGGACTCACTCTGAGGAGAAGGATGTTACCTGTGGTGTGCCCCAGAGATCTGTCCTTGGTCCGATTATTTTTAACATCTTTGTTAGTGATATAGCGGAAGGGTTGTTGGGTAAGGTTTGCTTTTTTGTTGATGATACCAAAATCTGCAATAGAGTAGACACCTAGGAAGGTGTAGATAACATGAGGAGGGATCTAGCTAAGCTTGAAGAATGGTCTAGAATTTGGCAGCTGGGATTTAATGTTAAAAAATGTAAGGTCATGCATTTGGGCTGCAGCAATCCAAGGGAGCAATATAGTATAGAGGGTGAAATACTTTTGTCCACTAAAGAAGAGCGGGACCTAGGCGTGGTTGTGCCTGATAATCTTAAAGTAGCTAAACAAGTAGAAAAGGCGACGGCAAAAGCTAGAAGGATTCTTGGGTGCATACGGAGAGGAATGGCTAGTAGAAAAAAAGGAGGTGATAGTGCCTCTGTATAAGTCCTTGGTGCGACCTCATTTGTAGCATAGTGTGCAATTCTGGAGATCGCACCTTCAAAAGGATGTGAACAGGATGGAGTCGGTGCAGAAGGTGGCTACTAAAATGGTTAGTGGTCTTCATTATAAAGCATATGAGGACAGACTTAAGGATCTTAATATGTACAACTTAGAGGAAAGGCGGGATAAAGGTGATATGACAGATGTTTAAATACCTCCGTGGCATAAATGTTCAGGGGGAGAGCCTCTTTCAATTGAAAGCAAGTTCTGCTATGAGGGGACATGGGATGAGGGTGAAGGGGGATAGATTCAGGAGTGAATTGCGGAAATATTTCTTAACGGAAAGAGTGGGGGATTCGTGGAATAGTGTCCCAGTGGAGGTGATAGAGATGAGGACAGTAACTGAATTCAAAAAAGCATGGGACAAACAGAGGATCTCTAAAGGAAAAAAGGGGACTGTTGTAGTTGTTGATATGGAAGGACAGACTAGACAGGCCATGTGGTCTTTTTCTGTCGTCATGTTTCTATGTTTCTAGGGGAGGTGGGCGGGTTGTGAAGACTTAATTCGTGCTGTTCCCGGATATCACCTGTTAGAGGTGAGTAACTACACTATCTCCAGGAACAAGCAGGAATGTAGTCTTCACATATGGGGGACTCCCCAGCTGAGAGATGCCAGGTGGATGACCCTAGCAAGCTGCGAACCTCTGGTGAGATGGGTCATTCTTCCTCCCATGGATCTCTGGCATAGAAAACCCGGGACGGTGGGTAGGAGTTGTACTGTCTGAAAGAGATGCTGTAGAACAGCCTGTCCAAACGAGGCATCCCGACAGGAGTCCTTGTTTAAACAATAATGGGCTGTAAAGGTGTGTACTGAAGCCCAGGTGGCTGCTCTACAGATGTCGTCAATGGACAGAACGAAGATTAGCCATAGAGGTTGCCATTGCTCACACATTGTGAGCTGTGACATGGCCTTTGAGAGAAAGTCCCTTACTCTCGTATGCAAAAGATATGCAATTTGCAATCCATCTAGAGAGAGTTCTTTTGGAAACGAAGTCCCAAATGACTAGAATCAAAAGCAACAAAAAGCTAAGATGATTTTTTATGTTGCTTAGTTCTTTGAAGGTAAAAAGCCAAGGCTCTTTTACAATCCAAGGTATGAAGGTTCCTTTCTGCATTAGAGGCATGAGGCCTAGGAAAGAATACAGGAAGGTAAACCGCTTGGTTTAAATGAAAAAGTGAAACCATCTTTGGCATGAAGTGAGGATGATTCCTAAGAACTACCTAATCATGGTGAAATCTTGTATAAGGAGGGAGGATCAGCCACTAAGGCCTGCAACTCACTGATGCGTCTTGCAGAAGTGAGAGCAACTAGGAAGATGACTTTCCAAGAAAGAAACTTCAGGTCCGTAGTGGCTAAGGGCTCAAAGGGCGGTTTCATAAGCTGCCCGAGAACAAGATTAAGATCCCATGCCACCGGCGTCGGCTTAATGGGAGGTTTTGTTAAGAGTAGACCTCTCATAAATCTTGCTACGAGTGTATGAGAGGAGATAGGTTGCCCATCTAGTGGTCTGTGGGAAGCAGCAATGGCACTAAGATGAACCCTTATTGAATTGGTTTTAAGACCAGAATTTGATAAGTGGAGGAGATACTCCAGTAGCGATTCCACAGGCACCGAAAAGGGGGTAAGTCCCTTTTTGAGAACACCATACAGAGAACCTTTTCCACTTAAAGGGAAAGGGTCGCATTGTGGAGGTCTTTCTGGAAGCCACAAGGATATCCTTTACCTGTTGAGAAAGGTTGATATCTAGGAATCCTAGTCTTTCAGCAACCAGGCCCTGAGGTGCAGGGACTGGGGAATGGGATGCAGTACAGTCCCGTTCTCTTCGGAAAGATGATCTGGAGCATATCCCAACTCCAGAGGTGTGGCTTGAGAGAGATGTAAAAGCAGAGAATACCATGTTGCCGTGGCCAACGTGGAGCTATGAGTATCATATGACCTCTGTTTCTGAAGCTTGAACAACATTTTGGGAATGAGGGGAATGGATGGGAAGGCATAGAGGAAGTCCTGGCCCCAGTGAAGGAGGCAATCATCCCTTGTCTAATAGTTTTGAGCCGGAATTCTGGAACAGAATCGGGGACATTTGGCATTCAGTGGATTTGCAAAGAGGTCTATATCTAGGGTTCCCCAGATTCGGAACACTCGAGCAAGTTGGTCTGAGTGAAGAGACCATTCGTGTGGCAGCAGTATTCGACTGAGTTTGTCTGCCCAAAGATTTTAAATAAAAATAAATAAATAAATGCCCAAAAGATATAGCACTAGGAGGTGGATTTGAAGCTCTATGGTGAGGGCCCACAGTCGCAAAGCTTCGTTGCATAATGACAGAGAGCCCGTTCCGCCCTGCTTGTTCACAAAGAACATGGCTATTTGATTGCCGGTTTGAACCAGGACTGTCTTGTAGCTGAGCTGGGCCTGGAATACGCAAAGAGCATGAAAGATGGCTCTGAGTTCTAGGAGGTTTATGTGAAAACAAGCCTCCTGTGGGGTCTGAGTCGAGAGATCGTGGAAGTGAGCTCCCCAACCCAACTTGGACGCATCTGTTAGGGTGGCTTGGCATAGCGGCTGCTGGAAAGGAGAACCTATGAGGAGGTTTTCCAGGGACTGCCACCATCGGAGGGACGAAATGAGATGTGTGGAGTTTCTGATTTTGTCCGATAGGCGACCCGAGGCCTGTGTCCACTGAGAGGATAGGTTCCACTGGGCTGCTCACATATAAAAGCGAGCATAGGGAACCACATGGACAGTGGAAGCCATATGCCCCAGGAGCTGAAGCATTTCCTGAGCAGTCAGGAAGACCTTCAGAGCTGCTTGGGATGCCAGCTGTATTATACGAAGACAACGTGGCTGTGGCAGGAAATCCCTTGACTGTCTTGTGTCTAGACAAGCACCTATGAATTCTAGAAACTGCGAAGGGGTGAGATGAGATTTTGGGAGGTTTATGACCTGTCCCAAATACCGAAGGATTCGCAGAGTGCGAGAAAAAGCGAAACTGGCTTCTGAGCCAGGATTCTGGAACAGAATCGGGTAAGTTTGGCATTATGAGGACTTGCAAAGAGGTCTATATCTGGAGTTCCCAGATCTGAAAGATTCAAGCAATTTGCTCTGGATGGGGACACCACTCGTGTGGCAGCAGAACTCGACTGAGTTGGTCTGCCAAGAGATTTTGTGTGCCGCTAGTAAGTGGATTTGAAGATCTTTGGCGAAGGCCCAGAGGCATAGAGCCTCGTTGCACAGCGCCTGAGAACCTGTGCCACCCTGCTTGTTCACACAGAACATAGCTACCTGATTGTCGGTCTGGACAAGAACCGTCTTGTAGCTCAGGCGGTCCTGGAATACTTGAAGGGCACAGAAGATGGCTGTGAGTTCCAGGCTGTTTATGTGACGACAACACTCCTGCTCGGTCCAGAGGCCCTGAGTAGAAAGATTGTCCAAGTGAGCTCCCCAGCCCAACTTGGATTTATCTGTCGTCAAGGTGGCTTGGTGTAGTGGCTGCTGGAAAGGAGATACTTCGAGTAGGTTTTTCAGCAATTGCCACCACTGTACGAACAGAATGAGGTGTGTAGAATTTCTGATTTTGTCCCACAGGCGACCCGACGCTTGTGTGCACTGAGAGACTAGGGTCCACTGGGCTGCTCTCATGTGTAGGCGAGCATAGGGAACCACATGGACAGTGAATGCCATATGCCCCAGTAGCTGAAGCATTTCTCAAGCAGTTAGAAAAGTTTTTATAGCTGCTTGAGTAGCCAGCTGGAGTATTCGAAGACAACGTGGTTGTGGCAGGAAAGCCTTTGACTGCCTCATGTCTAGTAGAGCCCCTATGAACTCCAGAGACTGAGAAGGGGGTGAGATGAGATTTTGGGAGGTTTATAACCAGTCCCAGGTACTGCAGGATTTGCATTGTACAGTAGAGTGCGGAACTGGTTTCCGAGCTGTTGATGCTTGGATGAGCCAGTCGTATAAGTAGGGGAAGACAAATATCCCCAGAGTTCTCAGGAATGCTGCTACTACTGCCATGCATTTTGTGAAGACTCTTGGGGCGGAAGCCAGTCCAAAGGGTAGAACCCTGTACTGGTAATGTCTTCCTTGAAAGAGGAATCTAAGAAACTTCCTGTGATCTGTATGGATGAGAATTTGTGTATATGCATCCTTTAGATCTAGAGAACATAGTCAATCCTGATTCTGAATGTAAGGAAGAAGTGTTCCGAAGGAGATCTTGAATTTTTCTCAGAACAGATACTTGTTCAACTCTGAGGTCCAGTATGGGTCTGTATCCCCCTGTCTTCTTTGGAATGAGGAAGTAGGGGGGAGTAGAAGCCCTTGCCCTGTTTGGATATAGGTACCTCTTCTATTGCCCCTTGAGCAAGTAGTGAGGTGACCTCTTGACACAAGAGAGTGGTGAAAGGGCTCCGAGAATTGAACTGTCTTGTGATGGTGTGAGGGGGCATACTGTGAAAATGGAGTTTGTACCCCTCTGTTATAATAGAACGAGTCCAGTGCTCTGATGTTATCTGTTGCCATCTTTCGGTGAAATGACAGTCTGCCTGGGATGGTGAGAGGCTCTAGACCCTTCAGGGGCAGGATGACTAAGTTCTCTAGAAAGGAGTCAAAGCCCCTGAGGAGGCTGTGCCTGCTGAGCTGGTTGAGCTCTGGGGACTTGGGCCTTCCTCTGCTGTCTGGGTTGCTGCTGCCCTTTTTGGGGGAGCATGAACTGGGCAGTGGACAGCCTGGGTGTAAGATGGGTAGAATTTCTTTTTCTTGTTGAAAAAGGGTTTCTTAACTGTCTTTTTCTTAGCTGGGTTGGCTGTGGTCCTTGATAATCTGTTCAAGATGGTATTTTTGGACTCAAGCTGATTAGCTTTGTCCTGCCAATCCTTGCCAAAGAGGTTTTCTCCCGTGCAAGGGATATTTCCCAGCATGTCTTGCACCCATTGTTCTAAATCAGATGCCTGTAACCAGGCAATGCGTCGTGCACCCATGGAAATAGCAGAGGTTCGGCTAATGCACTCAAAGCAATCAAAGGTTGCACAGTTCATGAACTTAGAAACATTCTGGGCATGTTTGACCAGAGTGATAAAGTCAGCCCTCTTGTCATCAGGAAGTAGTGGAGCCATGAGTTCCAAATCTCTTGTAACTTCCCGAAGAAACATACCATATAAAGTATGTAAGAGCTTATTCTAGCTGATAGCATTGACGCCCAAAAGCATCGAGCGTCCTCGATTCACGACCTTGAAGGTTGGATGAATGTGTTTTAGCACTCTTGATCCTACGCATTGCCGATTCCACTACCATAGAATGGTGTGGTAATTGTGTTTTTTGGAAACCGGGACACTGTAGTACCCGGTACATTGTAATGAGTCTGCGAGAATGTGGAGACAATGTTAAAGGTGTTTCCCACATTCTAAGCATGAGATCATGCAAAATTCAGTGAATTGGAAGGGTAGCAGCCTCCTTAGGAGCTGCTGGATACTGAAGAATTTCCAACTCTTCAGCTCTCGGTTCCTTCTCAGGTGTCAGTGATCGAGAGACCCCTTGCTACACCACGAATGAAGTCCTGAAAGGACATGTCCTCCGGGGGAGACATCTGATGCTGTGGTGAAGGAGAGGGATCCTCCAGAAGAACCACTCCAGTACTGACAATCATTGGAATCGGAGGATTCAAAGTATTGTCGGGCCGGATGTTCTCGTATTGCTTGTCGATGGTATTGATCAAAGTCTGCATCGGACTGTCTCGATACCAGATCCTCTATGCTGGAGACCGATTCCAGGGCTGGCATGGGAGGAAGCATGGAAAGAGGCGCATTTGTCGATGCAGGTACATTCGGTACCGATATCAGTACGGATAACTGCGTAGATTGAAGCAGCTTTAGCGGTACCGAGGCTGCTAATAAAGCCGCAAGACTGTGCTTGATGGCCAGGATACGTTGATACATGGAGCCTGCCAATGCCTGGGTGTCGGTACCGGCGGAGCAGGCTATGACACCAGAACATGGCACCAAGAGTTCACCAGAGGTGGAAGCTTCGGGAACATCTTGGAACTCCGTTAATGCTTTGGAGGCCAGAGCCTCCCGCCGGGATTGTTTGGCCGATGTGTTTTCCTCGAGGGCAACGCTAGTAGCATCTCGATGCTTAGAAGGAGATCTACCCTTTGAGGACCGGCTGGTCTAGCAAGACCTGGGTTTGGTTACCTGAGATCCATGAGAGGAAGATGAAGCCTTGGACGACGTCGATGCAACAGACATTGCATCTGAGGCAAAGAGGGTGCCGAGTTTTGCAGCTCTGTTCTGCAGGCCTCTCTTGGTCATCTTTCTACAAAGGAGACACTCCGATGGTAAATGGTCAGGACCTAAACATTTGAGACACCAATCATGGGTGTTGGTAGCAGAAATGGTACCGCTACACTTTGAACATTTTTTGAAACCACTAGTGTGACGCTGCAGCAGTACCTGAAGCCATGGAAATAAATACTGACCCGGTGGCAGGACCTGGTATTGCAGGAAGAGGCAGTAAAATTCCTTCCCAGCACAGATCACAAGGGAACAATCAGTCAGATCAGCCTAACCCGGGGGAAGGGAGGAGCGAGGTCACTGATTGGGCACACCCTGCTAGGAGGTGGGCTTCCCAGGACAGACGTACCCTGTATAACAGGAAGAAGGAAAATGAAGTCAGAGGCAGAGAAAGAGGCAGAGAAAGAGGCAGAGAAAGAGACAGAGAAAGCCAGAAGGCAGCTGGAAAAGCAACAGAGACGTATGAGGAGAAGAGTTGGAATGAAAATCCCAAGGAGAGAAAGAACCAGAGGACAAGCTGGTTAGAGAAACAGAACTGGTTGAGAAGCCAGCCAAAGGAACCACAGAGGGGAGCATTTACCAAACCAGGATACAGATACCAGAGAGGCTCAGTGCAGCAGGAAACCTTCCAGGACTCAGAGGAGGGCGTGGCACAGAGAGACCCGGGTGGGAAGCCTAACGGTTTGGAACCAGAAGCTCAGCTGTGGAAATACTGGCAGCCGGTTGAAGAATCTCCCTGCATTCCTCATCAAGGTACTTTTAACTGCAATAAGAGTTTTTATGACAAGCCAAACTGTGTTATTGGTAGTTTTGAAACCCAGGGAAAGCCTAGGATCTATCCAGATAGTTGGCTACAGCCAGAACCTCCAGCAATTAAACCTTGTGTCTCTTTTAAAACTCCTGAAGAAAGCAGTAAAGAAGCTAGCCTTAGAAATACTGCAGATATCTTTACCAGAGATATTTACCAGAGGATTGTAGAAGCATCCAAAGGGGAATTGCCAAAGGAAAACCCTCTGCCTGCCTATGATGTAAGATTTCCAGCACTTGCTGATAGAGACAAGTGGGGGAGGGGTAATTACAGCACCGTGCCTAAAGAGAGTGTGTGTAACGGTAGAATAGCTGTGAATGAAGCAAAGCCTCCCAGTCTCTGTATACCACAAGGAGAAGCAGTTTCCTCACCTGTTCCTCACAGCCAGCAAGCTCAAGTATTATTAAGAGGGCTTCAGGCTTTCTTAGAAAAGCATCTTGTTCCTGAGCAGACAGTGTCAAGCCCAGACCCCCAAGCAACGCTGTTAAATCCTTTGCCTATATTAGACCAGCCCATGGACTGCTCAACCTGCCTCATAGACAAGGTTTAAAGGGAAGCAAGAGCTTGTGTAGTGATCTGCTATAAGAAGTGCTATAGTACATGTTTGGAGTGCATGAACCCAAGAGCTTATGGGGATAAGAAAATAAGCTGATTGTTTTCACTCAATTGTACTGCATGAACTTTATAATTTCCTGTTTGTAGCTGGATAAAATATAAGACCCACATGCCAGGAATGTGGCGGTCTTGAATATAAGTTTAAGTTGGACATTATTGAAGAAGCAGTCTCTTTTCAACTTTCTGTTTGGCTATAAAATGTTAACCTTCAAAACCTGTACAAAGTCCTATCTTGGGAGCGGGAGAAATAAACCCTAATAAAGAAATAAATTTTCTCTATTCGTGCCTTGCCTGTTCACTCGGTCACCCACAACTACAAGATGACCTCCAGGCTAGCCCTACCTTAAACCCTCAAGGTCAAGGTACGGGCACTAGGGGCGCTACACTAGATGGTTTCTCCATTTTGGAAGAAAAGAGGCCCAGTGCCCAAAATGGCACCTGGCACCAAGAGGGGACAGACCCTCCAAAAAAGAATAATATATATTTTTTTTTTTTTTTAAGGAAAAGGAATAAGAAAATAAAGAGAAGACTGGTGGTACCGGTTATAGGCGTCGACGGTGAAGGCAGACACGACCACAAAAAGAAGATTTTTTGCAGTGACAGGGTTTGCTGCCTGTCGGCTCCGCGGAAAATGAAAAACTGAAGAGGGAGAGTTGGAAAGGTGGGAAGGCAACGGCACAGGCGCAGTGGAATGCTCCCAAAAGCTTTCCTATTGGACGCTGGGGAGTGTTCCCGTGCGGGCTCCGTTGGTACCAATGAGACCCATATGTGAAGACTACATTCCTGCTTGTTCCTGGAGATAGACTATTACAGCCAAAAAAACCACCTTTAGAAAATGAAAAAAGGAGCCAAATGAAGGAAAACAAAAATAGAATATGCACTGGCAAGTAAAATGCAAAGTATTGATAAGACAAAGAGAATTTGAAAAGACACTTGCAATGGGAGCAAAAACTCATAAAACCTTTTTCAGGAACATTTGAAACAAAAGGCCTGCGAGGGAGTCAGTTGGACCATAAGATGATCAAGGAGTAAAAGGGGCACTAAAGGAGGACATCTAGTAACATAGTGGTAAAAGTAGTGGGTTGGGAGTGGGGTGGTCAGGGTTCAAATCCTCATGTGGGTCTTTGTGATTTTAGACTAGACAGTTAACTTTCCATCTTCTCTACACTCTGGATGTTTTAAGGCCCAAACAAGCACTTTCCTGATGCCTATTCGTGCTTGCAGCGGGTATAAAGGTGAACATTCTCGCAGACATCCCCGTCTTGAAAGGCAATGTCAGGAAATACTTTTTCACTGAAAGGGTGGTGGATGCTTGGAATGCCCTCCCGATGGAAGTGGTGGGGGAAAATACAGAGACAGAATTCAAAATGGCATGGGACAGACACAGTGGATCCCTTTATAGCAACAGGATAAAATCAAAATAAACTGAACCATCTAATTTCTCAACAAATAGGGGTGTCCTACATGGAGTGGTGGGTTCACCCCTAAACAAAGACATGGGGAGGGGTGGCCTGCAGAGTGGCAGGTGCACCTACTCCTGCCTTCTTACTGGGCAGACTAGATGGACCATATCTGCCGTCATTTACTATGTTACTGACAAGGTCATAGCAGAAAAGCTAAAACAATTCTTTGCTTCAGTCTTTCCTGAAGATGATGTAGGGGAGATACCTATGCCAAATATTATATTTAAAAGGAGATGAAACAGAGTAACAAATCTTGGTGAACCTGGAAGATGTAATAGGCCAATTTGACAAACTAAAGATTAGCAAATCACTTCGACCAGATGGTATATATCCCTGGATGCAGAAAGAACTAAAAAATGAAATTGCAGACAGCGTAGTTACTCACCTGTAACAGGTGTTCTCCAGGAGCAGCAGGAATCAGTCCTCACTTATGGGTGACGTCGGCGCCGACGGAGCCCTCGCGGAGCAATTTTCCCCAGCTTTCAAAGAAAGCCTTTGGGAATTGCAGCGCGCATGCGCGGTCGTCTTCCCGCCCGAGGGTGCCATCTTAGCCAGTCAGATGACATAGCTAAAAAAGACAGCATAAAAATTTGCAAAAAAAAGAACATAAGCAGACGATTGCAACTCCAAGGGGAGGAGGGAGGGTAGTGAGGACTGATTCCTGCTGCTCCTGGAGAACACCTGTTACAGGTGAGTAACTACGCTTTCTCCAGGACCAAGCAGGAAGTCAGTCCTCACTTATGGGACTCCCAAGCTCAAGGCTACCGGAGACCCTAAGCACAAAAATGAGCTCCCTCTAGCTCAGCAGCACAGAAGGATAGAATCTTCGCTGAATTATCACCCACCGGTAGCCCACATCCGGGATGGAGGGTAGGAGTTGCTCAGACCTCAAAGAGATTACGGAGGACTGCCTGTCCGAAAGCACTGTCCCTACGGGACTCCCTCTCGAGACAGTAATGGACCGCAAAAGTCTGGCTCGAAGACCAAGTAGCGGCCCGGCAGATGTCTGCCAGCGGAACAGAGCGGAGGTAAGCCACTGACGTGGCCTTTGCCCGAACGCAAGGAGCCGTGACTCGACTTTCTAAGGAGAGTCCGGCTGCCCCATAAGCCCAAGAGATACAGTCCGCAACCCAGATGGACAGAGTACGCTTGGAGACCGGGAGCCCCAATTTATTGGGGTCAAAAGACACAAAAAGCTGAGCAGCTTTACGGTGCTCCCGCGTACGGTCAAGGTAGAAGTTCAATGCCCTTCTACAGTCCAGGGTATGGAGGACCGTTTCAGCTCGGCTGGAGTGTGGTCTGGGAAAGAAGGTTGGAAGTACCACCTCCTGATTGATGTGAAAAGGGGAGACCACTTTAGGCAGAAATTTTGGGTGAGTCCGTAGGACTACCCTATTCTTGTAGAACCGAGTGTAAGGGGGATCAGACACGAGGGCCTGCAATTCACTTACGCGCCTAGCGGAAGTGAGGGCTATCAAGAACAGTGTTTTCCAAGACAGAAAACGGAGCGAACAGGTAGCCATAGGTTCAAAAGGCGGACAGGTGATCCGCTGCAAAACCACATTCAGGTCCCAGTCAGGCGCTGGCGGGCGCAGAGGTGGTTTAAGTAGAAGGAGACCTCGGAGAAACCTCGCTACGAGAGAGTCATTGGAGAGAGGTCTGCCGTCCACTGGCACATGATGTGCTGAAAGAGCACTGAGGTGAACTTTGACGGAGTTGGACTTAAGTCCCAGATTAGAGAGGTGCAGCAAGTACTGCAAGATCACCGACACCGGGCAGGAGAAGGGATCCTGAGACTGTTGGGTACACCAGACTGCAAAGCGACGCCATTTAAGGGCGTAGCATTTGCGGGTAGAAGGCCGTCGCGAAGCTAAGACGACCTCCTCCACCTCCGCCGGCAGGAGAAGGGGAGCAAGGACTACCCTCTCAGCAGCCAGGCCATGAGGTTGAGAGACCTGAGGTTGGGGTGCAGAAGGGACCCCTGATCCTGAGTGAGGAGATCCGGTTGTACCCCCAGAGGGATTGGATCCTCCACCGCCAGTTGCAGCAGGAGCGGAAACCACGGCTGCCTGGGCCAGCGAGGGGCCACCAGGATCATGAAGGCTTTGTCTCGGAGAACCTTGAAAAGAGTCCGAGAGACCAGCGGGATGGGAGGGAAAGCGTACAGAAGGCTCCCCGACCACGAGATCAGAAAGGCGTCCGCCGCCACCCGAAGGGGGTGTGGCTGACGAGAGCAGAAGCGAGGAAGCTGCCGGTTGTGAGGACTGGCAAAGAGATCCACCGTGGGGAGACCCCACTTGAGGAAGAGCTTCTGAACTACCAAGGGATCCAGACGCCACTCGTGCGGCTGGAGGACCCTGCTGAGTTTGTCTGCAAGGCAATTTTCTTGGCCCGGGAGATAAACTGCCTTGAGGAGAATGCCGTGACTGACGGCCCAAGAGCAGAGCTTCTGTGCCTCCCGGCAGAGGAGGAAGGAGCCCGTGCCCCCCTGCTTGTTCACGTAGAACATGGCAACTTGATTGTCCGTCTGGACAAGGACGGACTGTTGGGAAGTCAGGTGGGAGAAGGCCTTGAGAGCTAGGCGGATCGCCCTGAGCTCCAGGAAGTTGATCTGCTGAGCAGACTCCCACATGGTCCAGAGGCCCTGAGTACGTGCCTCTTGGCAATGCGCTCCCCAGCCCAGGAGGGATGCATCGGTGGTCAGCACCCGGGTCGGCTGAGGTGACTGGAAAGGCATTCCGAATATCAGGTTCGGCTGCCGGAGCCACCACCGGAGAGACGAGAGCAGCGGCTCGGAGACGCGCACCAGGTCCGCCAGGCCGCCTGTGGCTTGTCGCCACTGCTGGCGGAGACACCATTGAGCAGACCGCATGTTCAGGCGGGCATTGGGGGTCACATGGACGGTGGAAGCCATATGGCCGAGCAGTCTCAGGAAGCGCCTGGCGGAGACCAGGGGCTGGCTGCGAAAGCGGTCGGCTAGGTCCATGAGCCGTTGCGCCCTGTCGAGCGGTAGGTACGCTCGTGCCCGAGGAGTGTGCAGCCTTGCGCCGATGAACTCGAGATCCTGTGAGGGGAGCAAAGTGGACTTTGCGAAGTTTATGACAAAGCCCAAGTGCTGCAGCAGAGTCACCGTGCGGCGCGTGGCGTTGGCGACCTCCTGAGCGGACGCTGCTCTGATGAGCCAGTCGTCGAGGTACGGAAAGACATAGAGGCCGTGAAGCCGGAGATGGGCCGCCACGACCGCGAGACATTTTGTGAAGACTCGCGGTGCGGAGGATAGGCCAAAGGGCAGTACTCTGTACTGGTAATGATTTCCTGCCACCACAAACCTTAGGTATTGGCGGTGGCTTGGGTGGATGAGGATGTGCGTGTAGGCATCCTTTAGATCCAAGGAGCATAGCCAATCTCCCTGCTGGAGGTAGGGCAGAAGGATTCCAAGGGTAAGCATTTTGAACTTCTCCCGCACAAGGAACTTGTTGAGGTTGCGCAAGTCCAGGATGGGTCTGAGGCCCCCTGTTCTCTTTGGTATCAGAAAATACCTTGAATAGAAGCCTTGACCTCTCAGGTGGTGGGGCACCGGTTCCACCGCCTGTTCCTGCAGAAGACCTGCTAACTCCTGAAGGAGCAACTCCCTGTGCGGAGGGGGGCGCGAAGGTTCTCCCGGAAAATAGGAGGGAGGGACCTGATGGAAGTGGAGAAGGTAGCCTTCTCGCACGACCTGAAGTACCCAGGCATCTGCGGTGATGCTGGACCACCTGTGGCCGAAGTGAACCAGCCGGCCTCCGGTGCTGGGAGGAACCAGCGGGGGGGGAGAGGCTATGCTGAGCGAGTCAAAAACCCCCACCCTGCTGAGCAGGGGCTGGTGGTGCAGGCTTGGGGGCTTGCTGCCTACGGGACCCGTTACCCCGTCCCTTGGCCTGCTGGCCCTGTTGGGGAGCTGCAGGGGCCTGATAATGGGGGTACTGTTTGTAGGCAGCCGCCTTCCTCGGGTAAAAGGACTTTTTTCCCGAGCCCTTCTTTTTCTGGGAAGGGGCGGAGGTCTTCCTAGAAAGCCTGGTCCTGGTGAGAGTCTCAGTCTCAATTTGTGCAGCCTTTTCCGCCATGGGCTTGCCAAAGAGGTTTTCGCCTCGGCAGGGGACATCGACCAACTTGTCCTGTACCCAGGGCTCAAGATCAGACGACTGAAGCCAAGCCTGTCGGCGGGCACCGATGCCGGCTGCGGCCACTCTAGCCGAGGCCTCAAAGCCATCATAGGCTGCTCGGGACATGAACTTTGAGCATTCCCGAATGCCCGTGGACAAGGCTAGGAACCTCCGCAAGGGCTCCTCGGAGAGACCAGCGGAGAATCCGGCTAGCTCTTTAGCCAGATCCCGGAGATACATGCCCATGTAGAGCTGGTAAGTCTGGACACGACATGCGAGCATAGAGCCCTGGAAGCACTTCTTGCCAAGGCCATCCAGGTTACGGGCCTCCCTTCCAGGAGGCACCGAGGAGTGCATCTTCTGGCTCTTAAGACGATGCATGGCCGATTCCACTACCATGGAATGGTGTGGCAGCTGTGCCTTCTGAAAGCCAGGGCTCTTGCGGACCCGATAGATAGAATCGACCCGCTTGCTCAGGACCGGCGAGGAGGCCGGACTCTCCCACATGCGGAAGAGTAGTCGTTCCAGCATAGGAGGAACCGGCACAGTAAAGTGCTCCCTCGCGGGAGAGTCATACTGGAGGGCGTCGAGCTCTTCGGCTCGAGGCTCCTCCTCGGGATCCGCAGGGAAGGCCAAAGCCTTGGCCATATCCCTAACGAAGTCCGAGAACCGGGCATCCTCCGGGGGGGACTGCTTCCGAGGCTCGGACCCCGGTGAGTCCGATGGGACACACCGAGTCCGGAAAGAATCAGGTGACTCTTCCTCCTCAGACTCCCAGACCGACTCCGACGAGGACTCGGTGGGGTCGGCTCGGGCAGGGTGCGGCGCCAGCCGCCCCGACGTCGAGGGAGTCGGCGTCGGCGACCTCGGTCCCGAACGGGAGGCCGAGGGTGACCTCGACCGAGGATCGACTCGAGTTCTCATTGACTCGAGGATCGGCTCGGTCTCCGGGGTCGACTTGGACGTCGACGTCCCGGCGGTCGGGGCAGCGGCGCCAGCGAGGCCAGCGAGCAGTGCCCGCTGCTGGTCCATGAAGGCAGACAGTCTGCTCTCCAAGGCCGTCAACCTGAGTCCGAGCTCAGGTGACCCAGCAGCCCCCGACTCGGGCCCCGACGGCGTCGGGCCCGACGTCGGCTGTCGCAGAGGCGAGTCCAGAAGGACTACAGGACTTACCCGGGCAGGCATCTCCGACTCCAGGCGAGGTCGCTTCGGGAGATGTTCCTTCTCCAAGGACCCGGGGCGGCTGTCGGGGCTATGCGACCCGGCCCTCGCGGAGCCAGGAGCGTCCAACGACGCCGCCCTCGCGGGTTTTGCCTTCCGACGATGGTCCCCGGAGGGAGAACCCCGGTCGGAGGAGCTCCGGCGACGGTCCGAGCTGGAGCCCTTTGACACGGAGGCCTCCGACGAGGTCCGGGTACGGCTGGGGTCAGCGAAGATTCTCTCGCGCTGATGCCGCCGACTTCTCAACGCCTTCGAGGACAGTTTGCTGCAGGGCCCACAGATCAGTTCCTCATGATCCGGGCCCAAGCAGCGGAGGCAAAAGTCGTGTGTGTCGGTTAGTGACATATTTCGGTCACACCGACCACACCGCTTAAAGCCACTGGCAGCCATCGGGGGAAAAAGGGCCCCTGCGAGGTCAAAGGACCGGGCTGCCAGGGAAAACGAAAATGAAAGCTGACTAAGTCAGAAAAACCGAAAAAACGCTAGAGGACTCGAGACCGGCGTCGCGAGTCCGGGCGGGAAAACGATCGGCGTCGAACCGAAAGAAAAAAGTATAAAATAAAGAGGAAAATCAACTTTTTCGCGGGGACAAGACGGGGACGTCTGCAGGGCTCCGCGGAAAAAAGAAGACTGGCTAAGATGGCACCCTCGGGCGGGAAGACGACCGCGCATGCGCGCTGCAATTCCCAAAGGCTTTCTTTGAAAGCTGGGGAAAATTGCTCCGCGAGGGCTCCGTCGGCGCCGACGTCACCCATAAGTGAGGACTGACTTCCTGCTTGGTCCTGGAGAACCACTATTAGTAATCTGTAAACTAATTGTATAGCGCCTAAAGACTGGAGAGTGGCCAAAGTAAACCATTTTTTAAAAAGGGTTTGCAAGGGTATCTGGGAAAACTATAGAACAGTGATCTGACACCTGTGCTAGGCAAAATGGTAGTCGTGGTTTAATGGGACAAAACCAGCATGGACATAGCCAAAGAAAGTCCTGCCTTGATCTGCTACATTTTTTTGAAGGTGTGAACAAACAAGTAGATAAAGGAGAGCTAGTTGATATACTATATCTAGATTTTCAAAAAGCCTCTGGCAAGGTCCCTTATGAAAGAGACAGATCCCAAAAGTAATGGGTTCTGAGGCAGTGTCTTATGATTTGGGAACTGGTTAAAAGAGAAAACAGCAGGGCTAAATGGTCAGTTTTCTCAATGGAGAAATGTGTCTAGTGGAATGCCCCAGGACTCACTGCTTTTTAACAATTTATAAATGACCTGGAAATGGGAACAAGAAAGACAATCAAATATGCAGACACTAAATTATTAAAAGTTGTTAAATCCCAAGAGGATTGTGAAAAATTGCAAGAGGACCTTGAGAAATTGGGAGACTGGGTAGTCAAATAGCAGATGAAAATGAATGTGAACCAGGGCAAATTTATGTCCTTAGGGACAAACAACCCAAACTATAAGCTACACGATTCAAAGTTGCATATTAGGAGTCACCACCCAGGAACGTGATCTAAGAATCATTGTGAATGATGCATTTTAGTCCTCTGGTTCTGTATGATGCAGCCACCAAGAAAGTTGATGAAATTCTGGACATGGATCAGGAAAGGCATGGAAAATAAAGCAGAGGATATCATGGTGCCTCTCTATTGCTCCATGGTGCAATTGTACCTTGAGTGTTGCATACATTTCTGGTTGCTGCATGTAAAGAGGTATGCAGTAGAATTGAAAAGGGCATAGAGGGGGCGACTAGGACAATAGGGGTATTCTGTTCCCTCTATGATGAAAGGTTTAGGTGGTTAGGGCTCTTCAGCTTGGAGGGGAGACGGCTGAGGGAAATTTGATAGAGGTCTATAGAGTGATGAATATAGTGGAATGAGTAAATATGAATCTGTTTACTCCTTCAAAAATAAAGACTAGGAGACAAGCAAAGAAACTACAATATAATACATTTTAGACTAATTAGTGAAAATAAGTTTTCACTCAACACATAATTAAAGCTCTGCAATCTGTTGCTGAAGGATGTAGTAACAGCTGTTAGTGTAGCTGAGTTTAACAGAAGGATTGGAGAAATTGCTGGAGGAAAAGTCCATAAACCATTATTAAAGTGGACTAGAATCAGTATATTATTTGGAATCCTTACCGATATCTGTGACCTGGATTTGGGCACTGTTGGAAATAGGATACTGGGCTTGATGGACTTTTGGTACTATGGCACTTCTTATGTTCTCTCAATGGTGAAGACAGACAAATAGGGAAGGATCATCTAAGAAAAAAACCTCCAACTGAGGGAGTAGTGAAAATTATTTGCTTGCATCCTCCTCCTTTAGTTGAATAACTTGCTTCTCTTGGTATTTTGGCAGGCAAAGGAAGCTTCTGTAAGTTCTTATATTTCAGGGTTTCGAACACAGGCTCAAATAAAATTTTATGTGAGCAGTAGCTAGGATCTATAGGAGAAACCTCCTTCAGTACCTGGGGGTAGATGCACAACCCCATCCAGCGCAACTCCATCAGCTAATGGTGTAACATAGATCGACATCTCCCAGATTGCCTTCATTCAGGATAGTATTCAGGACTGTCAGAGCACAGACAGCCAAATCTGGTCCCTGGCTTCACTAAAGATACACTGACACAGAAGCATTTCTAGGGTCATGTGCCCATGAGGGAAGGGTTAGGATGGCCGTTATAGTTTGCAATTCGATCGTTAGACATGTAGATAGCTGGGTGGCTGGTGGATGTGAAGAGCGCCTGGTAACATGCCTGCCTGATGTGAAGGCAGCAGACCTCACGTGCCACCTAGACATGGTTTTAGATGGTGCTGGAGAGGAGCCTACTATCTTGGTACATACAGTATGTTGGTGCCAATGACATAGGAAGATGTGGAAGGGAGGTTCTGGAAGCCAAAATTTAGGCTTTCAGGTAAAGAGTTGAAATCCAGAACTTCCAGTGTAGCATTCTCAGAAACGCTTCCTGTTCTACACGCAGGACCCAAGAGGCAGAGCTCCAGAAGCTCAATGTGTGGATGAGATGATGGTAGAAGGAAGGTGGTTTTGGATTTGTTAAGAACTAGGTAACATTCTGGGCAAGGGGGGTGCCTTTCCGAAAGGATGGGCTCCACCTTAACCAGGGTGGAACCAGGCTGTTGCCATTAATCTTTAAAAAAAAAAAAAGAAGAAGAAGAGATAGAGTAGCTTTTAAATTAGATAAATGGGAAAAAGTGGACAGTTGCCTAAGAATGCATGGCTTGAAATGATGTATCCTTGAAGGATACTAGCAAAACAGAGAAGTCATGGCATCCTGATAGACAGGTTCCAATAAAGGTAAAAGTAACCCAGGTGCCTTTAAATACAAATTTGATGGAGTTGAAAGATCCAAATTAACCCCATCATCAAATAGCCAGACTGTTCATATTAGCAAAAAACAAACTTTGAAATGCCTGTATGCAAATTCTAGAAGTCTAAAAAATTGCCGGGGCCTCCGATGAGCAGCGCTTCTGACGGGGGTGAGAGCAGGAGCTCCCCCTTCCTCCCCGAGCCCACCAATCAGCAGCCAGGCCCAACGGCTTAAGATCCGCCGTTGCCGGGGCCTCCGATGAGCAGCGCTTCTGACGGGGGTGAGAGCAGGAGCTCCCCCTTCCTCCCCGAGCCCACCAATTAGCAGCCAGGCCCAACAGCTTAAGATCCGCCGTTGCCGGGGCCTCCGATGAGCAGTGCTTCTGACGGGGGTGAGAGAAGGAGCTCCCCCTTCCTCCCCGAGCCCACCAATCAGCAGCCAGGCCCAACGGCTTAAGATCCGCCATTGCCGGGGCGAGCCCACGCCTGAGGGCCTCGCCAGAGGGCCCTTTGGCGTTGGTCCGTGGCGTCTGTTTCTGGAGTCTATATTGATGTCCTGCTTATATATCAGGGTAACTTGCTGTTCCGTGTCCTTCTCCTTCTCTTATCTGTTTGACTGTTTGTCCTCTACTCTGTCCTATCTTATAATGGCGTTCTTTTTTTATTTCCTTAAATGATGTAGTATTGTAAACCGCTCTAATACCTTTTGGTCTGAGTGGTATATCAAATTCAAATAAACAAACATTAAGATGGAAGTGTCAGAATAGATAGCAATGAATGAATGGTTAGATATAATTGACATTTCAGAGACCTGTTAAGAGGATAACCAATGGGACCACTGATACCAGGGTACAAACTATATCACAATGATAGGGTTTGATCACATTGTTGGAGGGGTGGCTCTATATGTTAAATAGCACAAAGTTAAACACGATAAAGATTTTGCAGAAAACAAAATACACTGCAAAATCTCTATGCATATAAATTCCATGTAAAAAGGGGAAAGGGAATGACAATGGGGGTCTACTATCATCCACATGGACAGAATTAACAGATGAAATGCTAACAGAAATTAGGGAAGCTGGTGAAGTTTACAACACAGTAATAATGGAAGATTTCAATTACCCCAGTATTGACTGGATCAGTGACATCAGGACATGCTAGGGAGATAAAGTTTCTAGATGAAGTAAATGATTGCTTCATGGAGCAGCTGGTTTAGGAACGAACATTCGAGAATGCTATTTTAGACCTAGTCCTCAGTGGAATAATCTCCCATCCGCCCTCCGATTAGTACCATCATTTCCCAAGTTCAAATCACTGCTCAAACCTCACTTATTCTCCATAGCATATAACCTTCCACCGGTTCCCTCATAATCCTACTTCCCCTCTCTAACTACGCTCTCTAATGTCCTATACATCATTGTAGTTCTTTTCTATATGTATTTATAATTTTGGTTTTCTCTTTATAAACTGCTCTGTTGTCCCTCACACTAAGGGCAATATATCAAGTTCTAATAAATGAAATGAAATGAAATTAAAGCTAGTGTGAGAGGTAACTGTTTGGGGCCGCTTGACAATAGCGATCATAACATGATCACATTTGATTTAATAAATGGAGGAAGGATAGCAAGGAAATTGACTAGGTTAGCATTCAAATTTCAAAAAGGAGACTATGATAAAATGAGAAAAATGGTTTAAAAAAAAACTGAAAAGGAGCAACTGCAAAGCTTAAGAGTTTAGAGGCCTGGGCGTTATTTAAAAATACTATTTTGGAAGCCTAGACCACATGTATGAGTGGAGGAGTGGCCTAGTGGTTGGGGCAAGGTACTTCAGGCCGGAAGGTCAGGGGTTCAAATCCCACTAGAGGACAGCAACCTTGGGCTGGAAGGACTGGGGTTTCTAGTCCCACAGGTGCTCCTTGTGGTCTTGGGCAAGCCACTTAACCCTCCATAGCCCATGTTCCCTGTAAAATAGTTATCTCCAAGTTATAATGCCCTGTTCAATGTGATTTCAGTTTGTTCAACGTAAACCGCACTGATGCAGAATAGCGCGGTATATAAGAGAATGTAAATAAATAAAATAAAATAAATGTATTCCAAGCTTTAAAAAAGGTGGAAGGAAGGCCATATGACAGCCAGCACGGTTGTTATAGCTGAGAGAATATTTCAAAAAATGGAAAGAAGGACTTGCCAGACATCAGATAAGGATATATTTTGCATGTCCACAGGAAAGACAGTTCCAGAAACCTGTTGGGCCTCAGCATTATTTCCTGGGGTTTGAAGGATACGTGGCATTGGAACTACCACAATATCAGTCTTTATCATCTGTTTTACAATATTCTTAATTTTCTAAAGAAACAGTTGCAAAACTGTCTCAACATGAATCTCAATTGGTAGTTTTAGATAACCAGTGTAAGAAATTGGATCAACAAGTCTTATCGTTACAGAATGTTAATGTATCGTTTATTAAAGATAGTATTTCCTTGCACACCCAACAGAAATTGTTAGAAAATATTCTGAGGGCTAAAAATATTAGGTGTTTAAATTTTCCCTGCACTCATTTACTATCCCCTCAGATTTTATTTGATAAATATTTGATTGAAATTTTGGGGTTTCAAGAGAACACCAAACCAAAAATTGATAAATTGTATTATTTGCCCCAAATGGCAGCTAATCCTGGTGGTCTCCTCCAGGGAGCTGCTGCCTTGTCCTTATACCTGATTCGATAGATGTTTCTGAATTTATTGAGTCTTCATCTGATCTAATTCCTACCAGGTCAATTCTTTTGGTATCCTTTAATTCATAGATAGATAAGAATATGGTTATGCGGTTATATTTCCAGAATAAAAATGCTACTTTCTGCGGGGGAATTATAAATCTGTTTCCTGATGTTTCCAGGCAGACGCAGCTGTGACGCAAGGCTTTTATTTCTTTAAAGCCTCGCGTTTTGGCTATTGGTGCTACTTTTTTTTAAAAAATTCCCTTGTAAATGCTTGGTCACATTGAATGGAAGTAAATATGTCTTTATGGATATATCTTCTTTAGAAACTTTCTTAAATACTCATTGTCCTTAGGAAAGTAATTTTCTTTATATAATGATCTACCAGTATGCTAGTAATAATGAGCTATGTTTTGTATAATGTCGGATATTGCTTCCTGTTCTCTGCACCTTTATTTTATTTTCTGCTTATGTATTGCTTGGGTAGCAATTTTCCTGTTTTACTCCCCGAGATGTGGACTTTTATGTTTGTAACTTTTTTGCTTTATTGGATTTCTGTATTATCTTGAAATATTCAATAAAAATTATAAATGGAAAAAGAAAAAAAATGGAAAAAAAAAAAGAGCCAAATGACAAAAACAGGAAAAAGCATAAGTACTGGCAAGTTAAATGCAAGGCACTGATAAAGTATGCAAACAGAAAATGAAAAGAAGCTTGCCAAGGAAGAAAAAGCACATAATAAAAACATTTTCAAGTATATTCATAGCAAAACACCTGTGAGGGAGTCAGATGGACCACTAGATGGAGGGATAAAAGGTGCACGGACAGAAGACAAGGCCTTAGAGGAGAAACATAATTAATGATATTTAAAGATGATGTATCAGAGGAATTGAAACAAATCTCAATAAATCAGAAGATGCAATATAGTTAATTGATAAACTAAAGAGCAGCAAATCACCTGGACCAGATGGCATATACCCCAGGGTGCTGAAATATGGGATTATAGAATTACTATTAGTAATCTGTGATATATCATTAAAATTAGCTGTAGTACCTGAAGAATGGAGAGTGGCCAATGTAATGCCAATTTTTAAGAAGGGTTCCAGGTGTGATCCAGGAAACTATAGTACCAAGCAAAATGGTAGAAATCATACTAAAAAACAAAATTATTGAACATGTAGATAGTCATAGTTTAATGGCAGAAAGCCAAAATGGAAAGTCTTGTCTCATCATAGTACACTGGTTCCCAAATTTGGGGTCAGGACCCCAAATGTGGTCACATTTGGGAGTGGAGGAATGGCCTAGTGGTTGGGACAAGGTACTTCAGGCCGGAAGGTCGGGGGTTCAAATCCCACTAGAGGACAGCAACCTTGGGCCGGAAGGATTGGGGTTTCTAGTCCCACAGGTACTCCTTGTGGTCTTGGGCAAGCCACTTAACCCTCCATAGCCCATGTTCCCTGTAAAATAGCTATCTCCAAGTTATAATGCCCTGCTCAATGTAATTTCAGTTTGCTCAATGTAAACCGCACTGATGTAGAATAGCATGGTATATAAGAGAACGTAAATAAATAAATAAACATAAGTGGATGGGATCACAGAAACATGGCCATTTCCCCTTCTCTCTAGACTTTCACTGTGACCTATACCAAGTAGTGGCAATCAACAGTCAGCATGTAGCCTGAGCCCCTGAACATTCATAGACCCTTGCCTCTCTTGGATACGTTTCCTGTTAAACTGGAAACCCATGCTTACAGAGGTCTGTAAGCGCATACTGACACAAGAGACCCTGTGCTGATTGCTGCTGCTGCTGCCACTACAGTCACTGCTGCCTTCCTGCTTTAGATGAGTGGAGGGAGGGGAAAGGAGGCTGGCGATCTGGCAGTTGGATTTCATCATCATCATCTGGGGTCATGTGAATTTTCAGTTGTTAAAATGGGGTAATAAGGAATAAAAGTTTAAAAAGCACTGATAAAGTGTATCTTGATTTTCAGATAGCCTTTGACAAAGTCCCTAATGAGAGACTTGGGGGAAATTAAAAAGCCATGGGATAGGAGGCAATGTATTATTGTGGATCAGGAACTGGTTGAAAGATAGAAAGCAGAGAGTAGGGCAAAAAGGAAAGGTTTCTGAATGGAGAAAGGTGAATAGTGGACTACCCCCAGGGATCTGTGCTGTGCCTGTTTTTTTTAACATATTTATAAATGACCTGGAAATGGGAATATCCAAACAGCTTGTGTTATGGTCCTTTGTTTTATGTAAACCGCGCTGATGGTAAATAGTGCGGTATATAAGAAATTGTAATAAATAAATAAATAAAAAATAAATATCGAGTGAGGCGATCAAATTTACAGATGAGACAAAATTATTTAGAGTTGTTAAAACACAAGAGGACCTTGAAACATTGGGAGACTGTGCGTCCAAATGGCAGATAACATTTAATGTGGACAAGTACAAAGTTATGCACTTAGGAAGAATCCCCCAAACTACAGTTACACAATGCAAAGTTCCACAATAGGAACCACCACCCAGGAAAAAGATTTAGGTGTCATAGTGCATAGTGCTGCGTATGAAATGAGTCAGAAGCTGTAAAGATGTCTTACACATTGGAACATGGAACGTACGAAGCATGAACCAAGGGAAGTTGGAGGTGGTCAAGAATGAAATGGAACGTTTACAACTTGATCTGTTGGGTGTCAGTGAACTGAAATGGACTGGCATTGGGCACGCTGCATCAGATGATCACATGGTCTACTATGCTGGAAATGAAAGACAAAGAAGAAATGGTGTTGCATTTATAATAAAGAAGAAACTTGCAAGAACTGTAATGAAATACAATGCAGTCAGCGAACACAATCTCTATTCGTCTATGAGGAATGCCTATCAACACAATTATAATTCAAGTATATGCCCCAACAACAGCTGCAGAAGAGAATAAAATTGAAGAGTTCTATGAACAAGTACAAGCTGAAATTGACAGAACATGCAAACAGGATATCCTGATAGTCATGGGTGATTGGAACGCAAAAGTTGGCAACAAAGAAGAAGGCAAAGTAGTTGGAAAAAATGGACGGCAACAGAAATGAAGCTGGAGAAAGACTGATAGAATTCTGCAAGACCAATGATCTATTCATCTCAAACACCTTCTTCCAGCAACACAAGCGGGGACTGTACGCATGGACTTCACCCAATGGATTGTATAAAAATCAAATTGACTACATCTGTGGAAGTCAACAATGGAAAAGCTCTAACATCAACAAAGACAAAACCTGGAGCTGACTGTGGTACAGATCATCAACTACTAGTAAGCAAACTCCAGCTAAAGTTGAAAAAGAGCAAACCACTCATGAATGCAGCAAAATATGACCTTGAGAATATACCACTGGAATTTAAAGACTGCCTGCAAAATTGATTTGCTGCTTTACATACAAATGACAGAGCTCCAGAAGAGTTATGGAACATCAAGAAGGTTGTGTTGGAAGAAAGCGAGAAGTCTCTACAAAAGGTGAAAAAGCAAAAACGGCCAAAATGGATGACGGAAGAAACTCTGAAAACTGCCCAGAAACGCAGAGAAGCTAAAACCAGAGGAGAAAGAAACAATCGCAGAACTCAGAAATTTCCAAAGTGCAGCAAGACAGGACAAGGAAAAGTGCTACAATGACGCATGCAAGGAAATAGAAGCAGAAATTATTAGAGGAAGAACAAGATCGGCTTTCCTAAAGCTACGAGAGTTAAAGAAAAAGTTCCAGCCTCGAATTGGAATGTTACAAGATGCTCAAGGTTCTATGTTGAAAGATGCTGAGAAGATCAAGAAAAGGTGGAAGGAATATACAGAGTTTTTATATGATAAAGATCAAGTGGACCAACAGCCGTTTCAACCTGTACCTTATGATCGGGAACCACTGGTGATAAAAGAAGAAGTTGAAGCAGCATTGAAAGCCTTATCAAAGAACAAAATCTCCTCCACCCCACCAGTGAAAACAATTAATATAAACCAAACCCAAATTTCACTGTAACAGTACCTCCCTCACTTCTCATTATTTTTTTGTCGGAGCTAGGCCGTGGGAGGGACAAAACAGACATATATGTCCCCCAACCAGACTGCCAGCTACTTTTTTTCTTTTAGTGGTCCTACCAAAACCAACAAATTTTTGTGCCGAAATTTAAAAGTCTCCACTTAGCTGAAGTATCTCAATCGTCTCATATCTTCACGTTGCTCATAAGATCAGCTCGTAGCATGACGCGCGCGTTTCGAGCCTCCAGGCCCTGTATCAAATGCTGTTGTAATGCTCTGCGCTCGGCAACGAATTACCCTGATAACGCCGTCTATGCGGCCAAGGTAAATACGGGAAGTGATTTACTGCATCTGTAAAGGAAGAGTACCTTGGCCGCATAGACGGCGTTATCAGGGTAATTCGTTGCCGAGCGCAGAGCTTTACAACAGCATTTGATACAGGGCCTGGAGGCTCGAAACGCGCGCGTCATGCTACGAGCTGATCTTATGAGCAACGTGAAGATATGAGACGATTGAGATACTTCAGCTAAGTGGAGACTTTTAAATTTCGGCACAAAAATTTGTTGGTTTTGGTAGGACCACTAAAAGAAAAAAAGTAGCTGGCAGTCTGGTTGGGGGACATATATGTCTGTTTTGTCCCTCCCACGGCCTAGCTCCGACAAAAAAATAATGAGAAGTGAGGTACTGTTACAGTGAAATTTGGGTTTGGTTTATCAAAGAACAAAGCACCAGGCAGTGATAGCATTCCCATAGAGGTATTACAGCAATCTGATGCAGCTGTTACTGTACTTACAAGGCTCTGCCAAGAAATATGGAAGACAACATAATGGCCAACTGACTGGAAAAGATCTGTGTTTATAACAATACTAAAGAAAGGTGATCCAACTGACTGGAAATTATTTCACAATCGCTCTGATCCCACATGCCAGTAAGATTCTACTGAAGATTATTCAAAAGAGACTACAACCATACCTGGAACAAGAACTACCTGAAGTGCAAGCAGGGTTCAGGAAAGGGCGAGGAACGAGAGTCATCACTGCGGATGTGAGATGGATCCTTGAAAAGACTAAAGAATACCAAAAGGATATCTATTTGTGCTTTATCAACTATAGCAAGGCTTTTGACTGTGTAAACCATGAGAAACTCTGGGCCATATTAAGAAGCATGGGTATACCAGAACACCTGATCATTCTCTTGCACAATCTGTACATTGATCAAGAAGCAACAGTTCGAACGGAACAAGGAGAAACAGAATGGTTTCAAATAAGCAAAGGTGTAAGACAAGGCTGCATACTTTCCCCCTACCTGTTTAATTTACATGCAGAACAAATCATCAGAGAAGCAGGACTGTATGAAGACAACAGAGGTGTGAAGATTGGTGGAAGACTCAACAACCTTCGCTATGCTGATGATACCTTCGCTATGCTGAAAGTGAAGATGATCTGAAACATTTGCTTCTCACAATCAAAGAACAGTCTCAAAATGGGCCTGCACCTTAATGTAAAGAAGACAAAGATCATGACAACTGGCATAATCAACAGGTTCATCATTGAAGGAGAAGAAATTGAAATTGTGAACAACTTTAACCTACTTGGATCAACTATCAACTATCAAAAAAAGCATAGTTACTCAACTGTAACAGGTGATCTCCGGGAACAGCAGGAATTTAGTCTTCACATATGGGTATCGTCGGTACCGACGGAGCCTGCGTGGGAACGCTCCCCAGCATCCATTAGGAATGCTTTTGGGAGCATCCCTCAGCACATGCGCGCTGCCTTCCCGCCTTTTCAACTGTCCCTCTTCAGTTAAGTTTGTAGCTGATTGAAAGGATAGAGGGAGAGAGGAAAGAGACAGAGAGATAGACAGACAACTCCTAGGGGAGGTGGGTGGGTTGTGAAGACTAAATTCCTGCTGTTCCCGGAGATCACCTGTTACAGGTGAGTAACTACGCTATCTCCAGGAACAAGCAGGAATTTAGTCTTCACATATGGGGACTCCCTAGCTGAAGATGCCAGGGAGATGACCCCAGGAAGCTGCCACCTATAGTGAGGTGGGCCATGTTCCTCCCATGGATCTCTGGCATCCTACCAGGGTTGGTGAGTAGGAGTTATATTAAGTTTGAAAGAGATTTTGAAGAATAGTCTGGCCAAAGAAGGCATCCCGACAGAAGGCTTTATCTAGGCAGTAGTGGGCTGTAAAGGTAGTACCGAAGCCCAGGTGGCTGCTCCACAAATGTCATCAATAGACAGAGTGAAGGTTAGCCATAGAGGCTGCCATGGCTCTCACATTATGAGCTGTGACATGGCCTTGAAGAGGAAGACTCTTACTCTCATAAGCAAAGGATATGCATTGTGCAATCCATTTGGATAAAGTCCTCTTGGAGACTGGAAGTCCCAAATGACTAGCATCAAAAGCAATAAAAAGTTGAGAAGACTTTCTATGTTGCTGTGTTCTTTGTAGATAAAAAGCTAAGGCTTTTTTACAGTCCAAAGTGTGAAGGTTCTTCTCTGCATTAGAGGCATGAGGCCTTGGAAAGAATACAGGAAAATAAATAGATTGATTTAAATGAAAAGGCAAAACCACCTTTGGCATAAAGTGTGGATAAGTTCTGAGGACAACCTTATCATGGTGAAACCTAGTGTAGGGAGGATCAGCCACTAACACTTGCAATTCAGTAATGCGACATGCAGAGGTGATTGCAATTAGAAAGATGACCTTCCAGGACAAAAACGTCAGGGTAGTAGTGGCTAAAGGTTCAAAGGGCGGTTTCATGAGCTGCCCGAGAACTATATTTAAATCCCATGCCACCGGTGGTGGTTTGATGGGAGATTTTGTTAACAGAAGACCTCTCATAAATCTGGATATGAGAGGATGAGAGGAAATTGGTTGTTCATTTAGAGGCTTATAGGAAGCTGTAATTGCGCTAAGATGGACTCTTACTGAACTGGTCTTTAGACCAGAATTTGATAAATGAAGTAGATACTCTAGTATTGCTTCCAAAGGTATCACCAGGGGGTTTAACCCCTTCTGGGAACACCATATAGTGAAACGTTAACACGTGAAGGCGTAAGATCGTCTTGCGGAAGGTTTTCTAGAAGCCTGACGGATATCCTTTACCTGTTGGGAAAGGTTGAGATCCTGAAGATTTAAGCTTTCAGCAACCAGGCCATGAGATGCAGGGATTGGGGATTCGGGTGCCATAGGGTCCCGCTATCTTGGGAAAGAAGATCTGGAGCACACTCTAACTCCAGGGGCGCAGCTTGAGAGAGATGTAGAAGCAGGGGATACCACGTTTGGCGTGGCCACCGTGGCACTATGAGGATCATATGACCTCTGTCTCTCTGAAGCTTGAAGAGTGTTTTGGGGATGAGGGGAATAGGTGCGAAGGCATAGAGAAAGTCCTGACCCCAGTGAAGGAGGAAGGCATCCCTTGTCTGGCAATTGTGAGCCGGAATCCTGGAACAGAACCGGGGAAGTTTGGCATTCAGTGGACTTGCAAAGAGGTCTATGTCTGGAGTCCCCCAGATGTGAAATATCTTTGTCACTTGGTCTAGGTGAAGAGACCATTCGTGAGGCAGCAGTACTCTGCTGAGTTTGTCTGCCCAAAGGTTTTGAATGCCTGGAAGATATACCACGAAAAGGTGGATTTGATGCTCTCTGGCAAGGGCCCAAAGTCATAAAGCTTCGTTGCATAATGACAGAGAACCTGTTATGCCCTGCTTGTTCACACAGAACATGGCTACTTGATTGTCCGTTTGGACAAGGACTGTCTTGTAGCTGAGCTGGGCATGGAATACTCAAAGAGCTAAATAGATTGCCCTTAATTCTAGGAGGTTTATGTGAAGACAAGCCTCCTGTGGAGTCCAGGTGCCCTGGGTAGAGAGATGATGCAGGTGTGCTCCCCAACCCACCTGTGATGCATCTGTTAGGGTGGTCTGGAATAGGGGTTATTGGAAAGGAGACCCCACTAAGAGATTCTCCAGTGATTGCCACCATTGAAGGGACAAGATCAGTCGATGAGACGTCCTGTGGCCTGTGTCCACTGTGTGGATAGGGTCCACTGGGCTGCTCGCATGTGGAGGCGAGTATAGGGAACTACATAAACTGTGGATGCCATGTGTCCCAGTAACTGTAGTAGTTCTCGAGCAGTTAGGGAGGATTTTCCCGCTGCTTGAGAAGCTAGTTGCACTATGCGAAGACACCAGGCCTGTGGAAGGAAAGCCCTTGACTGTCTGGTGTCTAAACAGGCTCCTATGAACTCCAGAGACTGGGAAGGAACAAGTTGGGATTTTGGGAAGTTTATTACCAATCCCAAGTATTGGAGGATTCGCATTGTGCGAGACAGTGCAGAGCTGGCTTCTGCACTCATGGGGGCTTGAATGAGCCAGTCGTCCAAGTAAGGGAAGACGAATATCCCTAGGGTTCGCAGGAATGCAGCTACTACTGCCATGCATTTCGTGAAAACTCTTGGTGCGGAAGCCAGACTAAAGGGAAGAACCCTGTACTGGAAGTGTTTTCCCTTGAAAAGGAATTGTAAGAATTTCCTGTGACCTGGATGGATCAGAATGTGAGTATATGCATCCTTTAAGTCTAGAGAGCAAAGCCAATCCTGACTTTGAAGGTATGGCAGAAGAGTTCCTAGAGAAATCATTTTGACTTCTCTCGGAACAGGTATTTGTTCAATTCTCTGAGGTCTAGAATGGGTCTGTGTCCCCCTGTTTTCTTTGGAATAAGAAAATAGGGTGAGTAGAACCCTGTACCCTGCTGGAGGATGGGTACTTCCTCTATTGCCCCTTGGGCAAGAAGTGTTGAGACCTCCTGATTCAGCAGATTGTCTGCAGAGGTCTGGGAATTGAACTGCCTTAGGATTGTAGGAGGGGGCATGCTGTGAAAATGAAGCTTGTACCCCTCTCCTACTATGGACAGAGTCCAACCTTGGGCTGTTATTTGGGTGCCATCTGTTGGCAAAATGACACAGCCGGCCTGGAATATTTAGGGGTTCTGAACCCCTCAGAGGCAGGAAGGCTAAGCTCTCTAGGAAGGAGTCAAAGCCCTTGAGGAGACTGAACCTGCAGAGCTGGTTGAGCTCTCGGGCCTTTTGGCTTCTTCTGCTGTTTAAATTGCTGTTGTCCCCTTTGGGCAACTTGACCGTGAGCTTGGCTTTGCTGGGTATAGGATGGATAAAACTTCCTCTTTTTGCTGAAAGAGGGTTTTTTATAGGGTTTCTTTTCGACTGGAGTGGCTGTAGATTTTGACAATCTATCTAAGGTGATATTGTCAGCATCTATCTCATTAGCCTTTTCCTGCCAATTCTTGCCAAAGAGGTTTTCTCCTGTGCAAGGGATGTTGCCTAATTTATCCTGTACCCAAATCTCCAAGTCTGATGCCTGAAGCCAGGCAATCCGTCGTGCACCAATGGCATTAGCAGAGGTTCTGCTGATGCATTCAAAGCAGTCAAAGGCTGCACGATTTACAAACTTGGAGACATCTTGAGCATGCCTGACAAGCGTAAGGAAGTCTTGTCTGTCATCTGGGAGAAGTGGGCTCATAAGCTCCAAATCTCCTGTGACCTCTTTGAGGAACATTCCCATATATAAAATATATGAGCTGATCCTAGCTGAAAGCATGGAAGCCTGAAAGGTTCGAAGTCCAAAAGCATCAAGAGTTCTGCATTCACGACCTGGAGGATTGGATGCATATCTCTCTGCACTTTTCATCCTACGCATGGCTGACTCCACTACCATTGGTGTGGCAGCTGAGTCTTTTGAAATCCAGGACATGGTGGAACTTGATACATGGTATCAAGCCTCCTAGAATGAGGAGATGTGGTCAAAGGTGTCTCCCACATTCTGAGCATCAGATGATGAAGAATTTCATGAATGCGCAGAGTGGCTGCCTCCTTTGGAGCCTTAGGATATTGGAGAATTTCCAAATCCTTTGCTCTAGGTTCCTTTTCAGGAGCTACCGTGATTGAAAGGCCTTTGGCAACATCACAAATAAAATCCTGAAAAGACATGTCCTCCGGAGGCGACATTCTGCATTGGGGAGAAGAAGAGTCTTCTGGGAGAAAAACTCCGGTACCGGCAGAACTATCAGAGTCATCGGAATCAGAGGATTCGAAGTATCTCTGATCACGATGTTCATGTAAGGCACGGTCCCGGTATCGATCGAAGTTGGTACCGAGTTGATCCGGTACTTATCTTTCGATGCCTGGCAAAGACGGCATGGGAAGAATTCCCACCGGGGCCGGTACCGTCAGTGCTGGTACCAGTATCAGTACTGGGGCCGGTGCCCATTGAACCATCAGTGTCAACGGTACCGCAGCTGTAAGGAGAGCTGCAATACTGCGCTTCATAGCAAGGAATCTCTGGTCTATCGACGCTGCCGATGCCTGGGTGTCTGTACCGGTGAAGGCGGCCGGGACCCCTGAGCACGGCACCAGTAGTTCTGTCGAGGCCGAGGCCTCGAGAACATCCTGGAACCCCGTTGATGCTTTGGAGGCCGAAGCCTCCCGCAGGGGCTGTTTTGCCGGTGTGGTTCTCTCAAGGGCAATGCCAATGGCCTCTCGATGCTTAGCATGAGAGCTACCCTTTGAGGACCGGCTTTTATGTTTAGCTACCTGAGATCCATGGGAGGAAGAGGCGGCTCTCGAAGACGTTATTTACATTTATTTATTTATTTACATTCTCTTATATACCGCGCTATTCTGCATCAGTGCGGTTTACATTGAACAAACTGAAATTACATTGAACAGGGAACATATAACTTGGAGATAACTATTTTACAGGAAACATGGGCTATGGAGGGTTAAGTGGCTTGCCCAAGACCACAAGGAGCACCTGTGGGACTAGAAACCCCAGTCCTTCCGGCCCAAGGTTGCTGTCCTCTAGTGGGATTTGAACCCCCAACCTTCCGGCCTGAAGTACCTTGCCCCAACCACTAGGCCACTCCTCCACTCCACACGTTGATGCAATGGACCTGGCATCCGAAGAAAAGAGGGCACCGAGCTTTGCAGCCTGGTTCTGTTTTCCTCTTTCAGTCATTCCCATACAAGAGAGACACTCAGATGGAGAATGGTCAGGGCCTAAACATTTAAGATACCAGTCATGGGTGTCAGTGATGGAAATGGTACCGCCACACTTAGTGCATTTTTTAAAACCACTAGCTGGTTTTTCCATCTTTAAGGAAAAATGGGGCCTAGTGCCCAAAATGGCGCCTAGCACCGAAAAAGAAAAGTTTCTGAAGAGAAACAATTCAGAATTTATTATTTTTTTTTAGAAGAAAAGAAAAGAATCGGCGGTACCAGTAGGCATCGTGTAGAGGCAAACGCGACCACAAGAAAACAAGATTAAAGAAGAAATTTCCTGCGGTGACAGGGTATGTGTCCTGTCGGCTCCACGGAAAACGAAGAACTGAAGAGGGACAGTTGGAAAGGCGGGAAGGCAGCGCACATGTGCTGAGGGATGCTCCCAAAAGCATTCCTATTGGACGCTGGGGAGCGTTCCCGCGCAGGCTCCGTCAGTACCGACGATACCCATATGTGAAGACTACATTCCTGCTTGTTCCTGGAGATAGAAGCAACAAGCAGTCAAGAAATCGGACGACGCATTGCTCTTGGCAGAATGGCTATGAAAGACCTAGATAAGATTCTCAAGAGCAGAGATGTCTCTCTCCATACAAAGATTCGACTTGTTCAAGCCATGGTATTTTCAATAACATCATATGGATGTGAAAGCTGGACAGTGAAAAAGAAAGACAGGAAGAAAATTGATGCATTTGAATTATGGTGCTGGCGGCGAATACTGTGTATACCATGGACTGCCCGAAGAACAAACTAGTCGGTATTGGAGGAGATCAAACCTAAGCTTTCTTTAGAAGCTCAGATGACAAGACTTCGACCTTCATACTTTGGACACATCATGCAAAGAGAGATCATTAGAGAAACACATCATGCTTGGCAAGATAGAAGGCCAACGCAAAAGAGGAAGGCCAGCAATGAGATGGATCGATACAATAACAGCAGCTACGGGTACCAGTCTGTCAACAATGAGCCACCTGACTCAAGACCGAACACAATTTAGGATAGCTATCCAGAGGGTCGCCATGAGTCGACTCAGACTCGACGGCACTTAACAGTGCATAATACATTGAAACTCTCTGCCCAGTGTTCAGCGGCAGCCAAGAAAGCAAATAGAATACTAGGAATCATAAAGAAAGGAATGGAGAATAAAACAGATTATAATGCCTCTGTATCACTCCATGGTGCGACGGTACTTTGAATATTATGTGCAATTCTGGTCACCATATCTTAAAAAGAGATACAGCAGAATTAGAAAATGCAGAGAAGTGACAAATTGTAAAGGGGATGGAAGGATATCCCTACATTGGAAGGCTTAAAAGGCTAGGGCTCTTCAACTTGGAAAAGAGACGGCTGGGGGGGGGGGGGGAAAGAGGATATAATAGAGGTCTATAAACTAATGAATGAATGGAGTAGAATGCGTTAAATTAGATTGATTGTTTACTCCTTCATAAAGTAGAAGGACTAGGGGGACACATAATGAAGCTACAATGTAGCACATTTAAGACAAATCAGAGAATTTTTTTTTTCACTCAACGCATACTCAAACTCTGGAATTCATTACCAGAGGATGTAGTAAAAGCTGTTAATGTAGCTGAATTTAAAAGAGGCTTGGACGAGTTCCTGGAGGAAAAGTTCATAAACCATTATTAAAGAGGACTGGGGAAATCCACTGCTTACTCATTGGACAAGCAGCATGGAATCTGTATACCTTTTGGGAACCTGACAGGTACTTGTGACCTGTACTGGCCACTGCTGAAAACAGGATACTGGGCTTGATGGACCCTTGGTCTGACCCATTATGGCATGTGTTATTATGTTCCACCCCTCCCCACCCACCCCCAATGGAGCCAGTGCTCCCTTATTCACTGTCTTGGACAAGGACTACCCCTCAAACTAAAGGGTTCACAGCTGAGAATTGGCTAGAGTGCCCTGCTCCATTCCCCTCAGAAGAAAGTTAGAGTCACTTCCCTGGGTGCTTCAGGACTCTCCAAAGAGGAAGGGGCAACGTGACTCTGCACACATGGAGATCACTCAAGAGGAGGCTGAAACGAGGGAGACACATGTATATCCATGCCTAATGTACTACACCCACATCTGCCGCTCTGGAGTCTGCAGGACAATGCTTGGGGGTGGACATGAAAAAGAAAGATCTGAAAAACTGGTAATCAGACCTTGAACCTTTCCTGCCAAGAGCACAGAACCTCTTTCTTTCTTTTAGAGACAGGCTAGGAAGGAGTAAAAAGTTCCATCCCAATGGTTTCAGCACCTGAAAACTCAAAATGTGGCCAAACAACTCTCCTCTTCTGACTTGCCCTGCATAGTCACTTAACAGAATAAGAGAAGCGCAATAATCTCTCCCATCATAGGGAGACCACAGCTACAACCCTGTTAGATCAAAAGAAGAGCCTAAAGCTGTCAGAAACCCACAAAAGAACCATTTGGTGGTAATCTCTGAAAGGAACATTCCCAGAATCGTGAAAATCCTTTTCCTCTCTTGGTGTCCTGTTAAACTATCACAGCAAATTCTATCCTGACTGCCCTGACTAAAATAGTACTATGCCCCGACCCATTTCCCTGGAAAATGGGGCACCCAGCCTACAGCTGAATTAATCAGCTGTATTCCATCGCTGCTGCGGTCAATCTTATGGTGACAGAAGCATCCATGAGCAGCATCATATAACAAAGTAACTAAGAACTCTGGCACTCTACTGTCCTGGTTTTCTTTTCATCTCTTCCAGCACACTTTTAGTGTATTTTCTGGTGGATTCTCCTCTACTGCCATCCCGCTTTCAGTTGGTGTACCTCAGGATAGTGTTCCTGCTAAGCTGCGCCATGTCCTCCCCATTGGCATTCGTGATGGTTTGGGGGGTGGGGAGGAGGTACAAAGTGATCACGAAAGTGAATGCGCTTAGGATCGCACAGCATTGGCAGGCCCTCGGGACTTGCTTATGCTACGGGATCCTAAGCATGATCAATTTGCCCATCCCCCCCACCGTCAAGAATGCCAGTGGAGGACTCTACGCAGCTTAGCGGGAACATTGCTTCAGGGCTCTGTCTTGGGACCTCTAAGTTTCTCACTGTATACTCAGTCCCTTGGTGCACTTATTTCCTCCCATGGTTTTCAGTACCATCTTTATGCTGACTCCTCTCAGGTCTACCTCTCTGCACCTGAAATCTCTCCAGGAATTCAGTTTCTGATCTCTGCCTACTTATTTGACATTGCTGCCTGGATGTCTCACTACCATCTGAAATTGAACATGGCCAAAACTGAACTCATCTTTCCCCCTAAACCCACCTACCCCCTTCCTCCCTTCTCTATTTCTGTGGATACTACATGTCTCCCCGTTTCCTGTTTGCAACCTTGGGGTCATCTTTGACTCTACTCTCTTTTTCTGGGCACATCCAACAGATGCCTAAATCCTGCCGCTTCTCTCTCTATATCAGCAGCAAGATTCATCCCTTCCTTTCTACACACACTAAGACCCTTATTCACTCATTAGTTACCTTCCGCCTTGACTATTGGTTATGTCTACATTTATTTTTACTTGATATACTGCAGCTTTGATACAGTAGGGCGGCAAACAATTCAAAAATGTTTACAAGGAGAAACAGAAAGCCACAGTAAAATAGGAAAGATATACACTCATACCAACAAAAGGATGAGGAGACAGGGAAGGAGTGTAGGCTAGGGATCAGGTTGAGGAAGCTTAAAAGCAGTGTAAAACAGGTGTCTTGAGCTGGGCCTTGAACAGTGGGTAGGAAGGTTCCAGGCGGAGATCACAGGGTAAGGAGATCCTGAAGGTGGGACCAAGAAAGTAGAAAGCTGAGGAGTGTGTGGATTCAAGCCAGGCATGAGAGGCAGAGGGCAGGTGGAAACGGTTGGCATGCAGTAACTGAGGGGAGAGGGGCGTGAAGGTGAAGGACACTGGAGAGATAAGTGGGGGTACCAGTATGAAGAGCCTTGTGAACAAGTGTCAGAAACTTATATCAGAGGCGGTATTTGAGGGGGGAGTCAATGGAGGTGAATCACGAGAGGGGCGACATGGTAGAAGCCAGTGGTTTGCAAGACAAGGCAGGTGGCAGAGTTTTGGGTGAACTGTAGGCAGTGGATAGAGTATTGCGGGAGACCGAGGTAGATAATATTGCAGTAGTTGAGTTTTGACAACAAAGTCAGAAGAAAGGTAGCGAGAAAAGAAGGGGACAAAAAAGGGCAAAGAGCATGGATACGGCAAAGAGAACAAAAAGCCTAACAGATAAGAGCAAGGGATGTGCTTGAAGGATAAGAGGAGTCAAGAACTACCCTAAGGTAGTGGAGGTCATCAACCACAGGGATGAGACCAGAAGGAGAACGCAGGAGCCAGTAGGGGGTGGGGGGAGCAGAGAAGGAAAACCAGATGGCGGCAATTTTAGAGGTATCAAGATGCAAGAAGTTGTCTGAAAACCAAGCAGCAATGTTTGAAAGGCAAGTGTTCAAAGGGAGCAGATCAGGGGCTGAAGGGTCTGTGTGATGGAGAAGGATATCATCGTCTGCGTAATAGTAAGCTGAAACACAGCGCTGTTGAATAAGCAGAGTGAGGGGTATTAAGAAAATATTAAACAAGAGAGGGACCAGAACCGAGCCCTGAGGGACACCACAAGTAAGTGAGAGAAAGAGGGAAGTATGCGAAGGGGGGGGGGGGGGGAGCCACCAAGAACAGAGAAAGATCAGTGACAAAGAAAGGAGTGAAACCAATGGTAGACAATGCCTCGGATTCCCAGATCGGGCTGACGAGCAAGAATGCTGTGGTCACCAAGGTCACAAGCAGACAAAAGATCCAGGGAAACAGACAGGTAAGGTCACTGTGGTCATGAGCCTGGTGAATCTCATTCTGGAAATAAAGAAGTATAGTCTCTGTGCTATGATCCATGCAAAAGCTAGACTGCTGGGGGTGCAGAACGTGAGTAGTGTCCACATGGAAAGAGAGTTGAGAAAAAAAATAGTTTCTCAAGCAGTTTTGACAGAAAGGGGAGGGTGGAGACAGGATGGTAGTGAGCAGGAGTAAAGGGTCAAGGGAAGAATTCTTCAGAGGTGATAGTCATGGTAGAGTGCCTTGAAGTGGTGAAGGGACTCAGAGGTAGGACACCATCACCACTAGTGCTCGGACCGGTAAAGATGCAACTGAAGAAGGCGAAGACGGGGGTGGTACCAAGGCTGGGTAGGCTTTGAGACCTTGCAACAAGGACGAAGAGGGGTGATCTAATCTAGGGCAGCTGTGAGTGTTGAATGTCAGATTTGCTTCAGTGTCCACAGGAAGGGTGGCAACATTGCTGGGGAAGATGAGGTCTGAAGGAGGAAAAGGTTTGTCAGAGGAAAGGGCACAAGACAGCAGGACAGAGGCTGTGAAGGAGGATGACAATGGTGGGTAGGGAGGGATTGGAAAGACAAACTGAGAAACTAAAGAAAATATAGTAATGGAGAACCAGGGACAGGAGAGAAAATGGTGCTATCAAGGTCCAAAGAGGAAAGGATAAGCTCGAGAGTGTGGCTAGTAGCATGTGTAGGAAAGGGAACATGTTGGGTATGAGATCCTGAAAAATAGTAAGCATAGCCTTATCTTGGGGTCTAGGGGAATCAAAGTGAATATTAAAGTCACCGAGTATAAGGAGACGAAGGCAGTGGAGAGAGACCTCAGATAAGGTCAGAAAGAGAATCCCATAGGTGGGGGCGGAGAGAGGGAGAAACGTAGATGAGGAGGAGATGGAGGGGAGGGTATCAAGGCATTGTGAGAGGGACTCAGGATAGTGAAGGAGGAAGAGACTTTAGAATAGATACTGGGAGACAGGCCCAAAGGAGAGCAGCCAAACCCTCCCCCCAGAGTCCACCCGAGGCGTGGAAAAAAACATGCACTCGGGAGGGAGGCAGCAGTTGAGGAGCAGCTCTTCACCCTCTGCCAGGTCTCAGTAAGAAAGAGCATCCAGGGAATGCTGTACGACAAGATCCTGCAGCAGGGTCATCTTTAAGTGTAGGGAATCGATAGTTCAAGGAGGCAAAGGACAGTGGAGATTGATAAGGGAGAGCAGAAGTGCGGCAATGGTAAGGCAGGGGAGTAGGATGGCAAGGCAGCTGCTCCTCGCTGGTCTCCCTCTAAATCATCTCTCTCCTCTTCATTCTATTCAAAACTCAGCTGCACTTCTTATCTTTTGCCAGTGTTGCTATGCTCATGTAACCCCCTCTTCTCAAGCCACTTCACTGCTCCCTATCAGTTTCTGCATCCAGTTCAAACTTCTCCTACTGACCTACAAGTGCATTCATTCTGCAGCTCCTCAATACCACCTTTCCTCTCTTATCTCACTCAACACCCCCTCCTTGGGAACTCGGTTCTCCAGGCAGATCCTTTTTATTTGTGCCCTTCTCTGCCACTGCCAACTCCGTTCATTCTATCTTGCTGCTCCATATGCCTCAGATAAACTACCTGAGTCTGTGCGTCAGGCCCCTTCTCTAGTCCTATTCAAATCCAGGCTAAAAACCCACCTCTCAAACCACTTTTGTATCCTGATGCTCTTCACTCTTGTCCATCACTTATGTGTATCTTACCATACTCTAATCCCCAGTTTCACTATCCACACGGTTACTGGACCTAATGCAAACGGGCTCGAGCCACGCAGCTACTCCACACCATTGTCTGGAGAGAGGATATGAAGGAATTGAAAACCTCATAAAGCAAAGATCTGGACCTATCATAGAGATCCCCGAGAGCTGTGCTTTCCAACAGCAGGGTTGTGGTTTTATATGAAACAGCTTAACCTCTTCTGTCTGGAGAAAGCAATATAGTTTATTTTCTGTCCTGGCCAACTTAAGACTGGAAAGCGTAGTTACTCACCTGTAACAGGTGTTCTCCAGGAGCAGCAGGAATCAGTCCTCACTTATGGGTGACGTCGGCGCCGACGGAGCCCTCGCGGAGCAATTTTCCCCAGCTTTCAAAGAAAGCCTTTGGGAATTGCAGCGCGCATGCGCGGTCGTCTTCCCGCCCGAGGGTGCCATCTTAGCCAGTCAGATGACATAGCTAAAAAAGACAGCATAAAAATTTGCAAAAAGAACATAAGCAGACGATTGCAACTCCAAGGGGAGGAGGGAGGGTAGTGAGGACTGATTCCTGCTGCTCCTGGAGAACACCTGTTTAAGGTGAGTAACTACGCTTTCTCCAGGACCAAGCAGGAAGTCAGTCCTCACTTATGGGACTCCCAAGCTCAAGGCTACCGGAGACCCTAAGCACAAAAATGAGCTCCCTCTAGCTCAGCAGCACAGAAGGAAAGAATCTTCGCTGAATTATCACCCACCGGTAGCCCACATCCGGGATGGAGGGTAGGAGTTGCTCAGACCTCAAAGAGATTACGGAGGACTGCCTGTCCGAAAGCACTGTCCCTACGGGACTCCCTCTCGAGACAGTAATGGACCGCAAAAGTCTGGCTCGAAGACCAAGTAGCGGCCCGGCAGATGTCTGCCAGCGGAACAGAGCGGAGGTAAGCCACTGACGTAGCCTTTGCCCGAACGCAATGAGCCGTGACTCGACTTTCTAAGGAGAGTCCGGCTGCCCCATAAGCCCAAGAGATACAGTCCGCAACCCAGATGGACAGAGTACGCTTGGAGACCGGGAGCCCCAATTTATTGGGGTCAAAAGACACAAAAAGCTGAGCAGCTCTACGGTGCTCCCGCGTACGGTCAAGGTAGAAGTTCAAAGCTCTTCTACAGTCCAGGGTATGGAGGACCGTTTCAGCTCGGCTGGAGTGTGGTCTGGGAAAGAAGGTTGGAAGCACCACCTCCTGATTGATGTGAAAAGGGGAGACCACTTTTGGAAGAAATTTTGGGTGAGTCCGTAGGACTACCCTATTTTTGTAGAACCGAGTGTAAGGGGGATCAGACACGAGGGCCTGCAATTCACTTACGCGTCTAGCGGAAGTGAGGGCTATCAAGAACAGCGTTTTCCAAGACAGAAAACGGAGAGAACAGGTAGCCATGGGTTCAAAAGGCGGACAGGTGATCCGCTGCAAAACCACATTCAGGTCCCAGTCAGGCGCAGAGGTGGTTTAAGTAGAAGGAGACCTCGGAGAAACCTCGCTACGAGAGGGTCGCTGGAGAGAGGTCTACCGTCCACCGGCACATGATGTGCCGAAAGAGCACTGAGGTGAACTTTGACGGAGTTGGACTTAAGTCCCAGATTAGAGAGGTGTAGCAGGTACTGCAAGATCACCGACACCGGGCAGGAGAAGGGATCCTGAGACTGTTGGGTACACCAGACGGCAAAGCGACGCCATTTAAGGGCGTAGCATTTGCGGGTAGAAGGGCGTCGCGAAGCCAAGACGACCTCCTCTACCTCTGCCGGCAGGAGAAGGGGAGCAAGGACTACCCTCTCAGCAGCCAGGCCATGAGGTTGAGAGACCTGAGGTTGGGGTGTAGTAGAGACCCTTGATCCTGAGTGAGGAGATCCGGTTGTACCCCCAGAGGGAATGGATCCTCCACCGCTAATTGCAGTAGGAGCGGAAACCACGGCTGCCTGGGCCAGCGAGGGGCCACCAGGATCATGAAGGCTTTGTCTCGTAGAACCTTGAAAAGAGTCCGAGAGACTAGCGGGATGGGAGGGAAAGCGTACAGAAGGCTCCCCGACCATGAGATCAGAAAAGCGTCCGCCGCAACCCGACGGGGGTGTGGCTGACGAGAGCAGAAGCGAGGAAGCTGCCGGTTGTGAGGACTGGCAAAGAGATCCACCGTGGGGAGGCCCCACTTGAGGAAGAGCTTCTGAACTACCAAGGGATCCAGACGCCACTCATGCGGTTGGAGGACCCTGCTGAGTTTGTCCGCAAGGCAATTTTCTTGGCCCGGGAGATAAACTGCCTTGAGGAGAATGCCGTGACTGACGGCCCAAGAGCAGAGCTTCTGTGCCTCCCGGCAGAGGAGGAAGGAGCCCGTGCCCCCCTGCTTGTTCACGTAGAACATGGCAACTTGATTGTCCGTCTGGACAAGGACGGACTGTTGGGAAGTCAGGTGGGAGAAGGCCTTGAGAGCTAGGCGGATCGCCCTGAGCTCCAGGAAGTTGATCTGCTGAGCAGACTCCCACGCGGTCCAGAGGCCCTGAGTATGTGCCTCTTGGCAATGTGCTCCCCAGCCCAGGAGGGATGCATCGGTGGTCAGCACCCGGGTCGGTTGAGGTGACTGGAAAGGCATTCCGAATATTAGGTTCGGCTGCCGGAGCCACCACCGGAGAGACGAGATCAGCGGCTCGGAGACGCGCACTAGGTCTGCTAGGCCGCCTGTGGCTTGTCGCCACTGCTGGCGGAGACACCATTGAGCAGACCGCATATTCAGGCGGGCATTGGGGGTCACATGGACGGTGGAAGCCATATGGCCGAGCAGTCTCAGGAAGCGCCTGGCGGAGACCAGGGGCTGGCTGCGAAAGCGGTCGGCTAGGTCCATGAGCCGTTGAGCCCTGTCGAGCGGTAGGTATGCTCGCGCCTGAGGAGTGTGCAGCCTTGCGCCGATGAACTCGAGATCCTGTGAGGGGAGCAAAGTGGACTTTGCGAAGTTTATAACAAAGCCCAAGTGCTGCAGAAGAGTCACCGTGCGGCACGTGGCGTTGGTGACCTCCCGAGCGGACGCTGCTCTGATGAGCCAGTCGTCGAGGTACGGAAAGACAGAGGCCGTGAAGCCGGAGATGGGCCGCCACGACCGCGAGACATTTTGTGAAGACTCGCGGTGCGGAGGACAGGCCAAAGGGCAGTACTCTGTACTGGTAATGATTTCCTGCCACCACAAACCTTAGGTATTAGCGGTGGCTTGGGTGGATGAGGATGTGCATGTAGGCATCCTTTAGATCCAAGGAGCATAGCCAATCTCCCTGCTGGAGGTAGGGCAGAAGGATTCCAAGGGTAAGCATTTTGAACTTCTCCCGCACAAGGAACTTGTTGAGGTTGCGCAAGTCCAGGATGGGTCTGAGGCCCCCTGTTCTCTTTGGTATCAGAAAATACCTGGAATAAAAACCTTGACCTCTCAGGTGGTGGGGCACCGGTTCCACCGCCTGTTCCTGCAGAAGACCTGCTAACTCCTGAAGGAGTAATTCCCTGTGCAGAGGGGGTCGCGGAGGTTCTCCCGGAAAATAGGAGGGAGGGACCTGGTGGAAGTGGAGAAGATAGCCTTCTCGCACGACTTGAAGCACCCAGGCATCTGTGGTGATGCTGGACCACCTGTGGGCGAAGTGAACCAGCCGGCCTCCGGTGCTGGGAGGAACCAGCGGGGGGGGGGAGAGGCTATGCTTTGTGAGTCAAAAACCCCCACCCTGCTGAGCAGGGGCTGGTGGTGCAGGCTTGGGGGCTTGCTGCCTACGGGACCCGTTACCCCGTCCCTTGGCCTGCTGGCCCTGTTGGGGAGCTGCAGGGGCCTGATAATGGGGGTATTGTTTGTAGGCAGCCGCCTTCCTCGGGTAAAAGGACTTTTTCCCCGAGCCCTTCTTTTTCTGGGAAGGGGCAGAGGTCTTCCTAGAAAGCCTGGTCCTGGTGAGAGTCTCAGTCTCAATTTGTGCAGCCTTTTCCGCCATGGGCTTGCCAAAGAGGTTTTCGCCTCGGCAGGGGACATCGACCAACTTGTCCTGCACCCAGGGCTCAAGGTCGGACGACTGAAGCCAAGCCTGTCGGCGGGCACCGATGCCGGCTGCGGCCACTCGAGCCGACGCTTCAAAGCCATCATAGGCTGCCCGGGACATGAACTTTGAGCATTCCCGAATGCCAGTGGACAAGGCCAGGAACCTCCGCAAGGGTTCCTCGGACAAACCAGCGGAGAATCCGGCTAGCTCTTTAGCCAGATCCCGGAGATACATGCCCATGTACAGCTGGTAAGTCTGGACACGACATGCGAGTATAGAGCCCTGGAAACACTTCTTACCAAGGCCATCCAGGTTACGGGCCTCCCTGCCAGGGGGCACCGAGGAGTGCATCTTCTGGCTCTTAAGACGATGCATGGCCGATTCCACTACCATGGAATGGTGTGGTAGCTGTGCCTTTTGGAAGCCAGGGCTCTTGCGGACCCGATAGATAGAATCGACCCGCTTGCTCAGGACCGGCGAGGAGGCCGGACTCTCCCACATGCGGAAGAGTAGTCGTTCCAGCATAGGAGGAACCGGTACAGTAAAGTGTTCCCTCGCGGGAGAGTCATACTGGAGGGCGTCGAGCTCTTCGGCTCGAGGCTCCTCCTCGGGATCCGCAGGGAAGGCCAAAGCCTTGGCCATATCCCTAACGAAGTCCGAGAACCGGGCATCCTCCGGGGGGGACTGCTTCCGAGGCTCGGACTCCGGTGAGTCCGAGGGGACACACCGAGTCCGGAAAGAATCAGGCGACTCTTCCTCTTCAGACTCCCAGACCGACTCCGACGAGGACTCGGTGGGGTCGGCCCGGGCAGGGCGCGGCGCCTGCTGCCCCGACGCCGAGGGAGTCGGCGTCGGCGACCTCGGTCCCGAACGGGAGGCCGAGGGTGACCTCGACCGAGGATCGACTCGAGTTCTCATCGACTCGAGGATCGGCTCGGTCTCCGGGGTCGACTTGGACGTCGACGTCCCGGCGGTCGGGGCAGCGGCGCCAGCGAGGCCAGCGAGCAGTGCCCGCTGCTGGTCCATGAAGGCAGACAGTCTGCTCTCCAAGGCCGTCAACCTGAGTCCGAGCTCAGGTGACCCAGCAGCCCCCGACTCGGGCCCCGACGGCGTCGGGCCCGACGTCGGCTGTCGCAGAGGCGAGTCCAGAAGGACCACAGGACTTACCCGAGCAGGCATCTCCGACTCCAGGCGAGGTCGCTTCGGGAGGTGTTCCTTCTCCAAGGACCCGGGGCGGCTATCGGGGCTATGCGACCTGGCCCTCGCGGAACCAGGAGCGTCCACCGACGCCGCCCTCGCGGGTTTCACCGTCCGACGATGGTCCCCGGAGGGAGAACCCCGGTCGGAGGAACTCCGGCGACGGTCCGAGCTGGAGCCTTTTGACGCGGAGGCCTCCGACGAGGTCCGGGTACGGCTGGGGTCAGCGAAGATTCGATCACGCTGATGCCGCTGACTTCTCAACGCTTTTGAGGACATTTTGCCGCAGGGCCCACAGATCAGTTCCTCATGATCCGGGCCCAGGCAGCGGAGGCAAAAGTCGTGTGTGTCAGTTAGTGACATATTTCGGTCACACTGACCACACCGCTTAAAGCCACTGGCAGCCATCGGGGGAAAAAGGGCCCCTGCGAGGTCAAAGGACCGGTCTGCCAGGGAAAAATCGAAAACGAAAGCTGACAAAGTCAGAAAAACCGAAAAAAAGTAAGAGGACTCGTGACCGGCGTCGCGAGTCCGGGCGGGAAAAAGATCGGCGTCGAACCGAAGGAAAAAGAATAAAATAATGAAGAAAATCGACTTTTTCGCGGGGACAAGACGGGGACGTCTGTAGGGCTCCGCGGAAAAAAGAAGACTGGCTAAGATGGCACCCTCGGGCGGGAAGACGACCGCGCATGCGCGCTGCAATTCCCAAAGGCTTTCTTTGAAAGCTGGGGAAAATTGCTCCGCGAGGGCTCCGTCGGCGCCGACGTCACCCATAAGTGAGGACTGACTTCCTGCTTGGTCCTGGAGAAACTAACATTTCCTATTCCTAGGAGAACATCTCAAAAAAACCTGAAGCAGCAGGAAGCAAAGACACCAGCTAGCTAACAAGAGTTCATTTCTGTAGAGTATAAACAGAAAAGATAGTCCCTTCAGAGAAGGCAGCTCTCCTCCACCCAAACTCACTAGGGGGCTAACAGCCTATGCCTCCTCATCCTCCTTTTCTCCCAAGGCTCTCTTGGAGAACTTGCCAAGGGAGATCTTCCAAGCAATCTTGCCCTGGCCCTCTAGGTTGCTTGGGGAGATCTGTCCAAGGAATAACAGCTTCCCCTCCCACATCAGGAATCTATAACTCAGAGAAGGCCTGGTGCCGTCAACTCCACTAGATTTCTTTAATTTCTTTTCATACACAACTTCAACAAGAATGGCTTCCCAATTAAGGGTTGCCTTTCAGGTAAGTAAAGATGACATGGACAAAGGAGGGGGGGAAGGGAGGGGGGTCGCAAATGAAGGATCTAACCTTCCTGATCCAATCTTGCTCTCTGCTTGTGCTCAACCAGAAAGCAGCTATAGGAAGAAATCCTGTGGAACGCTTATCGGTCCATGCTCTACCAAAGCCAAAGTCAAACCCTGGAAGCCTGCTCAACCAGAGATCAGAGTCCTAGGAACAAACTTACAAATACCTATTCTACCAGAGGTAGCCAAAGCCAAAGTCAAAGCCAAAGCCAAAGCCAAAACCAGGAAGCTTGCCTGAAGAGCTAAAGCCCTGAAAACATGCTTTCTAGAAGCTGTTCTACCACAGGTAGTCGAAGTTGAACCTTAGGAATCTGCTAAACTGGAGGGCAGGGGCCCAGGAGCACACTTACCAGTACTTACTTATCAGGTGAGGTAATAGGGGCAGCCAAAGGTCAAATCCTGGGAGTTTGTTCAGAGAATGAAGTCCTGAGAGCAAAATTCCTCGTACCTACTCGGAAGAAGAATGAGCCCGAGAATAGTTACTCTAAGAGCTGGAGATCCTGCTCTTCCAGGGGAATCACCCTAAAACTGTTGCCCTGGGACTTTGATTGGAATCCTGCTATTCCAGGCAAGGAGGGCCCAGATTACATTCCTCTGGGTGCCTAGCATTCCTGCAGCATCAGTTCACATATCTGAAGGAGACAGAAAAATATTGAAGAGTTGAAGACAGCACCGGTCACCTTTTATCAGGAGAGTGACGTCAGCTCTGAACTTTATTTCTGCTGTCTCCATCTGCTGGCAGGGAAACACATCTCACTTCTCTAGACTGGTCTGGCATGGATGAAAAGAAAAAGAGCATCCCCGTATCTTATACCCCTGGCTCCATTACACAAGTAGGCTTCTGTATCAGGTGGTGTTTCGGGGGTAATTTCACAAAGGGTGAGAGGCAATTTCTATTTTACTTGAGGGGAAAATGAGGGATGGGATGAGCACAGATCAGGTCTTATTTAAAGATCTAGGGGATAATGCAGATGTGCTACCACATGTGATTGTACATGTTACTGCTGGCAATAATGTCCCAGCTTTGTCTCCTACATCAAGTTTAATGCTGTTAGCTCATGCCTTTCCAGAAGTAGCTCAAGACAAGTTACAATCAGCTATTGTAGGTATTTCCCAGTCCACAGAGAGCTTATAATCTAAGTTTACAATGTGATACAGCTCACGGTGTGTGCGCGCGCATATACGGATATTCAGCTAGAAATAACTAGAAAGGGTTGCATATTATTCCATTTTAGTGTAAGATGATACTATGAACAACAACTGGCTATATTGCAGAGTGAAAAAAATTAAAACTTAATTTGGTGTTTAAAGATACAGTAGTTATATATTTCTCAAAAGAGTAATTAATCTATAAATGAGCAAATGAGCCATAACATTTACCTGGAATAGGTGTTGCCTCCTGCTTGAATTAGCGTTGGCATTACAGCTATAAATAAGCTGAGTTGGACATCCTGCATTACCAGCATGCCAAGCAGTACACTGCTGTAATCAATGTCACCTGTTTAAAGAGAATAGCAGTACAAATTTAGCTTGGGCAACCGCCAACCAATTTTTTTTTAATAGCAGAACACCTGAAACAATCCTTTCCATCCTCTTGCATACTACCATTATACACTAATAATGGGCCTGTTTACTAAACATTAGCGCAGTTAATGCCTGCACTAGGCCCATAGGATTAACACAGTGCTAATGTTTAGTACACAGGCTCCTAATTCTTGATCAAGAAAAGGAATAATGAGAAACTTTGGCCAAAGTTGCAACCCCTATACTAATTCTTCTAATTCTAAGGCTGCAGAAATTAAGCTTCCCTCCCTAGTCACTAATAGCAGGGATGTGCATTGGAAAAATCTTTTAGTTTATTTTCAGATTTTTGACCTCTTTCCAATTTTGTTTTGATCTGTTTTATATACAGTGCCTTGTGAAAAGTATTCAACCCCTCGGTGTTTGTCCTGTTTTGTCACCTTACAACATAGAATTAAAATGGAGTTTTGGGGGTTAGTACCATGTGATTTACACAACATGCCTACCACTTTAAAGGTACAAAATATCCTTTATTGTGACACAAAAATAATTAAGACCCCCCCCCACACACAGAAATCAGGAGTGTGCACAGGTATTCCCCCATCCAGAGTCAATACTTTGTACTGCCACCTTTTGCTGCAATTACAGTTGCAAGTCTCTTGGGGTATGTCTCTATTAGCTTAGCACATCTAGCCACCAGGATTTTCACCCATTCCTCAAGGCAAAACTGCTCTAACTCCTTCAAGTTAGATGGGTTGCATTGGTGTACAGCAATCTTCAAGTCATGCCACAGATTCTCAATTGGATTGAGGTCTGGGCTTTGACTAGGCTATTCCAAGACATTTAAATGCTTCCCTTTAAACCACTCCAGTGTAGCTTTAGCAGTATGTTTAGTCATTGTCCTGCTGGAAGGTGAACCTTCGTCCCAGTTTCAAATCTCTGGCAGACTGAAAAACGTTTTCCTCAAATATTACCCTGTATTTAGCGCCATCCATTGTTCCCTCAATCCTGACAAGTTTTCCTGTCCCTGCTAATGAATAACATCCCCACAGCATGATGCTGCCACCACCATGTATCACTGTGGGAATGGTGTTCTTGGGGTGATGGGAAGTGTTGGATTTATGCCACACATGGCGTTTCCCATGATGGCCAAAAAGTTCAATTTTTGTCAACCTTCTTCCATGTGTTTGGGGGGTCCGCCACATGCTGTTGTGCAAAATCCAAATATGTTTTCTTATTTCTTTCTTTAAGCAATGGCTTTTTTGTGACCACTCTTCCATAAAGCCCTGAACTGTGGAGTGTACAGCTTAAAGTGGTCCTAAGGACAGATACTTACATCTCCGCTGTGGATCTTTGCAGCTCCTTCAGTGTTATCCTTGGTGTCTGTGACATCTGATTTATGCCCTCCTTGCCCGGTCTGTGAGTTTCGGTGGGCGGCCTTGTCTTGTCAGATTTGTAGTGATGCTATATTCTTTTCATTTTGTTATAACAGATTTAATGGTGCTCTGTTGAATATTCAGAATTTGGGGTGGTTGTTTTTTTAAACACCCAACCCTGATCTATACTTTTCCTCAACTTTGTCTCTGACCTGTATGGCGCACTCCTTGGTCTTCATGCTGCTTGCTTAGTGGTGCTGCAGGGACAGGGGCCTTTCAGAACAGGTATATTTATACAGGCATCATGCGACAGATCATGCGACACTACTGTAACTGCACACAGGTGGACCCTAATCAATTATATGACTTCTGAGGTTAATTGGTTGGACCAGATCTTATTTAGGGTTTTCATAGCAAAAGGGATGAATACATATACACTCAACCTTTCAGTTTTTGCTTTTTTATTTATTTTTTTTTTAACTTATATACAAGGTATTTTATTGTCATTCCACTTCACCAATTTGGACTATATTATTAGGTCCATTACCTAACATCCCAATGATCCTCCATTTTCACTCCAGGTTGTAATGCAACAAAATAGGACAAAAACAGAGGAGATGAATACTTTCACAATGTACTGTATCTATGCTGAATGCATGTTAAATCAATTGTGCATGCACCAAATTGTTTTTAATGTGCGCTAATGAATGTGCATGGATAATTGCCACCCTTTGAGGTCCATAAAGGTGAAAATGTGAACATTAATGTACAAAACTGAATGAGCTGCCATGGAGAACAAGACTGAAAATCGAAAAACCTTATTAAGGTGAAAAACTTGAAATCAGAGCAAAACTAAAATTAATATTCCTAGAGGTGTCTTTGCTCTTGTGGAGAGAAGTGCCATGTGATAGATGTTATTTGCTTTGCTCATCTGAATTCAAGCAAGCATAGGACAAGAACAGGATTTTTAAAAGAGAGACTTATGTTTTATATGGCACTTAATCCAATGAGTACTTACAAACTCCTTGGGATACGGATATAGTCTGAAATCTAAAGAAGATAACAACCCAGAGATAACATCCCATTTACTATTTGCAGACTACCTGAAGCTCTACAGTTCCAGTGACCAACAATTAGCAGAGCAGCTCCATGTAGTGAATAGCTTTTCTGAAGATCAGGATGACTTTTAGCCTTGACAAATGTGCCAAGACCTATTTTTGGAGGAAAATTGAGCAAAATGGAAAACATTTCTCTAGTTGAGGGCTGTGACATCAAGGATCTTGAATAGTAAGGTGTATGTAAGCATCTCTAAGTAGAGAAAGTAACGACACTCAAGAAGAAATTACTGAGAGAAAAGATCAGTAAAGAATATTATAGGAGACAAAGATCTTGAAAAACTGGATAGTTGAACAAGAAAACTCCTCCATGCCCATGAGGTATTTACAAGAACCAGGGTATGCCAAGATGTACATTCCTAGAGCTGAAGGAGGGGTAGACCTCACAAAGACTGATTACACATACAGAGCCACTATCACAGACCTCCAAGGCCTATCTAACAGCATCAACAGATCCAAATATGCAAAAAGTGCTGAAATATGAAAGTTAACATCTAGAACCTACAGTGGTGTGCAAGAGTCTGAAATCACTTGTGAGTTTTGCGTTTTTTGTACTTTAACAGGTTTTTTTTAAATTTTGAGTTGCCCAGCATATTCATCTTTCTACCACGTTAAAAGGGATACATTTGGCTATTAGAGTTGACTTTTTTGCATTCCTTGCTTCCAATTTAAATACTTTACAGACACTGGGAGATAGCTACTGCGATTTTTGTGGATCCTGTGTCAAAACTGGATCGAGATTATCCAATATGCACACATTATTTCTGACCAATCAGGAGGCTGGTTTCACTAACCAATCACAATGCAGATATCTAGCCAACAGTGCAGCTATAAAAACGCGCGGAATTTTTGAATTTCATACGCTTTTTGGATCAACCATGAAGATGACTCGGACCCTGATGTTGGAGGAGCGTGTTCATGTGTCCTTTATGAGCGAGGATGGATTTTCAAGCCATCAGCCAAGAAAATTGGCTGCAGTCAGAGCGCTGTTAAGATTGTACACAAAAAGAAATGGGTTCAGTGGGGAACAAGCCTCATTCAGGTCGTCCATGTGCATCATCATCACGCCTGGACCACACACTGCGATGCATTTCACTGACTAATCGCAAGTTGACCTCTCCCCAGCTACTTCGAGAGTGGACAGACAAGAGTGAGGTCAGTGCCAGCTCATCAACAGTTCGTCGCCGGTGCCTGCAGTTTGGTCTCCGGGCTGCAAAGCATGGAATAAGCCACTGATGACCGACATACAAAGGCACAACCGGATCGTGTGGGCGAGAAAGCACTCAACCTGGTCGACTGAAATGTGGGAAAAGGTGCTATCAGAAATGACAGCACCTTCTGCCTGTTTGGTAACCAGGCTCACACCTATGTGAGGAGATTTCCTGGAGAGGAATTCAAGCCTGAGTGTCTCAACCTCACTGTGAAACATCCTTTGAAGGTCATGGTCTGGGGCTGCATGGCTGCCAGTGGCGTTGGATGTCTTCACATCGATGGAATGGTCAATGGAGGCAAGTAAAAGTGCATGGTACCATCAGCACACCAGCTGTTTCCTGGCCAGTTCCTGTTCCAAGATTACAATGCAACCTGCCATCACTCCAGACAGGTGATCAGCTGGAAGCAGCAGAACATTCAGTCAACGGACTGGCCTGCCCAGTCTCCACATCTGAATCCAATCGAGAACCTGTGACACAAGGTGGCCTTGGAAATATCAAAGTGTGAACTGATTGAGTTACTCACTGCAGCTTGGAACCGCTTTTTCACCAATGATCACCTTGTCAGACTGGTTCATTCAATGCCAACAAGGTGCAGTCAGGTGATCAAGAACAAAGGGTGGCCCATCATATACTGAGCCATCACTGACACATAAAACGGCCTTTTTCAAGGCCACATACATTAATCTGAAGGAAATCTGGCGTGCGTCCATAATATTTTAAAGCATACTTACAATAATATATCGTTGGCCAATGATGTACATTATGCGATTTTCACAGAAAATCTATCAACAGGACAACTATGGGGAACAAACTCAGAAAATAAGGGCCAAACCAATACTAAAAGTTGGCCCTAATAGCCAAATCTATCACTTATCATGAGATACACAGAAAAAGCCACTGGGAGGAAATAGAAATTAAGATATAAGGTCACGAAGTTGAAAAAACGTCAAATTTACAAGTGATTCCAGACTTTTGCACACCACTGTATCTCCATCATCAAACCTGGACAAGCGTTCCGACAACTAGAAGAGTGAGAATCCACAAGCATACACAGGGAAGGAAGTAAATTTGCAAAACAAGAGAAAAAACACTCTTAAAAAGCATTAGATCAGCAAACGAGGAAAAACAAGCGGCAAATGCACAAATACAGTGGGAAATGTAGAGCGTTACTCAAGGAACCCTTTTGTCAATCAAGAATGGACACATGAATGGTTAAGGAGGGGTGAACTGAAACTAAAGGATGAGAGACTGATAGCTGCAGCACAGGACAGCAGATTACGGATGAGATGATTTACAGCGAGCATAAAAAAAAAAAAACACCTAGCAAAACTGACATATGTCTATTCTGTAAGAAAGAACTAAAAACAATGAGTAATCTCATAGCTAGCTGTGAAGTTCTGATGGCAGAAATTTTTTATACAGAAAGGCACAATAATGTAGCATGCCTCATCCATTGGAAAAACTTTATAAACACTACATCATCACTATGCCTGAAAAAGACTGGGGATCATGACCCTAAACAAGTTACAGAGAAAGAAGTTATGATCACTTGGGATACTCCCATTCTGATTGATAAAAAGCTGGATATGAGGAAGCTGGATATAGTGGTAAAGGAGAACACCACCAAAATGGCATTGATTATAGAAGTGTGAGTTCCAAGCGAATTGTGCTGAAAGGGAGAAAATCTTCAAGTACCAAGAAATACAGTCAGAGAGCAAGAAAATGTGACAGAAAGATACCGAGCTATTTCCCATTGTGTTGGTGCCACAGACTTAAGAAGAATTTACAAGCACACCTTGATAAGTTACCCATACAAGTAATATCTTATGAACTCCAGAGGGAGGCTCTCTTTGGCATGATGCAATTACTACACCAAGCGCTAGTGGTAAAGAGACCAAGATCACAAGCCACATACCCTGGGGCTTAGAAGTGAGGCTCATGACTGTTGTGGTGTGTGTAAAACTAACCCATTTGGAGAAAGTGCTCTGAGAGAAAGCGTAGTTACTCGCCTGTAACAGGTGATCTCCGGTAACAGCAGGAATTTAGTCTTCACATATAGGGTATTGTCAGTACCAACGGAGCCTGCACGGGAACGCTCCCCCAGCATCCAATAGGAAAGCTTTTGGGAGCATCCCACAGCGCCTGCGTTCTGCCGTCCCGCCTTTCCAACTGTCCCTCTCCAGTTGAGTTTATAGCCGAGATCAAAGAGAGAGAGAGAGAGAGATACAACTCCTAGGGGAGGTGGGCAGGTTGTGAAGACTAAATTCCTGCTGTTCCCGGAGATCACCTGTTACAGGTGAGTAAATACGCTATCTCCAGGAACAAGCAGGAATGTAGTCTTCACATATGGGGACTCCCTAGCTGCAGATGCCAGGGAGATGTCCCCAGGAAGTTGCTAGCCCTTGTGAAAGGGCTATGCTTCCCCCCATGGATCTCTGGCATCCTACCAGGGATGGTGGGTAGGAGTTGACCAAGTCTGAAAAAGGTGTTGAAGAACAGCCTGACCAAACAAGGCATCCCGGCGGGAGTCCTTGTCTAAGCAGTAGTGGGCCATGAAGGTATGTACCGAAGCCCAAGTAGCTGCTCGACAGATGTCGTCAATAGACACAGAGTGAAGATGAGCCATTGAGGCTGCCGTGGCTCTCACAATGTGAGCTGTGACATGGCCTTCAAGAGGAAGGTTCTTACTCTCATAGGCAAAGGATATGCATTCCAGTTAGAGTTCTTTTGGACACTGGAAGTCCCAAATGACTAGGATCAAAAGCAACGAAGAGTTGAGAAGATTTTCGATGTTGCTGTGTCTTCTGCAAGTAAAAGGCTGAAGCTCTTTTACAGTCCAAAGTATGAAGGTTCCTTTCTGCACTGGAGGCATGAGGCCTCGGAAAGAATACAGGAAGGTAAACCGCTTGGTTTAAATGGAAAGGCAAAACCACCTTTGGCATACCTTATCATGGTGGAACCTTGTGTAAGAAGGATCAGCCACTAATGCTTGCAATTCACTGATGCGACGTGCTGATGTGATTGCAATGAGGAAGATGACTTTCCAGGAAAGGAATTTCAGAGGTGTAGTGGCTAATGGTTCAAAGGGCAGTTTCATGAGCTGCCCGAGCACCAGATTCAAGTCCCATGCCACTGGTGGTGGCTTAATGGGAGGCTTTGTTAAAAGAAGACCTCTCATAAATCTCGCTATGAGAGGAAATAGGTTGTCCACTTAGAGGCTTGTAAGAAGCTGCAATAGCACTAAGATGGACTCTTACTGAATTTGTCTTAAGACCCGCATTTGACAAATGAAGGAGATACTCCAGTATCGATTCTAGAGGTATCGCAAGAGGGTTAAGACCCTTCTGCGAGCACCATATGGTAAACCTTTTCCACTTAAAGGCATATGAGCGTCTTGTGGAGGATTTCCTAGAAGCATAATGGATATCCTTTACCTGTTGAGAAAGGTTGAGATCCTGAAGCTTTAGGCCTTCAGCAACCAGGCCCTGAGATGCAGAGACTGGGGATTGGGATGCCACTGCACCCCATTCTCTTGGGAGAGAATATCTGGAGCAGATCCCAACTCCAGAGGTGGAGCTTGAGAGAGATGTAGAAGCAGAGGGTAATACCTTTGCCGTGGCCAACGTGGAGCTATGAGAATCATATGACCTCTGTTTCTCTGAAGCTTGAATAGTGTTTTGGGGATGAGGGGAATGGGTGGGAAGGCATATAGGAAGTCCTGAGTCCAATGAAGGAGGAAGGCGTCCCTTGCCTGACAATGTCGAGCCAGGATTCTGGAATAGAACCGGGGAAGTTTGGCATTCAGCGGACTTGCAAAGAGGTCTATGTCCGGGGTTCCCCAAATCTGAAATATTTGGGCAAGCTGGTCTGCATGGAGACACCGTTTTTGTGGTAGCAGAACTCGACTGAGTTTGTCTGCCCAAGAGTTTTGAATGCCTGGAAGATACAGCGTAAGGAGATGAATCTGATGCTCTCTGGCGAGGGCCCATAGTCACACAGCTTCGCTGTAAAGCGATAGAGCCTGTTCCGCCCTGCTTGTTCACATAGAACATGGCTACCCGATTGTCCGTTTGAACTAGGACTGTTTTGTATCTGAGCTGGGCATGAAATACTCGAAGAGCAAGGAAGATTGCTCTGCGTTCCAGGAGGTTGATGCGAAGACAGGTCTCCTGTGGAGTCCAGGTACCCTGGGTAGAGAGATCGTGCAGGTGGGCTCCCCATCCCACCTGAGATGCATCTGTTAGGGTGGCTTGGAATAGGGGTTGCTGGAAAGGAGACCCCATGAGAAGATTTTTGAGCGATTGCCACCATTGGAGGGACGAAATAAGACGGTCTGAGTTTGTTATTTTGTCCGACAGGCAACCTGAGGTCTATGTCCACTGAGTGGATAAAGTCCACTGGGCTGCTCGCATGTGGAGGCAAGCATAAGGAACCACATGCACGGTGGATGCCATGTGGTCCAGCAGTTGTAGCATTTCTCGAGCAGTGAGATAAGGTTTGAGCACTGCTTGGGAAGCTAGCTGTATTATGCGAAAACAGCGGGGCTGCGGAAGGAAAGTCCTTGTCTGTCTGGTATCCAGATAAGCTCCTATGAACTCTAGGGATTGAGTGGGAGCAAGATTGGATTTTGGGAGGTTTATGACTAGTCCCAAATACTGAAGGATTTGCATTTGTGCGAAACAAAGCAGAGCTGGCTTCTGGCACTGTAGGGGCTCAAATGAGCCAGTCTAAGTAGGGGAAGACGAATATTCCCAGAGTGCGGAGAAATGCAGCTACCACAGCCATGCATTTTGTGAATACTTTGGTGCAGAAGCCAGGCCAAAGGGAAGAACCCTGTACTGGAAGTGCTTTCCTTGAAACAAGAATTGGAGGAATCTTCTGTGATTTGGATGGATGAGAACATGAGTATACGCATCCTTGAGATCTAGAGAACAAAGCCAATCCTGACTTTGAAGGTATGGCAGCAGAGTTCCTAGAGAGACCATTTTGAACTTCTCTCGAACAGATATTTGTTCAATTCTTTGAGGTCTAAAATGGGCCTGTATCCTCCTGTTTACTTTGGAATAAGAAAATAGGGGGAGTAGAACCCTGTACCCTGTTGCGGAATGGGTACTTCCTCTATTGCTCCTTGATCAAGGAGTGCTGTGACTTCTTGACCTAAGATTGTTGAGAGAGGTCTGAGAATTGAACTGCCTTACCATTGTAGGAGGGGACATGCTGTGAAAATGAAGCTTGTACCCCTCTCGTACAATGGACAGAGTCCAATTTTCTGCTGTTATTTCGTACCATCTGTGGGCAAAATGACAACCTGCCCGGGATGTCCAAGGGTTCTGGACCTTTCAGGGGCAGGAAGGCGAAGTTCTCTAGAGAGGGTTCAAAGCCCCTGAGGCGGCTGAGCCTGCTGAGCAGGCTGAGGTTTTACTGCTTTTGGCTTCTTTCGTTGTCTAGGTTGTTGCTATTGTCCCTTTTGGGCAGTCTGACCTGGACGGTGTCCCTGTTGGGTATAGGAAGGATAAAACTTTTTTCTTATTGAAAAATGTTTTTTTTAGAGGATCTTTTCCTTGCAGGATCGGCTGTAGATTTGGACAATCTATTCAAAATGATATTGTCTGCATTTCTCTCATTAGCCTTCTCCTGCCAATTCTTGCCAAAGAGATTTTCTCCTGTGCAAGGAATGTTTCCTAATTTATCTTCTACCCAAATTTCCAAGTCGGATGCCTGAAGCCAGGCAATCCGACGTGCACCAATGGCAATAGCAGAGGTTCTGCTTATGCATTCAAAACAGTCAAAGGCTGCACGATTTACAAACTTGGAAACATCCTGGGCATGTTTGAAAAGAGTAAGACAGTCCTTTTTTTTGTCATCAAGAAGAAGGGGGCTCAAGCTCCAAGTCTCCTGTGACCTCTTTAAAGGAACATTCCCATATACAAGATATAGGAACTGATCCTAGCTGAGAGCATGGAAGCTTGAAAGCATTGACGCCCAAAAGTATTGAGAGTCCGGCATTCACGACCTGGAGGATTGGATGCATGTCTCTTTGCACTTTTCATCCTACGCATGGCTGATTCCACTACCATTGAATGGTGTGGTAAGTGAGTTTTTTGAAAGCCAGGACAAGGTGGAACTCGATACATAGTATCAAGTCTCCGAGAATGAGGAGATGTGGTTAGAGGCGTTTCCCATATTCTTAGCATAAGATCATGTAAGATCTCATGAATAGGCAGAGTAGCTGCCTCTTTGGGAGCCTTAGGGTATTGGAGAATCTCCAACTCCTTTGCCCTAGGCTCTTTTTCAGGAGCTACTGTGATGGAAAGGCCTCTGGCCACATCACGGATAAAATCCTGAAAGGACATATCCTCTGGCGGAGACATTCTGCGCTGAGGAGAAGAGGGATCCTCTGGGAGAAGTACTCTTGTATCGGCAGAGTCTTCGGAGTCGTCAGACTCAGAGGATTCAAAATACCTCTGATCCCGGTGATCGTGCAGCGCACAGTACCGGTATCAATCGAAGTCGGTATCGGGTTGCTCCGGTACCGATCTGTCGATGCCAGAGACAGACGCATGACTCGGTATGGGTGGCATACCCATCGACGTCGATGGTGTCAGTACCAGTATCGGTTGAGGTGTCTGAAACGGTTTCAACGGTACCGAAGCTGTGAAAAGAGCCGCTAGGCTGTGTTCAATAGCAAGAAATCTCTGGTCTATTGACGCTGCCGATGCTTGGGTGTCGGTACCAGTAGAAGCGGTCTGAACCCCAGAGCATGGCGCCAGTAGTTCTGCTGAGGTTGAGGCCTCGATAACATCCTGGAGCCCCGGTTGATGCTTTGGAAGCCGAAGCCTCTCGCCGGGGCAGTTTTGCCGGTGAAAATTCCTCAAGGGCAACGCCAGTGGCATCTCGATACTTAGAAGGAGATCTACCCTTTGAAGACTGGCTAGATTTATGATTAGTTACCTGAGATCCATGGGAGGAAGATGAGGTCCTGGAAGACGTCGATGCAACAGACACCGCGTCTGAGGGAAAAAGGGTGCTAAGCTTTTCAGCTCGATTCTGCCGACCCCTTTTTGACATCATTCCAGAGGAGAGGCACTCCGAAGTAGAGTGGTCAGGACCTAAACATTTGAGACACCTATCATGGGTGTCGGTGACGGAGATGGTACCGCCACACTTAGAACATTTTTTAAAACCAGATGTTGGTTTTTCCATTTTTAAGGAAAAATTGGGCCTAGTGCCGAAAATGGCACCTAGCACCAAGGAAAAAAGTTTCTGAAATAAAATAGCTGAGAAGCTATAGTTTGTTTTGTTTTTTTAAGAAGGAAGAATGAACCGACGGTACCGGTATAGCGTCGAGGGAAGGCAGACACGACCACAAAAAACAAAGATTAAAGAAGAACTTTTTGACAGGGTATGGGACCTGTCGGCTCCGCGGAAAACAAAGAACTGGAGAGGGACAGTTGGAAAGGCAGGAAGGCAGCATGCAGGCACTGTGGGATGCTCCCAAAAGTTTTCCTATTGGACGCTGGGGAGTGTTCCCGTGCAGACTCCATCGGTACCGATGATACCCTATATGTGAAGACTACATTCCTGCTTGTTTCCTGGAGATAAGGGACTATAGAGCTTAATAGTTGGCAATGATATGCAGAATGGATAAAGCACAGTTACTTACCTGTAACAGGTGATCTCTGGGAACAGCAGGAATAAGTCTTCACATATGGATATGTCGGTACCAACGGAGCCTGCGCGGGAATGCTCCCCAGCGTCCAGGAAGAAAGCCTTTGGGAGCATCCCACACGCATGTGCACTGCCTTCCCGCCTATTCACTTCCCTCTTATCAGTTGGGTTTGTAGCTGGGACCGAAGGAGGGAAGTAGACAAATTAGAAAGAGAGAGAGAGAACAACTCCTAGGGGAGGTGGGTGGGTTGTGAAGACTTATTCCTGCTGTTCCCAGAGATCACCTGTTACAGGTAAGTAACTGTGCTATCTCCAGGAACAAGCAGGAATGAGTCTTCACATATGGGGACTCCCAAGCTAGAGATGCCTGGAGGAGGTCCCAGCATGTTGCAAATCTAATGGATGGGCCATGCTACTTCTCAGAACCTCAGGCATCCAAGGGATGGAGGGTAGGAGTTGAATTAAAAGAAAGAAAAAGGGGGTGCTGTGGAACAGCTTGACTAAACAAGGTATCCAGAGGGGAGTCCTTGTGTAGACCATAATTGTTAATAAGTGAAAAATGAGTCCCAATTTTCTAACGTGGATCTTACTCAGAAGTATTGCGAAGTATTTGTTGAGGCTAATATGGGTCTGTTGTTAAGAGCCATTACAGTATCCTCAAAGAAATTTCCTTACTGTGAAGTACAGGAAAATAAATTGTGCAATACAGGTAGAGATAAGAAGCCTTAATGGCTAAAACCAATCCCAGGAGAAAAAACTGGGGGAGTTTAAATAAGGTTGGACTTTGGAGGAAAAGCTAAAGCTTCTGTAAAGTCCAAAGTTTAAAAGTCTTTTTCCTTGGAGCAGAATAAGCCCTAGGAAAGAAAAGAGAGAAATCTGACCGATTTGGATGAAAAGGTAGAGATACCTTTTGCAGAAAAAAGGATTATTTATTTATTTAAGATTTCTTTTATACCGTGCTATTGATATCAGTGCGGTTTACATTAAACATAACATATACATTGCAGGCTGATTGCAATGTATTTACATTAAACAGGGATTGTAACTAGGATAATTAGGGTAAAAACATCAAAAGTTATTACACTGTCAAGTATCTACAATTATTTACATGGTGAATGTATTTCATATCAGGTCTACACCGAAAAGTATTTTGTGAAAAGGTGGTACTTTAGGGCTTTCCTGAATTGGGTTAGGTTTGTGGTAGATCTCAATTCTGGGGGGAGTTCATTCCAGGCTCTGGGGGCATAGATGCTGAAGGCTCTGTTGATAGTTGCCCTTGTGTATCTCGTTATTTCTTTCGGGACTGTCAGAGTATTTACTGCAGCGGATCTTCTGCTTCTATTGGGGGTTAAGGTGTGTATCAGTTCAGTGATGGCTGTGGAGGTCGGATTGTTCAGGGCTTTGAAGGTCATAATTATGATCTTATAATGAGTTCTGGCTTGAATTGGTAGCCAGTGAAGTCTTTTCAGGATTGGTGTAACATGATCGAACCTTGATGTTCCTTCTAGCACCCTAGCGGCTGTGTTCATTGCCAATCAGAGGGGGTTTAGGGTTGCTTGTGGAAGCCCATACAGTATTGCATTTGCGAAATCTATGTGTGGCATCACCAATGTTTGGTAGATTGTTCTGAAATCCGTGTTTGCGAGTAGAGGACGTAGATGGCGAAGTGTCATTTTGTGGTATATTGATTTTGTTGTGTTTATGTGTGTTTTCATGTCCATCCTTTGGTCAAGGGTGATGCCTAGGTATCGGATAGTGGGTTTAACTGTTAGATCTGTGTCCTTTACCTTCAGCGTGGGTGGGAGTGTGAAGTCCTTGTTCTTTGTGATGAATAATACGTCGGTCTTGTTGTGGTTGATTCGCAGGTTCTGTGTGAGGAGCCACTCTGCAACTGCTTCGAAGCAGTTGATCAGTGGGGTAAACTCAAGTCGGTCCGTTTTAAAAGGCATATAGAGGAGAATATCATCAGCATATGCTAGGCAGGTTACATTAAAGGATCAAATCAGGTTGCAGATGGGTTGCATGTAAATATTAAACAATAGGGCAGAGAGCGAGGAGCCTTGAGGTACTCCTTGCTCTTGTTTGAATGGGTCTGATGTTGTGGCGCCGATCCTCACTTGTTGCCATCTATTAGCCAGGTAAGATTTGCACCATCTCAGTGCTAAGCCATGGATTCCTTTTTCTTCAAGACGTTCGATAAGGATTTGATGGCTTACAGAGTCGAACGCTACTGCAATGTCCATGAATATAAGGACAAATCCTTGTCTGGTGTTATCTATTCCTGTAATTATGGTGTTGAAGAGGGCGATGAGGAGGGTCTCCACGCCATGTGCTTCCCTGAAGCCATGTTGGGATGGGTCTAGGGGGGCTTCAGTATCGATGTGTTGGATTTGTCGTTGTACTACCTTTTCAATTATTTTGGCTAACAGTGGTATACTGGATATTGGTCTGTATGATTCGACCTTTAGAGGGTTCAGTTTGTTGTTCTTCAGTAGTGGCCTGATGGAGGTATGTTTTAGGCTTTGAGGGAATGTTCCTGTTGCGAATGACTGTTCTAGGATTTTATTTAGGAAGTGGCTTAGATCATAGTGGAGTTCTCTTATCCAGGATGCTGGACAGGGATCATTTGGTGCAGTGGTAGAATTAATGGCGGCAATGGTATATTCAATTTCTTTGGGTGGTAAGGTGTAGAATTTAGTCAGTGGAGATGGGTGTGGCGTGGGTAGTGGGGATAGACTGATGGAGATGGGACTTTTGGTAGTCCGGATCATTTTTGATCTCAAGTAGTCGGTATAATCCTGGGGAGGAATAATGTGTGTTTGTTCTGGGGTTGGTTCTCGTGCTAATGTTTTTACTATGTTGAATAAGTCGTGATGTTTGTTTATTGAATGTTTCAAGAGGTCAGAATGGAACTGCTTTCTTCTCTCCGCTATTTCTTGACGATGCTTTTTTTTTTTTTTTTTTTTTTTTTAAGTGTGAGTAGTATGCTGTATAATCTTCGGTAGATCGAGATCGGTGCCAACGTCTCTCGAGTTTACGCAGGTGGCGGAGAGATGTGCGTAGTTCATTTGAGTACCAGGCAACATGTTCTCGGCTCTTAGTCTTTCTATTCGTATCTGGGAGTTGTGATATCGAGTTGAGGGTGTTATTTCAGGTATTAGACCAGGCTCTGAGGTATTTAGGATTGGAAGGGCTTTCTTTAGTATTTCCTCTTTGTCGAAGGATGGGTCTTTAGGACCCTTTATCCAAAATGAAAAATTTGTACTAGGCGGTGTAGCCCCCAATTTCTGAAGATCAGTAATGTCTTTCATAAGTGACGTCACTTAGGAGAATGACTTTACATGTAGAGCTTCAGATGTGACGTAACCAGAAAGGTTACGGTAAAAGAAGGTATTTCCTAATTTACCATATAAATTGGTTGTACATTTAAACCTTATGGTATGCTGCAACAGCATTAATATGGACAGTAACAAATCTTTCAGTCAGATATTAAAAAAGATTCATCTAACAAGAAGGGTTAAGACCTACTTGAGAATGTTGATGGAGAATCTCTCTTTCTGGTTAAAGTGGAAGAACCATAGAGGAGGATTCATGGAAAACCGGTAGGATGTTCTTTATTTATAACGGGAAGTCTAGGTTTCTTTGAAAAAAAAAACCTAGCCCTTGAATAACCAGGTCTTGAGACGTACGTGAAAGAGTGCAGAGGAGATCCTTAGTCTTAAGACAGCAAGTCTGGATCCTTCTATAACTTCAGTGTAGTAGCTGGAGAAAGAGACGCAATATAAGGGGATACCATGCTTGCCTCTTTATGAGGGCAATATGAGTATCATGCGTTCTTTGTTCATTATAAGCTTCAATGAAGTATTTGGAAGTAGAAGGAATACACAAAATAAGGACCGACTGCAGTGAAAAGGAATGCATTCCTTTTGTAAGAATTCCACTGGAGAAGTGGAACAACCTAGGGAATTGTGCAATTCCTTAAACTTTCACGTGGTCTAAGCACTGGCTCCCTTTCCTTAAAAGGAAAAATTTAAGGAGATGGTAAGAATAGGAAAACCAGTCAGGTAGGAGCATGACTGGGCAGAGTCTACCAGCTGAAGCCTTTTTAAGCATCTGGGAGCTACCTACCAGGGGTGGCTCTGACGCTCTCTGTCAAAGGCCCTTAGTTGCAGAGCTTTATTGTATAGTTGCAGAGAGCATGTTATAGGTTGCTTAGAGAGATCTGGCTGTTTGATTGCCAGAGTGCAAACTAATCTATTCTGCTGGAGCCAAAAAGATGGCTAAGAATAGTAGACAGGCTTGTTGCCCTGCAATGATAAATTGTCCAAGTGGGTTCTGGAACCTTTCTTGGAGTTATCTGTTAAGGCAGCAGAAAGGTTAGATCCTATAGATTGGAAAAGGGCGGACAGACATAATTAGGAGTGGTAATACTCAATTTTCATCTGATAAGCTGTCTTAAAAGTAGTATTTGAGAAGGTCAGCTGGAAGATACGCAAGCAGCGTAGATTAGGCAGAAACCTTTGTGAGCTATATGCTTAAGCGAGCTCATATAACCCACATGGTGGGGTTTTTTTTTTTTTATAGGTTTCGTAAGCGTTTGAGCTGACTATACTCAAATGAACAGAATAAATCTGGTAAGGATTTCCAAAATGCTGTTCTGCATTTTGTAATAATGCAGAAAAAGAAGATCGCAAAGGGGAGAACCCCCTTGCAGTCAAATTATGAGATATCCTCGCACAGGAGATTGTCAAGGTGAAGGGCATAGCTCACCTTGATGTTAGTTGTTACTCCTCTTTTTCCTTCAAAAAGGAGAGGAGAAACTTGTTACCTTTAGGGCATGATTGTCCTCAATAGCTCTTGGAGCTAGAAGAGTGGATTTCTCTTGTGGCAAGAGATTCATGCCTAGAGTCGAGGATTGATTCAGTGTATCACTGATATCTCAGCATGGATGAGATGACTGTAGATGCTTCTGTTGATAAGTAGATTTACAGGTTCTAACACTCAAACAGGAAAGAAAGATTTAGTAAATAAAATATCAGAAACCCTGCGACGGCTGCGTTTGCTGAGCCTGTTGAGGGTTTAATTTTCTTAGCCTGGTTTGATGTTGCCCTTTTTGGGAAACATCTGTATGATGGGTAGAAGATGGATAAAACTTCTTTCCCCTAGGGGGATAAAGCTTCTTAGGAGATTTTTTATTAGCTGGGATAGAGGAAAGTTTTGACAATCCTCTGAAAGTAACATCAGTGGTTAACTGATTAGCTTGAAATAAAGCATCCTTGTTAAAGAGATTCTCACCAGTACAAGGAGTATTTCCCAGCCTTTCTTGTACCCATTTTGTCCAAGTCTGAAGCTTGGAGCCAGGCCATGCGTCGTGCTCCTATGGCTATAGCAGAAGTTCTGCTAATAGACTCAAAACAGTCCAGGGAAGCACGCTTAAGGAACCTAGAGATATCTTGAGCATGACTAACTAATAAGAAATAGTCTGCTCTTTTAAGCTCTTGAAGAAAAGGGTTCAAAAGCTTTAAGTTCTTTCTGACCTCTTCAAGAGAAAATCCCATAGAGTATATATATGAGATAATTCTTGCTGAAAGCATGGATGCCTGGAAGCATCGACGTCCAAAGGCATCTAAAGTCCTAGACTCATGACCTGGCAGATAAGAGGAGTGCTTCTTTGCACTCTTAATACGCCTCATTGCTGATTCTACCACAATAGAATGATGAGGAAGTTGAGTCTTTTGAAAACCTGGAGAAGGTGGCACCTTGTACATAGTGTCAAGTGTTTTAGAATGTGGGGGTGGCATTAAGGGAGTTTCCCACATTCTTAATAATAGATCCTATAAGATCTGATGCAAAGGAAGCATGATCACCTCCTTTGGAATCCAGGGGAATTGCAGGGTTTCTGAATCCCCTGGTATAGATTCTTTACCAGATATAGAAATGGCAAGTAACTTTGCCATATCAAGCAGAAAAGCTTGAAAAGAAATCTCTCCTGAGGAGGACCCTCTGAAATGAGGGGTAAAAGCTGGAACTGTTGAAAGTTCAGCCTTGGAACCACTGTTCCCTGTAAGCTGTGCGCGTGGGCGCACACACCTCGCCGAGCGAGCGCACATACTTAAAGCGCACAAAAATTACGGCTCTGATTCTGATAGAAAACACAGACGTCTTAAAATTTAAAAGTTATGATTGTAATTACTAGAAATTTCCCGCTTCATTTAGTAATCGTCTATTTTCATTTAATTTGATTAAAATCAATGTGGTGTACATACTGTATTCTGACGTGTAGTCAAATTTTAAAGTATATAACTCTGAGTGTCGTTATGTGGTGCACAAAAATTTAACCTTCCTTCAAAAGCTGCACACAGCTGCTATTTTATGCGCACACAGCCTACAGAAAATTAGAGGGAACATTGCTTGGAACCGATGGATTCATCCCAGTCATCGGAATCGGAAGACTTGAAAGGATGAAGCATCGGATTTTCTTTAAAGAGATGTCTTCGGTACCGCTCGAGGCCGGTGCCGAGACGAGTCGGTACCGAATCCTCCATGCTAGAGAGCGATTCCAGGCTCGGCATCGAAGGAAGTGAGTCTGTCGAAGAAAACATCGACGGTACCGATGATGTCGATACCAGTACCGGTACCGTAGCCGATACTCGGGGAACAGTCTGCAGTGACTCTAGTGGTACCGAAGTAGCTGAGAGCACTAGACTACGTTCATCGGTGAGGAGTGTTTCATCCATCACCATAGCCAATGCCGGGGTGTCGGTACCGCCCGAAGCGGCCAGAACCACCGAGCATGGCCCAGGTATGTCCATGGAGGTAAGAACCTCAGGAACAACCTGGAGCCCCGTTAATGCTTTGGAGTCCGAAGACTCCTGCCGGGGCTTTATTGCCAAAATGTCCGAGGGCAACGCCAGAGGCATCTCGATACTTAGAAGGAGATCTACCGCTCGAGGACTGGCTAGTCTTAACAGACTTTGGTTACCTGATCCTGGAAGGAAGAAGATATTCTGGCTGGTGACCGAGTCCGATGTGGACCGGGTATCAAGTTGTGCTCGATTCTGAAGACTTCTTCTATGTAAGTTCCTGCAGGAGAGACACTCCAAAGGGCAATGGTCAGGACCTAAACATTTTAGACACCAAATATGAGTGTCTAAAAATATATTTGTACCGCCACACTTTGGGCATTTCTTAAGGATAGTGGCTGACTTTTCCATAATGGAAAGGATAGAGGCCTAGTGGCCAAAAAGAACCCGTCAGGCACTAACAGGAAAATAATTCCTAGAAAAAAGAAAAGATTTTTCAAGAAAAGAAAGAAAAGCACCGGCGGTACCGGTGGGCGTCGAATGAAGGCAGGCGCGACCACAAAAAATAAGAATAAAAAAAGAAGAATTTTCTGCGGTGACAGGGATACGTCCTGTCGGCTCCGCGGAAAACGAAGAACTGATGAGAGGGAAGTGAATAGGCGGGAAGGCAGCGCGCATGCGTGTGGGATGCTCCCAAAGGCTTTCTTCCTGGACGCTGGGAAGCGTTCCCGCGCAGGCTCCGTCGGTACCGACGTACCCATATGTGAAGACTCATTCCTGCTTGTTCCTGGAGATGCCATATGATCTTAATCTGCTGTCATTTTTTTTTAAGTTTCTATATTGCAGAATGTTTAACAGATATTTAGTGGAGCCACTGTCATAGTTGGATTTTTCATAAGGACTATAAATATTTAAATAATGCCTTTGCTTTATCACATTAAAAATATGTAGCAATAAAGGTTAACAAACAAGGTGCAGGTGATACCTTTTAACTGGATTAAATGCATTTCAATTCACTTTTGAGATATAACTCCTTCATTAGGAGAGATTTAAAAACTGGTCAAAATGTATCAAGTTCAATTTTAAAAAAATTATTACCTACACTTTATTTGTTAACCTTTATTTCTACATATTTTAGATTAGTCCACTTGGCTAACCACCACAATATTTTATTCTATGAACATATTAGGGGAGGCGGGTGCTGAGGAGTCTGACCGGTGTGGATGAATGGTGCGGAGTGCTCCGTTAAAGAGATAATTTGGCAGAATATCAACTTCCTACAGGAGCACCTGTGAGAACTACCTGTTAATAATGCTCTGCTACAATGGCTCCATAAAAATCAAGTAAAAATGATGTGTGACAGTCCATTAAGGCACAAAAGTGACCTTCCAATTCTGGATACAGATGGCAACTCGAGAAGCTGCAACTACAGTGGACCTGGTGTTAAAGGAAATGCAAGAAAAAGGTAGTTACTCACCTGTAGCAGGTGTTCTTCATGGACAGCAGGAAACGTCCTCATGTATGGGTGACATCATCTGATGGACCACCGCACAGGAGTATTTCCAGCTCCTTCTGGAAGCTTTTGGAACTCTCTTCTGTGCATGTATGTTGTCTTCCTGATCGATGCTGTGGCACCATCTTACTTCAGTCATATGCAATAGCTAATAAAGAATACAATTCCTAGGGGAGGTGGGTGGACTGTGAGAACTTTTCCAGCTGTCCATGGAGAACACCTACCTTTTCTCTGTGGACACGCAGGACAGAGGTCCTCACATATGGGACTCCCTAGCTACCTTGTACAATAAGGAAAGCCAAAGTGTTGCCCAACAGAAGCAACCCAAAACGCTGTTTTTGTTGGCAACAGGCCTTTTGTGTGTATAGAGAGAGAGAGACGGATACAGACATACATACACACACACATATATATTTTATATATATATATATATATATATATATATATATATATATACACACACATAGATTTATACACATACATATATATACACACATTTTGTTTTTGAAAGGTAGCCTGAACAGAACGTAATGGGCCTGGAGTGATGGACCTGGATTCCGCTCCCCAGATTCCTTAGTACTGACTGGCCAAAGCTGCTATTGCGTCAGGCATCTCCCTCCAGAAAGTAGTGAGATGTGAATGTATGGACTCATGTCCATGTTGCAGCCTTGCAAATCTCTTCCATGGAGACTAAACACAAGTGGGCCACTAATGTAGCCATGGCCCCCGACATGACCCTCAAGGCTTAGGCCTTCCTGGGCATAAATGAAAGATGCAGTCTGCTAGCCCAATTGATAATGAGCGTTTGGAGATGGCAACCCCTAGCTTGTTGGGATCAAAAAACAAAAAGCTGGAAGGACATTTTATGGGCTTTCATCCACTCCAAGTAGAAAGCTAAGGCTTGTTTGCAGTCCAACATGTGCAGCGCAGTTTCCCCCTTTATAAGCATGAGGTTTTGTGAAAAAAATGTTGGCAGAACAACTGACCGATTAAGATGGAAATCCGATAACATTTTTGGAAGGCACTTGGGATGAGTATGGAGGACCACTCCATTGTGATAGAATTTAGTGCAAGCAAGGTGGATGAACTATTAGGAGCCTGAAACTTGCTCATCTTGTGTGCTGATGTGACTGCCACCAGAAACAAAACCTTCCAGATCAAGAACTTGAGAACAGGAATTGAGCAGTTCAAAAGAAACTTTTCATCAGCTATTCAAGAACCATGTTGGGGTCCCTACAAAAACAAACCACGCATAAAGTGAACAACTAAAGGCTGTACAGAGATGGATTTACTTTCCACATCTCAATGGTACGTTCCAATTGCACAGAGATGAACCCTTACAGAGTTGGGCTTGAGTCCAGACTCGGAGAGGTATAGAAGATACTCTAACGGTTTTTGTGTGGAACAGGCAGAGGGATCTAAGGAACGCCCCTCACATCAGACAGCAAATCTCTTCCATTTGCATGAATAGGATTTTCTTGTTGAGGCCCTCTTGGAGTCCAAAAATACATTGGTGACACCGGTCAGCAGATTGAGTGCACACAATGTCAGCCTCTCAACATCCAAGCTGTGAAGGCTAAGGACTTGATGGTAGGATGCAACATTGTTCTGTTCTCCTGATATATCAGATATCAACCGAATTAGTTCTCAACTGATGAGTTCTATAAAGAGAGGAAAATCATGGTTGTCTGAGCCAGTACAGAGTGATGAGCATCATCGAGTTTCTGTCCATTTTGAGCTTCAAAAGGGTCTTGGCAATGAAAGGTATTGGAGAATACGCATACAGAAGACTCTCCTTCCAATCGAGGAGGAAAGCATCAGAGGCTAGTTTGCTGTGTGATTTCACTCTGGAGCAAAACTGATCCATCTGGGCATTCTGAGGAGTTGCAAAGAGATCAAACGAGAGAATGTACCACTCTCGAAAGATACCCATATGGGTTGCAACCTCCCCGTCCAGGGTCCATTCATATGGTTGAAGGATTCAACTCTGTCTGCCAGTGTTTTGTTCACCTGGCAAATATGTGGCTCTTAGGCCCATCCCTTGGGCGATGGCAGATTTCCAAACCCTGACTGTTTCCCAACACAGGAAGTATGAGCTTGTCCCTCCCTGTTTATTGATGTAGAACATTGCCACCTAGTTGTCTGTTTGAATTATGACAATTTGATTGAACCAATCTTTGAAAGCCTTTGGTGAGTTTTCTATGGCTCTTAGTTCTAAGAAGCTGATCTGATGGAGACTTTCCTGGAAGGACCAATTGCCCCGACTGTAAAACCCATCAAGATGAGCTCCCCAACCCATTTTGGATGTGTGTGTCATCAATATTTTTTGTGGTAGAGTAATTTGAAAGGGGAGACCTTTGAGCAAATTGAGTGGGATAGTCCACCAGTCCCAAGCCCAAATATGAGGGATGGTTACACACAGATGATCCCTGAAGTGTCCTGTGGCTTGGGTCCGCTGGGTTCTCAGAATCCATTGAGCCTGTTTCATATGGAGACATGCCAAGGGTGTCATGCACAGTGAAAGCCATGCATCCCACTACATTTAACATCTAGCAAGTTGTCACTGTTGACTCACTTGAGTGTCTCGCACTATCGCTGTTCACTTGCACAGTCTGTCGTGCATGAGGAAGGCTCCCACTTGAGTCATGTCGAGCAGGGCTCCTGTGAATTCCAATTGTTGGGTGGGTTGTAGGTGGGATTTTGGGTAATTTACTACAAACCCTAGTAGTTCCAGCACCCAAATGGTCAGCTAAGTTGAATCTCACACTCCTTCATGAGTGGTACTCTTGATTAGCCAGTTGTCCAATTAGGGAAAGAAACACTCCCCGTTTTCGAAGGAAAGCTGCTACTATGGCGAAGCATTTTGTAAATACCCAAGGCACTGAGGCTAGGCCAAAAGACAGAACTCAAAATTGGAAGTGTTGCCTCCCTAGAACAAATCTGAGATCATTCCTCACAGGAAGTTCTGTATGAGGGTATAAGTATCCTTCGACTCTGCTCTTTTGGATCTAATCTCCTTTTTGAAGGTAAGGGAGTAGGGTGCCCAGCGAAATCATTCTGAACTTTTCTTTGACCAGAAATGTCTTCAGATCTCTTAGGTCTAGGGTAGGATGAATGCCTCCTGTCTTTTTGGGGATCTGGAAATACTTGGAACAAAACCCTCATTCTCCTGGCTCTTTTGGCATGAGCTTGATCACAAGATCTGACAAGAGGGTGGCAATCTCTCTCTGAACCATTTCTTGATGCTGAGGGTCTAAGGAATGAGCCCTTGGTGGGAAATTGGGAGGTATGTTGAATAGATGCAATTTGTAACTGCTCTGGATAATGTCAAAACCATGTGTCTGATGTTACAAGGGGCCCACCTTTGGGCAAAAAGAGTGAGCTTGCCCCCGACAGGAGAGTTCTCCACTGCAGTTACAGATAGAGCGGTTATTGCTCTGCAAGAACCAGTCAAAACACCACCCCTGGTTTTGGTTGAGCAGCAGGCTAGGCCTTCTGAGGCTTTTGTCGCGTCACTTGTGCTAGAGGAGCCTGCTATGATTGGGAATAGAGGGAACCAGGAGAATACCTATACTTTTGAGAGTAATAGGTCTTTTTCTGGCTACCACTCTGAAACCCCCTGTGGTAAGAGGCTGATTTGGATGTGTGCCTTGAGAGATTACAAAGGATGACGTGCTGCTTTTTGATGAAGCCAGTCTTCTCCGACTTTTTCTCTGAAAAGATTCTCTCTGTGGCACAGTATGTCAGCAAGCTTGTCCTGCACAGATTGTTCCAGGTCCAAGAACCAGAGCCATTGAGCCCTCCAGGTGCCAATACTTATTGCAGCAGCTCTCGATACAGTTTTGAAGATCATAGGCTGCTCGGACTATAAACTTTGAGCAGTCTTTACAGTGTCTCACAAGGGAACGATACTGTTCCAATATCTCTGGAGGGAGAACTGGGACAGAACTGGGACAGAACAGCTCAGCTGCTCATGATGTTCTTCAAAAACATGCCCATGTAGAGTTGGTAAGAGGTCATGCGGGCCACAAGCATAGAACTATGGAAAACCCGTCTCCCAGAAGAGTCAAGTCCAAGCTTCCCTCCTTGGGAATGCCAAGGAGCGAGTCTTGCAACTTTTAGACCTTTTTAAGGGCAGATTCGATCACCAAGGAATAGCGAGGAAGCTGAGGCTTCTAAAATACAGGATTCTTTTGAAGATTTGGTAATATCACAAAGTCGGCTAGAGGCACTGGAGCAATGCACAAGTGCCTTTGAGAAGTCGTTGCAACAGGCTACTGCCAATGAAGTCTCATTTTGAATCTCAAAACTCTCTCAAAATGAAATAGGAGACATAACATTGGACTTTTAGGTCTGCCAAAGGGGACAGAGTAGAAATACTGTAAAATTCCTTGAACTGAATATACCAAACTTGCTGGGCTTGGATTTTTTGTTCCCTCTTGAAATATGCGCCCACAGGGTACTTTTCCATCTGGTTCCCAATGCTAAAACTCCTAGGTCAACTAAGCCAAGTCACTCCTGAAGGACTACCAAGAGGGCTACTACTGCTGGGAAGAAATCTGCACTTTTAAGTACTTACCTCCTGAGAAATTCTCTAAATCTTGGGGAAAAGGGAATTCTTTGGGTTAAAACTGATAAACTGTCTATTTTAAAATTCAGTGTTTTATTAAGTCAGTTAGGGCATAGTACTACAAGCCAGCTTTCAATTAAAGCCAGTTAGGGATTAGTAAAATTACAGCCATAATCACTTAAGATATACCCTAACTAGCTTTAATTTAACAGAGAATAGAATAGGATAAAATTTCTTTGAGCATATAGAGAAATTATTTTCTAGAGACCTTTTACAAAGAGGCCTTTCAGTTAGGTTTTAAGTCAAGTGACAGATCAAAAGGAGCAACTTGAAAGGCTCCCTCTATCAAACCAAGGGCAGTGTGAATCACCCAGGACATTAAAAGATTGGCCACTCTATTTGTATCTGTGCTTCTAAGACAATGTAACAACCAGTTTTTAAAAAGGGTTCCAGGGGTGATCCGGGGAACTACAGACCAGTGGAGCCCGGCAGTGGCACCAGGCAAAATGGTAGAAACCTTTATAAAAAACAAAATTACTGAACAGATACTCATGGTTTAATGGGAGAAAGCCAACATGGATTTAGCCAAGGAAAGTCATCTCACCAATCACTTACATTTTTTGGAAGGTTTGAACAAACAGGTAGTAAAGGTGAGGCGGTTGATATAGTGTATTTTGATTTTCAGAAAGACTTGACGAAGTCCCTCATGAGAGACTCTCGGGAAAATTAAAAGCCATGGGATAGGAGGCAATGTACTATTGTAAATTAGGAGCTGCTTAAAAGATAGAAAACAGTAGGTAAATGGTTAATTTATGAGGGATCTGTGCTGGGCCTGCTGCTTTAACATATTTATAAATAACCAGGAAATGGGAATGAGGTGATCAAATTTGCAGACGACACTAAAATTATTCAAAATTGTTAACACACAAGAGGACCTTGATAAATTGGGAGACTGGGCATCCAAATGGCAGATAAAAGTTAATGTGGACATGTGCAAAGTTATGCACTTAGGGAAGAACAATCCAAACTACAGTTACATGATGCAAAGTTTCACATTAAGAACCTATATTCAGGAAAAGGATTCAGGCGTCATCACGATTAATACATTGAAACCCGCTAAATTTTCCCTTGAGATAGTTTGGGATGCTATCTCATGTATGGGGGAGGCATTAGTCCCACAAGTAAAGACCTACAGTTGCAAGTGCAAGGTAAGATAGTTGCAATTTCAAAAAACACTGAGAATTTGTCAACTATTCAGTTGGCTTGTGTTGCGCTGGATAGGAATGTGGAGATCATCAGGTCTTGTTCTGATGGCATGCTTAAGGATCTATTATCAGTAAAGTTTAAGTTGGATGTGCTATAGAATGTTACCCATTCATCAAATGTAAGACTGGTGAATCTTCTTAAGGATCCACTAACCTCTCCACAGGATATGTCCCAGTTGAATCCCACCCTCCGTTGACACAGGTTTATTACCTACCAGTGAGGAAAAAAAAAAAAAAAGGAGGTGGGATCACACAGGGATCACCCGGCACCAAATGGATGTTTTAGATGTATCTGCTTTATTGGAAGGTTCAGATCATTATCAGGTAGTGCCAGCAACTTTATTAGTGACCTCTGCCTTAACCTCTGACAGAGAATGGATGCTAAAGATGCACTTTAAAAAAATAAAGTGAACTTTAGAGGTCTTAGCTTACATATGTTTCCAGATTTATGAAGAGAAATCCAGAAGTATCGTAAGGAATTTCTGGTGTTTAAGCCTACTATTCTTCAGCTGGGCTGTTTTCCTCACTTTCTCATGTAAATGCTTGACTAAGCATCATTCTATCAATTATGCTTTTCACGAACCCTCCCAACTTCTGTCTTTTGTTGTTAACGCACAGCTTTCTAGAACGATGCAGGACTAAGAATCTAGCTCGATGTGATTTAATCCTGCTACTTTTGGGGTTTTCTCTTTTCCCTTTCAAAGATCTGTGTTTTCTGCTGTTCCTCCCTCTTTGGATCTTGGACTTGTCAGATGAGGTGTTTTCTTGTATTCTGTATTTGTTTTCCTTTCATGGTTTGTGACTGATGTATTTCTACCGCCCGCTGTTTTCTTTACAAGTGTTTATGCTTGTTTATTTTGAAGTTGCATAAAGCGTAGTTACTCACCTGTAACAGGTGATCTCCGGGAACAGCAGGAATAAGTCTTCACAAATGGGTACCGTCTGCACCGACAGAGCCTGCGCGGGAACGCTCCCCTGCGTCCAAAAAGAAAGCTTTTGGGAGCATCCCACAGCGCATGCGCGCTGCCTTCCCGCCCAACTACCTCTCTCACTTCAGTTGAGTTGAAAGCTGAGACCAAAGGAGAGAAGTAGAAAAAAATAGAAAGTGAGAGACAACTCCTAGGGGAGGTGGGTGGGTGGGTTGTGAAGACTTATTCCTGCTGTTCCCGGAGATCACCTGTTACAGGTGAGTAACTACGCTATCTCCAGGAACAAGCAGGAATGTAGTCTTCACATATGGGGACTTCCAAGCTGAAAGATGCCTAGGGAAGACCCCAGCATGTTGCAAATCTATGTGAGATGGGCCATGCTCCCTCCCAGGGACCTCAGGCATCCAAGGAGTGGATGGTGGGTAGGAGTTGAACTAAGAATGGAAAAGATGCTGTAAAACAGCCTGACCGAACAAGGCATCCCAACGGGAGTCCTTGTCTAAACAATAGTGGGCAGTGAAAGGATGCCCTGAAGACCAAGTTGCTGCTTTGCAGATCTCATCAATAGCAACTGAGCGAAGATTAGCTGTTGAGACTGCCATGGCTCTGACATTATGAGCTGTGACATGGCCCTCAAGAGATTGCATTTCCTTTACCTATCAAAGTAAAGGAATCTGCAATCCACTTAGAGAGAGTTCTCTTAGAGAGAGTTCTCTTAGTGACTGGACATCCTAAATGACTAGAGTCAAAAGCCAGAAAAAGCTGAAAAGACTTTCTGAATGGTTGAGTCCTCTGAAGATAAAAGGCTAGAGCCCGTTTACAATCCAAGGTATGGAGATTTTTCCGCGCTGGAGGCATGAGGCCTAGGAAAGAAGACTGGAAGATACACCAATTGGTTTAAATGAAAAGGTGACACCACCTTTGGTAGAAAATGAGGATGGGTCCTAAGGACCACCTTGTCATGATGAAACCTCATATAAGGTGGGTTAGCCACTAAAGCCTGCCGTTCACTAATGTGTCTTGCAGAAGTGATAGCAATTAGGAAAATGACTTTCCACGAAATAAACTTTAGTTCTAAAGTGGCTAAAGGTTCAAAAGGTGGCTTCATGAGTTGACCCAGAACAAGATTAAGATCCCATGACACCGGAGGAGGTTTGATGGGAGGTTTTGTTAAAAGGAGGCCTCTCAAATCTTGAAATAAGTGGATGAGAGGAAATTGGTTGTCCATCGAAGGGTTTATGAGATGCAGCAATAGCACTAAGATGGACTCTAACAAAACTGGTCTTGAGACCAGAAGCTGATAAGTGAAGGAGTTACTCCGGAAGGGACTCTACTGGTACCAAAAGGGGATCAAGCCCTTTTGGGGAGCACCAGACTGAGAACCTCTTCCACTTAAAAGCATAAGAATGCCTTGTGGAAGGTTTTCTGGAAGCTAAAAGAATATCCTTCACTTGTTGTGAAAGGCCTAGATCCTGAAATTCTATGCCTTGAATAATGAGGCCTTGAGGTGAGGGGACTGGGGATTGGGGTGCAGTAAAGATCCGTTGTCCTGGGACAGAAGATCCGGAGCACTCCCCAACTCCAGAGGAGTGGCTTGAGAGAGACACAAGAGAAGAGGATACCATGTTTGCCTTGGCCAACAGGGAGCTATGAGTATCATGCGACCTCTGTCTCTCTGGAGTTGGGGGATTGGTGGAAAGGCATAGAGAAAATCCTGGCCCCAGTGGAGTAGGAATGCATCCCTCGCCTGATAATTTTGAGCTGAAAGTCTGGAACAGAACCGGGGAAGTTTGGCATTCTGTGGACTTGCGAAGAGGTCTATGTCTGGTATTCCCCAGACTTGAAATACTCGAGCAAGTTGATATGAGTGGAGGGACCACTTGTGCGGCAACAGGACTCGACTGAATCTGTCCGCCCAAACGTTTTGAATGCCTGGAAAGTATACTGCCAATAAATTAATCTGATGCTCTCTGGCAAAAGCCCATAGTTGCAAAGCTTCGTTGCATAATTGCAGAGAGCCTGTTCCGCCTTGTTTGTTTAGGTAAAACATGGCCACTTGATTGTCGGTTTGTACCAGAATTGTTTTGTTTCTGAGATGGATGCAAAAGACTCGAATAGCATTGGAAATGGCCCTTAGTTCTAGGAGGTTTATTTGAAGAGAAGCCTCCTGCGTGGTCCAGAGACCCTGAGTAGATAGATCGCCCAAGTGGGCCCCCCAACCCAACTTGGACGCATCTGTCGTGAGAACAGCCTGTGGTAGCGGTTGCTGAAAAGGAGAGCCTACCATAAGGTTCTCCAGAGATTGCCACCAATGGAGAGACGCAATCAGGCGTGTGGTAACTCTGATTTTGTCTGACAGGCATCCTGAGGCCTGGGACCATTGAGAAGCTAAGGTCCACTGGGCCGCTCGCATGTGAAGGCGTGCATAAGGAATCACATGGACTGTAGATGCCATGTGTCCTAGAAGTCGAAGCATCTGTCGGGCAGTGAGGAAGGTTTGCAGCACTGCTTGAAATGCTAGTTCGATGATGCGCAGACAGCGTGGCTGAGGCAGGAAAGCCTTTGACTGCTGTGTGTCCAAGCGAGCCCCTATAAACTCGAGGGATTGAGATGGGGTGAGCTGGGACTTTGGAAGATTTATGACCCATCCCAAATACTGAAGTATTCGTGTTGCTCGATAAAGAGCATGATTTGCCTCTAGAGCAGATGGTGCTCAAATGAGCCAATCGTCTAAGTAAGGGAAGACAAAAATTCCCAGAGTCCTCATGAATGCTGCTACTACTGACATGCATTTCGTGAAGACCCTTGGAGCAGAGGCCAGTCCGAAAGGAAGGACCCTGTATTGAAAATGTCTTCCCTTGACTAGGAACCGAAGGAATTTTCTGTGATCTGCATGAATAAGGATATGCATATAGGCATCCCTTAGATCTAGAGAACATAGCCAATCTTGCCTGTGAAGGTATGGCAGAAGTGTGCCGAGGGAAATCATTTTGAATTTTTCTCGGACTAAATATTTGTTCAGTTTTCTGAGGTCCAGGCTTGGTCTTAGTCCCCCTGACCTCTTTGGAATAGAATCCTGTGCCCTGCTGGGATATTGGAACCTCTTCTATAGCCCCTTGAGCTAGAAGAGTGGTGACCTCTTGCCACAACAGGTCTGTGACCGGTGGTTGAGAGTTGAACTGTTTTATTAGTGTGGATGGGGGCAAGTTGAGGAAATGAAGCTTGTATCCCAAACTTACAATGGACGAGTCCAGTTTTCTGATGTGATTTGTTGCCATCTCTTGGCAAAATGGCAGAGACGGCCTGGAATATTCAAAGGTTCTGGGCTTAAAACAGGAAGAATGACTAAGTTCTCTAGACAACAGTCAAAGACCCTGAGGAGGCTGGGTCTGATGAGCCTGCTGAGCTTTTTGAGCTTGTGGCTTTGTCTAGTTTGTTGTTGCCCCTTCTGGGGAACATGTCCTTGCTGGGTGGAAGATGGATAGAACTTTTTCTTTTTAGAGAAAAAAGGATTCTTGAAAAACTTTATCAAAAGCTACAGCTAACCCAGCCAAGAAAATCTGTCCAAAGTTGTATTGTCAGTGTCAATTTCATTAGCTTTAGTTTGCCAATCCTTGCCAAAGAGATTTTCTCCTGTGCAAGGAATGTTTCCCAGCTCATCTTGCACCCATTCTTCCAAGTCTGAAGCTTGGAGCCAGGCAATACGACATGCTCCCATGGATATAGCAGAAGTTATGCTAATACACTCAAAACAATCAAAGGTAGCACGATTCATGAACTTAGAGACATTCTGAGCATGTTTGACTAAAGTCAAATGATCTGCCCGTTTATCCTCTTGAAGAAAAGGGTTCAAAAGCTCTAAGTCTTTTGTAACTTCCTCAAGAAACATTCCCATGTGCAAAATATAGGAACTGATTCTTGCTGAAAGCATGGAGGCCTGAAACCATCAACGACCAAAGTGTTCTAGACTCACGACTTGGTGGATTGGAAGAGAGTGTTTTAGCACTCTTAATCCGTCTCATGGCTGACTCTACCACCATAGAATGATGTGGTAACTGAGTCTTTTGAAATCCTGGACAAGGTGGTACTCGATACATAGTGTCAAGGTGTCATAGTGGAGATACTGTTAAAGGAGCTTCCCACATTCTTAACATTAGATCATGTAAGATCTGGTGTATAGGCAGCATAGCTGCCTCTTTTGGAGCCAAAGGATATTGAAGAATTCTCAATTCTTCTGCCCTAGGCTCCTTTTCTGGTACTACTGTAATGGCAAGACCCTTTGCCATATCACGTACAAAACCATGAAAAGACACATCCTCAGGAGGGGACATTCTGTGCTGAGGAGGAGAAGGAGTTGAATCTTGTAAAAGTTCAGCCCTGGTACTGGTGGAATCATCCGAGTCATCGGAATCGGACTCCTCAAAAGGAGGAAGCACTGGATTCTCCCGCAGCAGATGGCGTCGGTACCGCTCGAGGTCGGTACCTGATCCCCAATGCTAGAGAGTGATTCCAAACTCAGCATCAGGGGAAGCATACCTGTCGAAGCAGGTGCTGAGGGTACCAGCACCGGCGGAACCGGCTGCAGTGACTTTAGCGGTACCGAAGTAGCAAAAAGAATTGCTAGACTGCGTTCGATAGCGAGGGGCCTCTTGTCCATTGCTACTGCTGATGTCGGGTGTTGGTACCGGTGGAAGCGGCCACAACTCCCGAGCATGGCACCAGTAGTTCCATCGAGGTAGAAGCCTCGGGAACATCCTGGAGCCCCGATTATGCTTTGGAGCTTGAAGACTCCCACCGGGGATGTTTTGCCGGTGAAGTGTCCTCGAGGGAAACGCCAGAGGCATCGCGATGCTTAGAGGGAGTAGCCTAGTGGTTGGGGCAAGGTACTTCAGACCGGAAGGTCGGGGGTTCAAATCCCACTAGAGGACAGCAACCTTGGGCCGGAAGGACTGAGGTTTCTAGTCCCACAGATGCTCCTTGTGGTCTTGGGCAAGCCACTTAACCCTCCATTGCCCATGTTCCCTGTAAGTATTAGTGTATGTGTCTCATATCCCCGCGTGTTAAATGTATCCCCCAATTGTGTTGTGACTGCTTTGATTGAAGGATAAGGCGGTATACAAAACTGTCTAAATAAATAAATAAAATAAATACCCCTCGAGGACCGGCTAGCCTTAGAAGACTTATGTTTAGTTACCTGAGATCCCTGGGAAGAAGTAGAGGCCCTGGAAGACATCGATGCTACAGACATCGTGTCTGATGCAAACAGGGCACCAAGTTGATTTCCTCGATTCTGAAGACTTCTTTTAGTCAACTTCCTGCAGGAGAGACACTCCACTGGGCAATGGTCAGGACCTAAACATTTAAGACACCAGTCATGGGTGTTGGTAACAGAAATTGTGCCACCACATTTAGAACATTTTTTAAAACCAGTGGTTGGTTTTTCCATGGTAAGGAAAAAAAGAGGGCCTAATGCCCAAAATGGCACCAAGCACCAGAGCAGGGGAGAGAAGCCCCTGACTAAAAGAACTAAAAGACTATTTTTTTTTTTTTTTTAAAGAAAGAAAGAAAAGCACCGGCGGTATCGGTAGGCGTCGACAGAAGGCAGGCACAACCACAAAAAATAAGAAATAAAGATAAGATTTTCTGCGGTGACAGGGAACACGTCCTGTCGGCTCCGCGGAAAACGAAGAACTGAAGTGAGAGAGGTAGTTGGGCGGGAAGGCAGCGCGCATGCGCTGTGGGATGCTCCCAAAAGCTTTCTTTTTGGATGCTGGGGAGCGTTCCCGCACAGGCTCCGTTGGTGCCGACGGTATCCATTTGTGAAGACTACATTCCTGCTTGTTCCTGGAGATATAAAAATACGTTGAAACCCTCTGCCTAGTGTGCAGTGGCAGCCAAGAAAGCAAACAGTATGCTAGAAATCATAAAGAAAGGAAAGAATAAAAAGGATATTATGGTGCCTCTGTATCGCTCCATGGTGCGACCACACCATGAATAGTGTGCAATTCTTGTCACTATATCTTAAAAAGAATATAGCAGAATTAGAAAATGTACACAGAACAGCGACAAGAATGGTAAAGGGATGGGAGGATATCACTGCAAAGAAAAAGCTTAAAAGGTTAGGGCTCTAACTTGGAAAAGAAACAATGGAGGAGAAATATGATAGATATCTATAAAATAATGAATAGAATAGAACACGTAAATGTAGATCGGTAGTTTACCCCTTCAAAAAAGTAAAAAGACTAAGTGACATGCAATGAAGTTAGCACATTTAAAACTAAGCAGAGAAAATATTTTTCACTCAATACGTAATCAAACTCTGGAATTCATTACCAGAGGATATACTAAAAGCTGTTAGTGCAGCTGGATTTAAGAGAGGTTTGGACAGCTTTCTGGAGAAAAAGCCTATCAACCATTATTAAAGACGACTGGGAAAATCCACTGCTTACCCACTGGACAAGCAGCATGGAATCTGTGTACCATTTGGGAACCCGACAGATGACCTAGATTGGCCACTTTTGGAAACAAGATACTGGCTTCATGGACCTTTGGTCTGACCAATATGGAATATTTTATCTTATACTCCTGCTTTGCAAATTTTAACAGCTGCATGGGAGAGGTCATCAATCCTTTTCCAAAGCAAGAAATGTTTGTTTGCTCCTGATCTTTATTGTATTTATTTATTTAGACAGATTTGTATACCACCTTATCCTTCAAAGTGGTCACAACACAATTGGAGGGGTACATTTAACAGGAGGGGAAATGACTCGCATACGTAAATACAGTGTTTGTATGTCAAAATGGGAGTGGGTAGAACGGCCAGGTGGTGTAGGGAGCTGTTGGGTCCGTGGGGGGGTCTCTAGTGGTGGGACTTAAAGTGGCTGCTCATAGGACTCGGTGAAGAGAAGAGTCTTGAGTGCCTTGCGGAAGTCTTTGGTGTTGTTTAGGGTTCTTAAGTCCATAGTGAGGGAGTTCCATAGTGCAGGCAGCAGTAGCGAGGGAGCTCTCTTAGATGTTTGTTCAGTCTTGGCTAAAAGCAAGGAATTTTTGAATATGTAGCAGGCACTGAAAAATCTTGTTGCACACTATGGCTTTATATATGCGTCATTTATGAAGGCTACCTTCAATAACTGGTGACTGACATTCTGAGCAATGCAATCTGTGAGAATTTTTAGAGTCACATAAGATGAACAGAGTTCAGACCTATGGCTGTTTGGAACCTATATTTCAAGCACTTCCTAGGGTGCACCCTGGTTTATTTAGGTGTAAGCGGCAAGTCCTTTTCACTTTTTTTCATCATATTTTTGAATTTAGTACTTTCTGTAGCTGATTAAAGATTGTTTTTTTTATTGAGCACTATTTAAGTATCCTCATGCAATCAATGGGTGAAGTTTGCTGCAATATTGGAGCGTTCTGAGCGGTAAGGTAATGCAAGCTGCAGATTGAAACTGATGCATTGTTCAGATGTTGGATCTGTAGGAGTACTGCAAGAGAATATTACATGAATTGTTACCATTCAGTTTTTGAAATTTATATTTTGGATGATAGTCTCTGAATTTTGGGTGAACTGAGAAGCAGGCTTGAGTGAGGAGAAAGGGGTGGTTTTGTGCTGTGGATAGAATGTCTAGTGGTGTGGCAAATATGGATGTTTGGGGTGACTGTACTTTAGTTGGGATGGATGGGTGTATGTAGTATGTGCATTTATTGTTGGAGAGTGAGGTGTTAAGGGGGGAGGGATTGATTAGGGGTGAGATTGTTCTTGGGAGTGAAGAAGTGATTGGTAAGGGATCCAGAACACATGGTAGTTAGACAGTCTATCAGCTGGCAACTGCTTGTTGCAGTTGTATGTTGCCTTTGGCTGTGGGTATGCAAGGAGGGCAAAGTGCTCTGTGACAGAGTCCAGCATTTTCTACCCAGTTGGTTTATGTGATAAAAAGGGAGATTGGTGGGAATCAGATTATATGGGTTTAACCATCCAGTCATGCAATTGCTCAGATTGGGTGAAATATCTTCCAAGCTGAGTGGTCATTTGGTCATACTGATCAATTCTGATAGCCCAATCAAGTTTTATGGTCGTTATTCATCCCTAGATTTGTGCTATATTGGACTTGATAGCCAATGGTCCAAGTTCAACATATTTTCTAGGAACAGTCTGGGATATGGTGGCTTTTGCAAAAGTCTGAAGGATTAAAATATCAACCCACTTCTACATGTAAAAAAGAAGCTGATCCTGAACATACCTTATATGTCAGGGGACATAGAGGACATTTTTATACAAACGTCCAGTGAAATATCATTACAAGAATCTCTGTGGTCTAACTGAAAAACTGTGTGTGTATTTATTGATGTTAGAGACTACTGACAGAGGGATGCTGCACAAGGCACTTACCATCTTTATCTCCTCGAGCACCACCTGCAAGGAACCTGGATACCAGTGGTGTGCTTGATAAAGACAAACAGGCAGAGATGAAGACACTCTGGGTTGGTCTTATTCGCAGCAAGTGTCCCCACAACAAGCCAAATAAAATCATTAGGAGTGTCATGAAGCAAGGTCCTTGCACAGATACTTTCCATACCTAAAGATAAGGAAGCCATTATCAACAGCTGTTTTTCATTTAGATATATTGCAAGGTTCAAAGTTTATTTAACCGCTTATCAATAATACCTAAATGGTTTACATTATTAAAATAAAATTCAAAAGGCAAAATAAAAGAATAAGAAAGTAATCAAGAAGAATGGGTAAAATCAATAAATATACAAAAATTTATGAATGAAATAAATCTAAATGAACACAGAGGAGCAATAGCAGAGAAAAGAGCAAGAGAACTCTGGTGAGAAGTTCAGGCCATCCTCTTCTATCTGACCACTGAATTGGCTCAATAAAATTTAGCCAGGGAAAGCAACTGAGAAATGAGTTTTTAAAGCCTTTTTAAACTTTGCATAGGAAGATTCCATTTTTATACATAAAGCCAGATCATTCCTAATATAGGAGCCATTACCTCAAAGGCTACCTTGTCCCAAAATTGTATTTTCTGATAGAAGGGAATTACTAAAAGACTTTGTTGAACAGAAACGCAATGTTCATTCTGGAATATACAGTAGGGAATAAGACTGAATACAATTGTGGCAGTCCTGAATGACAGATTTGATGAGTCTAGATTAGTTATTTGTATGGGATTCTGCGACAGAAAGCTAAAGTTCTGATGGTAGTGGAGGGGTGACGGGGCCATAGAGACATTTGCCTATAATCATTTTAACCACAGTATTTTGGATTACTTGTAACTGAAGTGAGAATGCAGTTAAACCTTGGAATAAAGAGTTACAGAAGTCAAACCGGCTATCACTAAGGTACAAAATAAGATTAGTGTGCCCCTTGTTTCTAGGAGTGACCAAGTAGAACAAATCAATCTGAGTGCATAAAACAGGTTTTTACTGTATTAAAGATATGTTGCTGGAGATTTCATTCATTATTCTAAAATCACTCCAGGAATCCTCAATGAGGAGACAAAAGGGATCTGTTGCCCTGCAAGGTTAATCACTGTAGGGCAAAAGATTTTTTCACAGTTTGAAAAGAGAAGTGCCTTAATCTTGTCAACACCAAGTACTAGTCTGTTATATTTTAGTCAATTTGCAATAAGGCCAGGTTTAGTGGATGTATCTTGTAAGACGTTTGTATTGCCTAAATTAACAGCAGCCAAAAGTTGACTATCCTTGGCATATAAAAAAATGGTGAGAAACCAAAGAACTCCGAGCAAGGATTGCAAGGGGTCACTGTTCCCTCTAAGCTGTGCGCGCGCGCGCACACACACACACACACCTTGCTGAGTGAGCACACATACTTTACAACAGAGCGCACAAAAATTACGGTTCTGATTCTGATAGAAAACAACAGACGTCTTAAAATTTAAAAGTTGTGATTGTAATTACTAGAAATTTTCTGCTTCATTTAGTCATCGTCTATTTTCATTTAATTTGATTTAAAATCAATGTGGTGTACATACTGTATTCTGACATGTAGTCAAATTTTAAAGTATATAACTCCGAGTGTCATTATGTGGCGCACAAAAATTTAACCTTCCTTCAAAAGCTGCACAGCTGATATTTTATGCGCACACAGCCTACAGAAAATTAGAGGGAACATTGCAAGGGGTACCATAAATATACTGAAAAGTGTTGGGCCTAAAATGGATTCTTGAGGAACACCAAGAATTAACTGCTGAGAGCTTGAAAGTTCTTGTTGCAGAATACCGTAAAGGATCTATGGAAGACAGAAGATGAGAACCAATCTATGACCTTATCATGCAAATCAAAATCCTGGAGCTTGGGAGTAGGGGGGAGTAGCCTAGTGGTTACAGTACAGGCTTGATAACCAAGAGACCAGGGTTCAAATTCTCACTAGCACTCCTTGTGGCCTCGAGCAAGTCACTTAGCCCTCCACTGCCTTGGAAGAAAGGTCTAGCAATCTACTTCTGGTCACACTGCCAATCTAATATTAGTATAACTTCCTTGCCTTTGTGTAAATGAATTCAACATGGTTTCAATATTGTGATGAAGCCGGAATCCAGTTTGTCATGGATGAAGGGCATTGGAGTTTTCCAGAAAAGTGGATAGCTGCGGAAGTACAATATTTTCCAACGGTTTGGAGATCATAAGAACATAAGATATGCCATACTGGGTCAGACCAAGGTCCATCAAGCCAAGTATTCTGTTTCCAACAGTGGCCAATCTAGGTCATATGTACCTATCAGTTTCCCCAAGGGACACAGGTTCCACAATGCTTGTATTGGTTCAGGCATTGATATCCTGGGTCCCTTCTTAATAATGGTTTATGGACCTTTCCTCCAGGAACTTGTCCAAACCTTTTTTAAACCCAGCTACACTAACAGCCTTTACTACATCCTCCGGTAACAAATTCCAGAGTTTGATTACACGTTGAGTGAAAAAATATTTTCTTTTATTAGTCTTAAATAGTTTACCCTGTAGCTTCATTGCATGTCCCCTAGTCTTTCTATATTCTGATAAGGTAAACAATCGATCTACGTTTACCCGTTCCACTCCGTTCATTAATTTATAGACTTCTATCATATCTCCCCTCAGCCGTCTCTTTTCCAGGTTAAAGAGCCCTAACCTTTTTAGCCTTTCTTCATAGGAGTATCCTTCCATCCCCTTTACCATTTTGGTGGCTCTTCTCTGAACCTTTTCTAAAATCGCTATATCCTTTTTAAGATACGGCGAACAGAATTGCACACAATATTCAAGGTGCGGTCTCACCATGGAACGATATAGAGGCATTATAATATCTTTTGTTTTATTTTCCATTCCTTTCCTTATCATACCTAGCATTCTATTTGCTCTCTTTGCCGCCGCTGCACACTGGGCCGAGGGTTTTAACATGGTATCCACAATGACGCCTAAATCTTTTTCCTGGGTGGTGGTTCCTAATGTGGAACCTTGCATCGTGTAACATAGTTTGGGTTGTTCTTCCCTAGATGCATAACCTTGCACTTGTCCACATTAAATTTCATCTGCCATTTTGATGCCCAGTCTTCCAATTTATCAAGATCCTCTTGCAATTTTCCACAATCCTCTTGGGTTTTAACAACTTTAAATAGTTTTGTGTCATCTGCAAATTTGATAACCTCACTCGTCATTCCACTTTCCAGGTCATTTATGAATATGTCAAAAAGCAGCGGACCCAGCACAGATCCCTGGGGTACACCACTATTCACCTTTCTCCATTGGGAAAATTGGCCATTTAGCCCTCCCTCTGCTTTCTATCTTTTAACCAGTTCCTGATCCACAATAGTACACTGCCTCCTATCCCATGACTCTTTAGTTTTGCCAAAAGTCTCTGATGAGGGACCTTGTCAAAGGCTTTCTGAAAGTCCAGATACACAATATCAACCGACTCACCTTTGTCCACCTGATTCACTCCTTCAAAAAAACATAACAGATTAGTAAGACAAGATCTTCCTTGTCTAAAGCCATGTTGGCTGTCTCCCATTAGGTCATGACTATCTACATGCTGAGTAATTTTATTCTTTATGATGGTTTCTACCATTTTTCCCGGTACTGATGTCAGGCTCACCGGTCTGTAGTTTCCCGGATCACCCATAGATTTTGAATGCCTGTAAGATATACCACTAGAAGGTGGATTTGAAGCTCTCTGGCGAGGGCCCACTGTCGTAAAGCTTCATTGAATAATGACAGAGAGCCCGTTCCGTCCTGCTTCTTCACATAGAACATGGCTACTTTATTGTCGGTCTGGACCAGAACTTTCTTGTAGCTGAGATGGGCCTGAAATACTCGAATAGCATGGAAAATGGCTCTGAGTTCTAGGAGGTTTATGTGAAGACAAGCCTCCTGAGGGGTCCAGAGACCCCGAGTTCAGAGATTGTGCAAGTGAGCCCCCCAACCCAACTTGGACGCATCTGTTAGAGTGGCTTGGCATAGAGGCTGCTGGAAAGGAGAGCCTATGAGAAGGTTTTCAAGTGATTGCCACCATTGCAGGGACAAAATGACGTGTGGAGTTTCTGATTTTGTCTGTTAGCCGACCCGAGGCCTCTGTCCACTGAGAGGATAAGGTCCACTGGGCTGCTCGCATATGAAGGCGAGCATAGGGAACCACATGGACAGTGGATGCCATATGCCCCAGAAGCTGAAGCATTTCCCAAGCAGTTAGGAAAGCTTTCATAGCTGCTTGGGAGGCCAGCTGTACTATATGAAGACAACGTGGCTGTGGCAGGAAAGCCCTTGACTGCCTTGTGTCTAGACGAGCCTCTATGAATTCTAGAAACTGAGAAGGGGTGAGATGAGATTTTGGGAGGTTTATGACCAGTCCCAAGTACCGAAGAATTTGCATAGTGCGAGAAAGAGAGCGAAGCTGGCTTCTGGAGCTGTTGATGCTCGGATGAGCCAGTTGTCTAAGTAGGGGAAGACGAATATTCCTAGAGTTCTCAGGAATGCTGCTACTACTGCCATGCATTTTGTGAAGACTCTTGGGGCAGAAGCCAGACCGAGGGGAAGAACCCTGTATTGGACGTGTCTTCCCTGGAAAAGGAATCGAAGGAATTTCCTGTGATCTGCATAGATGAGAATATGCATATATGCATCCTTCAGATCTAGAGAACATAGCCAGTCCTGACTCTGAAGGTATTGCAGGAGTGTTCCGAGGGAGATCATCTTGAATTTTTCTCAGAACAGATACCTGTTTAATTCTCTGAGGTCCAGTATAGGCCTGTGTCCCCCTGTTTTCTTTGGGATGAGAAAATAGGGGAAGTAGAACCCCGTACCCTGTTGGGATATCGGTACCTCTTCTATTGCTCCCTGAGCAAGAAGTGATGCGACCTCCTAACACAAGAGATTGGTGACAGGAACCTGAGAATTGAACTGCCTTATGATTGTAGGAGGGGGCATACTGTGAAAATGAAGTCTGTACCCCTCTCGTACAATGGACGGAGTCCCATTTTCTGATGTTATTTGTTGCCATCTTCTGGCAAAATGGCATAACCTGCCCAGGATGGTAAGGGGTTCTGGACCTTCAGGGACAGAATGACTAAGTTCTCTAGGAAGGAGTCAAAGCCCCTGGGGAGGCTGAGTCTGCTCAGCCAGTTGACCTCTTGGAACTTGTGGCTTCCTCTGCTGTCTGGTCTGTTGCTGCCCCTTTTGGGGAGCATCAACTGGACAGTGGCCCTGATGGGTGTAAGATGGGTGAAATCTCTTTTTATTGTTGAAAAAGGGTTTCTTGACTGACTTTTTCTTTGCTGGGTTGGCTATAGACTTTGATAGTCTGTTCAAGGTAGTATTTTCAGATTCAATCTGATTGGCCTTGTCTTGCCAATCCTTGCCAAAGAGATTTTCTCCTGTGCAAGGAATGTTTCCCAGTTTATCTTGCACCCATTGTTCTAAGTCTGATGCCTGAAGCCAGGCAATACGACGTGCACCGATGGAAATAGAAGAGGTTCTTCTAATGCATTCAAAGCAATCAAAGGTTGCACGGTTCATGAACTTACACATTCTGGGCATGTTTGACCAGAGTAAGGAATTCCCCCCTTTTTTCCTCAGGGAGAAGAGGGCTCATGAGCTCCAAGCCTCTTGCAACCTCCTTGAGGAACATTCCCATACAGAGAATGTAGGAGCTAATCCTGGATGATAACAGAGAATTGGAAGCATCAATGCCCAAAGGCATTGAGTGCCCTCGATTCCCGGCCTGGAGGACTGGAAGAATGCGTTTTAGCACCCTTAATCCTACGCATCGCCGATTCCATTACTATTGAATGGTGTGGTAACTCAGTCTTTTGAAAACCAGGACAGCTTGGAACTCGGTACATGGTATTGAGTCGTCGAGAGTGTGGAGACACCATTAAAAAGGAGCTTCCCACATTCTTAGCATAAGATCATGCAAGATTCTGTGAATGGTAGCTGCCTCCTCAGGAGCCATAGGGTATTGAATTTCTAATTCTTCTGCTCTGGGTTCCTTCTCCGGAGTCACCATGATTGAAAGACCTTGAAGTAATCATGTATGAAATCCTGGAAGGACATGTCTTCTGGAGGAGACATTCTGAGTTGAGGAGAAGGAGATGGATTCCTCTGGAAGGATTGCTCTGGTACTGGCAGAGTCAAGTCATCAGAATCGGAGGATTTGAATTATCTTTGCGCCAAGTGTTCCTGCAATGCACGGTACCGGTACCGCTCAAAGTCGTTGTCGGGGTGTCTCGGTACCGGTCCTTCGATACCTGAGATAGACTAAAGGCTTGGCATGGAACCATCTGTAGTGGTCTTAGCGGTACCAAAGCTGCTAAGAGGGCTGCCAGACTCCGTTTGATAGCAAGGATTCTCTGATCCATCGCTCCTGCCGATGCCCGAGTGTCGGTACTGGTGGAAGTGGGTATTACCCCAGAACATGGCACCAGTAGTTCTGCTGAGGTGGAAGTCTCTGTAACATCCTGGAGTCCCGTTAATGCTTTGGATACCAAGGCCTCTCGCCGGGGCTTTTTTTCTGGTGAACTTTCCTAGAGGGCAATGCCAGTGGCATCTCGATACCTGGAAGGAGATCTACCCTTTGAGGACCGGCCAGTCTTAGAAGACTTAGGTTTAGTTACCTGAGATCCATGGGAGGAAGATGAAGCCCTGGAAGACGTCGATGCAACTGACATCGCATCTGCGGCAAAAAGAGGAAATGCCCCTGAAAGAAAAAATTTTAGAAAGCTAGCTTTTTTTAAAAAAAAAAAAAAAAAAGAAAAGAGACCCGGTGGTACTGGTAGGCGTTGAATGAAGGCAGACGCGACCACAAAAAACAAAGAAGAAGAAGAAGAAATTTTCTGCGGTGACAGGGTATGCGTCCTGTCGGCTCTGCAGAAAACGAAGAACTGAAGAGGGAGAGTTGGAAAGGCGGGAAGGCAGCACGCAGGTGCTGTGAGATACTCCCAAAAGCTTTCCTATTGGATGCTGGGGAGCATTCCCGCGCAGGCTCCGTCAGTACCGACGATACCCATATGTGAAGACTACATTCCTGCTTGTTCCTGGAGATGCAACTTTGCTTTTTCCGTCGACAAAGCAGGAGTGAAATAGGCACACAAGTGAGTGACTCCAAGCTTAGGCCTTCTCAGAATCTGTGCATCAATTCGATTCTAGGAGCAGCCCACAGATACAGAATGTTAGAGTTTCAAGTTTAAATAGGCTAACCAGCCAGAACCAGGTGATTATAGGTACTAACTGGAGTGAGGGCAGTATAGGCTGCTTGCAAATAGAATTAACAAAATAGTACTAAAGTAATGAGAGTTAAGTTTAGAGCTGAAAACAGTATGGTCATAGCTAACATGATGAGCACCAGAATACTAGGAAGCTGGATAGAATTTAGTTTGTTAGTGGAATGGTATTCCTAGTTAGATGAAAGAAAAGCAGTAGCAACCTCATAGAATTCATATGGAAGAGATCTCTATAGGTGACATTTGAAATTCCATACAGAGAAGAGAGACCCCTGGCTTGGCTGGGTGAGCCATCAAACCAAATGGGAGCACTAGCTATCCCAGATCTCCAGTCATAGACGTGCAAGGCTATTTTGCAAGTAGAATGGAGAATGGGCAGCTACCTGGACTTCCAATAGATTTAGCAGAATAGAGAAAGAATGAATTGCTGTCAAAGAAGTGAGTATTTTTAGGGCAAGTTTGGTAAGAACAAATATTAAAGCCTAGGTGAAGAACACTGGACTGAACTATACACTTGTTTTTCTTCTTGTTTTCCAGTTTCATTTTTACAATGCAAAGTGGCGAAGTGTCGTTTGCTTCTGATTAAATAAAGAGGAGCGGTTAGTATATGTGCAAACTGTCAACCACAGTGAAGAATCACCCTTCACAAAGCATTTCATGCTTCATGGTTATGTTCCACTTGCTTGCCTAGCAGCACTTCACCATTATTTTATCTCAGGTTCCATGTGACCCCCTTGTGTCTTTCTTATACAAGCCGTACACTATTGCATCCTTTTACCAGACAACCAGGGAACTCAAGGTCCAACTCTCTTCAAGCATTACTAATTTTTTTGGATCAATGAGTTACTCACTATGGCAGACTGCTTTGCTTGGTGCTGCTCTAGCAAAACATGAGTTAAATCCATGTCCAACATCTCCTGCCAGACCTCCATTAATTTCCCTCCCTAGTTGGGAGTTATTTTATTAGAGTCTCCAAAGGAGAGGTGTGATGTAATCCTGCAACATGACAGTCCGTAGATGGATAGCATAGTTACTCACATGTAACAGGTGATCTCCGGAAACAGCAGGAATATAGTCTTTACATATGGGCATCGTCTGTACCGACGGAGCCTGCGCGGGAACGCTCTCCAGCGTCCAATAGGAAAGCTTTTGGGAGCATCCCACAGCGCCTGCGTGCTGCCTTCCCGCCTTTCCCAATTGTTCCTCTCCAGTTGAGTTTAAAGATGAGACAAAAGAGAGAGAGAGAGGGATAGAGAGATACAACTCCTAGGGGAGGTGGGTACGTTGTGAAGACTAAATTCCTGCTGTTCCTGGAGATCACCTGTTACAGGTGAGTAACTATGCTATCTCCAGGAACAAGCAGGAATGTAGTCTTCACATATGGGGACTCCCTAGCTGCAGATGCCAGGCAGAAGGCCCCAGAAGTTGTGTGCCCTCGTGAAAGGGCTCCACGTCCCCCCATGGATCTCTGGCATACTACCAGGGATGGTGGGTAGGAGTTGATTAAATATGGAACAGCCTGACCAAACAAGGCATCCCGGCAGGAGTCCTTGTCTAAGCAGTAACGGGCTGTGAAGGTATGTACCGAAGCCCAAGTAGCTGCTCGACAGATGTCGTCGATAGACACAGAGTGAAGATGAGCCATTGAGGCTGCCATGGCTCTCACATTGTGAGCTGACATGGCCTTCAAGAGGAAGGTTCTTACTCTCATAGGCAAAAGATATACATTGTGCAATCCAGCTGGACAGTGTTCTTTTGGAGATTGGAAGTCCCAAATGTCTAGGATCGAAAGCAACAGAGTTGAGAGGACTTTCTATGTTGCTGTGTCCTTTGCAAGTAAAAGGCTAAAAGCCCTTTTACAGTCCAAAGTATGAAGATTCCTTTCTGCATTTGAGGCGTGAGGCCTTAGGAAGAATACAGGAAGGTAAACCCCTTGGTTTAAATGAAAAGGTGACACCACCTTTGGCATAAAGTGTGAATGAGTCCTAAGGACTACCCTATCATGACGGAACCTTATATAAGGAGGATCAGCCACCAACGCTTGCAATTCACTGATGCAACGTGCTGATGTGATTGCAATAAGAAAGATGACCTTCCAGGAAAGGAATTTCAAAGAGGTAGTGGCTAATGGTTCAAAGGGCGGTTTCATGAGCTGCCCAAGAACCCGGTTTAAGTCCCATGCCACCAGTGGTGGCTTAATGGGAGGCTTAATTAAAACAAGGACTCTCATAAACCTCGCTATGAGAGGATGAGAGGAAATAGGTTGTCCATTTAGAGGCTTGAAAGAAGCTGCAATAGCACTCAAATGAACTCACTGAATTGGTCTTAAGCCTTGCATTTGATAAATGAAGGAGATACCCCAGTAATGATTCCAGAGGTATTACAAGAGGGTTAAGACCCTTCTGTGAGCATCATATGGTAAACCTTTTCCACTTAAATGCATAAGAGCGTCTTGTGGAAGGCTTCCTGGAAGCATAAAGGATATCCTTTACCTACTGGGAAAGGTTAAGACCGTGAAGTTTTAAGCTTTCAGCAACCAGGCCCTGAGATGCAGAGACTGGGGATTGGGATGCGACAGCATCCCGTCCTCTTGAGAAAGGAGATTTGGAGGAGATCCTAACTCCAGAGGCGGAGCTTGAGAGAGATGTAGGAGCAGAGGGTAACACATTTGCTGTGGCCAACGTGGAGCTATGAGAATCTTATGACCTCTGTCTCTCTGAAGCTTGAACAGGGTTTTGGGAATTAGGGGAATGGGTGGAAAGGCATACAGGAAGTTCTGACCCCAATGGAGGAGGAAAGCATCCCTGGCCTGACAATCCTGAGCCGGAATTCTGGAACAGAACCGGGGACGTTTGGCATTCAGCGGCCTTGCAAAGAGGTCTATGTCCAGGGTTCCCCAAATTTGAAAGCTTTTGGCCACCTGGTCTGCATGGAGAGACCATTCATGTGGAAGCAGAACGCGACTGAGTCTGTCTGCCCAAGAGTTTTGAATGCCTGAAAGATATAACGCAAGGAGATGAGTCTGATGCTGTCTGGCGAGGGCCCATAGTCGCAAAGCTTCGTTGCAGAACGACAGAGAGCCTGTTCCGCCCTGCTTGTTCACATAGAACAGGGCTACTTGATTGTCCGTTTGAACTAGGACTGTCTTGTAGCTGAGCTGGGTGTGGAATACTCGAAGAACAAGGAAGATTGCTCCGAGTTCCAGGAGATTGATGTGTAGATAGGCCTCCTGCGGAGTCCACGTACCCTGGGTAGAGAGGCCTTGTAGGTGGGCTCCCCAACCCACCTGTGAAGCATCTGTTAGAGTGGCTTGGGGTGGGGGCTGTTGAAAAGGAGACCACACCAGAAGGTTTTGGGGTGACTGCCACCATTGGAGGAACAAAATAAGGTGATCTGAGTTTGCTATTTTGTCTGATAGGCAACCTGATGCCTGAGTCCACTGAGTGGATAAAGTCCACTGGGCTGCCCTCATATGGAGGCGAGCATAAGGAACCACATGCACGGTGGGGATGCCATGTGGCCTAGCAACTGTAACAGTAGTGAGGTGAGGTTTTAGCACTGCTTGGGAAGCTAACTGCACAATGCAAAGGCAGCGGGGCTGTGGAAGGTAGGCCCTTGTCTGTCTGGTATCCAGCAGAGCTCCTATAAACTCTAGGGACTGAGTGGGAGCAAGGTTGGATTTTGGGAAGTTTATGACAAGCCCCAAATACTGAAGGATGCGCATTGTGTGAGAGAGAGAAACCCTGGCCTCTGGCTCTGAAGGGGCTCGAATGAGCCAGTCGTCTAAGTAAGGGAAGACGAATATTCCCAGGGTGCGGAGAAATGCTGCCACCACAGCCATGCATTTTGTGAACACCCTTGGTGCAGAGGCCAGGCCAAAGGGAAGAACCCTGTATTGGTAGTGCTTCCCTTGAAACAGAAAGCGAAGGAACTTTCGGTGAGTTGGGTGGATGAGAACATGAGTGTACGTATCCTTGAGATCTATAGAACAAAGCCAATCCCGCACTGAAGGTATGGCAGCAGAGTTCCTAGAGAAATCATTTTGAACTTCTCTTTGAACAGGAATTTGTTCAATTCTCTGAGGTCTAAAATGGGTCTGTGTCCTCCTGTTTTCTTTGGAATAAGGAAATAGGGGGAGTAAAACCCTGCACCCCGTTGGGGAATGGGTACCTCTTCTATTACCCCTTGAGCAAGGAGCACAGTGAGCTCTTGACCTAACTGGTCATTGAGAGAGGTCTGAGAATTGAACTGTCTTACCATTGTAGAAGGGGGCATGCTGAGGAAATGAAGCTTCTACCCTTCTCTTACAACAGAAAGAGTCCAATTTTCTGCTGTTATCTGACCCCATCTGGAGTGGAGTGGAGGAGTGGCCTAGTGGTTGGGGTAAGGTACTTCAGGCCTGAAGGTCGGGGGTTCAAATCCCACTAAAGGACAGCAACCTTGGGCCGGAAGGACTGGGGTTTCTAGTCCCACAGGTGCTCCTTGTGGTCTTGGGCAAGCCACTTATCCCTCCATAGCCCATGTTCCCTGTAAAATAGTTATCTCCAAGTTATAATGCCCTGTTCAATGTAATTTCAGTTTGTTCAATGTAAACCGCACTGATGCAGAATAGCGCGGTATATAAGAGAATGTAAATAAATAAATAAAAATAAAATAACTAACCTTCCTGGGATGGTGGAGGGTTCTGGGCTGTTCAGGGCCAGGAAGGCAAAGTTCTCTAGAAAGGAGTCAAAGCCCCTGTGGAGGCTGAGTCTGCTGAGCTGGTTGAGGCTTAGCTGCTTTTGTCTCTCTTTGCCTAGGTTGTTGCTGCTGTCCCTTTTGGGCAGACTGACCTAAACGATGCCCCTGCTGGGTATAGGAGGGATAAAACTTCTTACTGAAGAATGGTTTCTTAGAGGATTTTTTTCCTCACAGGATCAGCTGTAGATTTAGACAATCTATCCAAAGTGATATTGTCAGCATCATTAGCTTTTTCCAGCCATTCTTGCCAAAGAGATTCTCTCCTGTGCAAGGAATATTCCAAGTTTATCCTGTGCCCAAATTTCCAAGTCAGATGCCTGGAGCCAGGCAATCCTACGTGCACCTATGGCAATGGCAGAAGTTCTGTTTACGCACTGAAAGCAGGCAAAGGCTGCACAATTCACCAACTTGGAAACATCCTGAGCATGTTTGACAAGGGCGAGGTAATCTTGCCTCTTATCACCTCTTATCAGGAAGGAGAGGTCTCAAAAGCTCTAAATCACCTGTGACCTCCTTAAGGAACATTTCCGTATAGAAGATGTAGGAACTGATCCTAGCAGAAAGCATGGAAGCTTGGAAGGTTCGACGCCCAAAAACGTCAAGAGTCCTACACTCACGTCCTGGAGGATTAGATGCATGTCTTTTTGCACTCTTGATCCTTCTCATAGCTGATTCCACCACCATGGAATGGTGTGGTAATTGAGTCTTCTGAAACCCAGGACAAGGAGGAACTCGATACATGGTGTCGAGTCTTCGAGAGTGAGGAGATGTGGTTAGAGGTGTTTCCCACATCCTTAACATGAGATCATGCAAGATCTCATGAATAGGTAAGGTAGCTGCCTCCTTGGGAGCTTTAGGGTATTGTAGGATTTCTAATTCCTTTGCCCTAGGCTCGTTTTCAGGAGCCACTGTGATGGAAAGACCTTGGGCCACATCTCGTATAAAGTCCTGAAAGGACATATCTTTTGGTGGAGACATCCTATGCTGAGGAGAAGAATCCTCAGGAATTAGTACTCTGGTATCGGCAGAGCTTTCGAAGTATCTCCGATCTGGGTGATCATGCAAGGCACAGTACCGGTACTGATCTAAGTCAGCATCGGAGTGGTCTGGTACCGACCTGTCGATGCCAGACACACATGACTCGGTCCTAGTAGAATACCTGTTGATGTCGATGCAGTCGGTGCCGGTACCGGCTTAGTTGTCTGAAGTGGTTTCAGGGGCATCGAGGCCGTGAGAAGAGCCACCAGACTGCGTTCAATAGCCAAGAATCTCTGGTCTATCGACCGTGCCGATGCTTGGGTATCAGTAACGGATGAAGCGGCTGGCACCCCAGAGCATGGCACCAGTAGTTCTGCCGAGGTTGAAGCCTCGAGAACATCCTGGAGCCCCGTTAGTGCTTTGGAAGCCGAAGCCTCCCGTCGGGGCAATTTTGCCAGTGAAAGTCCCACAAGGGCAACGCCAGAGGCATCTCGATTTCTAGAAGGAGATCTACCCTTTGAGGACCAGCTAGATTTATGTTTAGTTACCTGAGATCCATGGGAAGAAGACGAAGGCCTGGAAGATGTCGATGCCATGGAGGCTGCATCGGAGGGAAAAAGGGTGCTAAGTTTAGCAGCTCGGTTTTGCCGGCCCCTTTTCGACATCATCCCACAGGCAACACACTCTGAAATAGAGTGGTTAGGACCTAAACATTTGAGGCACCACTCATGGGTGTCTGTGACGGAGATGGTACCGCTACAATTGGAACACTTTTTAAAACCCGAAGCGGGTTTTTCCATTTTGAAGGAAAATGTTGGGCCTAGTGCCCAAAATGGCGCATGGCAGCTGAAGAGAAAATTACTGGAAAGACTCCAGAAAGGTGTTTTTTTTTAAAAAGAAAAAAGAAAGAACCACCGGCGGTACCAATGTAGCATCAAAGGAAGGCAGATGCGACCACAAAAAAGAAGAATAGAAGGGATTTTTTTCTGCGGTGACAGGATGTACGACCTGTCGGCTCTGCAGAAAATGAAGAACTGGAGAGGCACAGTTGGGAAAGGCGGGAAGGCAGCACGCAGGCGCTGTGGGATGCTCCCAAAAGCTTTCCTATTGGACGCTGGGGAGCGTTCCCGCGTAGGCTCCGTCAGTACCGACGATACCCGTATGTGAAGACTACATTCCTGCTTGTTCCTGCAGATATAAAATTATTGATAAAACCATAACTGTAAGGAGTAGTAGGAGGATTCTTGATAGGAACACCACTAATTCAAATAGGCCTTAAGATACCAAAGAAAAGCAAGCAGACCGTTCTGAAGTTGCATGTAGTGAAGACTAATGAGATCAAGTATGGAGGAGAAAAAGACAGCAGTGTTGTCATATTGGAATAGTAAACAGCTGGAACTGGCCACTATAGAGAAGTGTTCAGACTGAGGAGAAGTAGAAGTAGAAGTAGTTTGAAAGGCAAGTGGCATAGATCATCAAGAGAAATCAAAATGTGAAGCATTAAACACTTAATATAGAAATTTTCTCCTTCCAGACATTTCTGAACAAGACATGTCTTATGAAAAAGGTTTGGGAACATGGAATGCACCTCTCCACTTAATAAGATATTAGGAGCCACACCATGTTGTGAGCAAGCCTAGGTAAGGCCTTAAAAGAGCATTATAGGCAGCTGATAAGAGGTTTGACCATGAAAAGAAAAATAAAAATAAATGGAATTTAAGGAAGATGGTACACAAACTTGGGAGCCCATGGGCTTAATGAACTACTATGATGAGGAAAGCATTTTTTTTTTTTTAAAGAGAGAAATAGATCTGGTCCATCACTATTTAAGAAAAAAAATAAACAGACTGCTTTTGAAGAGAGCTCTTGGAAGGAATTAGAACAAAGATTTTACTTCTTGAACACTTTTAGGTGTATCTTAAGGATTTTGGGTTGCTGATCATGAAAATCACTTTGAAATGTTCCTATCGCCTCCTTTTTGTGATTTCCTCACATATTTTAAGTCTACTCATATGTTGCCTAGAAAGTAAGCTAGTTTAGTCCAGGTCTGCCTGGGCATGCACTCGGTGCAGGCTCACAACATGGAATGGAAATGCTACTGCTCAAGAATTCATGGGCATGCTTAGTCAGGATGGATGCTGACAGTACAAGCTATAAAAGCAGCTTTCGTACACAGATGCTATGCATGATGTTGCTTAATAGCATTTACATGTGAGCTTGTCTAAACAATGATTCGTTACAGTAGAAATGTCTCAACAATTTTGCAACAGCTGAGATATATTCTCTTAAATTTGTGGCAAGTATACGCTTAAACCTCGAAGACGTAGCATGACTGGACTTAAAGCGTATGAGCTCTACTTCGGTTGTAAAGTTGGCGATCAAGACAACTACTGGGCTCTTCATCTTAGGAGCTTGGCTCAGAGGTACTCGGAAATCAATGCTGTTTGTAGCCCCGATGATATGGCGAGAACAGAAGTATCAAGTGATGGAATGTTACTTCTGTCTGACCAAGGTATCCAGCTTATCTGCTAAAAATAAGAAGCCTATTGAATACCCCAGTCTGCCTGCAGCTATGAGACCAGTGCCACATGACTATAGTATGCCAGTACTGAAGCCATCAGAGACTTGAAGCCCAGATGAGGCAGACAAAGATGCCACAATACACAGGTCAGACATGGAAAATTACATGGATCCAGATTTTGAACCGTTTATGGCCGGTGTGCCTCATCTGAAAGACAGTCAGAATTGAATGACCTGATGAAGGACTTAAGTTTGTCAAAAACAAAAGCTGAACTACTTGGTTCAAGATTGCAAGGATGGGGTTTTCTGTCACCGGGTACGAAAATTTCTCTTTTGGACCAGCCAAGAAGATATGAAAAATTTCTTTGTGCAAGTTGACAACTTGTTTCTGCACTGACATTGATGGATTTGACCCTTCCCAGCTTGAAGAATTCTTAAAGGGGAAGAATGGTTGAATAAATCGCCTGGTTATTTGAACTTTGGATCAACTGTTTGTATTATCTTGATTTGTACCCTCCCTTTTCTAGGTTCATTTTGTAGACACTGAGATGTTGCATAAGCGTATATTCTTGGATTGTGTTTATCTTTCATTTTCTTTTTGTCTTTTCCAAATTGTACTTTTTGATAATGACAATAAAAGGAGGGTCACTTGTTGGCAGTCTCCTGTCTAAGTAGTCCTAGCATGAACTGTAAGAATTCATAAACTTGTCAAGGGTCCAAACCTGGAACGCCACCCTGACTGCATCCCTAGATATTCTTGGCCCTCTTCATTCCATTTCTCGTCCTCGTTCATCTGTTCCACACCACTCTTGGTACCATTCCAGCCTCTATCTTCAATGTAGTTATCTCGGCTGGGCCAAGCACCTCTGGCATGAACATCCTCCTAATGAAACTCTGGCTCCCTTTCATCAAAGTCATTCCCATTACCGTTCCCTCATCCATTCTGCCAAGCTATCTTACTACTCCAATCTTGTCTCCTCCTCCTCTAATTTCTCCCGTCAGCTGTACTCCGTCCTTCGCTCCCTATCATCCCTTCATTCCTCCTCTTCCCCAGCCCCTCATCCCGTTTTACCAGACCCTACCCTTTTAGCTACTTATTTTGCTAATAAAGCCCTTATCCTTCGCCATTCTTTTCCTGCCTGTCCATCCCTCCTTTCTCCCCCCCCTCCCCATCATCCCCTGCTTTTGCTACCCACTCCCCTGCTCCTCTTTCTGCCCCATTTCCTCTGCCGAACTCCATCAAACCCTTTCCTCCTCCCACTATTACTACTACTGAGCATTTGTATAGTGCTACACAGACAAATGTAAAAGACTGCCTCTGCTCATCAGAGCTTACAATCTAGTCAAGACAGACAACACAGTAGCTATAGACACAGGATACATCCCACAAGACTATCTGTCCTGCCAACCCTATTCCTTCTTCTTGGCTTTCTGACCACTCCCTGGCCCTTCTTCTGCTTATCCTCAGCATCTTCAATTCTAGCCTCTCCTCCGGTTCCTTCTCCCTCCCCCTGGAAGCAAGCTGTCATTTGGCCTGTTAAGAAACACTCTCTGGACCCCACCACCTTTGCCCACGTCTGCCCCATTTCCACCCTCCCCTTTCTCTCCCAAGTCCTTGAGAAACTGATCTTTGCCCAACTCTTCTCACCTTGATGCTACCCTCGCACTTCACCCTCACCAATCCGAATTCTGTCACGGTCAGAGCACAGAAACTAATCACCCTTTCCCTTCTTAATCAGCTTCACACTTCCCACAGTGGGGGTGACATCTCCTTGGCTGTGTTAGATCTTTCTTCTGCTTTCAACCTTGTTGATCACTGCATCGTCCTTTCCCATCTTCATGACTTCGGAATCACTGGCTCTACCCTTCACCGGTTCCATTCTTTTCTCTGGTCCCGGACGTTTTCTGTCTTCACCGACTCCTCTTCTTCTTCTGTCACTCCCCTTGCCTTATGTTGTCCCCCAGAGTTCTGTTCTCGATCCCCTCTCTTCTACATCTTTCTGGACCCCCCTCACCCTCACTGTCCAACAGCATGGTATTTCAGCCTACTATTACGCAGATGATCTGCTGTCATATACTATGTTACTATGATGATATTCTTTTGCACCACACTAGTCCCTTGGCCCCTGACCTGACCCCACTGAACGCCTGACTTTCTTCTGTCTCTGCCTGGATGACAAACTTTCTTCACATCAATCCCTTTAAAATCTCTGCCATTTGGTTTTCCTTTTCTACTCGTGCCTCCTCTTTGGCTCCCTCCCTTGCCTTGATACCTATTTCCCCTGGTCTCCTCTCTCTGCTATCTTGGTGTCACATTCGATTCTTCATCCTTCCAGGAGCACTTTTCCTCAATTATTCAATGCTCATTTCACACCCTGCATCAGATCCGTTCCGTCCGTCCCTTTCTTTTCCTCTCCTCTGTCCACACTTCTTCTCTCCCTGGTTATGACCTGTATCGACTATTGCAATGTTGTCCTAGCTGACCTCCCGCAATACGAACTCTAACTGCAACTCCTCCAGAATACCACTGCCCCCATACTGACCCACACCGCTTGCTCAGATCACATCATCTTTCTGCTCATTCACTTACATTGGCTTCCCATAAAATTGCATGTGCACTATAAGATCCTAGTTCATCATACAATTCACATCAACACCCCCCAGTATTTCTCCGATTTGATTCACTTTCACCCCTCTCACGGCTCCTTCCAGCAGGTCCATTCCAACTGCCTAGTCCTCCCACCCGCTTCACTTGCCTGTTTAGAACCCACCCACGCCTCTGCATTCTTTTTCCTTGGCCTCCTTCTCTGGAATTCTCTCCTATCCAACTTCCGCTTGGAACTTTTCTTTCCCCGATTCAAGACAATGCTGAAAACGCATCTCTTCACTGTCGCCTTTGACCGTCCCCTTTTCCCCTGCCTAATCCAAGGTCCTTCTGTCTGTGCTACCCCTGCCTCTACCCCATCCCTTCCCCCCCCCCCCCAAGCCAGTCTGTTTTATTTCCTTTGTTGTCTTGTTATGGCGTTCATTTTCCTTTCATTTTCTTGCAGCATGCAATTTTTTTTATTGTAAACTGCTCAGATGCACCGGTGTTGGATGGTATATCAAACAACTCAAAGACAAAGATCATCAGCACAGAAAAGGCAAAAAACAAAATATATATGATATGATCCAAGGCAGTCAAGGGAAGTGATGGAACAAGAATAGGAGCTGTGCTGTTTTTTTCAATGTTAGTGCAACAAACATCTAGTCAGAAAGCCTCTGCATAAAGATATCTGAATAATTCATCCAGAAATCTTTATACAAAATTTGCAGCCAGCCTATCCGTATAAGCTAGACTACTGAACACGCTGTCCTAAATTAAAAAAGATAACTGATACAGATAGTGGCTGAATACTGCTGCTATCCATATAAACTTGGCTCCACCCCCAGAATACCCCTTCAACTCATAAATGAGAAATTGTGGACATGTTGATTTATATGGACAAAATTTATCCATCAGCCAGTGGCAAATTTTAAAAGCAAAGCACTTGTGTGACTCAACATCTGAAGCGGACCACAAATGCTTTTGAATATTGAGCAGTTGTATTATATTTATTTTGCTCAGGAGTGCATTATTGGTGTTTATCAGTTAAAGCTAAAAAGAAAAGTCCTACCTAAGATGCACCGCAAATCCAGCATATCTGAAATTAATGTGCTGATATCATTTTGTCCTCTCTAGCTGACAATTATTTGTTTGTTCCCCATATCACACCACCACCACCACCATACTATTCAAAACAGAAAAACAGTCCTGAAATACCTTTCTCAGTTTCTCTGGGGAGAACTCCAGACCAACTAGAAACAAGGTGAAGAAAACACCAAACTCCCCTAGAGTCTCCACCTGCACGATAGACTGCAAAATAAAGAACATAATCAAAAATATACAATGTAATATTATACTAACCAGAAACTTCTACAGTTTACAGTTTAAACAATCCAGCAAGTCAACAGCAAGAGCAGACTTCTTTCACAGAATATGCAGCATTCTGAAAACAGAACACATACATCTCTTCTTTGTGCTTTATCTACTGCCTTATAAGTGTTTGCTTTTATCATACAGTATGTGAAACAGAGGAGTAGCCGCCTAGTGGTTAGAACACTGGCTTGGTAACCAAGCAACCAGGGTTCGATTCCCACTAGCACTCCTTGTGGCCTTGGGCAAGTCACTTAACCCTCCATTGCCTCGGAAGAAAGGCCTGGCAATCTACTTCCGGTGACACTACCAAGAAAACCCAGGAGTTGCTGGGTCGCCAGGAGTCAGGACTGACTCGAAGGCACACATTGCATTTTTGCATGTGAAACAGAATGTATAACTTTTTAAGACATATCGGTGCTGTTAACTGGTACCGAGATTCATTATAGGCTTCCTAAGTAATTAAGCTATACAAATTCTGCCAGTTAGAATATGCATAATCACACATGAACATGAAATTTGTTATAAAGTTAGACTACTCCTTTGATGGGTGGAAATTATACATTTAAGAAAAAGGGAGGCTGAAAGTTGGCATGCAAGCTCCTTGTAGCCCACTCTACTGTGAGGTAATTGAACATATTACAAAAACACAACACTGTTACTGGAAGAAAATATTTGTGGTTCCTATCATCTATTGCTTTTTAAATTGAAAGGACTAATTAAATTAACAAATAAATTACACAAGCATGTTCTACCATTTCTTTTCCTGATCATAGCAATGAAAACATGAAAACATATAAAATGCAAAAACAAGAGCCAAAAAGCCAATTATAAGAGCTTCCAAATGTACTTTCCTGCTGACAATTATCTCATTTATTGTCACAGCAAGTAGATTTTGTTCTTACAGTTTTCTTGTCTTTCATTGTTAAGTTATTTTGCAATAAATCTAAAACCCCCACATTTAAGTTCTGCTTATCCAATAAGCAGATTGCTTGTAGTTCTTCCTTTATCAAAACTTAAGGGACAATTATGCACACTTAGAAGAAAATATTAGGGCATAATCACAGAAACCATCTAGTCTGCCCATTTACCCTTCCTGCTGCCAAATCTGACCTTACCTGATCTCTGGCTTTTTCCCTCATTCCCCAAGGATCATCTATGTCTCTGCCATGCTTTCTTGTATTCACATACCACTTTTGCTACATTCCACAAACCAATTATGAAGAAATTAGACCTTACCTGCTAATTGATGTTCCTTGAGTTACTCCAGGCCAGTTCAAGCACCTTTGGTTATTTACGCCCTTCCAGCAGCTTGGAGACCAAGCACATCATGATTTTTATGACCTCCCCCTAGATATTCAGCTGGTTCCTTCCCCAGCCTTCAGTATCCTATTAAAGCAGACTCACGGAAACCACCATTAGAATCAAAACGGTTTAAAAAAAATGAACTTGTTGAATCAAAAATCCGCCTCCCCACCTTGCAGTGCTAAAATTTGCCACTCTCAATTTAAAAGCTTTACGTTCTTTCAGTGAGCCCTGGTAATGGAATTCACGTCTCTCCAGCTGCTTGGAGACAGATACTGAAGGCTGGGGGAGGGGCCAGCTGACTATCTAGGGGGAGGTCATGAAGATCATAACATGCTCAGCCTCCAAGCTGCTGGAAGGGCGTGAATACCCAAAGCTGCCGGGACTGGACTGGAGGAACGAAATGGAACTCTATATTTTTAATTCTGGTTAACTCCCAGGATTAAAGAGTTTTATTTTATTTTATTTATTTGGTTCTTCTATACCACCCCTTCCAGAGATCAGGGGCGGTTTACATTTAACACAACATATTACAAAGAACAGAGGTTTAACTATTTACAGAAATCCATAGGTACATTTAACGAGTTGATTCAAGAATTTCAGACTAATAACTTTCCTTATAAGTAAAGCATTCTCACTCACCACATGTAATTTCAAAGCAGATAATTGCCTCGTACTGTATTTGAGATCTCACACAATAAAGCTTCAGATTTGTCCCCAGCAAAGGGCTTCTCACTATATCATTAGCTCTTAAACTTAAGGGCATGTTTATTAATGTGAGCTGTTAGCAGGGAGTTTGTTGCATGCTAAGAGTGCCACACTAACAGCGTGGTGCCCCATGCTAAAAATCTTACACTAACGGTCAGCACATGATTGTGTGGAAACGGGGAGGATTAGGGGTGTGTGTAACATGGGCGTTGAATGCACATTGTGGTTAACACAGGCCTCTATGGGTGGTGGTGTGCGCCTGCATGCCAGTTAGTGCAGTGCCACAAGTTAGCAGCACGTAACAGCAGGGGGACAGATGCATGCGCCCCCAAAAATTAACATGGGCCTCCAAACTAATTACGTGCCGCAAATGCATGCTGCCTGTGTGGACTTTAGGAAACATGCCCTTTAATTTTGTCTCCTAGACAGCAAATAAAGCTTGAAAACTCAAGAACTGCAAGTATGGCAGAAAAGAAACAGAGGGGGAAACTTTGAAAGAAAGCAACTGGGGAATTGGGAAGGTTTCAGATTTCTCTATAACACACACACACAAATGGAGTAACATTTTTAGCCTATTTTTTTGAAGTGAATGTGAACTTTACCTCTGGCTCTGGGTCTGCTTCAAACTCTTTCTTCCTCTCACAGCAATCAGAAAATTCCATGGCAAATGTCAGATTTACACATTAAAATGAGTATTTTATTTTAATTTCTACAAGTATAATCATTTCCCAACCTTTCCTTTGTGTTTTGATAAAACTATTTTGCTCTCTTTTGAGCTTTTTGGGTACAGAAAGAAAGCAAAGTTGCTTACCTAACACAGTAATTTTTCAATCACAGATAGCAGGATTAAATTGGGCATTCACAGCCTGAACGGAGCAGCTGTTCCAGAATTCAGACTTAGTAGAGAGTTCTGATTATTTGCAACCTCTCTCATATGTAGCGTCTCTTCAGTCCCCTCGGTTAGTTCTGCAGCTCAAACATCACTGCACCTCTCAAAGGTGGGAGCGACTGCATGCCTAATTAATCCTATCTATGGGGAACAGCTTTTACAGGTAAGCAGCATTGCTTTGTCCACCGGCAAGACATGCAAGTGGATGGCTCCCAAGCTCAATGCTGTTCTTATTTCAAATCATTTTTATTGGTAATATTCAGCATAGAGAAACATGAAAACCAAAACATCAACAACAGCAATTTATCCACTCGATGCTTATACAGAAATCTAGTAATATACAAAATATGCAGGTGATCCACCCTTCTGTCAACCCTTCCCTCCCCCCCTCCCCCCCCTACCCCCCCACCCACCCTACAGCACGTACAGACTAACTAAGTCACGTAGGGAGACAAGCAGTTATTGATTTCCACCACAAATCGCCAGTCCCAGTGTGTACCCCTCCTCCATACCACCTAGATCTTATATGTGACTCACTCTACAAAGCCCCTAGGGACCCTCAGAGCAATACAGATTCCCCCGCGTCAGGCGTTCAGGATCAGGGCACGTTCACTAGAGGAGAAACAGAAGATAAAGGGAGACCACAATGCCATGAAGCTATCCCAACTTTTGCCCCCTTTCTGCCGGGCAGTCATTTTTTCCATACGGAGCAGATCAAACATCGCTGATTCCCATAGCCCAACATTAGGAGGGGAGACCTCAACCCATCTGTGTAACAAAGACTTCTTTGCAATAAGAAAGCCCCGTTCACACAAGGACCGATACGCCACCGGAAGCTCCACAGGGCCCAGCTGCCAACAATGAAAGAGGCAAGTCTCCCGATGAACTAGGAGCGGAGCAGCCAGCCACCCCGCAATCAGGCGACACACCTGTGTCCAAAAATCCCGGACCAATGGGCACCCCCAGAATTTATGCAAAATGGTACCCGGCTCTCGACCGCACCATCCACACAGGGCAGAGTTTTTCAACCCCACCTGATAGGCCCAAGTATCACAGGTATATGCTCTCCACAGAAATTTGTATTGAAGTTCCTGCAGGTATATCCAATCAGGCCCCTTCACTATCCCCCCAAAAGCCAAACGTAGCAGATCCGGTGTCATGGTTTCCACCCCATCCCTTCCCCAGCGCTCACTCAGAACCCGAAGATAGAGATCACCCCTACTGGGCCGAAGTAACTTCCTACACGCCTCCTCCCCTCTTTGGTTTTCTGCCAGCCTTCCCAAAATAAGCCTTGGGGTGTCCTTTTCCATTCCAGCATGGGAGGTCATAACCCGCGTTAGTCCCTGCCAATAGTGTCTCACCTGCAAATAACCATAGAAATCATGGCTAGGCAAATTATACCGCCGCTGGAGGTTCTGGAAGCTATCCAGGGTATGGCCATCCGCCATTAGTAGGTCCCCCAAACAGACTACCTGCTGGCGCTCCCAACCACGAAACACGTTCATTTTAGAGAATCCGGGGGTAAAATTAGGATTCCCCACGAGGGGAAGCAGGGATGATCCGGTCCAATTCCAGCCAAAACGCCGGGAGAGGGCTCTCCACGCTGCCCGCAAAGTGCCTAAGTACGTCCCCCCCTCCCCGCTCCGTAGCGCCTCCGGCAACCTACTCATCTGAAGAACATATAGACGGTGGTACGGCTCCACGATCTCGTCAAGGTGCCTCACCAACGTTCCGCCTCCATCACCCTCCAAGAGAGCCTCCACATGTTTCGTGACGTACCGGAGGTTATAATTGCGCAAGGAGGGGAGCTCCAGACCGCCTTCTTCCCGCCTGCTCATGAGGGCCTGCATGGGAATACGAGATCGCTTACCCCTCCACAAGAATCCTCTTAAACCAGACTCAAAGCGCTTCCAGTCAGCAGTTGATATCCAAAGGGGTAGCATACGTAAAACATACAACCAACGGGGTAATTCAACCATGACATAAAGAGCAATTCGCCCTCTCAGAGACAATGGGAGACACCGCCAACCCTGGAGTGTGTGTAAACTCCGAGCCAAGCGCCCAGGGATGTTCACTTGATATAAACAGTCAGGCCTGTCCGGCAGATGGATCCCGAGATACTTAATCACTCCATTAGCCCAAACCAACGGAAACTCCCCCTCCCACAGCGGACGCACCCTACCCCCCACATCCAGTACCACAGATTTCGACGCATTGATTCTCAAACCGGAAAACTTGCCAAAATGCCTTATTACTTGGAGAAGACGATGGAGAGAGGCAGGCACGGACGTCAGACAAATCAGCATGTCATCTGCAAAGGCACTTATTTTCATTTCCTCTCCTCCCATACGAATACCCGGGATCCCTGGATCCCGCTGAATGGCCTGAAGTAAAGGTTCCAACGCGAGAACGAAGAGCAGGGGGGACAGTGGGCAACCCTGCCGCGTGCCTCTCTCTAGGACAAAGGGCTCTGAGAAGGTCCCATTGACACCCACCCTAGCCGAGGGTTGAGCATATAGCGCTCTAATCCATTGCACAAAAGACCCCCGGAGTCCAAAGCCGGGCAAGACATGCCAAAGATAACCCCAGGCTACTCTGTCAAAAGCCTTCTCGGCATCGAGACTCACCAAGAGGAGAGCCTCATCCTGGTGTATGCAACGATCCATTCCCAATAACAATTTAGACAAGTTCCTGGAGGCCTCCCTTCCCTGCACAAAGCCCACTTGTCTTGGGTCAATAAGTTTCGGCAAGATCGGATTAAGACGGGTGGCCAATATGGATGCCAAAATTTTCATATCGCAGTTAATAAGGGATATAGGCCGGTAGGAGGCCGGGTCCAAAGTGTCTTTGCCGGGCTTTGGGATGACAGTAATGTCCGCGCAACGCATGTCTCTGGGGAAAACACCGGCAGTTCGGGCATCATCATACATCACCACCAGAGACGGTGCTAACCGCGAGGCCAGCATTTTGTAGTATTCAATACTAAACCCATCGGGTCCCGGGGCCTTATGAGATTTGCCACGCTTAATCCCCTGTATCACTTCCTGCACTGACAGCGGCGCATTAAGAGCCTGCAAATCAGCCGCAGCAATCTGCGGTAAGGACTGCTCGGCCAAAAATTCCACCCCTTCCGCATAATCTCGCTCCTCCTCACTATAGACCTGATGAAAGAACTTTCGGAAAATTTCAGCTATATGCTTTGGCTGATGAAACAAGGCTCCGGCCTCCCCTCGTAACACAGGGATAAAACGGGCCCCCCGGGGTTCTCGGACAAGCTTGGCAAGCAACGTGCCTGATCGGTTACCATAACGGTATAGACGATGACGATAATATTGCATAGACATGCGCGCTCTACTCTCCAGTAAGTCATTCAAAGCCGCCTGCGTATGGATGTATTCCTTCTGTATCGTATCATCCCTGCCTTTCCCCAACCGGCGTTGAAGGGCACGCAACTTGCGCTCCAACACCACGAGAGTGCAATCCAAATGCTTACGGCGCGCCAATGTATACGATATGATGGCACCCCGCAGCACTGCCTTACTGGCTTCCCAGAATAAGAGGGGCGGGCATTGAGGAAGATCATTAAAAGATACATAGTCATCCCATTGTTGTTCAAGATATTTCTGAAAGGTCTCATCCTCCCAAAGATAGGCAGGAAAGCGCCAGCCCCTCTGCATGGGTCCCTGAGCATCCCACACAATCCAGATGGGGCCGTGATCAGATATCACAACGGGATCGATACCCGCCCGAGAGACTCGTGGAAACCCACCCTCACTAATCAGTATGTAGTCAATACGGGACCATGTGCGGTGTGCGCGCGATTGGTGCGTATATTCTCGCTCTCCAGGATGGAGAACTCTCCATACATCTATGAGGTCTCCCATTCTACATAAGTACCCCACCCCTTTTTTGGTCCAGGAACCAGTGGGACTCGGTTGGGATTTATCCAGGCATGGGTCATGAGGGCAGTTAAAGTCTCCTGCGATAATTAACTTATTCTGGCCATGCTTGCCCACTAAACGCAGGATTCGTTTATAAAAATCATGATCATACACATTAGGAGCATATACATTCAACAGCCATACAGATTCATGATATAATTTAGTATGTAGCAAAATATAACGCCCGTGAGGGTCCGCCTCAATGTTACTCACTTCCAAGGGTACGCCCTTCTTTACCATGACCACTACCCCAGCCTTTTTTGTGCCCGAGTCCGCCCCATAGGCATTCGCCACCCAATCCCTGGCAAGCTTACGATGTTCCAGGGCACTGAGATGCGTCTCTTGCAACATGGCTATATGGACACCCTTCCTCTTAAGTGTTTGCAGAATTTTTGTGCGTTTAATGGGGGAACCTATACCTCCTACATTCCAGGATACAATCTTAACCTCAGGCAGAGCACCCCAGCTTCAGAAAACTCAGTATGTGATACAGATATGTGCGGTGCCAGAGGTGCCCAGCCTCACCCCCAGGACCACTATAATATAGGACCCTCACAGTATTCAGCTCCTCAGGAGAATTTGTGGCCTTCGTACTCGTGCCCAATGTCATCCCGCTAGGACACCCTAGGGCCGTGCTAGTCCCCCCCCCCCCGAATCAACACCCCAAGTTATTGTTCGATCAACACCCCTCCCACCCCCTGCCCTCCCCCCTTCCCTCTCCCTCCATTTCTCCCCCGTGCTCCCCCCCTTACTCCCACCTATTTCCCTCTTCTTTACCCCCTCCCCCCCCGCTCCCCTCCTGCCTCTATAGGACACCCCCTCCCACTTAAAAACACTAGCCAAGCTACAGCCGGATCCCTCCACCCGGCTCACGTCCCACCACCGTGCACAACAGGGCGGCCCCACTCCCCCCCTCCAAAGAATATCACTGCCGGGAGAAACCTCCCTATATCGAGCCAGTAGCTCAGCCGCACCGGGATCTGGGCTCCCCTCCCGACAGCCCCTGTGTCCAGCATATCCCCCCCAAATCAATAATATCTCACCACTATCAAAACAGCATACAATGCAACATATCAAACAGTACCTGAAATGCAGAAAACTGAATACATATTCCTCTTATATAGCCTCACATAACCACAGCCCATACAATAGCGCCGCCCAACAGGGGCCCGCGCCGCAAAGAAAAACCGTGGTTTCGGTCAGGGAACCCACTTTGGGCCCAACAGAGCTGTGCGACCGTTAGTCCAGCCTATCTTCAGTCCCCCAGCTCCCACTCGGGCTCACCAGGGAATACAGCTAGTGAAGGCAGCCAAAACACAGGGGAAAACGTAGCTGCTCAGGACGCCCTTCCATGGTCACTCTCAGCTTTCTCCAGGTCCTCCAGAAACCTTGTCGCCGCCGCCGCCGTCGTCAGCACATGGTTTTTGCCGTCTGCTAGCACGCGGAGCGTGGCCGGAAAGGCCAGAGTGAAGCGCAGTTGTTTCCTGAAGAGCGCGGAACAGATCGGAGCAAATTCCTTACGCCTAGCTGCCACCGCGGCTGAATAATCCTGGAAGAGGAGCACTTTTTGGTCATCGATCATCAGAGTCCGCTGTTTCCGGTAAGCCTGGAGCAGCCTCCACTTATGATGGAAGTTTAGGATACGGGCAATAACCACTCGGGGCCTTTGGATGTTCTCTTGTTTAGGCCCGAGGCGGTGCACTCGTTCCACCTTTAGGTCTCCCACGAGGTCCTCCAGCCCGAGTTCTCTGGGGAGCCAGCTTTCTACCAGAGGGAGAAGCATAGCTTCGGTGCGCGACTCTGGGACTCCTACCAGACGCAGATTATTTCTGCGGGAGCGATTTTCCAGGTCATCGACTTTGTCGGACAACATTTCGATCGTTTTTTGCATCTTGGCCTGCGTTCGAGCTTGGTTACCTTCAGAGTCCTCCAGGGCTGAGACTCGATGCTCCAGCTCCTCTACACGCTGCCCGAACTCCGTTAAGGTCTCTCCCATCACTTCTAGCTTAGCGAGGATCATGTCGAACTTAGGCTCCAAAAGTTTTGCTACTTCGCGTGCGAGCTCCTCTGCGCCCGATTCTACACTCTCCGCCCCCGGCGAGGCAGGCTGTGGTTCTCCGAGCGGCTGCTTCCCCGCTGAGGTAGGCCCACTTCTTGGCGCCTTCTCCCGCTCTTTGCGCGTTGCCAATGGCATGCTGGCTTTAAATTTTTATATGTACCACTGCTAGAGAGTGAGACCTTTCTTCCCGTGGTCTTAAAGCTGCAAATATTTCAAAATGCTCTTAGAAAAGATTCATGGAGAGTCGGGCCGCCCCGGAGCGATCAGAGAGACCTCTTACTCGCTCATGAGTCACGTGGGATCTCAATGCTGTTCTTTTATAAATAATGTCTCCATTGTTGAGAAAGGGCCAGATGATGAAGTGAGTTTCACATCACAAAATACAGATTATCAGTACTGCCCAACTAGATGCACCATCTGAGGAATGGTCCAAAGCAGTAGCGTGAAGTGAAAATATGAAGTGAGTACCAAGTGTATGCTTTGGCTATGCTGTCCAGTTGTTCATGCTTTTGCACCTTCAAGATTTAGAGTGATTTACAAAGCAACTGAATCATTGAGGTTGAGGTTGATGAGAGTGGCATGTTATGCAAATGTACTATTACGCAGTGTAATTCTGTCAGGTTAAATTTGATGTTTGAATGATGTTTTAATATTAAATCTGTTGACACAGTTTTTATGTAATTATTATATAAGTTTATTTGTTCCCACCCAGAACAATGAATGGATGGGTTATACATATTTTGAATAAATTAAAGCACTATGGTAATGGCTCTGATATGATTATGTTTAACACTCCTGGTTAGAGAGATACCAGTATAAGAACTGCATATAGGATGCTAGGCAATTGGGTAGGACCTGCTTTGCCAATCCTGTTGAGGTCAAATAAGACAAACAGCTCCATAGATTTTTTTATGGATTCTGCTCTTTTAAAGAGAAGCAAGAGCCAGTTTACAGCAGGAATACACTTCTCATGAGGATGTTTGTGTGGTATTGGATAAAATATGGGTAGCACAATTTTCTTCATTCACATGAAAGGGTGTTAACATTTTGGGCAGGAATTCAAGATAAGTAATATAACGTAAGACAAAACAGATTGTAAATTCCATACATTATTAAAGCTTGAATTTACTCATTCTAGCAAAAGTAATTGCTACTAGAAAATATTTAAAGCATTAGGGAGCAGGGTGAAGTCAAGACAAACCCTCTTTATGTGAACCACAGTCTTTATTAAAACCCCAGAGTGTTTGTCTTGACTTCACCCTGCTTCCTAGTGCCTTTGGTTCCTCTTTGCAAGGGTGAGAACCTCCTTTGGACTCCTACTAGAAAGTATTTTCCAGGTGAGAATCTCGACAGCTTAGAATTCCATGGGCTCAAATGGAGGGTTCATGAGAGATTTAAAGATGTCAGAGGTCTCGCATTACAGGCCGGCTTCTATATTCACAAATCTGGAATTGACTGAACACTGGCAGGATAGGGCCCTATCTGTGATGATATTATAGGATGACAGTGTATCAAGATATATAATGATACAGGTCATTTGCAGCCTAGGCGATATACTGTTAATGATAAAGATATTGGAGTAAGGTATTTGGGGGATATTGAAAAGGATCCTGGCTAGTAATGAAACACCAAACTGAAAGCCTTTTTCATTTAAATGCATATGCACATCTGGTAGGCAGCTTTCTTGCTGCCACCAAGATGCCTTGAATTAAAGGTGGTAGATCCAGGGAAGTAACTAGACACTGCTCAATTTCCACATTATCAAAGCTAGTGACTTCACAATTGGATGCAGAAGGAAGCCCCTGTTCTGTATCAAAGTTGCAAAGGTTGAGAGTCTGTATGGAGGAAGAACAGAAAGGCTTCTGCCAAGAGAAAACCAGTTTTGTTGCTAGTAAATAGAACTATTTGAGGAACACCCTCCTGTGGGCAGAAAAGAAGGGGATCTCTTCTCTTTTGCCCACAGAGGATGGGATCCCCACAGGCAGACATCTTGCCTCTGGGCTGCGACTGCTACCTCCCCCTTCTAGTCTGCCTGCAGGGATCTCATCCCCTGCAGGCAGAAGAGAAAGGGATGGTTGCAAACATGGCAAAGATGCCTTCTATCTGCCGATGGGAGATTTTATGGCAGCTGGCAGGCGGGAAGGGGGAGGCTGTGGTTGTGGTTGTAGCCTGCAGCAGAAAAGGTGTTGGAGGGGGGAGAAAGTGAGGTAAAGGCAGGGACAATTTAAAGGAGCAGTGGCCTATTTAGAAAAGGATAATGGGGAGGGGAGGGGTTTTCAGGGCAGAGGATGGGCTGCAATATTTATGGTACTGCTTTTTTTGGGGGGTAGGCATCTTACTATGTTAATTTTAGTAGCTGGTGTCATTATGATATGGTAGAGTTGCATTATAGGTCTTCAGTGACTTTAGGGTTTTGTGTTAGTTTATAAATCTACCTGGTACTGGAAAGGCTGTTGATGAAATGACACTATGTTGGATTCTTTGCTGAAATGGCCTAGTTCTGCTCTGCATATACTATTAGAGGAGGGGTTTTGCTGGACACAAAATAGATGTTCAACAAGAAAAAAAGAGAACCATACCAACGTTTATAAAACCGTGCTGTGGTTCTTTTTCTTTTGATCGCTTGGTGTGTGACTATCTTAAATCTCCTCTATTTTTTTTTTAAGTATATATATCTACAGGTGATCCGGGAAACTACAGACCGGTGAGCCTGACGTCAGTACCAGGAAAAATGGTAGAAACCATCATAAAGAATAAAATTACTCAGCATGTAGATAGTCACGACCTAATGGGAGACAGCCAACATGGCTTTAGACAAGGAAGATCTTGTCTTACTAATCTGTTATGTTTTTTTGAAGGAGTGAATAAACAGGTGGACAAAGGTGAGTCGGTTGATATTGTGTATCTGGACTTTCAGAAAGCCTTTGACAAGGTCCCTCATCAGAGACTTTTGGCAAAACTAAAGAGTCATGGGATAGGAGGCAGTGTACTATTGTGGATCAGGAACTGGTTAAAAGAAAGAAAGCAGAGGGTAGGGCTAAATGGCCAATTTTCCCAATGGAGAAAGGTGAACAGTGGTGTAACCCCAGGGATCAGTGCTGGGTCCGCTGCTTTTTGACATATTTATAAATGACCTGGAAAGTGGAATAACGAGTGAGGTTATCACATTTGCAGATGACACAAAACTATTTAAAGTTGTTAAAACCCAAGAGGATTGTGAAAAATTGCAAGAGGATCTTGATAAATTGGAAGACTGGGCATCAAAATGGCAGATGAAATTTAATGTGGACAAGTGCAAGGTTATGAACCTAGGGAAGAACAACCCAAACTATGGTTACACGATGCAAGGTTCCACATTAGGAACCACCACCCAGGAAGAAGATTTAGGCGTCATTGTGGATACCATGTTAAAACCCTCGGCCCAGTGTGCAGCGGCGGCCAAGAGAGCAAATAGAATGCTAGGTATGATAAGGAAAGGAATGGAAAATAAAACAAAAGATATTAAAATGCCTCTATATCGTTCCATGGTGAGACCGCACCTTGAATATTGTGTGCAATTCTGGTCGCCGTATCTTAAAAAGGATATAGCGATTTTAGAAAAGGTTCAGAGAAGAGCCACCAAAATGGTAAAGGGGATGGAAGGATACTCCTATGACGAAAGGCTAAAAAGGTTAGGGTTCTTTAACCTGAAAAAGAGACGGCTGAGGGGAGATATGATAGAAGTCTATAAATTAATGAACGGAGTGGAACGGGTAAACGTAGATCGATTGTGTACGTTATCAGAATATAGAAAGACTAGGGGACATGCAATGAAGCTACAGGGTAAACTATTTAAGACTAATAAAAGAAAATATTTTTTCACTCAACGTGTAATCAAACTCTGGAATTTGTTACCGGAGGATGTAGTAAAGGCTGTTAGTGTAGCTGGGTTTAAAAAAGGTTTGGACAAGTTCCTGGAGGAAAGGTCCATAAACCATTATTAAGAAGTGACCGAAGATATCAATGCTTGACCCAGTACAAGCATTGTGGAACTTGTGTCTCTTGGGGAAACTGCTAGGTACATATGACCTAGATTGGCCACTGTTGGAAACAGAATACTGGGCTTGATGGACCTTGGTCTGACCCAGTATGGCATATCTTATGTTCTTATGTTCATTTTTTTTTTAAAATACTACAGTACCAGTAATTAAACAGCTACAATTTTTGCTGCATTTTAATTATCTAGCCTGGGAATATCTTGCTTTCTTTTTCTTTTTTTGGCAGTGCCACTGAATGAGAACCTCTGCTCCTTTTGAGTATCTTGGGGTGCCAGCTTTTCCCTCACCTGTTTGATATACTGGCTTCCTATCCATCTAGTATCCACGCACCTTTGTTCCCTCATCACACCACTGCACACGGACAGACCACAGATCTTCCACTATGAACATCCTAAGCACCCCCCAAACAATAACAAAAAGCACCTGACAGGCTTGCGCCCGCTCTTTTGAGCCATATGCTCCCTCAATCTGGAACTCCCTCCCTGACCACGTAAGAAACACCACTGACCTCCTAACCTTCCAAAAGCTCCTCAAAACCCACCTCTTCACCCTTCACTTCGGTCCCACGCACCCTCACCCTGTATATTGTCAATGACCAAATACCATGAAGAAAGAGTAGTTACTCACCTGTAACAGATGTTCTCCAGGGACAGCAGGAATCAGTCCTCACATATGGGTGATGTCGGTGCCAAAGGAGCCTGCACGGAAGCATTTCCCCAGATTTTCAAAGAAAGCCTTTGGGATATGCTACCATGCATGCATGATTCCCTTCCCACCCAAAAGGTGCCATCTTGCTCAGTCAGATGATATAGCTAGGATAATAATAAAACTAAAACAAAGTAGGGAGGCAACTCCCAGGGGAGGGTTGTGAGGACCGATTCCTGCTGTCCCTGGAGAACTCCTGTTACAGGTGAGTAATTATGCTTTCTCCAGGAACAAGCAGGAAGTCAGTCCTCACATATGTAACTCCCTTGCTCCAGGCTGCCAAAGACTGAACCACGACAGCACCAAAAGTGGCCAAGTCGAGTAGCCATGAATTGCAGATGAGGAGTCCCCCACTGAAAGACTAAGACCAAGCGTCCTGCAGTACCATCACTCTGGTAGCCTGAACACTGAAGGGTCAGAGGGAAGGAGTTGCCTACACCCTGAAAAGATTGCAGAGTACTGCCTGGCTAAAGGCACGGTCAGGATGGACTCACTGTCCAGGCAGTAGTGAGCCACGAACATGTGAATTGAAGCCATGTGGCAGCCTTGCAAATCTCCGTCACCGGCACTGAGCGCAGGTTCGCCACCGATGTGGCCATTGCTTTCACGTGATGTGCTGTGATCCGGCGTTTCAGAGAGCCCAGCTTGCTCATAGGCAAGGGCAACACAGTTCACCACCCAACTGGACAGTCATGGGAAGCCCCAGTCTGCTGGGGTCATAAGAAACGAAAATCTGAAGAGCTCTGTGATGGCCCTGAGTCTGCTGTAGGTAGAAGGTCAGGGCTCGTTTGCAGTCCAGTGTATGGAGTACAATTTCCTCCTGACCGATGTGAGGTTGTGGGAAGAACCACCTCCTGATTGAGGTGGAAAGGAGATACCACCTTTGGAAAGAACCTTGTATATGGTGACTCTGCCACCAGGGACTGGTTTGCTTACTCTACAAGTGGACATGAGGGCCACCAAGAAGGCAACCTTCCATGAAAAAGACTGCAGATGGCAAGTAGCCAGCAGCTCAAATGACAGCCTAGTGAGCTGTGAGAGCACCACATTGAAGTCCCACTCTGATGCTGGAAGGTGGACAGGGGGCTTAGACAACAGAAGGCCCCGGAGGAACTGAGAGACCAGGGGCTGACCCGAGAGGGGTTCTCCCTCGATAGGGTGGTGGTGTGTGGCTATTGCATTCAGGTGCACTCTCACTTAGTTGAACTTCAGCCTGGTGTGTGACAGATGTAGTAGGTACTGGAGAACTAACTGCACCTGGCAGAAGAATGGGTTCTTCCATTTCTCCGCACACCATATGGAGAATCTTCGCCATTTAAAAGTGTAAGTTTGCCTGGTGGAGGGCTTTCGGAAGGCAAGCAGGATCTCCTCGACCTCCTTTGGGAAGTTGAAAGGGGCCAATGCTATCCTTTCAGCAGCCATGCTGTTAATGCTAGAGACCCCTAGATTGGGGTAAAGAAGGGAGCCCTCCTCCTGTGTCAGGAGATCCGGAGTATGGCCCAGAGGAACCGGGAGTGCCACAGACAGGGAGAGCAGCAGTGGGAACCAGAGATGTCTGGGCCACATGGGGGCGATTAGTATTAGAGATGCCCCCTCACGCTGGACCTTGAAGAGGGTCTTGGCAACCAGAGGGATTGGTGGAAAAGCATAGAGAAGGCATTCCGTCCATGGGATCAGAAGGCAACCGCCACCACCCTCTGAATTTGGTTGCTGCATGCAGAAGTGGGGCAGCTGAGTGTTGTCCAGGATGAATAGGTCCATCATGGGTCTGTCCCAGAGGCAGAAGCACCAAGTGGCCTCTCTGGGGTCCAGGCGCCACTTGTGTGAACGGAGGACCCTGCTCAGCCTATCCACCAGGAGTTTGTCCTGGCTCGGGAGGTGAACCGCCTGCAGGAGCATGTTGTTGCGCAGTGCAAAGGAAAGGAGGGTCAATGCTTCCTGGTATAGGGCGAACGACCTGTGCCCCCCTACTTGTTGACTTAAATCATGGCAACTTGGTTGTCTGAATCAGTACAGATGGATGTCACAGGTGGTAACGAAACACCCACAGGGCCAGGGAGATTTCCCCGAGCTCCAGGAAATTGAGCTGAAGCAGAAATTCCAACTGGGACCAGTGTGCAGCTGTCCCTGCAGCATGCCCCGAAACCTAGGAGGGAGGTGCCTATGGGTCAGGATCCTCTTTGGCACAGGTGCCTGGAAGGGCATCCCTGCTAGTAGGTGGTGGTGAAGTTGCCACCAGCCAAGGGAGTCTACCAGCTGGTGGGTTACCCTGATCCTGTCCTGCAGTATGCCCGTGGCTTGCATCCACTGTGATCGGAGGCACCACTGAGCTGCCTGCATGTGTAAGAGGGCTAGCAGGGTCACGTGGACCGTGGAGGCCATATGGCCCAGCAGGCAGAGGAGATGAGCTGGCACTGATTGGCGGTGTTGAACTTTCACCGCTAGCTGTCTGAGGCATTCTGCCCTCTCCCTGGGGAGGATGACCTTGGCCTGTAATGTGTCGTGCTGAGCACCTATGAACTCCAGACTCTGGGCTGGAGAGAGGTGGAATTTGGGGTAGTTTATGAGTCCCAGGTACTGCAGCAGGAGAGTTACTCGTCCTATGGCCTGACTGACCTCTGCGGTTGTGCTGCCTCCGACGAGCCAGTCGTCTAGGTAGGGGAAGACAGAGGCCCCTTGCAGACGCAAATGGGTAGCTACCACTAATAGGCATTTTGTGAAGACCCTTGGCGAGGATGCGAAGCCAAAAGGTAGCACCTTGTACTTTTAGTGTTCTCCTTCTACCATGAACCTTAGGTACTGCCTGTGGGAGGGGTGGATTAGGATGTGTGTACACGCATCCTTTAGGTACAAGGAGCACAGCCAGTCTCTCTGGCGGAGGTAAGGCAGCAGTGTTCCAAGGGAGAGCATCTTGAACTTCTCCCTCACCAGAAACTTGTAGTTTTGCAGGTCTAGGATGGGCTTGAGGCCCCCAGTCCTCTTTGGGACAAGGAAGTACCTGGAGCCTCTGCCCCATAGGTGTTTGGGTACAGGCCCTACTGCATTGTTCCTGAGAAGAACTGCAAGCACTGTGAGCAGCAGAGTCTGGTTAAGGAGATCTCACTGCAAAACAATGATATCACAATAAAAACTGAAATACGGTACCTAGGAGTAATACTAGACAAACACCTCAGTATGGACTCACAGATAAGAAATATAACAAAGAAAGTTTATTTCAAACTTAAAATACTAAAGCAACTCCGCCCCCTATTGCACCTACAGGATTTTCAACGCATAATACAAGCTATCATAACCCCCCACTTTGACTTTGCAAACTTAACCTTACTAGGCGTAACAAATCAAAACTTAAAAAAACTACAACTAGCTCAAAATGCAGCAGCCAAGACCATCATAAAAACAGTTCCCTTCCAACATATAACGCCTATCTTAGAGTCCCTACATTGGCTCCCAATCCAATGCCGCATACAGTATAAAACCCTATTAACCACATACAAGGCCCTAAATAACACGGCACCCTGTACTTTAAATAACCTAATCATCAAGGAATCCAATCACAACCTCCAAAGACGAGACCAATTAAATAAGTTAATAACACCAAAAGAATTTATAAAAGCCAAAAAATCAACGAACAGGAAAGCTTTCTCCCATGCTGCCCCCATACTGTGGAACATCCCCCCAGCTGAATTAAGAGCATTACCCCAAATCATGGAGTTTAGGAAAAAACTCAAAACATACTTATTCGCAACACATTATGCCTCCGTATCAAACTCACCAATACAACAAGAAAAGGGATAGCCGTACCAGCAATTACAATTGACCCTCGATCGGGAATAAAGACTAAAGCCTTGTAAAATATCCAGAGATTATTTTTAAAACTGTATTATAGTTCTAAACATGTTCGCTGTATATAGTTATCAATCTATCAATCTGTTACTGTTAGATTGAACCCATTATTTTACACTGTTATATGTAAAAACAAAAATTGATGTTTACTGCCGTTCCTTGTAAAAAACAGCATTGATGTTTACTGCCGTTCCTTGTAAAACAGCCTTGCTTGTTTATTGTTGTTCATTGTAAACCGAAACTGATCTATGGAGTTGCGGTATATAAAAACCTGCTAATTAAATTAAATTAAATTAAGGAGGGGTTGCACCAGCTCTCCGGGAAAGAACCTGGGTGGAATCTGCTGTAGGTGGAGAAGGTATCCTTCCCTGACCATCTGCAGTACCCACTGGTCTGAGGTGACTATAGCCCATCTGTGAGCAAAGAGCATCAGGCACCTTCCTGTGGGCTGGTGAAGGTCTCCTGGGGGAGGGGAGGCCCTGCCCTAGGAGACAAAAGTTCCCCCCAGGCTGTGTGGGAGCTGGGGTCTGGGACTTATGTGCTTTTGTCATCAGAGCCCTGTGCCCTTGATTTCTGGGGTGAGAAGCCTGCTGTTGGCCTGAGAAGGGCTGGTATTGGTGACCCTGCCCAAAGGACCCCTTTTTCCTCAGGGAAAGGGGCCTCTTCCCAGATGTTTTTTTTTGCAGGGATAGGATGAGGTCTTCTTAGAGAGCCTCTGACAGGTCACAATCTCAGCCACAATGTCACCCATAGGTTTGCCAAACAGGTTCTCCTGGGTGCAGGGGACGTCGAGCAGCTTGTCTTGGATCCACTGTTTGAGGTCAGAGGATTGTAGCCAGGCTTGGTGTTCAGCCCCCAATACTGGCCGTGATTACCCGAGCCGCCGACTTGAAGTCATCATAGACTGCCTGGGAGAGGAACTTGGAACACTCCTTGATCCCCAAGGTTAGGGCCTGGAACTGCTGGAGGGATTCCCCTATGAGGCCTGCCGCAAACTCTGACAGCTTTTGGGTCACAGCCTTTAAGTACATGCCCATGTAAAGCTCATAGGCCTGGATACGGCACCCGAGCATTAAGCCTTGATAGCACTTGTGCCCGAGGGCGTTGAGGGCTCTGGCCTCCCTCCTGGGGGAACAGAGGAGTAGGTCTTCTGGTTCTTGAGTTTCTGCATGGTCAACTCAACAACCATGGAATTATGTGGAAGCTGGGGTTTGTGGAACCCTGGGCCCTTCCGGACACGGTACATGGTGTCAAGGCGCCAGCTCACCACTTGCACCAATGCCAGCTTTTCCCACATCCGAAGTAGTAGCCTCTTAAGGATCAGCTGCACAGGCACCATGAGGGTATCCTTGGATGGAGACTCATATTGAAGAATCTCCAAGGTGTGTGGGTCTTCCTCTGCCTCAGTTTGCACAGAGGGGGAATATCTCTGTGCTGCTTGGTGTCTGGAGAAGCCTTGTTGTTTGTCTTCCACACGGAATAGAGTGGTGACAAAGTCTGAGGCCCTGTAACTCCTTGCCTACAGGCTGGCGTTGAAGGGTCGGTGGCTTGCCGAGGACCTGGGGTCTGAATCATGGACACTAGCTGGCAAGGAGCAGATGCCCAACAAATAGGACCAGGATCTCGACCGGCGCAGAGAACTTATCCGAGGCCGGAGGCACTCTAAGCTCAGCTCGATGACCGGAGACTCCTTCACAGTAGAGGGTCCGGTCATTGGGGCAGATGAGGCAGATGAACCAGCCATCGCAGCCTACTACAGGGCCAGGATGTTCTTCTCCAAGGCCATCATTCTGGTTTCCAGACCAGAAGGCTCCGCAGCCTCCGGCATGGGCACCAAGGATATTGGGCCCAGCACTGGCACTCTTGTGAGTGTGTCCTAGATGAGGACTATTGCCTCAAGGAACCTCAGATGGTCTCTGCTGGCCAAGGAATCCTTCTTTGGTGGGATGCTTCTCGGAGTCACCCGAGTCCCTCCGGGAGGTTTTACCGGGTTTCTCCGGTGCAACCTCGGAGACTTCGAAGACGACTACTTTTTTTTCTCTTTGTCCAAGATCTTCTCGGAGGAGTCGCTGCCACGGGACTCAGAGGACACTCGGGCCTCATGGAATGTGCTGGGCTTGGAACTATTTCTCCTGCAACTCCAACCTTTTTCTGCTGGTTTTAGACATCATGGCCTGGTCGCAGGAGGTGTTATCATGGTCCAGGCCCAGGCAGCAGTCAGGGATGTCAGTTACTGACATGGTTGGACTACAGCGGTCACATTTTTTGAACCCACCAGTAGACATGGTGTGTAGCACCCGGATGAGGTCAATGACCCCCGGGCTAAAAAAAGACACGAATGCTGGTTGAAGACCTCGATGAAAAAGTGAGCCGAGAATGGCACCAGAGATGGTACCGGCTCGAGACAGAACGAGGAACCGGTTACTAACCTGGAAAAGTTAACTTTTAAGGAAAATAGCTGGAATTTCTCTGGGGAAGATGGCACCCTTGGACAGGAAGTGGACCACGCATGTGTGGTAGCATATCCCAAAAGCTTTCTTTGAAAGCTGGGGAAATGCTTCCGCACGGGCTCCGTTGGCACAGATGTCACCCATATGTGAGGATTGACTTCCTTGCTTGTTCCTGGAGAAAATTATGTACATAGTTAAAGTTAATCAAGCATACCTGTTCCTTTATTTATTGTATAATGTTACCTGTTCAATGTAAATGCTATGGGGGTCATTCCAAACAACGAATGGTGGAGATGTATATTCCCACTATTCGCCTGGGCCCCTATTCTCTGCCCAAAGCTCCCTGCACTTTGTGAGGCACTCTGGATGGGGTGAGTAGGGGCGGCGACAGGGAGGAAAGTGGGCAGGCTGGAGGCGGGGCGCACATCCCAGATGTATGGGGCCGATTCCAGTTACAGCCCTGATGTCAAGGTTCACCAGGACAGACGGGGGACTTATGGCACCATCGGGCCCCCACAACTGGGTAAGTGGCTGCAGGGGTTCCCTGCCACCCAATCCTGGCCTCGGAAGGCCCTATCAAGGGCCGGGCAGCAGGAAACAGGTATTGTGTGGTGCAGGCATGCTTAATAGCATTGTGGCACGACGTATTGTTATATAGCTGAACAAGTCTCGATACTTTTTAATCACACCTCGTATTCTTGAAATTGTATTTATTTATTTAACAGTTCTTATATACCGCGCTATTTGTTATCAGTGCGGTTTACATAAAACAGATTTTTACTCAGACATTTAGGACATGTCTTGAGTTTACAAATAACAGGGAACGTAACATGGGCTTACAACTGGGGTAAACTATGTACAATCCAACAGAAAACATGATTGCAAATTCTATTTACATTATGGTAACACATGCATAGACTATATGGTTACATTAACTGTTCAGTGGCAAGTGTGAATGGTTTGTCAACGTGAGATCTTGAGGTTTTGGGGTAGGCAGTGATTCGTTGATGAGTTCAGTGAAGTACATAGTGAACAGGTGGTGTTTTATGGCTTTTCTGAACTGCATAAGATCTATGATGGATCTGATGTTGGGAGGGAGTTGATTCCAGCATCTTGGGGCGTATGATGCAAATGCTCTGTTATTTGTTGTTTGAGACCATTTCGTTGATTCACTAGGGATAACTAGTGTATTTTCAGCTGTTGACCTCCTAAGTCTATTGTTCGGGGTTTTCGTGAGTAGATTAGAAATTGAGGGTGAGGATAAGTTGTTTATGGCTTTAAAAGTGGTGAGAAGGGCTTTATAAGTGATCCTGCAGCTTATCGGAAGCCAGTGAAGGTCCATTAATATCGGTGTAATGTGGTCTCTTCTTGATGTTCCAGAGAGAATGCGTGCTGCAGTATTCATGGCCAATTGAAGGGGGTGTAGGGTATTCTTGGGTAGACCGTGTAGTATGATATTCGCGTAGTCAAAATGGGGGGTGACTAACGCTTGGAAAATTGTGTGGAAGTCCTTGGGATTCAGCAATGGTCTTAAGAGTCGAAGTGTTTTGATCTTGTGATAAATGGCTTTTACTGTGTTTATGTGTTCCTTGAAGTCTAGTTGATGATCAATTGTAACACCAAGGTAGTGTATGGATGATTTTACTGGAAGATCGGCGTCTCTTACTTTGAGACATGGAGGTGGTATGAAACATTTGTTTCTTGTGATGATTAAGACTTCAGTCTTTTTGAAGTTTATCCTCAGGTTCTGGTTAAGGAGCCAGTCCGTTATCCTGTTGAAACAGTTGATTAAAGTTGTCTAGTCGGGATTAGTGATATTGATCGGGGTAAAGATGAGCACATCGTCTGCATAGATAAGGCAGGATAACCCGAAAGAACGGGTGATTTCGCAAATTGGTTGCATGTACATATTAAAAAGCAGTGCAGAGAGGGAGGAGCCTTGGGGAACTCCTTGTTTTTGTCGGAAAGGTTCAGAGGTGTTAGTGTTAATGTGGACTTGTTGTCAACGGTCTTCAAGGTATGATTTACACCAGTTCAATGCGAGGCCTTGGATACCCTTCTCATGCAGTCGTGCTAGTAGTTGTTGGTGGTCTACTGAGTCAAAGGCTGCTGCAATGTCGAGAAAGATCAATGCAAAACCCTTCTAGATGCTGTCAATCCCACTGATGAGCGTGTTAGAGAGGAAGGTAAGGAGAGTTTCAACTCCATGGGCTTCCCTAAATCCATGTTGGCAGGGGTCTAGAGGGGATGAGGTGTCTAAGTGTTGTTGGATTTGTCTTTGAGTATCTTTCGAGTATTTTGGCTAGTAGAGGAATACTGGAAATAGGCCGGTAGGATTCCTCCTTCTTTGGGTCTAGGTGGTTGTTCTTCAGCAGAGGTCGGATGGATGTTTGCATGAGGGCAGCAGGGAATACTCCAGATGAGTAAGAGAGGTCAGCGATCTTGGCTATGAATGGGCTAAGCTCAGAGTACATGCATAAAGCACAGTTACTTACCTGTAACAGGTGATCTCTGGGAACAGCAGGAATAAGTCTTCACATATGGGTACATCAGTACCGACGGAGCCTGCGCGGGAATGCTCCCCAGCGTCCAATCAGAAAGCTTTTGGGAGCATCCCTCAGCGCCTGCGTGCTGCCTTCCCACCTTTCCAACTGTCTCTCCTCAGTTGAGTTTTATAGCTGAGACAAAAAGAGAAAGAGGAAAGGAAGATAGAGAGATACAACTCCTAGGGGAGGTGGGTGGGTTGTGAAGACTTATTCCTGTTGTTCCCAGAGATCACCTGTTACAGGTAAGTAACTGTGCTATCTCCAGGAACAAGCAGGAATGAGTCTTCACATATGGGGACGCCCAAGCTAAGATGCCTGGAGCCCTGCATGGTGGGGATTGGAACATGCTACACCCCATATGACCAGGCATCCTGAGGATGGAGGGTAGGAGTTGAAAAGAGGAGCTGTAGGGAAAAAAACAGCTAACCTAAAATAGGACTACAGGTAAGGAGTCCTTGTATGTATGATAATTATCATGAAAAAATATGGCAATGAACAATCACAATATGGACCTCACCTACTGGATTGCAGGAAGTAGAGAGGCTGATGGAGTCTACTGGGGATCCAGTAGAGGAATCTTCAAGGTGACCTCACTGAAGGTGAAGGTCCAAATCCGGAAGTGACAGGTGATCCAGGTGTCAACTGGGGTAGTACAAAAACGGTAGGTCTTTAGGAAAGCTTTATGGTAAAAGCTGGGAACTCTTTTGGCTACAGAGTTACTCACAGTTATGAGCAAAAGAGGAAGACTGACCGATTTGGATAAACTAGCCCAGTCCTGGACGGAAGAAGGGTTATGGGAAAAAAGCCCGTATTCCCAAGGACAGATGTCTGAAGGGATGAAACCTCAGATCTACTGAAGATCCACCCTGTCTTTCCTAACTGGTGAGAGAAAGGAAAGATATTGGAGCATGGAGCTTCAGGGATACCTAAACCTAGGGTTAAGGTAGGAGCTGTCAGTACCACAGCAGTGGTCGTGTGCATAATACCCCAGACATACTGTGGGACAGTATGAACATATGCAAGCCCACTGTCTGGAACCTATAGGAAGGTAAACCTTCATACGCATAGACAGTTAGAGAGATAAGTATGTAAATACATATCTACCTATAAGGAAGCATCTCGACAGATACACAGGTATATATATATATATTTAAGGGTATATATATATGTCTATAGTGAGATCTGGAGGGGCAGAACATATGCACACGCAGCTTACAGACATATCTGTAGAGAAGTATATAGAGATATATACATACATGAATATATATATGTCTAAAGATAAATGTCTGCAATTAAGCAGATAAGGGATATGCCCATAAGAATATTCACATGGAAGATGTGAAGAGGAAAGATTCATCTAATAACAAGGTGGAACCTACTTGAGAAGATAGAGAATCTGTTCCCCCTGGTTAAGATGGAACAGGAATACTGTCCAGTGAAATAACCAGGATGGTTGCGTGGAAAAACCAGAAGATAATATCAGTCTGTAAACAGCAAGTCCTGAGTCCGGTAGAACTCTAACATGGTGAATGGACAGAAACGCAGAGGATGAGATAGCAGGTTGACCCACTTGAGGGACAAGGGGGGGGGGGGTATCATGCGTTGTTTAATTAAATATGTGCTGTCCATGAAGGAATAGGATACCATGAGGACAAGCTGCAAGGAAAAAGAGCATATTTCCTGTAGAAACTGGGTAACTCTTTAGACTGTCACATAGAGAAGGCCTATGTCCTTTATTAAAAGGAAATAGAAGGGTGTAAAGAACCCCTACAATCATGAGGAATGACTGAGGAAGCCTTTTTCAACCATATAGGATAGTAATTAGAGAAAAAATCCCCATGCTCTCTAGCAAGGGCCCACAGTGGAAAGCTTCTCAGTAGGATTGCAGAGAGCACTATGCAGGAGAATTGGGAAATAAAAGTGGCTGTTGGAGAAAACCAGCTGCCACTTCAGTTATGCTGCCAACTCCAGAGATTTGGAGATGACAGAAAAGAAGCGATAAGGATTATCCAAGATAGATGAGCACTATCTTGGAAGCACTACTAAGGCCAGAGAAAAAGTAGTGGAAGACAAGACTGGAACTCATAGAAAAGTACCAGTAGTCCAAACACTGGAACTCCTGCATGGGCAGCTGCTGAAAAGAACAGCAGAGAGAATCCTTCTGTTTGTAACAGAGAGAACAGACAGAACAAGAGGAGAAAATCCTGATCATGTCTGATGAGCTGCCCAATGAAAGCAGGGAGGTTACTCCAGAGAAAACTCTACACTAGAAAGGACAGGAAGACTAGAAAGGCTAAGAAAGCCTTCCAGTGGTATGGTAGCACTCTTACAGGGGAGGCCCTAAAAAAGAGGGTAAAGAAAAATAGGAGCTGGAGGGAGACTTGCCATATGGTAAGTCTGCAGAAGGAAAAAATTCATGGTGGTACAGGAGAAAACTATCATGAGATAATTGGCAAACCTCTCTTCATGGTAGAAGAGGAGGAAAACCCTGTGACCCATAGACATGAAACTCCTGACAGCTCAGCCTACCTAAGAGCAAGTGGATGTCCTGGGAAAACAGGAAACCATGTGTAGAATTTTAATGAAAAAACTTCTGCTGAGAAGAAGTGAACTGTAGGTTATAAAAAGATTAATTAGAACCCTATTGAGGGTTAATTTTCCTGGCTTGAGTTTGGATTCTTCAGATCAGAGCGAGGTTTCCCTTGTTTGGAAACATCCGTATGATGGGCAGGAGAAGAATAAAACCTTCTTTTAGGGAAAGAAGGTTTGGTAGGGCATTTCCTACCTACTGGGGAAGGAGAAGGCTTAGGATAGCCCTCAGAAACAGGGAAGTCAGTGGAGCAATGAGCAACCTGACGTAAAGACTCCCTATTGAAGAGATTTTCTCCAGTACAAGGAGTATTACCCAGTCTTTGTTGTGCCCATCTATTCAAGTCTGAAGCTTGGAGCCAGGCTCTACGTTGTGCTCCTATGGCTATAGCAGAGGTTCTGCTAACAGACTCAAAAGCGTCTAGGGAAGCACGAGAAAGAAACCAAGAGATATTTTGGCTATGACTAAGAAGTAAGGAATAGTCTGCAGCCTTGGGCTCTGATAGAAAAGGAGTCAAAAGAGATAATTGCTTTGTGATCTCCTGAAGGGATAGACTCATAAAAAATATAAGAGATAATCCTTGTTGCCAGCATAGATGTTTGGAAGGTTTGACGTCCAAAGGCATCCAGTGTTCTAGATTCACGACCTGGCGGATAAGAAGAATGCTTCTTCTTGCCTTTTACCTTCCTCATTGCTGATTCCACTACAATGGAATGATGGGGAAGTTGAGTCTTTTGAAACCCTGGAGAGGGGGGCACCTGATACAGAAGATCAGTTGCTGTAGAAGGTGAGGAAACCCTTAAAGGTGTTTCCCAGATTCTCAGAAGAAGATCCTGCAAAGAATGATGTAAAGGAAGCATTATATTTTCCTTTTCCCCAGAAAAGCCTTGTGTAGGATCATAGCCAGGGATAGGAATAGCAAGGAATGTTGCCAGGTCAAGGAGAAATTTCTGAAAAGAAGGATCTCCAATGGGAACCATCCCTGGACAGGCTAAAGTTGAAGAACTAGGTTGGGCACCGGAGGAGGTACTGGTCCGGTGCAGAAAAGGAGCTCTAATGGATGGATACTGGTACTGGCGGTTATGACTTGAGACAGTCAGTACTGCATCGTCCATGCCAGGTATCAACTCCAAACTAGGTATAGAAAGGAGCGATCCTGGTGAAAAAGGCAGGGAAGTAGCTGGTCCCAATGTCACTGCAGGAACTGGCATCGATACCCATACCAGTAGCTGTGCCGGAATCGGAGGCGATACCGACATCGAAGCAGTCATCGGAGGCTGCTCAAGCGGTACCGAGGCAACCAAAAACCCTTGGAATCGGTAAGCGTCGGTTCCGAGACGCGTCGGTACCCAGTCTTCCAGACTAGATATCGATTCCAGACTCGGCATCGAAGGAAGCGAGTCTATCGATGCATGTCTAGAGGGTACCGACGTCGGTGGTCGTATCGGCGATGCTGCCGATACTGGAAAGTCAATCTGGGACATATCGATCAGTCCCGAAGGTACCAAGAACGCCAGATGACGATCCCTGGTGAAGAGTGGATCACTCAACACCAGTGCCGATGCCGGGGTATCGGTACCGCTCGAAGCGGATGCCACCACCGAACATGGCTCAGGTATGTTCTGTGAGGGGTGAGCCCCAGGAACAACCTGAAACCCCTGAAAGGCTTTGGAGACCGAAGACTCCCGCCGGGGTTTTGAAGCCAATAGGGTCTTGAGGGCAAGGCCGGAGCCGTCATCATGCCTGGCATAAGACCTACCACTCAAGGATTGGCTAGTCTTAACAGACTGTTTGTGGGTTACCTGATCCTGTAGAGAAGAAATGGTCGGTGCCCTGACACTGGAAGGGAACTCGATATCGAGGGAAACTCGAAATGGCAAATCTCTTCTCATAAAATTGTAGCCTAATGGCTCCGGAGGAAAAGGGTCAGGACCCAAACAGGTTAGACACCAGTTATTGGAGTCTAAAAAGAAAACTATTTCCACAGTTAAGGCACTTCTTAGGAGAAGAAGGCTCCATGATGGAGAGGCCTTACAAGCCCAAAAATTTAAGACAGAAACTGAGGGAAAAACTCTCCCTGAGTTTGAGAAAAAGAAAAGAAAAAAGCCCACCGGCGGTACCGGTGGAGTCGGGGAAACAGCCGCGACCACAAGAAAAAAAAGAATTAAAGAAAAAATTTTCTGCGGTGACAGGAGGACGTCCTGCCGGCTCCGCGGAAAAACGAAAACTGAGGAGAGACAGTTGGAAAGGCGGGAAGGCAGTACGCAGGCGCTGAGGGATGCTCCCAAAAGCTTTCTGATTGGACGCTGGGGAGCGTTCCCGCGCAGGCTCCATCGGTACCGACGTACCCATATGTGAAGACTCATTCCTGCTTGTTCCTGGAGATATTATGCTTAATGCATAAATTATGCTTGTATTTGTAGCCTAGCCTTGTATTTGAGATTTTCGCACAGTTCTTCAAATGTTAGCACATCACCATCTTGATTATTATAATATGATCTATCTGGACCTCCCACAATGAGCCGCTATAGTTTGCTCAGAATGCAGCAGTGTTTGTGGTTCAAGACTAAGAAATTCTATCATATTATTCCAGATTTGGTTGCATTCCATTGGTTGCTTATCAGGTTTCAGCTGCAGTTTATGTTTTTAAATCTTTGTACATACAGGTTTCATCTGAACTGAGTCATTGCTGACTCCTTATGTACCTTACCAAGCCCCTAAGATCAGCATCACAAGATCTTTTGAGTATGCCTTTGGTTACCTGCTATGAAACTACACATGCTCGGGAATTTTACAGTTATAGGATCCAAGCTATGGAATACTTTACCTTCTGCCATTTGTGGTCTCTTGTGACTACCTGGCACTTCAGAAACCTCCAAGACCCATTTTTTCATCTTGCCTTTTCTTTAGTCTTGGTTTTTAAATAGCTATCAGCTTTTATGTCAGTTCTTAATTGTTGATTGCTTTTATATATATTTCAAAACCACTTAGAAATGTATTGATATGCGGCTATAAATATATTAAATAAAGCCTGTGTGACCCTTCTGGCTTGTATACTCACTCCCTCCCCTACTCCCTTCAGTGGCCTCTCTAGAAGAACTTACTGCCTTAATAGCTGATATCTCAGTAGCTCATAATATACTGTTGGTATTGGGAGATTTTAATGTTCATGCTGACTCCCCCGCTGATCATGCCTCTGAAGATATTCTGTCTCTCTTATGGAACATTCTCCTACACATCGTGCCAGGCATGCATTAGTTCTTTCTTCCATGTCATCTTTGGTTAGGCCAGACAGTTTCTCATTCACTCCACTATCATGGATGGACTATGTTCTAGTGGTCTTCTCTTTAAAAAAATCTCTCCCCCTAAAGTTCTGTCCTAGTTGGAGTTGGACAGGAATGAACATTCTTAGAACAGGAGCTTTGATAGGAATAGTCTATGATTTTCCCTCCCGATTCTGCAAAATTATTGCTGGAATCCCAGTTTACAATCTGGCATGCTTTTTCATCAATAGCTGTTGATACAGTGGCCCCTCTTCATGAATTTCTGGTGCATTCTAAACAGTTGAATCCCTTACTTCATTCAAGGGTTTAGTTCTTGAAGTGGCAGATTCACCATGCTGGGCGCCAATAGCACAAGTTTTATAATTTCCTCTCTCTTTAACCCTGTATAAGCAATGCTTGGCAACTTATAAGGAAGTCTGACATGCTAAAAACATTTTCCAAGTTAAATTCTAGGAATTGCCCCTCCCCCCACCCCCCAAAAAAGAAAAACTTATTTAACAGGTTTTATTTATTTAACAGGGTTTTATATACCGTTTTATCATTTCAATCAAAGCAGCTTACATTGTAACTTAAACTTGGTAATGTACATTAAACAGGGATATTGATAACCTAGATTTTTCTGAGGCAATGAAGGGTTAAGTGACTTGCTTAAGGTCACAAGGAGTGCTAGTGGGAATTGAACCCTGGTCTCTGGATTCCCAAGCCACTGCTCTTAACCATAGGCTACTCCTCCACTCCACAAACTTGCTTGACTTTTGGCTCCCTAAAACTCTTCTTCAAAACTCTTCTTCTGCATCTCCCTGGCCAGCAAATTTACTAGATTCTTAGAACTCTATGAGTCTTTATTTTTAGTGAATCATTTAATAATGTCCCACCCATTTCGTGACAGGACTAAGCTACCTGCTTCTCTTGACAATCTTACTTTTGACCTCTCTTAGCCAACTCTAGCCCTTCTAGGCAATTTGTAGTCAGAATTTCAACTACCCTCACAGTTGAAATGCTTTCGCAGCTCTAATACCCACTTCCTCCTTTTTGGATCCTTTCCCTGTTTTTTTTTTTTAAAGATAAGATCACTCCCAAGTTATTGATTTCCTTTGTAAGAGTATCCATAATCTGTATATAATATGTACATAGTTTCCTCCGTTTTTTCTTCCTTGTTTACTATCCCTGTTCAATGTAAAAAAACTCCATGTGACTCATTGCATTCTTGTATGTTCTGTTCAAATGTAAACCGCACTGATTATAATAGCGTGGTATATAAGAAATATAAATAAATAAAATAAATTGCCTGTCATGCTGCTTTTATTCTAGGCCAGCATTACACAGGATTATGTACAGCTCCCTTGGAAACAAACTATAACCTTTCCATAACTAAAGCCCAATTTAGAACCCTTTACATTATTATATTTGGCCAGTTTCTCATCTAGCGTTTTTATTCAAGATTCTGGAAAAATTAGTCCTTTTTCAACAGACTTCTTTCTTAGACAAGATACCTGCTTTACACCCCAGACAACCTGACTTCCAAGCAGGGCACAGCATGGTGTCTTTGCTAATGGGTACACTAAATGAAACCAGACTTATCAGATGTGCTGGGAAACTAGCTCTTATCTCGATTGATCTTTCCTCCACCTTCAACCTGGGGAACCACTCACTTCTTATTTCATAACTCCAAGAACTGGAAGTCACAGCTACAACACTAATATGGTTCAAGTCTTATTTATAGGTACATACTTTCAAGTTGTCTTAGGAGATACTCCACATAGCAAAGGGCATTGCAATAAGAGTATCTCAACTACACTCTAATATTCTCTTGCCCCCCCCCCCCCTCAGTAACTTCCATTTCAAATTGGCTTAATAGTCACACATTACTTGGTTGGGGCATTTCAGGAATGTTTAAAAATATGCCCTTTGGAGCTGGAGTTGGTAAGTATGTTCTGAAGCCATCTTAGGTGATTAAAGGACTTAGACTCATGGAGCTATTGCACCCAAGTGTGCTCACAGTTCTATATGACCCCCTTTCTTTTCCTTTGTGTGCGAGTAGAGCGATTGGGGGGGGGGGGCAGTGTGGGTTTTACATCTTTATATAGTTTGAATGTTTTGTACAAGAACTGAAGTTAATAAACAGATTAAAACATACTTGAAAGCAGTATTCAAAACAAAATTGTTAACTTTTGTAAATCTTTGCCTATAAACTGGTGTTTTCTGGTGTGTTATAACATCTGCAGTATAGCGGACTCTTTGTAATGCAGATTGTCACAGCAATTATGAACACACCTTTGTCCTTTTTTTTAAATGTATACCTCCTCTTTGAGTTCTAGCTATACTGTTGGATTAAATTCCAGTCTTAGGTGTATCTTGCTCCCTTCTAAGCTCCTCATCAAATCATTTTTTAGGGGGACAGATGGTTTGGCCAATTAAGTAACTAAAGGAAGAACTGAATGGGAAAAGGAAATATCATGACTTACCCTTCTGCATTTGGCAGAGTCTAGTTACTTTCTTAACTAAAATTCCCCTTTTTAAAATGCAGAAAATAATGGCAGAGAAAGACTATACAGTCTATCTAGCCTGCCCATCCAAACCAACAGTTAAGTCTCTAAAACCCATTTTCTTCCCTGAGAGATCCTCTGTGCTTGTCTCATACTTTTTCCAATTCTGATACTGTCCTTGTCACCCCCCCCCCCCCACACTCCCCACTAGGACTGTTCCACACATCCACTACCCTTTCTGTAAAGAAATATTTCCTTAGATTACTTCTCAGTCTGTTACTTTTATCCAATGATCCCTATTTCAATTTTCTTTCCATTGAAAAGAGCCCGACTTTGGTATATCTCTCCCTTTCCCACATCTTCTCCAGGGTATACATCTTTAGATCTTTAAGTCTGTCTCCAGTATGCTTTATGAAGAAGACCATAGACCGGTTTAGAGACACCTTCTGGCCCAGCTCCATCCAGTTTCTATCTATCTATAGTGGTCTCCAGAAATGCACCTACTATTCCAGATGAAGCTTTGAGACTTATACAGAGGAACTATCACCTCTATTTCCTGCTGAGCATTCTGCTCATAATGCATTCGAGCATTATTCTGGCTTTTCCTATTTGGCCAATATAGGAACAGATATGATGATCCTAAACTGGTTGACTGACAGGCAGTAGTGGTGGTGATAAATGGAATTCACACAGAAGACAGACAGACAAGTAGTGGAGTGCCTCAGGGATTGGTCCTGGGATTGGCATTGTTCAATATTTTTTATGTGAGTGAGATTGCCAAAAGACTGAAAGGAAAAGTGGACTCCCTGGAAGTAGTAGACAGCATGAGGAAAGATCTACAAATATTAGAATGGTCTAATGCTTAGTAGTTAAGATTTAATGCAAAGCAGCACAGAATGATGCACTTGGGAAGCAGAATTCCAAAGGAGCTGTATGTAATAGGGGGCGAAAGGTTGATGTGCACAAACCAGGAGAGGGACCTTGGAATGAGTGTTCAAGGATCCCAAGGTAGTGAAACAATGCGACAAGGCAGTAGCTGTAGCCAAAGCCAAAAGGATGGCAGGCTGCATACAGAGAGAACCACCAGCAGTAAGGAGGAGGTATAATGTCCCTATACAAGTCAAAGGTGAGGTCTCACGGAGTATTGTGTTCGATTTTGGAGACTGTAACTCACAAAGAATATAAAGACTTGAAACTGTTCAGAGGATGGCAACCAAAATGATGAAGAGCCTGCACTAGAAGATGTATGATAAGAGACTTGAAGATCTAAATATGTATACCCTAGAGGAGAGGAGGCACAGGGGAGATATGATACAAATGCTTAAATACTTAAAGGGTATTAATGAACAATACAATGTTTTTCAAAAGACAGGGAAGTTGTGAAACTAGAGGATATGAAATGAAGCTGCAAGGAAGTAAAGTTAAAAGCAATGTCAGAAAATACTTTTTCAAGAAAGATGCCTCGAATGCGCCCCCCTCTCCCCCTCCAATGGAGATAGTAAGGGCAAAAACAGGACAGATAAAAAAAGGCATGGGACAGAGATCCCTATATAGAAAGTGGATGGAATCAAAACAAACTTAAATAAGACCTCAACACTTCAATTAGACCTCTATTAAAAAGCATCAAACTAAACCCCCAGAAGGCTGACTCATGCAGACCTATAGCCAGCATACCTCTCCTAGCTAAGATTATCGAGAAAGAAACACAAAAACAAATACAAGAGCACATAGACTCCGCAGCCCCACTAGACCACTGCCAACATGGTTTTAGGGAGTATCATGGCGTAGAAACCCTCCTTACCACCCTTTTCAACAACATAATCACAGGCATCGACAACATCCATCAAGGATTTGTGCTTATCTTCCTTGACATCGCAGCAGCATTCGACTCAGTAAATAACGAGATTCTCCTGGGGCGACTTAAAGAGAAGGGCATCTGCGGCAATGCTCTGGAATGGTGTAAATCATATCTGGCTGAAAGATGGCAACATGTAAGATCTGGAGCAGCAACATCAGAACCTTTCCACCAAAGCCAGGGAGTTCCACAAGGTTCCTCCCTTTCATCACTCTTTTTCAACATATACATGCAACCCATCTGCAATCTCATCAGATCTCTCAATGTAAACTGCCTAATATATGCCGACGATATCCTACTCTACACACCGTTCGACAGAGCATCTGAACCTCTCCCCTCTGATAGAATGTTTCGACGCAGTCTCCGATTGGCTCCAATCCCAAAACCTCCGTATCCAACACAAGAAGACTGAGGTACTATTCATCTCAAGGGACCACAATTTCACCCCACCACCCCACATAAGCGTCAAAGAAGCAGAACTTCAAACAAAATTCACAATACGATATCTGGGGGTTACGTTGGACCAGCATCTTGATATGAAAACGCACATAGGTAACATAGTAAGAGCTGTTTATTTCAAGATCCGGACTCTCAGGCATTTGCGCTCCCTACTGGATCCAGAAGATTTCAGGACAATATTCCAGGCGTTAATTCTACCGCATTTTGACTATGCCAACGCAATCCTACAAGGCCTCCCACAGTCTACCATTAACCCGCTACAACTCGCCATGAATACTGCAGCGAGAGTCCTTCAGGGCGCCGCTAGAAACGAGCACGTGACGCCTATCTTAAAGCAGCTTCACTGGCTTCCCATACATGGAAGGCTCGTTTTCAAGACCTTACTGTTAACCTTCAAGGCCATCAACGGTCTTTCATCCTCCTCACTAACTGAACTCATTCACGCCACTCCACCTAATAGATCCAGAAGACCGACAACAACAACACACACACTAATAATTCCAAAAGCAGTAACAAAATGCGCCCAGACAACAGCAAACAGGGCATTCAGATTTTGCGCCCCAAGATGCTGGAATGCTCTACCATCGAACATTCGTGCTATCACCGACTTAACCCAGTTCAGGAAAGCACTTAAACATCACCTATTCCTCAAATACTACCCAGTCAACAATACCCCAATCCAACTCCACCAACAAAAATAGCCACACCTTCATTATCAGATAGCCTCATCAACTTCCTCAGTACAATATCTAGAATCACTGTGCATTGTCATGACACCTGTATATAATTGATACTTGTAAATAGTTACCCTATGTTACCCAAGTTTTTACACCTGTTCTCTGTAAACACAGAATAGTTTGTTATTCTGTTGATTTTGTTTTCATGTAAACCGCGCTGATACCGAATAGCGCGGTATATAAAAGACTGTAATAAATAAATAAATAACTTTTATACTTCAACAAATACATATAGTTTGAAAATGGTCCAGCATGGACTGGGGGTTCCAGAGGAAAAAAAATGTCTCAAGGCATTTTTATGGGAGAACCAGCATAGAAAAACTTACATACAGTGAAACATAGCAGTTAGGGAATTTCTCCTTTCAAACTGCCTCCCTCTTGTTTTCAACTCTCCTCAAACAAATATATTCCCTTCAACTGTCTCCCCAATTCCCCACCCACCAAAAATACCCTATACCACAACCTCAAACTGAACACCCCAAAATCTACCCCCATAACTGCTCCACCACAAACTGCATCACCCCCAAACACTAAGCCCCACAAATGCCTCACAACCCCCCAAATAGCCCGATCACTAAACACTACCCCTGCAACTGCCCCACCACCTTGCACACTGTCCCCACCCCCAAAACTGCCCAACACTAGGCAAACTGCCTCCCCTCCACCCTGAAAAACTGCCCCCCACACAAAACTGTTCCATACCCTAAAATTATTCCTGCAACTGCTCCACCACCATGCAAACTGCCTCCACGTCCAAAAAAATATCCCCAACTGCCCCCCACCATCCTGCCAACTTTCCCTACCCCCAAAAACTGCTAGCCCTGCAAATGCAGATAAAACATACAAAACAGGGATTACACACAGACAAAAAAAAAAAAAAAAGACAGACATCATTTGTACCGTGCTGACATTACGATTGTCTTATATTATATGATCATTCTACCATGCTGCTTTTATGGTGCATCATTTGTACCATGCTGACATTACAAGTACCCAATCTATATTATTTGAATGTTCTACGATGTAGTTTATTAAGATACATCATTTGTATTTTGCTTGCACTGAATCATACCTGTTATTTGATTGTTATAATGTGTTGTTTTAAGGTGCACATTACTGACAGTGCATCATACTATTGCTTTTATTAGGGCTTAAAAGTGCCTATTTCCAAGTTTATCTCCCTATTCTTCTTGCCTATTATGCTGACAAGAGCAGTTTAACAATAGCAAAATGACATTACAGTGTAAGATGTCTATGTCAAATACTACTTGAACACTGCCTTGGTTGAATCTTCTCATAAAAGCAGTTAATAAATACTAATACATGCAGATACAAATGGCTGTGCACATGCACACACAACAGAAGGGTTTAAAAAATTCCATGAGCCATGCTGTGCATGCTTTCCCCACTTGTTTAGTATAAAATCTTAGCTGTGAATTCTAGATCTTTCTTCAAGCTTGTGATAAGGAAGCTTATCATAGCTCAGGAAGGAGCTATAGAAAAGGTGAAGTGACTCTGAACAAGCAACCTGTCAGTTCTGGTAGAAATAAGAAAACAGAATTTTCCCATAAAAGACTACCAGTCCCAGAATGCACCAGGTTTCCAACAGCCATTAGAGGAGCTGAAGTGGGGAAACGTGTGTTCAATCAGGAGGGCTATGAGGTAATCCCTAAGCACTCATCTCAAAGGGCAGGGCCTGATTCAGCACAGCTGCGCTGTGTTAGGGAGGAGCACTCATCTAAGCAGAATAAGAGTAGAGTTTATTCTACAGATGACCATCTTCATGATCACCTTGGATATCCAGAGAATTATCCTCAGTTTCATCTGAAGGATTACACAGGTACACTAAAACTTTTTTTTTTTTAAACTGCCTCTAATGTTTCGATTGATTTTTACGTTTTTTGGTGTGCTGAATCCAAATCTGGTAACCAATTTGCTCCATCACGTACAGATTTTTTGCTACATTGGGTTAGCAGTTTGAGGTGAACGTTTCAGATTGAGTGCGATCGAGATAAAAGTTTCTTGGATGAATTCTTTATACTAATTGTTTAGTAGTTATTCAAATAAGAATAAAGAAAATTGTAACAAGGCAGCACATAAGAATAGAGTAATGTCAACAAAACACAGTGATGGTAGCAAAATTGTCTGCACTTAAAACAGCCACATACATGTGCACAAACATTGAGCATATAAGAGCGAGGTTAGACACAAAGCAAAGCAAAGAAATGTGCAAAAAATGTTGTACAGGTATGTATGTAAGAATAGAAAACGCAAACCGCACCATTGCAATACATGAAGACAAACACCCGATGGTGTGAAAATAAAATTCTAATAAATGAGATCCGACACTGTGGTAATAACTAGCAAATTTTTATTTCAAAGTTTAGTAAAAACACGATATTTGTCAACACAGTTTAGATTTTAAAGTCATTCTTGGGTTAATCAATCTCCTGGTGGGCCCGTTTCTTCTTCCCCCGAATGCTTCTCTTGGTGCGCTGCTTGGCGTATTTTTCATCTGGGGTTTCCCGCAGCAGCAACCAGCAGAAATCAGCCATCATAGTGGTGTTCCATCTTCCTTGGTACCTTCTCTCTGCGTCCTTGATGTCCTGGTGAAACCTTTCACCTTGTTCTTCACTGTACGCCCCCACGTTTTCGGGAAAGTAGTTCACATGGGAGTGCAAGAAATGGACTTTCAGGCTCATGTTACAGCCTTGTTCTTTGAAGGCATTGAGCATCCTGGCAACAATATCCTTATAGTTCTCATCCCGCCTGTTCCCCAAGAATTTGAGAACAACATCCTTGAAGGAATCCCAGGCTTCTTTTTCCTTCTCAGACATCGTTTCAGCAAATGCTCCATCTGAAATGAGTTTCCTTATATCAGGGCCAACAAACACTCCTTCCTTTAGCTTTGCTTCAGAAAGTCGGGGGAACTTTGAGCAAAGGTACCGAAAGCACTCACCATCTTTTGGAAGGGACTTGATGAATTGCTTAATGAGATCCAACTTAATGTGGAGAGGTGGTAATAGAATTTTATCACGAGGTACCAAGCTCTCATGAAGAACATTTTTCTCACCGGGTCTCAAATACTCCCGAATTGGCCAGTCTTTTTTCCCCCAGTGTAGGTCACGGGTCCGGCTATCCCACAAGCAAAGGAAGCAGGGATATTTGGTGAAACCGGATTGCTGCCCTAATAGCATGGATAGAATTTTAAAGTCTCCACAAATCATCCACTTATGCTCATCATAACGAATCTTCTGAAGAATCAGGGCCAAATTCTCGTATTTTTCTTGGAGAATAACAGAGTGAGCAATAGGAACTGAAGCGAATGTGTTGCCATTATGAAGAAGAACACCTTTTATGCTGTCTTTTGACGAATCAATGAACAGCCGCCATTCAGCAGGATCATACTTGAGTTTAAACTTTTCCATCACTCCGTATATATCGTTGCAAAATACCAAATCTTCCTCTTTGCTGAAATACTTCAAAAATTGTGTCTCGCGGTTGCGGTACCAATAAAAAGTTGTTCCTGGTGACAATAGATTTTTCTGTTTAAGCCGAGAACCTAGCAGTTGGGCAGCATCTTTTGGGAGTCCTAAATCCTAGACTAAATCATTCAATTCAGCTTGAGAGAAAAGTTCAGGTTTCGGATCTGGTTCAGTTTCAAACTCCGAAGTACTGGACTCATTGGGAAAAGCCATCTGATGAGTCTCATCATGATCAGAACTGTCCACACAAATATGATCCAAAGATTTTGGTGGTTCAGGCACAGGTACTTTGTTGCTATGAGGCATAGGCCTAATTGCTGAGGGAAGGTTGGGGTAACTTATTACGTTCTTATTTTTTAAGTTGTATCCCTTCACAATGCAAGAGCAAAAATAGCAGTCACTGCTGTGGTCTCTTTGTTCACACCACATCATAGGTATTCCGAAACGAAATGCTTGTTTTTTACCTTTCATCCATAAGCGTAGATCTTCCTCACATGTCTTGCACACTTTGTGAGGAGCCCACGGTTTGTCTTGATCGCCTAACTTCAAACCGAAATAGGCGAAATATACTTTTTTAATAAATGCAGAAATGTTCCTCTGCCGCTTTTTCACGGTATATTCCCCACAAATAAAACAAAAACTGTCCGGAGAGTTGACGCAACCTCTGGCTCTGTGAGCCATCACAAATACACAGCACTGCAAACTACAACTGTAGTGAATCACTTCGGAATAAAGCTGGATTACGACTGAGCAAACAAAAGGTAATAATGAACTTGCAAGAAACTGAAATTTGACAGGAACGTTCATGTCGCAACCACCGTGTTTGAGCGAGCGAACGAGGCGAGGTGAACAGGAAAGAACATGCGCCAGCGCGAGTACTGGATTTAGCCCCCCGCCTCCCAATTGTCCTGTTAATGTATAAAATGAATACAAAACACTCTAAAATATCATGAGGGAGTGTTTCTAGTTAGTTAACCATTACAACCTCTATTTTGGGCCAAGAAAATAAACTGCAGTCGGCTAAAAAGAAATTATGTGAACATTCCTTATATGGGTAAGAAATCTAATTTTGCAAGAAAACGTGACGTGATGGAACATTTTGGCTATTTTTCCTGGATTCAGCACCCCAAAATCTATAGGAATCAGTTGCAAAACTGGAGGCAGTTTTTTGGTAGTGTACCTGTGTTATCAGAAGCAGAAGCCAAACCAGACGGACAGAGAGGGAAAGAGACCCTCTGGAAGAAAGAGGAGAAAAGCCTTTGAGAGGTCTAGAAGAGTCCAAAGCAGTACGTATACTGGGAGGTATTCCAAGGGCCAGCATACACCATTGGACTGTGGAAAGCCAGAGGAATGGTGCTGCAGAGCTAGGAATCACCAGAGGCTACCTGTGAGGGAGATGGCTGCACGTGGAAGGGACCCTAAGACCTGTGCCAGAAGGTATGTGAAGAGAGATCCAGTGTCCAGGGATCTGGATTGGAAGGCTGGACATAAGAACTGGACTACCTACTGGCCAGGCTATATAGAGAGAAACTCTAACAGCAATGGAAGCTCAGGTATGAACACTGATCTATGCCCTAGCTATAACCTTGAAAGACAGCAGGGAAACAAGTATTCTTCTGAAAGTGCTCCATTGAGAGATTCATCTGTGCCAATCCATGATATTGAACCCATGCTTGTTGAACAAGGGGGAATAATAGCAGATGAAGATCCTGTTTATATGGACTGTTCTCTATCTAAACTCCGTTGGTAACTTTCTGTTATAAAGTACAGCAACCATCACAAAAATACAAATTTGTTCTTTAATCTACTCAGAAAAGCTCCTGAAGCAGGATTTGACCCACACAGTGGAAGGCAAGCCAGCTAAGGGGTTTCAGCTGGTAACTGCTAGCAATTAAGCCTTACCTAATTGCTTGTGAGCTAGGAGAGAATCACTTCTGTATCTATGTGGGAAGTAATCAGAAGTTAACCTGAAAAGAACAGTTTGTTTCTTGCTTTGTGGCTTTTCATTTGTTGTTTTCCTGATTTTGACTTTGTTTTTCCAAGTTAACACTGAAAGCAAGTAACCTAATTTATGTGCTACCAAGCATATCTGTGTTGGGAGAAATAACCCCATAAATAAATATCTTATTGGCTTTACCCAAGAGCACAACTAAATTATTGTCAGCAGCTGTGTCTGGTGTGAATGAACTACATTGCCCACAATACCTTGCAAATCATATAGAAATATGCACTTGCCAAGAGTGTGAAGATTCTCACCCAGGCAGCCGTCTGACAAGCTTCACTAGATCTCTCCTCAATTTTCCACACTTTCCAAGATGCCTATTCTGTTGTAGATTTTGCTATCATCTGCAAAAAGACAACCTTTTCCCAACAGTACCCACATAATTTCACTTACAAAATATTGAAAAGAAATGAACTAAGGACAGAACATTGTGGTACACCATTGTAACTCCCTTTTTGTTGGAGTGAACTCTGTTTACCACTACCCTTTGTTGCCTCCCACACTCAGTTTCTAACTCAGTCATATCTGCGCCCATATCAAACATGCTCAGTTCATTTATTGGTCACCTATGCGGAACAATGTCAAAGGTCTTGTTAAAATCTAAGCATACCACATTAGCAGCTGTCTTGATCCAGCTCTAGGAAGCACTGAAGATCCAACCATAAAGTCATCAGAACCTCCTTTAATACCCTCAGATATATCATGTTTGGCCACACTGCTTTGTCTAATTTTAAATTTATCTAGATCCTCAAGAATATTGTCTTCTAAAATTCAATTCACTGCAAAATAGTCACCAAAAAAGCCCCTGAAAAATTCTAAACATTTTTTTGTCGGAGTGTACCGAGGGAGGAATGAACTGTTTATCATCCACACCAGACGGTAAACTTCTTTTTAAATCAATTATAGGTTCAACACCCAAACTTGCAAACATTCCGTATAAAACCAAAACTTCTCTCATAAGTATACTGCAGCTTGATAGATTGTAACTCAAGAGCACGACGTGCACGTTTCGGGGTATAAATCCCTGTTTCAAGTACCTTCCACATCCAGGTTCATATCAACTGCCAGCAAATGCCAACTTTGTGTTAGCGGCATTTTTTCTAAGGACCAAAACTTATGTGATTGGCTAAAACCTGCTGTCAAAGAGGAACCTCCAATAAGGATAAAGGGAAAACCCCACCATCATGGGAATCCCTGCTGTCCATTGGCTGAAGAAGACAAAACACAACTCTGTACGATGAATGGGCAAACCACAATGACAGAGAAAGGGCATCCAATGGGAAGGAAAAATCCCCATCATAGGAAAACCCCTAATCTCATTGGTTAAATCAGAAAAGACTGGCCCAATCGATCTCTCTATTAAGACCAAAAAGCCGAATGGTATTTAAAATATATATCCAACGTTGCTCTAGCCATTGGAGCCGGTAAATCCTGTTCCCACCTCTTGGATCATACGGTACATGATCTATTACTGTCCAAGTCAAATCCTCAAAACTGTGATGACAAGTTAAGCAATGCTCAACAATCGGCACTGACTGTATCTGCTGGCGTATAGGAGAAGCATGCTCACTTAGTCTCAGTTTGATGGAACATGACGTTCTGACAACATAAAGCAACCGACATGGACACTGCAACATGTATACCACATAAGATGACTGGCAATTGGTTGACCAATGAAATGTGTAAGAACGTGCAGTAGTGGGATGTGTCTAAATCAGTCCCAATAATGTCAGAGAGCAATATTTACAATTGTTACATGGAACATGACCGCTTTGATCAGGGGATAACACCGGTCTGTCTATCGGAGAAGCAGATTTGACCAGTATGCCCCTCAGATTGGAACCTCTCGAAAAGGCTATCATCAAAGACTTGTTGAAACAAGGATGCAGCTGTAATATAGGCCAATGTTGATTGAGAACCAGAACTATGTCTGAGCTGAGGTCCATGAATGGAAGGACTCACACTATGGCGTCCGAAGCATGTAACTATGACACTTCCAATGGCTCCTGATTCAATAGCCATTCATGCTGAACATGATATGCTCGGCGGTAGGCCATATCCACCATACGTGCAGGATAGCCCCTACTCAGCAATCTGTATTTCAGATCTGCGGCGTGAGGTTTAAATTTATGCAATAAGAAACAATCTGCGCAATCTAAGAAATTGACCAAAAGGAAGTCCCTGCCGAAGAGGACCAGGATGGAAACTTTGATAACTCAGAAGGCTGTTACGTTGAACAGACTTCCTATAAAGAGTGGTTCTCAGCTCCCCTGCTTCTCTAAAAATCAACATGTCTAAAAACTCAATCTGATGTTGATCCATGTGTGTTGTGAATTTTATGTTGGATTTCAAGGAATTTAACCAATGAATATAATTCTGAAGAGAGAGCAAATCAGAATCCCAGATGAAAAATGTCATCCAGGAATCGCTTCCAAAAAATGACATGGTCAAAATGTGATAACCTAGCTATATGATGATCCTCCATATCAGCTATATATAGTGTCGCTATAGAAGATGCCACAGTCGCACCCATGGCTATGCCAAAAATTTGTTGGAAAACACACTCCCTCAGATAAAAAATAAATAGTTATGTGTCAAAACAAGTCGCACCAAATCCAACAAAAAGGTTCTTGGAAGACGTGCAGGAGCAAATCGAAATGAAGTGGTCAATAAAGCCATAGCTTCAGATTGATCAATGCTTGTATATAGAGCTGTGACATCAAGAGTCACCAAAAAGAAATCAGATGCAGGTAAGGATATCATAGATAGTTGCTGAAAAAAATGAGTGGTATCACGAATGAAAGATGGAACTAAACATGCCTCTTGTTTCAAAAAGGCATCACAAAACTTGGATAACGGCTCCAACACCGAACCCCGACATGAGATAATTGGTCGGCCAGAGGGAGAGCTCAACGATTTGTGGATTTTTGGGACAATATAATCAATCGGTATTTTGGAATGGGATAGTAACATGAAACCATGTTCTTTTTGAGTGATCCAACCCTTCTCCAAACCCATCGTTAACAAAATCCTAATGTCATCTTTCAAACCAGGGGTAGGATCTTACGGAAGAATTCTATAAACATGATCAGCAGCCAAATGTGTGAGAGCTGTAAATTCAATAGCAATCTACTTCACCTCTATTCCAATTTGTATTCATTTTCTGTGGTCCTACTCCAAGCTCTTCCTCAGTGAGCACAGAGCAGAAATATTTGTTAAGTTTACTTTGTCCTCATCAGCTTCTATGTATTCTTCTTTTCACCTTTTGAGTCTCAGTGCCCACCTTCCTCATGTCACTAAATATACCTAAAGTATCTTATCCCTCTGTTTTACCATTTCAGCTATTTTTTCTTCTATTTGCATCATCATTTTGCTGACTACTTTTCTAGCTTCTCTTAACTTTGCCAGATATTGCTGCCTGTCTTACTTTTTCTGTGATTTCTTACAATCTAAGAATGCTAGTCTTTTTCCCCCTATTTTTCCAGCTATATCTTTCTAAACCATAGTGGTTTATTTTTCCTCTTACCTTTATTCACTTTCCTAACAAAAAGGCTGCCCTTATAACAATGCTTTTCAAACGTTTATCTCGTATGATCCCACTTTAACAACTGAAAATTCAGGTGACTCCAGATGGTGACTTCAAAAGGTCTCCAGCTTCTTTCCCCTCCCTCTATTTATCTAAAGCAGAAAGCAATGGCAACAGTAGCAGCCGTCAGCACAGGGTCCCTTGTGTCAGTGTGCACTTATAGATCCCAGTACTCAGCATGGGTTTTCAGCCTAACAGGAAGCTTATCCAGGCGGGGACAAGGGTCTATGAATATTCACTGGCTCACAGGCCACATGCTGATTGGGATTACCACTATGCAGCATAGGTCACAGCACAAGTCTGGAGAGAAGGGGAAATGGCCATGTTTCTATAACCCCATCCACTGATGATGTGACCCTATTTGGGGTCTAGATCCTAAGTTTGGGAACCACTGCCTTACAATATCTCCTTTCAGTTTCACCCATTAGTCTTCTACTTCTTCTCGATTCTCCCACCCACTGATGCCTTGAAATACTCCATCTTTAAGTTAGGACTCTCAACTCTGAATGAACAATCTCCATTTGCGTTCTAATACTGAATTACACCATGTTAGATGGGGTGAAGGATGGAATCCTCAGCCTAGTATCAGCACCCTTCCCTAAAATTTGCATTTATGAGGACTACAGACAAAAAACACACCCCTATGCTGTGGGATGTACCATTATAGCAACTTACAACAATTTCATAACATACCCAAATTTGATGACTACACAAAAAGTCATAAGAACAACAATATATATATATAGAGAGAGAGAGAAGAGAAAGGAAAACAGACAAACAAAATTCCAGCTGACACATTAAATACATTTTATCCTTTCCATCAGCCCACACATGGGGAATATGTTGAAACACACCATAATTAGCACTCTGTTAGTATTTATCATAGCACAGAGTTCTTGAAAATCTACTGTATTTGTATTCATGAACTGCCGATATAGAAACCAGAAGGAGATATATATTTTTGCATTAATTATGCAGTTAGGTGGTAAGCTTCTCCACAGCAATCACCTGCCTGATATTCCAGCACTAGCCCTATTCATCAAGAGGTTTAAAAGATTTAATACTGGGTAAAGTATACTCATTCCTTATCCACTTCAGCTCCAACTCATGGCAAAGTTCCATTCTGTCACAACTAGCAGATACTGTGGCTTTAAATGTTAAAATGGAAATCTCAGGACATAACAGGACCCAACACACACACACCAGCTAAAAAAACTAATCCTCATTACATAAGCTTAGGATTTTTGCTTAAGCACAACATAAAACCAACAACCTATGCTATCTCTATCTCTACCTATATCTCCGGGGCTGACAACCCTCTTGTTTCTTTGATTATGAATACAATCAAAACCCTAATTTGCAGCCAGCTGGCAAATTCACCAGAAAAACTCAACTGACCAGTCCGATAGGTGAATTTAGTTTTATTTCAGCCATGCAATTCCCCTCTCTGCTGGAGCTGTAAGCCAGATGCAACTATTGGTATCAGGCCCTTTGTGCGTTCTCCTCACATTTGCTCATGTGAAACAGTCATCACTGTAGCATATTGTCTGACAGCATTTTTCACCTAAAACAATTTAACAGGCCCCAAGTGTGTTTTCATGAAGTACCAGTTTCTAACCTGAAGGGTCTCTGCTGGCTCCATGTAACTGTGGCTAGGATTCCTAATAGGAATTCAAGCATGGCATGTAAGCTGTAGCTGGATGAATGAGACTGACAGCTGGAGGTATTTCAGCGAACACTGGAATAACTGAGGCACAAAAACAAGAACACTTAAAGCTGCCATTGGAAAACTGTACTACAGAGGTTTTTGATAGATTAGCACACAAGGCCTGAATATTGAAAGGAGCATCTAAAACTAACATTCCTCAGAGCATCAGATGCTAGTTTCTGCTTCAGAAGCTATTAAAGACATTTCACTTCAGTCAAATACAAAGAAATAAAAAAAAACTACTACAGATATTCCAAAACAGAAATGTCTAGTATTTTGACATCTCATGATGCTAGAATAAGCAGATTTATGGGGAGCTGATATAGCCTCCACAGTTTAAAATGTTGTTTTGCCAGATCTGAGAATTAATAAACTCAAAATCACCAAGTCTCAGACCAGATGTATTCCATGCTTAAAGAAAGGTGGAAGGTCAAACGACTGGTGGCATGGTTTAAAGGTGAGGTCAGAGAGGCTGTTGAAGCCCAAAAAAAAAAAAAAAAAAAAAAGAATCAGGACATGGAAAAGGGAGCTAAATGACAAAAACAGAAAACATCATAAGCAATGGCAAGTTAGATGCAAGGCATTAATAAGACAGGCAAAGAAAGGTTCTGAAAAAAAGATTGCTGTGGAAGCAAACAGAAAAAAACCTTTTTTCAAGTACATTTGTAGCAAAAAAATAAAAAACAGAGATAATCACAGTTGGACCATTAGATGACAGAGGGATATAAAAGGGATACTAAGGGAGGACAAGGCCATGGTGGAGAGACCGAATGAATTCTTTACGTAAGTCTTTACTGAAGATGATGTAGGGAAGTTACCCATGTTTAACATGTATTTAAAGATCATGTATCAGAGGCATTGAAACAAATCTCAATAACCAGGAAGATGTAATATAGCTACAGTAGTTGATAAACTAAAGAGTGGCAAATCACCTGGACCAGATTGTATACATCCTTGGTGCTGAAAGAACTGAAATATGAGACTGCAGACTTATTAGTTATCTGTGAATTATCATTAAAAGAGTAGTTACTCACCTGTAACAGGTGTTCTCCAGGAGCAGCAGGAATCAGTCCTCACTTATGGGTGTCATCGACGCCGATGAAGCCCCAGCAGAGCATTTCCCCAGCTTTCCATGAAAGCCTTTGGGAATGCTGGCACGCATGCGCGGTTCCCTTCCCGCCTAAAGGTGCCATCTTACCTTAGTCAAATGACATAGCTAAGAACAGCACACAAAAATGTAAAAATTAAACTATGTACAACTGCAACTCCAAGGGGAGGAGGGAGGGTAGTGAGGACTGATTCCTGCTGCTCCTGGAGAACACCTGTTACAGGTGAGTAACTACTCTTTCTCCAGGACCAAACAGGAAGTCAGTCCTCACTTATGGGTGACTCCCCAGCTCTGGGCTACCAGGAACCCAGGCTGAACAAGAGAACTCCTTCTAGTCTCAGCAGCAAGGAAAGGCTTTTCAAGGACATAACCTCCACCGGTAGCCCAACAGAGGGCAGGAGGGCAGGAGTTGCCTAGACCTCAAAGAGATTCCGGAGTACTGCTTGGCCAAAAGCACTGTCCCTACGGGACTCCCTCTCCAGACAGTAGTGGGCTGCAAAAGTCTGGCTTGAAGACCAAGTAGCAGCCCTGCAGATGTCTTGCAATGGAACAGAGCGGAGATGAGCCACTGATGCAGCCATGGCCCTCACACGGTGGGCCGTGACCCTACCCGGCAAAGGAAGGTCAGCTGCCTTGTAAGCACAGGTGATACAGTCAGCCACCCAGATGGACAAGGTACGCTTGGACACAGGCTTCCCCAAGTTATTGGGGTCAAAAGAAAGGAAGAGCTGAGAAGCTTTCCTGTGACCTTGCGTACGTTCAAGGTAGAAGGATAAGGCCCTCCTACAGTCCAAGGTATGGAGAACTGTTTCAGCCTGACTTGCATGAGGCCTAGGGAAGAAAGTAGGAAGAACCACCTCCTGGTTGAGGTGAAAAGAGGAGACAACCTTAGGAAGGAACTTAGGGTGAGTCCTGAGGACTACCCTGTTTTTATAGAACCTGGTGTAAGGTCTATCACAGACCAAGGCCTGAAGCTCACTCACTCACTCTCCTAGCCGAAGTAAGGGCTATCAGAAAAAGAGTCTTCCAGGAAAGGAAGCGTAGAGGGCAAGTAGCCATAGGCTCAAAAGGTGGGCGAGTCAGCTGCTGCAAGACCACATTGAGCTCCCACTCAGGAGCAGGAGGACGTATGGGAGGTTTGAGCAGGAGCAAGCCTCTGAGAAACCTAGACACCAAAGGGTGCACAGACAAGGAATGGCCCTCCACTAGGGAGTGGTGAGCAGCCAACGCAGAGAGGTGGACCCGAACAGAGTTGGACTTGAGACCCTGATTGGACAAGTGCAGTAGGTACTGAAGCACTACTGACACAGTACAGGAGAAGGGATCCTCAGCACGTAGCTGACACCATACAGAGAACCTTTTCCACTTGAGAGCATAGGTCTTTCTAGTGGATTGTTTCCTGGAGGCTAGGAGAACTTCCTCCACCTTGGGAGGCAGGCCCCAGGGAGCCAACACTACCCTTGCAGCCTCCATGCCATCAGATTGAGAGCTTTGAGATTGGGATGAAGCAAGGAGCCCTGATCCTGAGAGAGAAGATCGGGCTGCAATCCCAGAGGCAGAGGCAGATCCACTGCCAGTTGAAGCAAGAGGGGGAACCAAGGCTGCCTTGGCCACCTGGGAGCTACCAAGATGACTGAGGCCCTGTCTCGGAGAATCTTGAACAGTGTTCGGGCCACCAGAGGGGTGGGAAGAAACGCATAGAGTAGGCCCTGAGTCCAGGGAATCAGAAAAGCATCTGCTGCTACTCTCAGAGGATGCGGTTGCCTGGAGCAGAACCTCGGCAGCTGGTTGTTCAGTGGACTGGCAAACAGGTCTATGGAGAGAAGCCCCCATCTCAAGAAAATCTTTTGAACCACTAAAGGATGTAGCTGCCACTCGTGTGGTTGCAGAATCCTGCTCAATCTGTCTGCCAGGGAATTCTCCTGGCCTGGAAGATAGACTGCTTTGGAGGAGCATGTTGTGTTTCAGGGCAAAGGAACAGAGGTCCCGGGACTCCTGGCAAAGGGGCTGGGAACCAGTTCCGCCCTGTTTGTTGACATAGAACATGGCTACCTGGTTGTCTGTTTGGATCAAGACAGACTGTTGTGCCAGGGAAGCAGTAAAGGCCTTGAGGGCCAAGCGGATAGCTCTGAGTTCCAGTAGACTGATCTGCTGAGACGCCTCCCAATGAGACCACAGGCCCTGGGTGCACTTGTCCAGGCAGTGCGCTCCCCAACCCTGCAGAGAGGCATTGGTGGTCAGTACCACTGAATGAGGTGGAAACTGAAAGGGCACCCCCACTAGCAGATTGGGGGGATGTAACCACCATTTGAGGGAGGCCAGGAAACGGTGGGACACTCTGATCCTGTCTCTGAGACTGCCTGAGGCTTGTGACCACTGAGTCCGAAGGCACCACTGGGCAGGTCTCATATGGAGCCTGGCATTTGGTGTCACCTGCACTGTCGACGCCATGTGACCCAGAAGCTTGAGACAGAGTCTGGTGGAGACCAGGGACCTGTGCAGAAACTTGCTGGCGAGATCCATGAGCCTTTGTGCACGGTCCACTGGTAAGAATGCTCTTGCCAGCTGAGAATCCAACCTTGCTCCTATGAACTCCAAGTTCTGGGAGGGGAGCAAAGTGGACTTTGCGAAGTTGATAACAAAGCCCACCTTTTGGAGGAGGTCTATGGTCCTGCTGGTGGCCTGTTGAACCTCTAGGGAAGTCTGGCCTCTGATGAGCCAGTCGTCTAGGTAAGGAAACACAAAGATGCCCTGATTTCTCAGGTAGGCGGCCACCACTGCCAGGCACTTGGTAAAGACCCTGGGAGCTGAGGTCAGTCCAAAAGGCAGTACCCTGTACTGATAGTGGTTTCCTCCCACAATGTAAGCATCCTTTAGATCTAAAGAGCAAAGCCAATCTCCCTGCTGGAGGTAGGGCAGACGTGTTCCAAGAGTAAGCATCTTGAACTTTTCTTTCACGAGAAACCTGTTTAGGTTTCTGAGATTCAAAATGGGTCGAAGACCACCGGTTCTTTTTGGCACCAGGAAATACCTGGAGTAAAACCCGTGACCTTGGACGTGGGGAGGCACAGGCTCCACCGCCTTGTCCAGCAACAGACCCTTTAACTCCTGAAGGAGAAGGGCTGTATGCAGGGGAGGCCGGAAAGGTTCCCCTGGAAAGTGTGGCGGAGGCAGTTGTTGAAAATGCAGGGCATAGCCTCGATGGACGATGTCCAGCACCCAACTGTCCTGGGTTATCAAGGGCCACTGGTGAGCGAACAAGGCTAGGCGGCCTCCTGTGCAGGGCTGGGTCTACAAGGGAGGAATGGTTATACTCAAGGAGTTAAAAATCCCCACCCTGCTGAGTGGGAGCAGGGGCCGGAGGCTTGGGGGTATTCTGCCTACGGGGCCCATTACCCCGGCCCCTGGCTTGCTGACCCTGGGGGGCAGCTGGGGCAGCCTGATACTGGGGGTACTGTTTGTAGGCAACTCCCTTCCTCGGGTAAAAGGGCTTCTTACCCAGGCCCTTCCTCTTAGAGGAAAGAGCAGAGGTCTTCCTCGACAGCCTTGTCCTCGTGAGGTGCTCTGTTTCGAGCTGAGCAGCCTTCTCGGCCACAGGCTTGACAAAAAGGTTTTCACCTCGGCAAGGGACATCGAGCAACTTGTCCTGAACCTATGGCTCGAGGTCCGATGACTGCAGCCACGCCTGGCATCGAGCCGCGATGCCGGCTGCTGCTACTTGAGCCGAAGCCTCGAAGCCATCGTAGGTGGCGTGGGACATGAACTTAGAGCATTCCCGGATCCTCGAAGACAAGGACTTAAAACTCTGCAAGGGTTCCCCAGAGAGACCAGCAGAGAATCCGGCCAACTCCTTGGCCAGGTCTTGTAAATACATGCCCATCTAGAGCTGGTAAGTCTGGACACGGCAAGCAAGCATCGAGCCCTGAAAACACTTTCTACCGACGCCATCAAGGTTTCGGGCCTCCCGTCCCAGAGGCACCGCGGAGTGCATCTTCTGACTCTTCAGACGATGCATGGCCGATTCCACAACCATGGAATGGTGTGGTAGCTGTGCTTTTTGGAAGCCAGGACTCTTACAGAGTCGATAGATGGAATCGACCCGCTTGCTCAAGACTGGCGCCGAGGCCGGGGCCTCCCACATCCAGAAGAGGAGCCGTTCCAGCATCGGAGGAACCGGGACAGTAAAGGCCTCCTTCGGAGGAGAGTCATACTGCAGAGCATCGAGCTCCTCGGTTCGAGGCTCTTCCTCGGGGTCAGCCGAGATAGCCAGAGCAGCGGCCATATCGCGGACAAATTCCGAGAACCTAGTGTTCTCCGGAGGGGATCTACTCCGGGGCTCAGACTCAGGTGAGTCCGAAGGGACACACCGAGTCTTGAAGGTGTCAGGAGACTCCTCGTCTTCGGTCTCCCAAGCAGACTCGTCCAATGTCGAGCTGAGCTCGGACCCCGCGGGGCCTCCAGGCACCGGCACAGGCGTCGAGACCCTCGGTCCCAAACGGGAGGTCGAGGGAAACCTCGACCGAGGATGACCTCGAGCCGCAAGGGACTCGAGTATCGGCTCGGTCTCCGGGGTCGACTTCGAAGTCGATGTCCCAGTGGTCGGGGCAGATGCTCCAGACAGGCTGGCCATCAGTGCCCGCTGCTGGTCCATGAAGGCAGACATTCTGCTCTCCAAGGCTGTCAACCTGAGACTCAGCTCGGATGACGCAGTAGCCCCATACTCGGGCCCCGGCAGCGCCGGGCCCGACGTCGGTACTCTGGGAGGCGAGTCCACGAGGACAACAGGACTTACGTGTCCAGCAGACTCCGGCTCCACGCGAGGAACTTTAGCGGGCTTCTCCTGGTCCACGGGCCCGGGACGACGGTCGGGGGTCTTAGACCTGGCCCTCGAGGGCCCAGGACCTCCTCCGACGCCGCCGCCCTCGCGAGCCGCTTCTCTTATGTTCCCGGTCGGGGGACCCCCTGTCCGAGGAGCTCCGACGCCTCTCGGGATTGGAATCCCAAGATGTCGAGGCCTCAGACGAGGTTTAGGCCTGGGTAGAGGTCGAGTCCGAGAAAGCACAGTTACTTACCTGTAACAGGTGATCTCTGGGAACAGCAGGAATTAGTCATCACATATGGGTACGTCGGTACCGACGGAGCCTGCGCGGGAAAGCTCCCCAGCTTTTCAAATGAAAAGCTTTTGGGGCCTCCCACTGCACATGCGCGCTGCCTTCCTGACCAGCTCTCCTCAGTTCAAGTTTAAAGCTGAGACAATAGAGAGAGAGGACAGGAAGATAGAGGAATAGAGAGACAACTCCTAGGGGAGGTGGGTGGGTTGTGATGACTAATTCCTGCTGTTCCCAGAGATCACCTGTTACAGGTAAGTAACTGTGCTATCTCTAGGAACAAGCAGGAATAAGTCATCACATATGGGGACTCCCTAGCTGAGATGCCTGGGAGATCCCCCTCCAAGGGTAACCATCTTTGGATGGATCTCAGGCATCCATTCTGGGAAGGTGGGCAGGAGTTGTTTAAGTATGGAACAGGTGTTTGAGGACAGCCTGACCAAACAAGGCATCCCGGCGGGAGTCCTTGTCCAAGCAGTAATGGGCTGTGAAGGTATGCACCGAGGCCCAAGTGGCTGCTCGACAGATCTGATCTATGGATACAGAGTGAAGATGAGCCATAGAAGTGGTCATGGCTCTCACATTGTGAGCTGTGACATGGCCTTCCAGAGAAATGTTCTTACTCTGGTAAGCAAAGGAAATACACTGAGCAATCCAGTTGGAAAGTGTGCGTTTGGCGACTGGAAGTCCCAAATGAGAAGGATCAAAAGCCACGAAAAGCTGAGAAGACTTTCGATGTGGCTGAGTTCTATTGAGGTAAAAGGCGAGAGCTCTTTTACAGTCAAGAGTATGAAGGTTCCTCTCTGCACTGGATGCATGAGGAGCCGGAAAAAAGACAGGTAGATATACCTCTTGATTAAGATGAAAAGGCGAGACCACTTTAGGCATAAAGTGGGGATTCGTCCTAAGGACCACCTTATCATGATGAAATCTGGTATAAGGTGGATTTGCCACCAAAGCTTGCAGTTCACTGATACGGCGAGCCGAAGTGACTGCAATAAGGAAAAGGACCTTCCAAGAAAGAAATTTCAGGGAGGTAGATACCAACGGTTCAAAAGGTGGCTTCATAAGTTGACCCAGAACTAAATTCAAGTCCCATGCTACCAGAGGAGGCCGGATGGGAGGCTTAGTGAGGGTTAGGCCTCTCATGAATCTTGCAATAAGAGGATGAGAGGAAACAGATTGTCCATTGATAGGTTTTAAGGATGCTGTAATAGCACTTAAATGGACTCGTACTGAATTCGTCTTGAGGCCTGCATTGGAAAGATGCAGGAGATAGTCTAGTAGAGAATTCAAAGGAAGTGCCAGAGGGTCAAGACCCTGTTGAGCACACCAAATGGAAAAACGTTTCCATTTGAAAGCATAGGAACGCCTGGTAGAGGGTTTCCTAGAGGCATAAAGGATATCTTTCACTGGTTGAGAAAGATTAAACTCTTGAAGGCTTAAGCCTTCAGTAACCAAGCTCGGAGATGTAGGGACTTGGGGTTTGGATGCCACAAAGTCCCCTGCTCCTGAGACAGAAGGTCTGGTGCAGCTCCCAGGTCCAGGGAGGAGCCCTGGGAGAGCTGTAGGAGAGGGAACCACACTTGGCGTGGCCAGCGTGGAGCAATGAGGATCATGGATCCGTGATCCCTCTGAAGTTTGAACAGAGTCTTGGGAATCAAAGGAATGGGTGGAAAAGCGTACAGGAATTCCTGACCCCAATGCAGGAGAAAGGCATCGTTGGCCTGAGCTCCCTGACACGGAGTCCTGGAACAGAACCGGGGAAGTATGGCATTCCACGGACTTGCAAAGAGGTCTATGTCCGGGGTCCCCCATTCCTGAAAGATTCTGCGTATCTGGTCCATATGTAGGGACCATTCGTGTGGGAGCAGAACTCGACTGAGTCTGTCTGCCCGAGAGTTTTGAACTCCTGGAAGATATACTGCCAGAAGATGAATTTGGTGCTCTCTGGCGAAGGCCCATAATCTGAGAGCTTCGTTGCAAAGCGACAGAGAGCCCGTCCCTCCTTGTTTGTTGATATAAAACATGGCCACCTGATTGTCTGTCTGAACTAGGACAGTCAGGTTGGCAAGGAGGGTATGGAAGACTGTGAGGGCAAGGAAGATTGCTCGCAGTTCCAGAAGGTTGATATGAAGGGTGGTCTCTTGGGGAGACCAGGTTCCCTGAGTGGAGAGATGTTGAAGATGAGCTCCCCACCCTGTTTGGGAGGCATCTGTTGTGAGGGTTGCTTGGGGCAAGGAAGGTTGGAAGGGGGTCCCCAACAACAGATTTTTGGAGGATGTCCACCACTGGAGAGACCAAAACAGACGTTTTTGAGGTGAGTACCTGGTCTGACAGCAGTCCCGATGCTTGAGACCACTGGGTGGCCAATGTCCATTGAGCTGCTCTCATATGGAGACGAGCATAGGGCACCACATGAACCGTGGAGGCCATGTGGCCCAGAAGTTGCAGCATTTCTCTGGCTGACAAGTGACTTCTGGACTGAGCCTGGGAGGCCAAGCTTATTAGCCTTTGGCCTCGGACCAGAGGGAGGTAGGCCCTTGCAGTGGTGGAGTCCAATTGGGCCCCTATGAATTCCAGAGACTGAGTAGGGATGAGTTAGGATTTGGGAATGTTTACCACAAGTCCCAGATATTGAAGGATACGCCTTGTGCGGTCCAGAGAAATCTGGGCTTCTGATTGAGATGGAGCTCAGATGAGCCAGTCGTCCAGATATGGGAAGACAAAGATTCCCATGCCTCTGAGAAATGCGGCAACGACTGCCATGCATTTTGTGAATACTCTTGGAGCAGAGGCCAGACCGAAGGGTAGTACTCTGTACTGGAAATGTTTTCCCTGGAACAGAAATCTTAGATATTTTCTGTGGGATGGATGGATGAGTATATGAGTGTACGCATCCTTGAGATCTAGAGAACAAAGCCAATCCTGACTCTGAAGGTATGGAAGGAGAAGGCCCAGAGAGAGCATTTTGAATTTCTCCTTGAATAGAAACCTGTTCAATTCTCTCAGATCTAGGATAGGTCTGAAGCCCCCTGTCTTCTTTGTTATGAGAAAGTAAGGGGAGTAGAAACCTAACCCCTGTTGTGGAGGAGGAACCTCCTCTATTGCCCCTTGGGCAAGAAGAGAAGAGACTTCCTGACCCAACAGGGTCAGAAGAGATGGGGGAGAACTGAATTGCCTCACCATGGTATGGGGAGGAAGGCTGGAGAAATGAAGTTTGTAGCCTTCTCGGATAATAGAGAGGGTCCATTGCTCTGATGTTATTTGCTCCCATCTGGGAGCAAAGTGAGCTAGCCTTCCAGGAATGGTGAGGGGCTCTGGTTGTGCTAGAGCCAGAAACGGCAAGTTCTCTAGAGGGAAGTCAAAACCCCTGAGGGGGTTGAGCCTGCTGGGATGTAGCAGACACTGCAGGCTTTGACTTTACCTGCTTAGATTGTTGACGCTTAGCCGCAAGGCGAGGCTGAGCAGATTGCTGGCCAGTATTTGTGGGAAATCTGGTCTTTTTATAGTAAGGCCTTTTAAAAAGCTTCTTTTTGGTAGGGGTAGAAGTAGACTTGGAAAGTCTATCTAGAGTGGCATTTTCTGCATCCATTTGAGCAGCTTTAATCTGCCAGTCTTCCCCAAATAAGTTCTCACCGGTACAGGGCAGATTCCTGAGGCCTTCTACAACCCAGGGTTCTAGGTTAGAAGCCTGGAGCCAAGCGAGACGTCGGGCTGCAATAGCAATTCCCGAAGCTCTGCCTGCAACTTCAAAGGAATCAAAGGCTGCCCTGTTGGAGAACTTGGAGACCTCGGAAAGTTGTGTCACCATAGAAAAGAAGTCCGCCCTTTGATCATCAGGGATAAAGGGGGCAAAATTCTGTATTTTTAGGGCAAGTTGCCCAAGATACATGCCCATATAAAGGCTATAAGAGTTGATCCTGGCTATAAGCATACTAGCCTGGAACATCTTTCTTCCAAAAGAGTCTAGGTTCTTACATTCTCGCCCTGGAGGGGTAGAAGAATGCCTCTTAGGACTCTTTATTTTCTTCATGGCAGACTTCACCACAATGGAGTGGTGAGGCAGCTGAGTTTTCTGGAACCCAGGCGAAGGAGGGACCCGATACATGGTGTCCAACCTGCGGGAATGGGGAGACAGTGTTAAAGGAGTCTCCCACAAATCCATCAAGTGTTCTTGAAGGATTTCATGGACAGGCAGAGTGACTGCCTCTTTAGGAGCTTTTGAGTATCCTAAAATGTCCAATTTTTTTGATCTGGGTTCTCTTTCAGAAGATGTAGTAATAGAAAGTGCTTTAGCTACATCAACAATGAAATCCTGAAAGGATAAATCCTCTGGAGGAGACATCCTCCTCTTGGGAGAAGAGGGCTCCTCAGGAAGAGTAAGCTCAGCAGAGTCATCAGAGGAATTGAATTCATCCGAAGAATCTGAGTACTCCTTCTGTGCTTCCAATGTACGATACGCATACCGATCGGTATCGACATCGGGCGTATCGGGCATGGGATCGGTACCGGGCAAAAGCCGGAATCCGGCATGCGGAACCGATCGACGTTTAGAAGTCGATGGTCTCGGTTCCGGTGTAGATACCGGAACCGGGGTCGGTACCGATGAAATCGGTACCGAGGGCGTCGCAGCCTTAATGAAGGCCAGTACGGCTTGCTGCATGGTCTGGACAGTACTGCCCATAGACGCCACTACTGCCTGGATGTCGGTACCGGTATGGGCCGGTACCCCAGAGCAGTCCAACAGGTGATCTGTCGAGGCCGTGCCATCGATGTCAACCTGTGACCCCATGATTGCTTTGGAGGCCGGAACCTCCCGCCGGGGTTTTTTGGCCTGGGCAGAATCCTCGAACTCAGAACTGAGAGCCTCTCGATCATTAGAAAGAGATTTGCTTTTAGAGGATTTGCCCACAGAAGTTTTGGTTACCTGAGATCCATCCTGAGAGGAAGACCTGGATGACTGTGATGCTTCTGAAGGAAACAGCACATGGAGCTTGTTAGCCCGGTTCTGCAAACCGCGTTTAGACATCTGGGTGCAGGATGGGCAGTCCGGTATGGAGTGCTCAGGTCCCAAACATTTGAGACACCATTCATGGGTGTCTGTGACAGAAATGACAGCACTGCATTTGGTACATTTTTTGAAACCAGGGACTGGCTTCTCCATGAGGAGAAATTGTGTAGGCCTTAAGGCCTAACACCGGGTACCAAGCTGTGCTGAAGAAAATAAAAAAGTTTTTTTTTTTTTTTTTTATATAGAAAGAAAGAAAGACCGGCGATACCGGTTTCGGTATGGGAAGGCAGGTACGCGGTCTAAAGAAACAAACAAAAGTAACAAATTCTTCAGCGGTGACAGGAACACGACCTGCTGGCTCCGCGGAAAAAGAAGAACTGAGGAGAGCTGGTCAGGAAGGCGGGAAGGCAGCGCGCATGTGCAGTGGGAGGCCCCAAAAGCTTTTCATTTGAAAAGCTGGGGAGCTTTCCCGCGCAGGCTCCGTCGGTACCGACGTACCCATATGTGATGACTTATTCCTGCTTGTTCCTAGAGATAAGCTGTTCACTTTGCTGCTGACGACTTCGGAATGCCTTGGAAGACATTTTTCCACATGGCCCGCACGATTTAGAATCATGGTCCGGGCCAAGGCACCGAAGGCAGCAGTCGTGTGTGTCGGTGAGAGACATTCTTACACCGATCACACTTCTTAAAACCGCTGGAAGTCATCGGGGAAAAAAGGGTCCCTGCGAGGTCGAAGGACCGGACTTCCAGGGAAAAGAAAAAAGATTTGGCGTGAACGCCTAGCCACTAAGGGCAAAAACCGAAAAGAAAAAGAGGGGATTCGATACCGGCGTACCGAACCCAAGGAAAAAAGCGAATTACGCCTAGAAAAAAGTAACTCTTTTCTGGGAAAAAAAGGACACACGTCCGATGGGCTTCACGGAAAAAAAGAGACTGAGGTAAGATGGCACCTTTAGGTGGGAAGGGAATCGCGCATGCGTGCCAGCATTCCCAAAGGTTTTCATGGAAAGCTGGGGAAATGCTCCGCTGGGGCTTCATCGGCGTCGATGACACCCATAAGTGAGGACTGACTTCCTGCTTGGTCCTGGAGAAATATGTAGTACCTGAAGATGTAGCCCATTTAAGATTAATTGGAGAAAATATTTTTTCACTCAACACAAAAATTCTGGAAATCATTACTAGAGGATGTAGTAAAAGCTAGAGCAGCTGGCTTTAAGAGATGTTTGGACAGGTTTCTGGAGGACCAGGACCAGGGAAATCTACTGCTTACCCCGGGATAAATATCATGAAATCTATGAACCTTTTTGGGAATTTGGCAGGTACTTGTGATATGGACCGACTGTGGTTGGAAACAGGATACTGGGCTTTAAGGACCCTTGGTATGATCCAGTATGGCATACCTTATATTCTTAAGCCTGTATTTTACAAGATAATCTGTTGCCTATGGTGAAAGTATACTTCTCACACTGACAACCATAAAGAACACTACTTGTGGAGCAGCTTGGTGGCTCTCTGGCAGTGCTGTGCAGAAGATCCCTGCTTGATGCATAATTCAGGTCTTTGGCTCCCTGGGTTGACTGGGAATGTTGCAGAGGGTGCGTTTACAACCTCTAAGAAAGGTTTTGAGGAGGGGGGGGGGGGGTGGAGAAGTCATGGTCATTGTTTTAAGGCCATACTCAGTAGAGATTCAGGGTCCATGATTACAGTGATCTGGAAGGAGCCTTGGTGTATGGCCCCTGTCCAGTGCTGCTGGAGTGGGGAGAGGTGTGGAAGATTTAAAAAAAAATTAATTAGGGGAAACATCCCTGACTACTTATGAAGGCTGGCCTATGGTATCAGATCTTGACCCTCCTTCTGATTGAACCGGAAGAACAAAGGGAGTAGGTGAAAAATGTCCAGCCAAAGCAAGGAAAAAAATGAGGTATTGACAAATTTTCTTGGAATCTAGGAGCCAGCCACCGAGACCTTGGTCACAGTGACCCTCCCCCCACTCTGATAAAGTTTATCGCAGTTCCTTTTTTAAGGGCCCGATTCAGTTTTCACATTTTCTACAGGAAAAGAAAGATTAATATATTAGGATCCTTAATGTGCCATTTCATAATACTAACAGAAGGCAGTGCCCTTTTCTCCCACTATCCCCAATGAGTATGCCATCCACAACATATATTGTGGCCCTTTATAGCTACACCCGAGACAACTTCCTTTTTTGCTTCACATCACTACCATGTCCTATTAATATGTAAAGTAAAAAAAAAAAAAAGTTTTATATAGCCTCTCTACCCTGCCTTCACCCAGTCTCTCTCGTATAGCCCCCCGTCTTCAGCCAGTCTCTCTCTCACAGCTCCACTACAGCCTTCACTCAATTTCTTTATCACAGCCCCCATAGCTTGCCTTCATCCAATTCTCTCTCACCATTCTTCTTGCCTTGTTGTTTACAGCTGCAGTAATAATCTCGCACTTCTAATTTTTTCAATGTGACTGGCTTTCTGCAAGCAATTTGAGCCACATGGTAACAGAAGTTCAGGCTCATGAGATTTTAAACTGCGAGATCAGCCCAAACTTCCTCCACTGTGCAGCTTAAACTGCGTACCGAGAGCCTATTGTGATGGGAAAGAAAAAGTACGGCATTTGTTAGATAACACTGGGCACACTAGAGACATGGTGGGGGGGGGGGAGGGGGAGGGTGCATGAAATTCCAGGTGTAATGGTGACCTGGCACCTGGGATTTAGTGTGTGTGAGTGTCTACACATATGCACAAACAGCCCATTTGAAAGCTACCCACGGCCACCACATGTGATTCAGCTGATTGAGGCCCTAATACATGCGTGGGTCACTGCACACCATAATTAAATTTCCACAAGTACAAAACTGTGATCAAGTAGGCACTCACAGTCCCTGCAGCAGCCCCACCCTCTCCTCTTATTTGAGAATGCTCGCAGTTTTGCACTCAGTGAAACCTTGCTATCCAAAACTGAATTACTACTACTACTTCTTATTTATACATTGCTACAAGGCATATACAGTGCTGTACAGAGACCTGTAAGAGACAATTCCCTGCTCCGCAGAGTCTAGTCAAGACAGACAACACAGCTGAGGACTAGGATATATCTCAGGGAATGGTAAGAAACACATAGGAGGTAATAGAAGAATAGGGGGTGATCAGGATCCAAAAGCAGTCTTAAAGAAGTGAATTTTTAGCCTAGATTTGAACAGGGCCACAGATGGAGCCTGCCGTACCAACTCAAGTGGTTTGTTCCAGGCAAAAGGAGTAGCAAGGTAGAAAGATCTAAGTCTGCAGTTGGCAGTGGAAGAAGAGACAAAGATAGAAGGGATCTGCCTGAAGAGCGGGGTTTCCGGGGAGGGATGTAGGGAAAGGTAGTGAGGAGCAGCCGAATGAAGGCATTTATAAGTCAGTAGTAGAAATTTGAACTGGATATGGAAATGGATAGGAAGCCAATGAAATGACTTGAGAAGAAGGGTGACATGAGCATAGCAACACTAGCAGAAGATTAGTCATGCAGCTGAGTTTTGAACAGATTGAAGTGGGGAGAGATGATGCATAGGAAGACCAGCGAAGAGGAGGTTGCAATAGTCCAGACAGGAGGCGACTAGAGGATGGATAAGGGTCTTAAGTAGTGTGTTCAGAAAGGAAAGGACAAATTTTGCCAATATTAGAGAAGGGAATGGTAGGTTTTAACTATCTGTTAGATGTGCGTGGAGAAAGAGAGGGAGAGTCAAATATGATCCCAAAGCTGCCAGCTGAGGAAACAGGGAGATGTAGAGTATTATCCACAGAAATAGAGCAAGGAGGAAGGGTGGGTTTATGGGAAAAGATAAGGAGCTCAGTTTTGGCCATGTTCAATTTCAGATGGCAGTGAGACATCCAGGCACTAATGTCAGATAAGCAGGCAAAGATCTGGGCCTGGATTCCTGGAGAGATTTCAGGTGCAGAGGTGTAGATCCATCAGCATAGAAATGGTACTAAAAACCATGAGAGGAGATGAGTGCATCAAGGGAGTGAGAATAGAGAGAGAAAAAAAGGAGAGGTATCAAGAAAAAGCACAGATTGCAAATGGGATAACAGTACAGGAGGATCCACCAGAACATATACAAAGTGCGGTGGGAGATATGAAGAAAACCAGGACAGGACAGAACCGGTAAATACAAGCGAGGTCAAGATATCGAGGAGAAGGTGGTGAGCAAAAGTGTCAAAAGCAGTAGAAAGGTCAAGAAGGTTGAGGATTGAGTAAAGACCCTTGGATTTGGAGAGGAACAAGTCATTAGAGACTTTGGCAAGTGCAGTCTCAGTAGTCTAAAGGGCAAAAGCCAGATTGCAGTGGATCCAAAAGGTACAGGGAGGAGAGAAAGTCAAGACAGTGGTGGACTGCACATTCAAATAGTTTAGAAATAAAAGGAAGGACAGAGATGGGTTAATAATTAGAACAGGTAGGATCAAGGGATGGGTTCTTGAGGAGAGGTGTAACCACAACATTCTTGAAGACTGCAGGTACAGTTGCGGTAGACAGCAATGGGTTGAGAATATGACAGATGGAAGGACAACACAGTGGGAGAGATGGAGTTTAGTAGGTAGGTGGGGATGGAATCAGTTTACTGCTGTTGTCTTGACTTCCTCTTTTTCCATGGTCTTCGATCCCTTACAAACCGTTTTTCGTCCTTTGCACTCTACTGAAACTGCTCTTGTCAAAGTCTCCAGTGACTTGTTCCTGGCTAAATCTAAAGGCCTTTACTCTGTTCCTTATCCTCCTTGACCTTTCTGCTGCCATTGACACTGCTGACCATGATCTTCTCCTTGACACTTTGTCCTCACTTGGCTTTAGGGACTCTATTCTCTCCTGGTTCTCCTCAAATCTCTCCCATCGCTCCTTTAGTGTATGTTCTGGTGGCTCCTCCTCCTCTGTTACCCCGCTCTCGGTTGGTGTCCCCCCAGGGTTCTGTCTTGGGTCCCCTTCTCTTTTCTCTCTATACCCAATCCCTTGGTGCACTTATTTCCTCTCATGGTTTTCAGTACCATCTCTATGCTGATGACTCCCAAATCTCTCTCTCTCTACTCCTGATCTTTCTTCTGCTTTCCAGTCCCGGATCTCTTGCTGTCTCTCTGCCATTGTTGCCTGGATGTTCCATCGTCGCCTGAAATTGAACATGGCCAAGACTGAACGTCTCGTTTTTTCTCTTAAAATTTCCCTTTCTCCTTTTTCAGTCTCTGTTGATGGCTCTGTTCTCCAGCCTGTTTCATCTGCTCGCAATTTGGGTGTTATTTTTGACTCTTCGCTCTCTCTCCTCTCATATCCAACTCATCGCTAAGACCTGTCGCTTCTTTCTCTTCAACATTGGCAAAATCCGCCCCTTTCTCTCTGAGCTCACTACTAAAACCCTCATCCATTCCCTAATTACCTCCCGCCTTGATTATTGTAGCCTCCTTCTTGCTGGTCTCCCTCAGTCTCATCTCTTCCCTCTTCAGTCTATTCAGCACTCCGCTTCCTGTTTGATTTTCCGTCAGCCTCGTTTTGCCCACATCACTCCTCTCCTCAGATTTCTTCACTGGCTCCCTATCCGTTTCCGTATTCACTTTAAGCTTCTCCTTCTGACCTATAAGTGAATTCACTCTGTGGCTCCTCAGTACCTTTCTTATCTCTTTTCTCCCTATTTCCCCCCTTGTGTACTCCATTCTTCTTCCCAGTTGCTTCTTACTATGCCCTTCTCCCTCTATTGCAAACTCCAGATTCCGCTCTTTTCACCTTGCTGCTCCTTACGCTTGGAATAAACTTCCTTTGTCTATACATCAGGCATCTTTTTTGCCCCTCTTCAAACTCAAGTTAAAAGCTCATCTTTTCGACCCTGCCTTTGGCTCTTGATTTTGCTGTTCTTTCCTTCCCCTCTTATTTCACCTTTCTTTCTTCCTCTTACACTTGTTCTTACCTCTTTCCTTTGTCCTGTCTCTCCTGCTCTTGTCTCTTTGCCCTTGTTCTTATCTTTTTCTACTCCTTTTCTTGCTTTGTCTTTTTAGATTGTTAGCTCTTTTGAGCAGGGAGTGTCTTTTTGTGTTTTCATTGTACAGCACTGCGTGCGCCTGGTAGCGCTTTATAAATGCTTGGTAATAGTAGTAGAAGTAGTAGTATAAGAACATAACATAAGATATGCTATACTGGGTCAGACCAAGGTCCATCAAGCTCAGTATCCTGTTTCCAACAGAAGCCAATCCAGGTCACAACTACCTAGCAGTTTCCCAAAAAGACACACAGGTTCCACAATGCTTGTATTGGTTCAAGCATTGATATCCTGCGTCCCTTCTTAATAATGGTTTATGGACCTTTCCATCCAGGAACTTGTTCGAACCTTTTTCAAACCCAGCTACACTAACAGCTTTCACTACATCCCCTGGTAATGAATTCCAGAGTTTGATTACGCATTGAGTGAAAAGCATAGTTAGTCACCTGTAACAAGTGTTCTCCAGGGACAGCAGGAATCGGTACTCACATATGGGGTGACATCAGCACCGACAGAGCCTGAGCAGAGCATTTCCCCAGCTTTCAAAGAAAGCCTTTGGGAATTCCACCACGCATGCGTGGTCTCCTTCCCACCCAAGGGTGCCATCTTGATCAGTCTGATGACATAGCTCAGGCAAAGCATAGTTACTCACCTGTAACAGGTGATCTCCGGGAACAGCAGGAATTTAGTCCTCACATATGGGTATCGTCGGTACTGACGAAGCCTGCGCGGGAACGCTCCCCAGCGTCCAATTAGAGCATCCCACAGCGCCTGCGTGCTGCCTTCCCGCCTTTCTCAACTGCCTCTCTCCAGTTGAGTTTTAAAGCTGAGACAAAGAGAGAGAGAAAGGGAAAGAGATAGATACATAGATACAACTCCTAGGGGAGGTGGGTGGGTTGTGAGGCTAAATTCCTGCTGTTCCCGGAGATCACCTGTTACAGGTGAATAACTATGCTATCTCCAGGAACAAGCAGGAATGTAGTCATCATATATGGGGACTCCCTAGCTTTAGGTGCCAGGGAGAGACCCCAGAAGTTGTGTGTCCCTGAGAAGGGCTCCACTTCCCCCCATGGATCTCTGGCATCCTACCAGGGATGGTGGGTAGGAGTTGATTAGGTATGGAACAGGTGTTGGAGAACAGCCTGACCAAACAAGGCATCCCAGCGGGAGTCCTTGTCCAAGCAGTAATGGGCTGTGAAGGTATGAACCGAGGCCCAGGTGGCTACTCGACAGATGTCATCGATAGACACAGAGTGCAGAAGAGCCATTGAGGCTGCCATGGCTCTCACATTGTGAGCTGTGACATGGCCCTCCAGAGAAAGGTTCTAACTCTGATAGGCGAAGGAAATACATTGAGCAATCCAGTTAGACAGTGTTCTCTTGGAGACTGGAAGTCCCAAATGAGAAGGATCAAAAGCAACAAAGAGTTGAGAGGACTTTCTATGTTGCTGTGTTCTTTGTAAGTAAAAGGCTAAAGCTCTTTTACAATCCAAGGTATGAAGATTCCTCTCGGCATTTGATGCATGAGGCCTTGGAAAAAACACAGGTAGGTAGACCGCTTGGTTCAGATGAAAAGGCAAGACCACCTTTGGCATAAAGTGTGGATGAGTCCTAAGGACTACCTTGTCATGATGGAACCTTGTATAAGGTGGATCAGCTACTAGCGCTTGCAACTCACTAATGCAGCGTGCTGATGTGATTGCAATGAGAAAGATAACCTTCCAAGAAAGGAATTTCAAGGAGGTAGTAGCTAAAGGTTCGAAAGGTGGCTTCATGAGCTGCCCAAGAACCAGGTTAAAGTCCCATGCCACCGGTGGTGGCCTAATGGGAGGCTTAGTTAGAAGAAGGCCTCTCATAAATCTTGCTATAAGAGGATGAGAGTTAATAGACTGTCCATTTAGAGGCTTAAAGGAAGCAGCAATAGCACTCAAATGGACTCTTACTGAATTAGTCTTAAGACCTGCATTGGATAAATGAAGGCGATACTCCAGCAATGATTCCAGAGATATCGCAAGAGGGTTAAGACACTTTTGCGAACACCATATGGTAAACCTTTTCCACTTGAAAGCATAAGAGCGTCTTGTGGAAGGTTTCCTGGAAGCAAGAAGAATATCTTTTACTTGCTGAGGGATATTAAGATCATGGAGATCTAGGCCTTCAACAACCAAGCCCTGAGAAGCAGAGACTGGGGATTGGGATGCCATAACATTCCGTCCTCCTGAGATAGATCATCTGGGCAAACCCTAACTCCAGGGAGGGAGCTCGAGAGAGATGTAGAAGCAGAGGGTACCACACTTGCCATGGCCAATGTGGAGCTATGAAAATTATATGGCCTCTGTCTCTTTGAAGCTTGAACAGGGTTTTGGGAATTAGGGGAATGGGTGGAAAGGCATACAGGAAGTCTTGACCCCAGTAAAGGAGGAAAGCATCCCTGGCCTGAGCCCCCTGAGCCGGAATTCTGGAACAGAACCGGGGAAGTTTGGCATTCCACGGACTTGCAAAGAGGTCTATGTCCGCGGTTCCTCAAAGTTGAAAAATCTTGGCCACCTGGTCTGCATGCAGAGACCACTCGTGTGGAAGCAGAACTCGACTGAGTCTGTCTGCCCAAGAGTTTTGAATGCCTGGAAGATACACTGCCAGGAGATGAATCTGATGCTCTCTGGCAAGGGCCCATAGTAGCAAAGCTTCGTTGCAAAGCGACAGAGAGCCTGTTCCCCCCTGCTTGTTCACACAGAACATGGCTACTTAATTGTCCGTATGAATGAGGACTGTCTTGTAGCTGAGCAGGGTGTGGAACACTCGCAGAGCAAGGAAAATTGCTCTGAGCTCCAAGAGATTGATATGTAGATCACTCTCCTGTGGAGACCAGTTGCCTTCGGTGGAGAGGTCTTGCAGATAAGCTCCCCAACCCATTGGAGAAGCATCTGTTGTGAGAGTTGCTTGGGGTAAGGGTTGTTGAAAAGGGGACCCCAGCAACAGGTTTTGAGTGGACTTCCACCACTGGAGGGACAAAATAAGGTGACTTATGTTTGCTATTTTGTCTGACAGGCATCCCGATGCCTGGGTCCATTGAGTGGATAAAGTCCACTGGGCTGCCCTCATATGGAGGCGAGCATAGGGAACCACATGTACAGTAGATGCCATGTGGCCTAGTAGTTGTAACATTTCTCGAGCAGTGAGATGAGGCTTTAGCACTGCTTGAGAAGCTAACTGCACCATGCGAAGGCAGCGGGCCTGAGGGAGATAGGCCCTTGCCTTTCTGGTATCCAGCAAAGCTCCTATGAACTCTAAAGACTGAGTGGGAGTTAGACTGGATTTTGGGATGTTTATTACAAGACCCAAATACTGAAGGATACGCATTGTGCAGGATAGAGAAGTCCTGGCCTCTGACTCTGTTGGGGCTCGAATGAGCCAATCGTCTAAGTAGGGGAAGACGAATATCCCTAGAGTGCGGAGAAATGTTGCTACAACAGCCTTGCATTTCGTGAACACCCTTGGTGCTGAGGCCAGGCCAAAAGGAAGCACCCTGTATTGGTAGTGCTTTCCTTGAAAAAGGAACCGACGGAATCTTCTGTGGGTTGGATGGATGAGAACATGGGTGTACGCATCCTTGAGATCTAGAGAACAAAGCCAATTCTGACTCTGAAGGTATGGCAGCAGAGACCCGAGAGAAATCATCTTGAATTTCTCTTTGACAAGGAATTTGTTCAATTCTCTGAGGTCCAAGATAGGTCTGTATCCCCCTGTTTTCTTTGGAATAAGGAAATAAGGGGAGTAGAACCCTGTACCCTGCTGATGAATGGGTACTTCTTCTATTTCCCCTTGGGGAAGAAGGATAGCGACCTCCTGCCCTAACAGGTTGATGAGAGAGGTCGGAGAATTGAACTGCCTTACTATTGTGTGAGGGGGCGTGCTTGAAAAATGAAGCTTGTACCCATCATTTATGATGGAGTGTCCAATGCTCTGCTGTTATCTGCCCCCATCTGGGGGCAAAGTGACATAACCTTCCTGGAATGGTGGAAGGCTCTAGTCCCCCCGAGAGCCAGGAAGGTTAAGTTCTCTAGCTGAAAGTCAAAGCCCTTGTGGAGGCTGAGACTGCTGTGACGGCTGAGGCTTAGCAGTGTTTGCTTTCTTCTGTTTGGGTGGTTGCTGACCCTTCTTTACAAACTGACCTGCCGAACGAGCCTGCTGAGCATAGGCAGGATAATATCTTTTCTTCTTAGAAAAGAATGGTTTCTTGAAAGATTTCTTTCTAGCAGGATCAGCTGTGGTCTTGGATAATCTATCCAAGGTGGAGTTTTCAGCATCCATCTTATTGGCCTTTTCTTGCCAATCTCTACCAAACAGGTTCTCACCAGTACAATGGATGTTTCCCAATTTGTCTTGTACTCAGCTCCAGATCAGAAGCCTGGAGCCAAGCAATTCTACGTGCACCTATGGCAGCGATGGCGAACCTATGGCACGCGTGCCAGCTGTGGCACGCGAAGGCCTTGCAGCTGGCACGCGGGAAGGTCCGCGGCAGAATGCAGTGTCCCGCGGGGCCCCCTCTGCGCCGGTTGAGCCCTCTGCCCGGCTTTCAGATTCGCAAAGGGAGAGTGTCTCTCCCTCGCGTCTCTGTTAAGCCCGCAGGGGCTAATGGGAAATTTCCCATCAGCCCCTTTAGACGCGAGGGGTTGATGGGAAATTTCCCATTAGCCCCTGCGGGCTTAACAGAGACGCGAGGGAGAGACACTCTCCCTTCGCGAATCTGAAAGCCGGGCAGAGGGCTCAGCTGGCGCAGAGGGGGCCCCGCGGGACACTGCATTCTGCCGCGGCGGCAGCAGCAGCAGCCAGAGAGCCAGCTTTTTTTTTTGGACTGCTAATGTGCTGGGGCTGGGGGGCTGTTAGGACTGCTAATGGGCTGGGGGGCTGTTAGGACTGCTAATGGGCTGGGGCGGGGGGGATGTGAGGACTGCTAATGGGCTGGGGCGGGGGGGGGGGTTTATGACTGCAAATGGGCGGGGGGGGTTAGGACTGCAAATGGGCTGGGGGGTGGGGTTAGGACCGCTAATGGGCTGGGGGGGTTAGGACCGCTAATGGGCTAGGGGGGGGTTAGGACCGCTAATGGGCTGGGGGGGGGGGGGGGGTGGTTAGGACCGCTAATGGGCTGGGGGGTGGGGGGGGGGGTTAGGACCGCTAATGGGGTAGGGGGGGGGGGGGGTTAGGACTGGTAATGGGCTGTGGACTGATGGGGGCTGGCTGGAAATGGGGTGATGGGGGTGTTAGAACTGCTAATGGGCTATGGGGGGTGGTTAGGACTGATAATGGGCTATGGGGGGGCTAGGACTGATAATGGGCTGATGGGGAGGGGTTAGGACTTGAGGTGGGCTGATGTGGCTAGGACTGGTAATGGGCTGATGGGGGGGTTAGGACTGGCAATGGGCTGATGGGGTTAAGACTGGAAGTGGGCTGATGGGGGGGTTAGGACTGGTAATGGGTTATAGGGGGGGCTTAAACTGAAAATGGGGTGATGGGGGGGTTAGGACTGGTAATGGGTTGGGGGGTTGCTATGACTGGAAATGGGCTGAGTGGAAGGGGAGGCTTGAATTGCAAATAGCTGATGGGGGGGGAGCTTGGAATGGAAATGGGCTGTGAGGGAAGGGAGCTAGGACTGAAAATGGGCTGATGGAGCAGCTAGGATAGGACTGGAAATGGGCTGTTGGGGGGAGCTAAGATTGGAAATGGGCTGTGGTGGGGGCTTGAATTGAAATGGACTCATGGAGGGGCTAGAACTGAAAGTAGGCTCATGGGGGGGGGGGGGCTTGGACTGGAATTGGACTGAGTGGAGGGGAGCTATGATTTGACATGGGCTGATGATGGGGCTAGGAAATGACTAGAAGTGGCTGATGGGCGGCTAGGATTGGAAATGAGCTGATGAAGGGACTCAGACTGAAAATGGATGGGGGAGCTAGGACTGGAAATGGGTTGATGGTGGGCTAGGACGGGAAATGGGCTGATGCAGGGACTAGAAGGGAATGGATGCTGGGTGAGACTGGAACTAGAAGGGAGCTGATGTTGGGGGAGGATTAGAATGGGATGGGGCTGGGAGAGTAAAATGGAGAGGGGAAAAATATTTTGTGTGGGAGGGATGAAAAATCTACAATTGGCTTGGTATTGGGAGAGTAAGTGGGGATTGAGGATGGAGGGGTAAAATGTGTGGATGAAATAGGAATGAGGAAAGAGCAAAAGGAGAAAGATTAGTATGTTAAAGCAGATGTAGAGAGAGAATGGAAAAAAAACTAGAAGAGAGAAGAAAGAACAAATGGACAGCAGACGATGTGGACAGTTAGCAGAAAACATGAAGAAACCAGAAGAAAGTGGCTGGAGCAATTGCAACTGAAAAAAAATGCACAAAAGGTAGAAATATCTCTTTATTTTGAATTTATTAACTGGAATATGAAACCTCTGGGAAATGTGCATCATTAACGTCTGTGCTTTGTTTGGTACAAGAGGAAATTAATTTATAGTTTTATTTCTACAGTGTTGTTGTACATTCCAAGTTTGGCTTTTGGGGTTCCCAGTTTAATTATTGCCTTCCTGTTTCTAAATTGAATGAAATCATTAAAACACTATAAATTGCCAATAAATTGAAATGAAAACCAAAGGATTCTGAATCAAATTGATTCTCTGACAATACAAAGATTCCAACCTTTACAAATGATGTTACATAGTTCAGGCAACTTTATAAAGAGTTTTTAGATACTAAAATCTTGTTGTTAAGGTTTAATTGACGTGCTGGCACTTTGAGGAAATTCTTTGGTTTTGTGCGGCAGTTTGGGCACTCGGGCTCAAAAAGGTTAGCCATCACTGACCTATGGCAATAGCAAAGGTTCTGCTTATGCACTCATACCTCCCATCTCCTTTTTAATCACCTGTTCCACATAACCCATCCCAACCTAAGAATAATACTGCTGTATATACATACAATTACATATGTAAATAGTTTCAGTTCAACTTTTCCCCCCTTGTTTTATCCAAGTTCTTGCTCCTGTTATATGTAAAACCAAACAACCTGTTGTTCTGGTATATTGTTATATTGTAAACCGCGCTGATCTCAAATAGTGCGGTATATAAGAGCCTGTAATAAATAAATAAAGTAGTCAAAGGCTGCACGGTTGGCAAATTTAGAAACATCTTAGGCATGTTTGACCAAAATCCTGTCTTCTATCCTCAGGAAGAATAGGACTTAAAGCTTCTAAATCATCTGTGACCTCCTTCAGGAACATTCCCATATAGAGACTATAGGAACTGATCCTGGCAGAAAGCATGGAAGCTTTAAAGACCCGACGTCCAAAAGCATCCAGGGTTCTGCACTCACGTCCTGGAGGATTAGAGGCATGCCTCTTTGCACTCTTAATCCTTCCCATAGCTGATTCCACTACAATAGAGTGGTGAGGAAGCTGAGTCTTTTGGAAACCAGAACAAGGAGGGACTCGATACATAGTATCCATTCTGCGAGAATGAGGAGAGGTGGTAAGAGGTGTCTCCCACATCCTTTAACATGAGATCATATAAAATCTCATGAATGGGCAAGGTAACTACCCCCTTAGGAGTTTTGGGATATTGCAGAATTTCCAACTTCTTGGCCCTTGGCTCTGTTTCAGGGGCCACAGTAATGGACAGACCCGAGCCACCTCCCTGATAAAATCCTGGAAGGAAATATCCTCTGGAGGAGACATCCTGCACTTAGGGGAGGAGGGCTCCTCTGGGAGAAGCATTCCTGCATCGACAGAACTGTCAGAATCCTCAGATTCTTCTGAGGACTCGAAGTACCATCTGTCCGGATGCTCTTGAAGAGCCCGATACCCGTACCGACCGAAGTCGGTACCAGGAGTAATCGGTACCGGGGTATCAGTACCGGAGGGCATCAGATGACTGAGTACTGCCAAAGCAGACACCGATGCTTATGTTGATGCTATCAGTACCGGTACCGATACCGATGCCGAGGCCGGTGGAATTGTCTGTCATGGTTCCGAGGGCGTCGATGCCGCAAGGAGATCCGCCAGACTGTGCTCAATAGCCAGGAATCTCTGGTCTATCGACGCTGCCGATGCCTGGATGTCAGTACCGGAGAAGACCGCCGGTACCACAGAGCATGGCACCAGTAGTTCTGCCGAGGTCGAGGCCTCGAGAACATCCTGGAGCCCCGATAATGCTTTGGAAGCCGAAGCATCCCGCCGGGGCAATTTTGCCGGTGCAGAATCCCCAAGGGCAACGCCAGAGGCATCTCGATGCTTAGAAGGAGATCTACCCTTTGAGGACTGGCTGGATTTATGTTTAGTTACCTGAGCTCCACGGGAGGAAGAGGAAGCCCTGGAAGATGTCGATGACTCCCTCTACAGGCAGTAATGTGTCACGAAAGTGTAAGCCGAGAACCAGGTTGCGGCTCGACAGATGTCTGTCAGAGGCACAGAGCTCAGGTGTGCCACCGATGCTGCCCTTGCATGGACACCATATGCCATGACTCAGTGATCCAGCGGTAGCCCAGCCTGAGCCTGTGCGAATGCGATGCAATCCACCACCCAGAGGGAAAGGGTCCGCTTGGTGACCATGTGTGCCAAATGGGTAGGGTCGTAGGAGACGAAGAGCCGCTCAGACTTGCAGTGGGCCTGCATGCGCTGCAGGTAGAAGGAGAGAGCCCTCCTACAGTCGAGGGTGTGGAGGATCGCTAACGCCGAGTCGGCGTGGGGCTTCAAAAAGAAGGTCGGCAGCACTACCTCCTGGTGAAAATCCGAGACCACTTTCGGGAGAAACTTGGGGTGTGTTCCGAGGACCACCCGGTTCCCGTAGAACCTTGGGTAGGGAGGTTGGCCATCAGGGCCTGAAGCTCACTGACTCTCCGGGCTGAGGCGATGGTACCAGAAAAAACATCTTCCAAGAAAGGTGCCAAAACAAACAGGATGCCATGGGCTCAAAAGACGGTTGGGTTAGTCGCATGAGGACGACATTAAGATCCCACTCCATAAGAACATAAGATATGCCATACTGGGTCAGACCAAGGTCCATCAAGCCCAGTATTCTGTTTCCAACAGTGGCCAATCTAGGTCATATGTACCTAGCAGTTTCCCCAAGAGACACAAGTTCCACAATGCTTGTAACTGGGTCAAGCATTGATATCTGCAGAGGCATGAAGCGGGAATCCAGCAGCTGGCCTGAGAGGGGTCCGCCCTCGACTGGGTGGTGGTTGGCTGAGATCGCACTCAGGTGGACCCTGACCAAGTTGGACTTCAGGCCTGTCTGATGGAGCAGGTACTGCAGGACTAGGTGGGTGGGGCTAAGAGAATGGGTTATCCCGCACCTCCGAGCACTACATCAAGAACAGATGCCACTTAAAGGCGTAGGCCCTCCTAGTTGAGTCCTTGTGCGAGGCCAGCAACATGTCCTCGATCTCCACCAAAAGACGAAGAGGGGCTAGCGTGAACCGCCAAGCTGTGAAGGATAGAGATCTCTGGTTCAGATGAAGCAGGAAACCCTCCTCCTGTGTCCTGCCGAGAGGAACTGGAGGCTCCAACGAGAGGTGAAGCAACAGTGGGAACCAGGGCTGCTGAGGCCACCGTGGGGCCACAAAGATCACTGAGGCCCCATCCCACTGAATCTTGAGTAGGGTAGGAGGAAACGCGTACAGGAGACCATGAGTCCACAGCAGCAGGAAGGCATCAGAGGCTTCCCTGCTTGGGTGGGGAACCAGGCTACAGAACCACGGTAACTGAATTCATAGGGCTGGTGAAAAGGTACAGGACCGGAGTCCCCCAGCGCCAGAACAGCCACTGCACTGTCTACGGGCAGAGATACCACTTGTGTGGCTGGAGGATCTGATTCAGTCTGTCCGCCAGAACGTTGTCCTGACCCGAGAGATAAGTAGCCCGTAGGACTATGCTTTTGCAGATCGCAAAGGACCTTAAGGCTACCGCCTCCAGGAAGAGGCTGTAAGAGCCGGTGCCCCCCTGCTTGTTCATATAACACATTGCCGTCTGGACAAGCACTGTCTGATGGTGAATGCGGTGCCTGAACGCCCGGAAGGCAAGGAGAACCGCCCGGATTTCTATGAAGTTGATCAGCAGCCGGGACTCCTCGAGGGACCATGTCCCTTGCATGCAGAGCTCACCACAGTGTGCGCCCCAGCCCGCTAGAGAGGCAGCCGTGGTCAAGACCACATCGTGCTGTGGACCCTGGAACGGCATGCCCCCGAAGCAGGTTCCAGGTGTCCCGCCACAAGTCGAGGGACTCTGACAATTGGGCAGTAACCGAGACGGTAACGCCTGAGTCCACTGACTGCAAAGGCACCACAGCGCTGCTTGCATGTGCAGGTGGGCATCGGGGACAACGTGGATCATCAAGGCCATATAGCCAAGAAGACGGAGCATTGCTCAAGCCGAAAATTCGCTGCAGCGCTGAACCGTGGAGGCCAGAGAAATGAGGCAGTCTGCCCTGTCCTGGGGAAGGAGGGACATCGCCCGCTGAGTGTCAAGGCACGCGCAGATGAACTCCAGGGATTGAACCAGAGTAAGGTGGGACTTCGGATAATTCACCACGAAGCCAAGGTGCTCGAGGAGATAGATGGTGCAGGCTATGGGCCGCCGTGCTTCGTCGGCCATCTGCCCTGTAACAAGCCAATCATCCAGATAAGGGTAGATGAAGGTGCCCTGTAACCAAAGGTGGGCTGCAGCTACCGGGAGGCACTTGGTGAACATTCGCGGAGCGGACACGAGGCCGAAGGGAAGCACCCTGTATTGGTAGTGGTTCCCTTGTACTCTGAAATGCAAGTATTTTATGTGCTTTGGGTGGATCAGGATGTGAGTGTATGCATCCAAAAGGTCCAAGGAGCATAGCCAGTCGCCCTGCCGGAGGAAGGGCAGCAAGGTGACAAAGGAGAGCACTTTGAACCTCTCCCGCACCAGGTACTTGTTGAGATTTCTTAAATCGAGGATGGGTCAGAACCCGCCGGTCCGCTTTGGCACAAGGAAGTAGCAGGAGTAGAAGCCACAAACTCTGCTCCTGTACCAAGACCACCTGGTGCATGGGGAGCCGAAGGGGCGCCGCGGGGCAGAAGGGTGGAGGAAGCCGGTCCAGGTGAAGGAGGTAACCTTCCCGGATGACCTGGAGAACCCAGGTGTCTGAGGTGACAGACTCCCATCGGGGAGCAAAGGCACCCTCCCACCGATAGCTGTGTCACCGTAGGGCGAGCAGCTATGCATCTGGCATCAAAAACCCAGGGCCGACTGGGCCAGTGCCAGGGTCTGGCTTTTGGACCCCTTTGCCTTAGGCAGACCCTGGTGGCTGCTCTTGCTCTGTCCGCCTTGAGGAGGAGCCAGCACCGGAGAGTAAGTTGGGTAGCCCCAATAGGGGAGACCCTTCCTCTGAAAGAAAGCCTTTTTGCCCTGTTGCTTCTTCCGCGGGAGGGAAGAGGTCTTCCGGGAGAAATGGATGCGGGTTACTTATTCCGTCTCAATCTCCAATGCTTTGTTTTCCATCGGTTTGCCGAACTGTTTGCCCAGGCACGGTACATCAAGCAGCTTTTCCTGGACCCACTGTTCAAGGTCGGAGGACTGGAGCCAGGCCTATCGTCTGGCCCCAATATCTGCAGCCGCCACCAGAGCAGAGGATTTGAAGCTGTTGTATGCAGCGCAAGAAAGGTACTTCTAACAGTCCCCCACTGATTTCAGGAGGGACTGGAAGCAATGGAGGCCCGCTTGGAAGCCCCCAAGTTCCTTCGTCATGAAGGAACATACCTACATGTAGCTGGTAAGCCTGGATGCAGCAAGCCAGCATGGAGCCTTGGTAGGCCTTTCACCTGAAGGCATTGAGGGCACAAGACTCCCTACCCGGCAGGACTAAAGAGTGGGGTTTTGGACTCTTCTGCTGCCGCATGGCAAATTCCACTACCACTGAGGTATGGGGGAGTCTCACACATGCAGAGGAGCAGCTGGATCAGAATGGGTGGGACCGGAACAGTGAGGGATTCCCTCGCAGGGCTCGTATTGTAATATATCGAGTTCCTCCACACAAGGCTCTTCCTCGGATTGTGTAGAGCGCGCCAGGGCTCGAGCCATGTCCCGCACAAACTCCAGAAAGGAGGTATCCTCGGGAGGAGACTGCCGCTTCTAAGCAGGAGGGAAAGGATCCGAGGGGAGGTCCCGATAAGCCCGTGGATTCAGGGGGAGTATCCCCCGTCCAAAATCTCCGAGGGGGACTCTGAAATAGGATGCTCGAGAAGAGCCTGTGAAGCATGCTGGACTCTCGTGGTTGAAGCCCCTCTGAAGCTGGAGGCGCTGGCTTGGGAAGATCTCGCACTTGAGGATCAGGACGGAGATCAAGACCTCTGCTGGGATTTCTCACGAAGCCCCTGGCTCTCGGGGGTTATTGCGGCAGTTTGGAGAGCCAAGATAGGCGTCACCCTCGAGGTCTCAGGTTACGTGCCAGCGGGGCCTAGCACCAGCACCTGCTGGCAAGCAAGGAAGGTAGAGATGCTGCGCTCCAGTGCCAGCATTCGGGCCTCCCACTCAGGAGTGGGGCCCTGTGACATCATAACTGGGTTGGGAATCAAGGAGGAGAGGGGGTCCTTGCCGGGACGACCCTCAGGAGACTGAGCGCCATCGCCGGAGGCCCCTCTGTATCTGTATGAGGTACCTTTTGGAGCCGCTCCTTCTCTGACTCCAGGGACTGCTGAGAAGGGCTAAGGGACCAAGCACGAGAACACTCACGCTTGTTCGGAGCCCTCGACAGGGACCGCAAGGCCGCCTTCTTTCACTCCTTTTTTGGGGAACCTTTGCTTAGAGTGATGCCAGGGCCGTGGAGCAGTCGCAGGGGATCCCAGAGGCAGAGGATTGGTGGAGCGGGAAGCTGCCAGGAACACCAGGGCCGTCTTGTGGAAAATACCATCCAGTTTCTGCTTACGGCTCTGGATGGCCTTGAAGGACATCTTTTTACAAAGGGAGCAGAGCTCTGGGTTATGGTCTGCTCCCAGACACCGAAGACAGCAGTCATGGGTGTCTGTGAGGGACATGTTTTTGAAGCATCTGTTACATTTTTTGACACCGGAGGCCATGGGGGCAAAAAGGATCCCCGAAAGGTCGAAGACCTTTGGTTCGGCCAGTGGTTTCAAAGGGCGTAAAAACGAGCTGGATATGAAGTCATGAAGAAAAAAGCAAAATAAAGTCCCGGGGTCCGCTGCGGAAGAGGGGCACTAGGACAGCGGAAAGAGGACCAGGAAACCGGAATAGAAGACAATATAAAAAAGACGTTTTTCAAGGTACAGGGACATTTTATTTATTTATTTATTTATTTACATTCTCTTATATACCGCGCTATTCTGCATCAGTGCGGTTTACATTGAACAAACTGAAATTACATTGAACAGGGCATTATAACTTGGAGATAACTATTTTACAGGGCACATGGGCTATGGAGGGTTAAGTGGCTTGCCCAAGACCACAAGGAGCACCTGTGGGACTAGAAACCCCAGTCCTTCCGGCCCAAGGTGACATGTGTCTGAAGGGCTCCACAGAAAAAAGGGAGACTAATCAAGATGGCACCCTTGGCGGGAAAGGAACCATGCATGTGTGGTGGCATTCCCAAAGGCTTTCTTTGAAAGCTGGGGAAAAGCTCCGCGCAGGCTCCGTCGGTGCCAATGTCACCCCATATGTAAGGGCTGACTTCCTGCTTGTTCCTGGAGAAAAATATTTTCTCTTATTAGTCTTAAATAGGTTACACTGTAGCTTCATTGCATGTCCCCTAATCTTTCTACTTTTTGATGGCATAAACAAATCGATCTATATTTACCGGTTCCACTCCATTCATTAATTTATACACCTCTATCATATCTCCCCTTAGCAGTCTCTCTTCCAGGTTGAAGAGTTCTAACCTTTTAAACCTCTGCTCACAGGGGTATTCTTCCATCCCCTTTACCATTTTGGTGGCTCTTCTCTGTACCTTTTCTAATTCTGCTATATCCTTTTTAAGATACGATGAGGAGAACAGCACATAATATTCAAGGTGTAGTCGCACCATGGAATGATACAGAGGCATTATAATATTCTTTGTTTTATTCTCTATTCCTTTCTTTATGATTCCTAGCATTCTATTTTGCCTTCTTGGCTACCGCTGTACACTAGGCGGATGGTTTCAACATGTTATCCACGATGACGCCTAAATCTTTTTCCTTGATTGTGGTTCCTAATGTGGAACCTTGCATCATGTAACCATAGTTTGGGTTGTTCTTTTCTAGGTGCATCAGTTTGCACTTGTCCACATTAAATTTCATCTGTTATTTGAACGTCCAGTCTTCCAATTTATCAAGATCCTCTTGCAATTTTTCATAATCCTCTTGGGTTTTAACAAGTTGGAATAATTGTGTCATCTGCAAATTTGATTACCTCGCTCGTTATTCCCATTTCCAGGTCATTTACAAATATTTTAAAAAAGCAGCAGACCCAGCATAGATTCCTGGGGTACTCCTCTATACAGCTTTCTCAGTTGGGAAAATTGGCCATTTAGCCCTACCCTCTGCTTTCTATTTTTTAATCAGTTTCTGATCCACAATAGAACACTGCCTCCTATCCCATGACATTAGGTTTGCCATGAAACTCATGAGGGACCTTGTCAAAGCCTGTCTGAAAATCAAGATACATTATAATCAACCGGCTCACCTTTGTCTACCTATTTATTCACATCTTCAAAAAAAATATAACAGATTAGTAAGACAAGTTGTTCCTTGGCTAAAGCCATATTAGCTTTCTCCCATTAAACTATGACTATCTACATGTTCAGTAACTTTGTTCTTTATAATGGTTTTTACCATTTTGCACGGTACTGATGTCAGTCTCACCTGTCTGTAGTTCCCGGATCACCCCTGGAACTCCTTAAAAATTGGCGTTACATTGGCCATTCGCCAATCTTCAGGTATTACAGATGATTTAAATGATAGTTCACAGATTGCTAATAGTAGGTCTGCAAACACATTTCAGTTCTTTCAACACCCTCAGATGTATACTATCCGGTCCAGGTGATTTGCTACTCTTCCGTTCATCAAATAGTTGTCATACATCTTCCCGGTTTATCAATATTTCTTTCAATTCTTTCGATTCATCACCTTTAAATACCATTTCAGTCATGATAACTTCCCTACATCTTCTTCAGTTGTGGTGTAGAAAGTCCCTCTGATCCCTTAGAGATAGCTGAAACGGAAGAGTTGGCTTCAGTAGCTGACAAACAAAAGCACATGGCTCATGGTTTCCAGGGAAACCACAAGCAGAATGAGTCATGGGAGAGGAAAACACGCCCCTGCTGCAGTTTATCTCCACAGTCAGGAGTTGAGGCAGAACACCTGCTGGGAGGAGGGGTTAAGTTAAACTCTAAAAGGCAGGGGTATAAAAAATGCTCATTAGAGAGAAAGTTAGAAGGAGGAAAAGGAGAAGGAGAAGGAGCAGAACAAAGATTGGAACGGAGAGGAAGACCAGAGCCAGAACAGGAGTCAAGTTCAGAAGCAGAGGAAGAACTGCTTGGGAGTGAGAACTCAGAGGAGCTGACGTTGAGAGAGGATTCTGAGGTTTAATTCTGAGAGGGAAACCAGCAAGAGAAACAATTGGAGAACCAGTGCCAAGAAGCCAGGTAGAAACAGCCCAGGTTTTGTGCCGTGTCTGAAAGGCAGCCAAAGGGAAAGAATACCAGGAAGGCTAACTTGGGAGCACTCACGAACTCCAAGGTTTGGATCTTTAGCTGACCCTGAAGTACAAAGGAATCCTCCTGTAAGAAAGCCAAAAGGTAGGCTGAAAGAGTGGCTCAAAGACAAAACTGTTTAAGAATTGGTCTTGTGCTGACCCAGAAGGGTGGGACTCTCCTCACAGTAAATACAATATATATGGTAATTCTCAACCGTGTCTGATAGAGTGCTACAAAGAGAAGCCTTGAGCAGAGAAACTGGGTGTGGGTTTAGAAACACCGTGTAGCAAGTTTCAAACATTCCCAGCTGATAGCCATTATGAAGCAATGGAGACAGAACCGGTTGTAGAGTATATGCCAGAAGAACAAATGGACTGTACATTGTCTATTTCAGATAACATAATATCTTTGTGCTAATGCCAGGCTGTTCAGAAAGCTACATGAGTCAGCAGGAAGGAAGCACAAACGTTTTGAGCTGAGAAGTGTTAAAGTTTGATTGCTCCAAGGCAAATGTTCATGCTGATATAAGAAGCTATTTTTGTTGAATTCTTATGGTGTTTTCCTGCCAGAGATGTATGGCAGAATGTCTTTTGTTTCCTTTGTTTGAATCCGCCCGGAGGGGAATTAAAATCCTGTTATTTTTGCCTGAAACCATTTGTGCTCAACTACTCTTTATTTGGATAGTAAAAGTACTACAACTCCCATGAGGCATTGCCTTCTCAAACACTACTATACTATCTGAAGAAAGGATATCAGGCCGCTTAACCCTGCATGCCCAGGCTGTGGGGTATCTAGCGTGTTACACAGTAAAGACTGAAGCAAAGAATTCATTCAGTCTCTTCGCCATGGCCTTGTCCCCTCTTAGTACCCGTTTTACCACTCTATCAACTAATGGTCCAACTGACTCTCACAGGTTTTTTGCTACGAATGCACTTGAAAGTTTTTATATGGTGTTTTTGCTTCCACAAGCAGCTTTTTTTTCCATATTTTCTCTTTGCCTGCCTTATCAATGCCTTGCATCTAACTTGCCAGGGTTTATGTTTCCAGTTTTTGTCATTTGGCTCCTTTTTCCATTTCCTGAAAGATGCTTTTTTGGCTACAACAGCCTCTGACCTCACCTTTAAACTATGCTGGTAGTTTTTTGGACTTCCTTCCACTTTTCTTAAAGCATGAAAGACAGCTGGTCTGGACTTCCAAGATATTATTTTTAAACACCCAAGTTTGACGTAAAACTTTAATCTCTGCAACTGCTCCTTTTAGTCTATTTTCCTCATTTTATCAGTCTCCCTTTTGAAAGTTAAAAGGTAGTACTGTGGATTTCCTTGCCGTCCTTCCTCTATTTATTAAATAAAACCCAATCATGCTATGATCACTATTATCTAGTGGTCCCAACAACCTCTCTCTTGCATCAGATTTTGTTCCACAAAGGACTAAGTTCAAAATGGCTTCCCCTCGTCTGTTCATGAACCAACTGCTCCAAGAAGCAGTCATTTATTTCATCTAGAAACTCTCTCCCTAGTATGTCCTGTCTCAACACTGAAAGTCGATATCGGGGAATTGAAATAACCATTATTACTGTGTTGTAACTTTTGTTAGCTTCCCTGATTTTTTTGAGCATGTCATCATCCATTTGTTCATTCTGGCCAGGCAGTCGGTAGTACACCCGCACTGTCATTGCCTTCCCCTTTTTACATGGAATTGCAATCCATAGAGATTCTACAGTGTATTTTGTTTCCTGCAAAAAAACTTCAATCCTGTATGACTCAATGCCCTAACAGAGTGCAACCCCCCAACCAATTTGATCTGCTCTATAATTGTGATATAATTTGTACCCAGGTATCACAGTGTCCCACTAATTAGTATATTTCAGAAACATGGTAGAAGGACAATCATATCTAACCTCTCATTTAGTGCTATATATTTTAACTCTCTCATCTTATTTTTTGACTTCTAGCATTTGCATATAAGCATTTTAGAGGCTGTAGTTTATTCATATTAATCTGGTTATTGGTAGGCCGGGATAATTTGGAATCTTTAAGCTCTGTCTGTTGTGTACTTAAGGGCATTTGGGTTACTTTTCTCTTTACTGGAACCTCTGTTGATATGCCCCAACTTCAATTTTTTGCTAGTATCCTTCAAGGATACATCTTTCCGAACCATGCGCTCTTGGGAGACTGTTAACTTCCCCCTATTATCTAGTTTAAAAGCTGCTCTATCTCCTTTTTAAAGATTAATGCCAATAGCTTGGTTCCATCCCTGTTAAGGTAGAGCCCTTTGGAAAAGCCCTTCCTTTCCCCAGAATGCTGGCCAGTTCTTAACAAATCCAAAACCCTCTTCCTTGCACCACTGTCTCATCTACGCATTGAGACTCTGGAGCTCTGCCTCCTTTTGGGGCGCGTGGAATAGGAAGCATATCTGAGAATACTACCCTGGAAGTTCTGGATTTCAACTTCCTACCTAAAAGCCTAAATTTGGCCTCCAGAACCTCCCTCCCCAATTTGTGGGACATGTCATCTGGAAAAAAAAAAAATAGTTCCACCGAAATCAACCCACTTGATCTTGAAAAATAAACCTAGCCAAAGTGCTTGAGCCTAAATGCATCCTACAGCCAGGGATGCAGCAAAAATAAGGAAACTTAAAAAAGACCAAAAAACCCCAAACATTCTAGGAGACTAAAAGGGCAGTGAACATGCTGCAAAGGTGGCGACAGAGCAGAAAAAAATTCACAAAAGAGCAAGAAAAGAAAACCATGAAAAACTAATGGGAAGTCTTTGGGTCTCCGTGAATAAATGAAGTCTGAGGAGATAAGGTGCAGAGGCAGCAGGCAGGAAATTTGTGCACATATGCTGCAGAATCGCTCAAAAGAAATAAAACTACATGGAGCTGGAAGAGGTTCCCACGTGGGGCTCAGTCAGTGACGCCATCCATATGCGAGCACTAACCCTGCTTGTCCACAGAAAAGTTAAATTATACTAAGTGGTATTAAAAAATGGAGGGGAAAAATCCTCTCATCAGTTGTCCTACTCTAATTTTCATAATGTAGTATAGCAGTTTGGCTAAATCTTCAATCATTGGTCTAAAAAAACAAACAACCCCCCCCCCACCAAAAACAGCCCTCTAATTCAATAATTTTCTTGATTGTCCATTTGCTGCAATGAAATGAGGACTTAAGTTTCAATTAGATCATTCAAAATTTGAATGCAAGGCAACACACACATCATACAACATTAAGACTAAAAGAAAAGGAAATAAACAATTAAATTAAGTCCACATTGAAACCAAGTACTAGGAAAAAGAAATTTCAAACAAAAATTTACAAAGAGATAGTTGGAATCTAAACATTACAGCTGACTCAGCATTAAATATGGGAAAGTCTAAATGGTCACTCTGGGCTTTTCTCTAGCATCCAGAAAACATAGTTGTTTGGGTTCAAGGAAAATATAGGGGGGCATATTAAACGGCAGCAGCTGGGCTATTTAACACTAGAAGCCCCAAAAAGGCATTTTACCTAGAAATCCCAAAGTGCGTCAATTGACGCATTATCAGGACAACTGCTTTGAGCATGAAATGCAGATGTGAATTAATTTGAAGTTACTTATTTGTTTACTACGTGTAGTATGTGACGTCATTACATAACTGACATGGTTCTAGCAGTGGCGCTGGTATAAATCTTCGAAGATGCATTTGCGTCAACTGACGCATTTTGGGGCTTCTAGTGTTTTAAAGTGCTTGGCCACTGCAGCTTTATTTAAACCCCGATATTCAGCAGGATAACTTATCTGGTTTCCAGTGCTGAATATCCACGTTCGCTGGAACGAAGCATAGTTATCTGGTTAGCAGTGACATTCACCCTCTAACTGGATAGAGAAAGCCAGTTAAAGTTAGGACAGCTATTTAGTTGACCTATCTGGTTAACGGCTAAATATCGCTGCTAACTAGATACCGATAGACACAACCCTTGATCTGCCCACAGACTGCCCCAGTTTTAATCAGGCTTTTTTATGCCATCTATGGCGATATTCAATGCATTAACTGGTTGGTGCCGCTGAATATCGGGGTCTGCTAGCCAGCTAAAACGCTTTGAATATCCTCCCCATACTGTTCACTCTCAAAAGAAATGAAACAACTATAAGGACATTTCAATATATAAAGTTGCTCCATGACCAGAACCCTAGATTTTAACATCAAGAAGTCCTGATACCTCTTTTGTGTCCCCCGAGAGAGACAACGTAGTTACTCACCTGTAACAGGTGATCTCCGGGAACAGCAGGAATTTAGTCTTCACATATGGGTATCGTCGGTATTGACGGAGCCTGCGCGGGAACGCTCCCCAGTGTCCAATAGGAAAGCTTTTGAGAGCATCCCACAACGCCTGCGTGCTGCCTTCCCGCCTTTCCCAACTGTCCCTCTCCAGTTGAGTATATAGCTGAGACAAAAGAGAGGGAGAGAGAAAGAGAGAGAAAGATACAACTCTTAGGGGAGGTGGACGGGTTGTGAAAACTAAATTCCTGCTGTTCCCGGAGATCACCTGTTACAGGTGAGTAACTACTCTATCTCCAGGAAGAAGCAGGAAAGTAGTCTTCACATATGGGGACTCCCTAGCTGCAGATGCCAGAGAGATGGCCCCAGGAAGTTGTTAGGCCTTGTGAAAGGGCCATACTTCCCCCCCATGGATATCTCGCATCCTACCAGGGATGATGGGTAGGAGTTAAGTCTGAAAAAGGTGTTGAAGAACAGCTTGGCCAAACAAGGCATCCCGGCGGGAATCCTTGTCTAAGCAGTAGTGGGCTGTGAAGATATGTACCGAAGCCCAAGCAGCTGCTCGACAGATGTCATCGATAGACACAGAGTGAAGATGAGCCACTGAGGCTGCCATGGCTCTCACATTGTGAGCTGTGACATGGCCTTCAAAAGGAAGGTTCCTACTCTCATAGGCAAAGGATATGCATTGAGCAATCCAGTTACATAGAGTTCTTTTGGAAACTGGAAGTCCCAAATGACTAGGATCAAAAGCAACAAAGAGTTGAGAAGATTTTCTATGTTGCTGTGTCCTTTGCAAGTAAAAGGCCAAAGCTCTTTTACAGTCCAAGGTATAAAGGTTCCTTTCTGCACTGGAGGCATGAGGCCTCGGAAAGAATACAGGAAGGTAAACCACTTGGTTTAAATGGAAAGGCGAAACCACCCTTGGCATAAAGGGCATATCCTCTGGTAGAGACATTCTACGCTGAGGAGAAGCAGAATCCTCGGGGAGAAATACTCTTGTATCAGCAGAGTCTTCGGAGTCTTCAGACTCAGAGGATTCAAAATACCTTCGATCCCGGTGATCGTGCAAAGCACGGTACCGGTATCGATCGAAGTCGGTATCGGGTTGTTCCGGTACCGATCTGTCGATGCTGGAGACATACGCATGACTTGGTATGGGTGGCAAACCCGCCGATGCTAATGCAGTCGGTACCGGTTCCAGTACTGGTATAGGTTGAGGTGTCTGAAGCAGTTTCAATGGTACCGAAGCCGTGAGAAGAGCCGCTAGACTGTGTCCGATAGCAAGGAATCTCTAGTCTGTCGACGCTGCCGATGCTTGGGTGTTGGTACCGGAAGAAGCGGCCGGAACCCCAGAGCATGGCACCAGTAGTTCTGCCGAGGTTGAGGCCTCGAGAACATCCTGGAGCCCCGTTAGTGCTTTGGAAGCCGAATCCTCCCGCCAGGTCAGTTTTGCCGGTGAAAATTCCTCAAGGGCACCGTCAGGGGCATCTCGATACTTAGGAGATCTACCCTTTGAGGATTGGCTAGATTTATGTTTAGTTACCTGAGATCCATGGGAGGAAGATGAGGCCCTGGAGGACGTCGATGCCGACCCCTTTTTGACATTATTCCACAGGAGTGGCACTCTGTAAGAGTGGTCAGGACCTAAACATTTGAGACACCAATCATGGGTGTCGGTGACGGAAATAGTACCGCCACATTTAGAACATTTCTTAAAACCTGAAGTAGGTATTTCCATTTTTAAGGAAAAAATTGGGCCTAGTGCCCAGAATGGCGCCTAGCACCAAGGAAAAAAAGTTTCTAAAGTAAAACACCTCAGGTATGGTGTCGAAGGAAGGCAGACGCGACCACAAAAACAAAGATTAAAGACGAAATGTTTCTGCGGTGACAGGGTATGTGACCTGTCGGTTCTGCGGAAAATGAAGAACTGGAGAGGGACAGTTGGAAAGTTGGGAAGGCAGCACGCAGGCGCTGTGGGATGCTCCCAAAAGCTTTCCCGCGCAGGCTCCGTCGGTACCGACGATACCCATATGTGAAGACTACATTCCTGCTTGTTCCTGGAGATATTTAATAACTGTACTTCGAACACAAAAACAACTATTGCATATTTTTGAAGTCAAGATGCAGCACATTGTTAGGATCAGGTTCAAAGCCGAGAGTAATCAGAGCTGTAGTTCTTTCAGTAATCACTTCTAAAGAACTCTAAAGGAACTCAGTCAAGTTTAAAGTCCGGAGAAGTCTCTATATGCTCCTCTACTGATGCGTTCCTCTTAGTTCTGTCCAATGCCAAGTACTGTACCCCTAGAATGGGAGGTAAACCCTCATATGGTATTTTGAGTACCTCCTTAGAAGCTTTTAAACCATATCCATTGAAGATATTAGTGAGGGGGGACCTTGGAAAATTAAGAAATATTGAAAACTCTTCTTCCTGCTCGGTTTCTTCAAGTACTCCAACTTTCGAGTTGGGATCTGCCCAGTACAAGGAGGAGATCCTAATTTTTGCAGTTCGCTCACCTGCATCTCAAGATGTTCAATCTTAGAAGCCTTTGGCCTAATCCCTGTTTCTGAACTTCCAATGTTCCAAAAATTAAATGCACACCCTTAATTTACCTCGGAAGCATAGGTCAGGGCACTGTGTATAAAGCTAGCTTATACTGTTCTTTCTCTCCCATCCACCCCCCCCCAGCATAATCTTAACTTTATAGGTTCTTAAACTTATTAAAGGGGAAGAGGTGGTCAAATTCACTTTCAGGTTCAGCTGATTATCCTCACCAGGAACAGATTGATTAATCTTAATGTGAATTAAGTCTCTTAAACTTATTAGGTATAGTTGTATCAGTACAATTTATCCCTAGCAACTTAAATAGCTAAACCAAACTTTAAAACTAAGATGCAGACAGCAGTCCAGCAGCGAGATGGGGGCTATCCAGTCTTTTGCATTGAATGTCACATGTATGATTTTCTCCCAGTTTTTGAGGGGTCTTACATGTGCACTAGAGCTCTTTGCCCTCAGGGAACAAGTCCGATCTCTGGAAGCTGGCGTGGCAGACTTGGAGGACATAAGGAAGACAGAGGTATATAGATAAGACCTATAGGAACATAGTATTGAGTCCCACTTCCTATCTGGCAGCCTCTCGGTTGCCATGGAGGAGAGAAGTCATATGAAAGGATAACATAACCTTGGTGTGGCATGAAGTGATCTTGTGGCCAGGACCTGTCCCCCAAGTGATGTAAAACCCTCTTGCACCAAGGACATTTCTTAAGGGCCATGTGCCCATGCAGAAGGGTTAGGATGGCCATTACAGTTGTTGATTCAATCATTAGGCTGGGTGGCTGGTGAATGTGAGGATTGCCTGGTAACATGCCTGCCTGGTGTGAAGGTAATGAACCTCAAGTGCCACCGAGACAAGGTTTTAGATAGTGCTGGTCCCTGAAGGCAGAAACTATGCTCCAGGGCCGCCATTCTGGACTCCAGACCAGAAGGCTCTGCAGCCATTGGTGTGGGCACCAAAGGAATTGTGCCCAACACAGTTTCCCCTGAAGGGGAATCCTCAATGAGGATGGTGTCTAGCGACTAAGGCTGGTCCGAAGTCGAGTCCTTTCAGGGGACCTTTGCAGGCCGCTCCCTCATCGATCCCTCGACTAGCGTCTCAGACTGCAGTACCTGGCTCGGGACCACCCGGCCTGACTGATCCATTGCCTAACCTACATACTACTATTATCCTACCAGATAATAAGCACCCTTTCCCTCCCTCAAAATACCCCCTTCAGCCCCATCCTAATTAGATACACAACATCCAGGAATAACATCTACCTCCTGCCGACACATGCCATATATTCATAGAGCCCTCACCCAAGGCATAACAAACAGTGCACCAGACTGATAAGTATCAACCCGACACAGGCATATCAAACCATATCTCCTCACACGCACCCACCCCACAAATGCATCCTTCGCAATGCATGATCAGTGAGGAATACACTTCCAATAATCACAGATCTAATAGAAGATGAGAAGCCAGATATTCTCTGCATCACAGAGACCTGGTTTTCCCCCCCACAGACAATGTCCTAATAAACAGATCAAATCCTTGTATTTGCAAAAGGTTTATCTGCTCTAGGGCTCCAACAGAACAGGGGGCATCCTCATCTTATGCAAAACAGAGCTCAAAGCAACTCCCTCATCATCAACCTAGATGGTATGAACATTCTTACAATCGAAAATAATACTTTTCTATTTGTCTCATATACAGGCCCCCAACACCTGACCACAGCAACTTAAACCCAATTCTTGAGTTAGCTTGCACAGCCCCCCTCAGAAAACCACATCTTCCTAGGAGATCTTAACCTACCAACTCTCAACCCCTCCCACACCACCTCCTTCCTCGACGCAATGGGCGACATGGGGATCAACAAATTATAAAACTTTCCAAACACAGAAAGGGAAACTCTCTTGTCCTTGTCTTCCTCCCAGCCTCCATTGCAAACCACCCAGGATGCACCACCCTCCCCTCTACCACAGAGGTCCCCTGGTCAGACCACCATCTGGTAACTTTCCATATCCCATTAAATATATCCCCCATCACCACCCAGCCTGATCCACCTCGAACCAGGTTTCACACGATTCGACAAAGAAACCTTTCTAGAAAACGTACTACCCAACCTTACAATAGACTCCTTGGATCCCAACACATCAATAAACATCTGGTACAACATACAAAAAACAGTGTCACCCCCCAGTAAACCCACCAGGCAACCACCCAGAAGATCAGAAAAATGGTACATCCCAGAGCTAGCAAACCTAAAAAGAGAAATGAGAAAGCTAGAAAAAATATGGAGATCTACCAAATCATTAGAGCACAAACAATACCTCACCCATCTCACCACTTACAAAGAAACAATCAACAAGGCTAAAAAAGACTACCACACCAGGATTCTTAACCGGGCACTCAACCGCCCGAGAGAACTGTTTGCTATTGTCAGATCACTAACCAAAAACAGCCACCACCAACCAGAAACCTGCACCCTAGAGCCCCAAATACCTGCGGACTACTTTGCATACAAGTTTATAAAAACAAACACATTACTAACACCCCCTCCCCCCCAGACATCCTCACAAACCCCACAGCATGGAAAAGATTCCACGAAACAGACCTAAGACACCTATTAAACACAATATCAAGCATCAACACTACTACATCCCCCTTAGACCCATGTCCGGTCTGCTGAATTAAGTCAGCAAAACCCGAGCTAGCCCCATACTTCCTCCACAAAATAAACCAATCCCTTTCTCAAGGCATCATGCCCACAGACCTCAAGATGTCATCCATACGCCCAATTCTAAAGAACAAGACACTTAACACAAACGAATCAAGCTCCTACAGACTAATAGCAAACATCTCCTTTGTTGCCAAAACCATTGAAAAAATCATCCAAATCCAACTGCAAGACTACATTGACATCAATGCCCCTCTAGATGAGCAACTGTTTGGTTTTCGCCCTTTCCATGGAGTTGAAACCCTCCTCATAGCCCTGTTTGACCACCTTATCTGAGGCATAGACAACCCTAAATGTGCATACTTACTTATCTTCATAGATATAGCCTCGGCATTTGACATTAACCACAACACCCTCATATCAAGACTGGCACAAATCAGTCTAGCTGGAATGGTCTTGCAATGGTTTAAATCTTATATCTTTAACCGTAAACTACGTATTCAAACAGACAATGAACCCCAAAGTTACATTTGCACAGGATCAAGGGATACCCCAAGGGTCTACCCTCTCAGCCCTCCTATTCAATCTCTACCTACAGCCAATCACCAACGTATTCAAAAAATTTAACATAAGACTATTTTATCTATGCAGACAACATTAGGTTGTCCCTCCCCATAGACAAACAACCCTACCTTTAACAACGTATCCGACTGCATCAGGGAAGCTGAATTTTGGCTAAACACCAACAACTTCACCATCAATTAAAAAAAAAACCCAGAAGCCATGTACATCACAAAGAACCAAGATGCAACCCTCCCCCAAACTATGGACATCAATAGTGTCATCCTTCCAATCACAGAAGTCGTCAATTTTTTTTTTTAGTGCCACCAAGTCTGTTGACTAATAGCGATCCAGCTACCTCTGGGTTTTCTTGGCAATATATCACCGGAAGTAGATTGCCAGCCTTTTCTTCCGAGGCAATGGAGGGTAAAGTGACTTGCCCAAGGTCACAAGGAGTGCCAGTGGGAATCGAACCCTTGATCTTCTGGGTACTAGGCAGTTGCTCTACCACTAGGCTACTCCTCCACTCCACAGAAGTAGATACCTCGGCATAATTCTTGATCAGCCCCTCACCATGATACCCCACCTAAAACAAACAGTCAAAACAATCTTCTACAAACTAAAAACCATTCAGCACATAAGACCATTCCTCGAGTCACACAACTTCAGATCAGTAATCCAAGCCATTATCACCCCCCATTTTGACTACTGTAACAGTCTGTTACAAGATCTACCAGACAAAAACCTCAATATACTCCAAAGAGCCCAAAACGTTACAGCAAGAGTCAATTACAGGGCCCCTCTAACCAATCCTATCATGCCCATTCTATATAACGTCCACTGGCTCACAATACTGAGCCGTATAAAATACAAGACTTTCATGACAACCTTTAAACCATTCAATAATATAGCGCCATCTGCCCTCTCGACACTCCTTCAGACTCCACCACCAACTAGATCTCGAAGAGAAAATGCACTACACTCCCTTGAGATCCCCAGCTCAATTCGCAAAATGAAACAGACCCCAAGCTCCAGAGCTTTCACCTTCACCGCCCCTAACCTATGGAACTCCCTCCCACCCTCAATCTGAGCAATTAAAGACCTTCAAACTTTCAGAAAAACCCTCAAAACCCACCTCTTCACCAATCACTATGGAGTTGGCAATACCTGCCTAAACTCACAAATAACTTAGCCACGCATGTAATGACAGCACCTACGCACCTAATCCCCCTCCCCCGACACACTGCATCCCACTCTCATAAGCCTGGTTAACATGTATTTATAGTTATATGTATATAGTTTCTCTGGTTTAGTTAAGTCTATGACTAATAAGGTTATAATGTAAAAAGTTTCAAACCCTGTTATATGTAACATGTTGGTTCCTTGTAAACCGCCACTAATCTCTGGAAGGGGCGATATAGAAATGTGTAATAAATAAAATCCATCCAGGGACACCACCTTCGAGGTAGTCTTCTTCTTGGGTTCCCTTGAGGAAGACACCCTTCGAACAGCCACAGTGCCGCTCGGGTTCTGTGGAGCCGCCCTGAGATGCCATGACCTCAGATGAGGCCCTGGCCTTCAGAGGTACTGGGGACTCGGGGGGGGGGGGGGGGAACTTATGCTGCTGCAGGCGGCTCTTGCGGGCCTTGCTGGACATCTTTTTGCAGAAACGACATGATGCGGGGTTGTGGTCCAGCCCAAGACAGTGAAGTCAGAAGTCGTGTGTGTTGGTCAAAGACATGATGTTGGCACACTGAACACACTGGTAGCCATGGGGGAACGTGTACCCCAGTGAGGTTGAAGACCCGCTGAGCTGCCAGTTGGAAAAAAAGTGTAAAGACGCCAAGGAAGAAAAACTAAAAAAAAAAACAATAAAAACAGAACTCTTATGTTGAGACAGTGAGGTTGGGTGGTGGGTAGAATACCGGTGCAGTACCAGAGGAGAGTATGAAACTCAGGCTGAAAAATCAACTTTTTCCGGGGACAAGCCAGACAGACGTCTGAAGGGCTCCACAGAAAAAAAGACGACTGAGCAAGATGGCACCCTTTGGCTGGGAGGGGACCATGCATGCATGGTGGCATCTCCCAAAGGCTTTCTTTGAAAGCTGGGGGGATGCTTCCGCAAGGGCTCAGTCAGTGCCGACATCACCCATATATGAGAGGTCTGACTTCCTGCTTGTTTCCAGAGAAAAGGAAGCTACACTAAAAAAGTTGATCAAACTCAAATCAAAATTACAAAAAACATTCACCCATCTTTCTCACAACTTCTAAAATAGTGCTAGCAATCTTTTAAAGATGCTAATGTTCAGTAGAATCATTATGAAGTACTCTGTGGATCCAATTAAAGCCCCTGACAAAATCTGATAGTAAAATGCCATTAGGACAGAGGAGTTTTTATGTCATTCCACCTAACAGATCCAGAAGACCGACAGCAATAAACACACTAATAATCCCGAAAGCTTTAACAAAATGCACCCAGACAACGGCGAACAGGGCATTTAGATTTTGTACCCAGAGATGCTGGAACGCACTTCCATCAGACATTCGCGCAATTACTGACCTATCCCAGTTCAGGAAAGCACTCAAATATCACCTGTTCCTCAAATACTATCCACTCAGCAATACACCAAGCCAAATCCCACCAACAAAGTAGCTACACCATAATTATCAGTCAACCTCATCAACTTTCTCAGTGTGATATCATGATCAGTGTCCATTGTCATTATCATAACGACTGTATGTAAATAATACTTGTAAATAGTTCCCCCATGTTACCCAAGTTTGTACACTTGTTCTCTGTAAACTCAGAATAGTTTGTTGTTCTGGTTATTTTGTTTCATGTAAACCGCGCTGATACCAAATAGCGCGGTATATAAAAGATTGTAATAAATAAATATTTTAACTTTCTGTGTGCATAAACATCGATACTCAATATTCTTGGTATTTGAGGGTGATAAATTCCCTGAAAACACCGCAAATACTGAAAACATGAATACAGAGTATTGAGTGTAGTGACCCACTTTTCGCTATTCACAGGCTCCTCCTGGCTATTTGTGGACCATGAATACCGAAAAGTGGGTCACAATCTTGTTCCTCCCAGCCAAAAAAGTTTGAAGACGTTAAAGCATTTTTTGCTGGGAGGAATAAGATTGACCCACTTTTCGGTATTCATAGTTCACGAATAGCCGGGAGGAGCCTTGAATACCAAAAAGTGAGTCACTATTTCTTCAACACTAATACCAAGGATTGAGTATATTATGTAATTGATGAATATTTTGCTGAAGCAAATGGACAGTCAAGAAAATTATTGAAGTGGAGATTTTGCTTTATTTTTTTCTTTGCGACTGATGATTGAAGTTTTTAGCCAAACTGCTGTGCTACGTTATGAAAACTAGAGTGGGAACGACTGATAATGTTTATAAAACCTCACTTGAATTGAATGCAATAAAGACTGAGAAAAACAAGAAAGCAATTTTAAAGAACATTTATGCACGAAGAACAGAGGCTTATGCACAAAAATGGCTTGTTAAAAAAAAACTGTCCAGAATATGAGAGTAAAATTTATGTGCACAATGGCATTTCATGACAATATTGCATTACACATCAGTGTGACAGATTCTCTGTTCTGGCCATTTACCCATGATGAACAGAGATATCCCCAAAGATAGGCCGAGGCGAAGTTTGAATTTACACACACAGTATACCTCTGAAGTTTCAAATGCATGCACAAAATTTTCTTGAAACAGAAGATGTAAAGGTGTGTATGCAGTTTCCATGGGGTAATTTTCAGAGCAAAAGTATGTAAACGCTTTTCCTTTGAAAACTGATATAACTTATGTACATTCTTGCTGCCCAAATTAAGTAGCCTTTTACAAAATTATCCTCTGTAAGAGTGATAAAGAATCAAATGCTTAGATTTATCTAAAGGTTTACGCCTCTTATCAGATAATCCCACCTTTCTTTGTTAAAGGCACCTACAATCAAATTTACATCTTTTAAACATATTGATCCTCCCTTTCCCCCCATTATTGATATGCACAGAAATCAACAAAATATACTTTTGCCTATGGGAAAATAGGCATTCTCAGGGCAGAGTTAGGCTAGGGGAGGCAACATTACATGCAGTTTTCCAAGAAAGCATCCAAAAGCAAAAGCAAACTTCTTTAAGTATGTTCTATCCTAGATACTTTTAAAAGAAAAAGTGCACACGTACTCTTCCCTTTGAGAACTAATGCACAGTCTGTGGGTAAATGCATATTGCAAGTACATGCATGGTTTGAGAAATGCTCCCCTGCAAGCAGGGCCGGTCCAACCACTAGGCAAACTAGGTGGTTGCCTAAGGCTGCAACCTCTGGAGGGCAGAAAAAGCAGGCCATTCAAAGCTAAATAATAGATTTTGACAGCCAGACAGGGTGTAAAGATTGAGGTTCACCTAGGGCTCCAACACTTTTGACTAACTCTAGGGTCGGCCCTGCCTGCAAGCTTAAACTCACAAGAATCAATTAAGATGTGCAAAAGCACAATTCTATACAGCTAGAAAATTTTAAATGTCCCCAAGTTAGTTGCAGGCCCACAAGTCATTTGTGCCAGAGGCCTGCATGGCCATTTTAAATAGGGAAACTCCCTAGGCTGCAGTGGGCAGAAAGCATGAAGAGGCCTTACCTAGCATACCATGCAAGTACAAAGTATGGTGGGTTACCAGTCCAGCCCACTTCACTTGTGTTTTAAGGGACAGTAAAATCTTAGAGAATTAAAATATCACTAGCAATCACTACATAGAGGAGTTACTCACCTGTAACAGGTGTTCTCAAAGGACAGCAGGAATCAGTCCTCATATATGGGTGACGTCGGCACCGACGGAGCTCTCGTGGAAGTATCCCCCCAGCTTTCAAAGAAAACCTTTGGGAGATGCCACCACACATGCATGGGACCCCCTTCCCACCCAAGGGTGCTATCTTGCTCAGTCAGATGACATAGCTAAAAGACAGCAAAAATAAAAGATGGTAAAGGAGCAACTCCAAGGTGAGGAGGGAGAGTTGTGAGGACCAATTCCTGCTGTCCCCGTAGAACACCTGTTACAGGCGAGTAACATTTTCTCCAGGAACAAGCAGGAAGTCAGTCCTCACATATGGGACTCCCCAACTACAGGCTACCGAGATCCCATAGCAAAAATAGGGGCTCCCTCACGGAGAGCCGCAAGCAGCAGTAATTTAGTCTGCATACACAGACCACAGTAGGCCCCCTGTGTCTGATAAACCAGCACTCCAGTAGCTTGAACACAGAAGGGTCGGAGGGTAGGAGTTACCTAAACCCCGAAAAGGTTATGAAGCACAGTCTAGCCGAAGGCACTGACCCATCAAGACTCTCTTTCCAGGCAGTAATGGGCTGCGAAGATATGGACTGAAGACCAGGTGGCGGCCAGGCAGATTTCCATCCCAGCCAGCTGGGGTCATAGGAGATGAAAAGCTAAGAGGCTTTGCGGTGGCCTTGAGTGCGCTGGATATAGAAGGACAAAGCCCTCTTACAGTCCAAGGTGTAGAGGATCGTCTCTGCCCGACTGGAGTGAACCGGGAGTTTCAATAAGAGCAGACCCCGAAGAAAATGAGTCACCAACGGTTGGACAGAGAGGGGCTTACCATTCACAGAATGGTGGTGCGCTGCCAGGATACTAAGGTGCACTCGGACGAAAAAGAGGTGGAGAAGGTACTGTAACACCAGAGCCACCAGGAAGGAGAAAGGGTCATCCCCGTGTTTGGCACACCAAACAGAGAACCTGCACCATTTGACGATGTAAGCCTTCCTGGTAGAGACCTTGCGAGAGGCTAGCAGAATGTATTCTACCTCAACCAGAAGGTTGAAAGGAGCCAGAGTCACCCTCTCAGCAGCCACGCTGTCAGTGACAGAGACCCCAAGGTTGGGGGGCAGGAGAGCTCCCCCCTCCTGAGATCAGAGTCCAGGGGCGGACCCCAAGGGGATGGGGGATCTCCACCATCAACTGTAGAAGCAGCAGGAGCCACGGTTGCCTGGGCAACTGAGGGGCTATCAGGATGTGTGAGGCCCTGCCGTGGAGGGTCCTGAACAAGATCTTGGTAATCAGCAGCGTAGGAGGGAAGGCGTACATGAGGGTTTCCGACCATGAGACCAGGAACACGTCTGCTGCCACCCTGGAGGGGTGGGCCTGCTGGGAGCAGAAGCGGGGAAACTAAAAGTTGTCCAGGTTGGCGAACAGGTCCATCATGGGTTCCCCCCAGAGCCGGAAGCACTGACTGGCTACCCTGGGATCCAGCTGCCACTCATGCAGCTGGAGAACTTTGCTGAGCCTGTCGGCCAAGCAGGTTGTCCTGGCCTGGCAGGCCTGTTGGATTGCATATGAGCAGAGGACCAGTGCCTCCTGACGACGAGTACAAGACCCCGTGCCCCACTGTTTGTTCACACAGAACAACGCCACCTGGTTGTCCATCTGGACCAGCACCAGCTGGTGATGCAGGTGGTGACAGAAGACCCTCAGGGCTATGTATATGGCTCGGAACTCCAGAAGGATGATCTGCTGGGTGTTCTCGTCTGGTGACCAGTTGCTCTGAGTGCGGAGATCTCCGCAGTGTGCTTCCCAGCCAAGCAGGGAGGCGTCCATGGTGAGGACCCTTGAGGGGCTTGGGGCCTGAAAAGGCATGCCCTCCTCGAGAGGCTGGGGAGACCAGAGAATCCACCAATTGGCGGGTCACAGAAACTGTCTCTGAGGCGGCCCGTGGCCTGAGACCACTGGTCTCGGAGATACCGGTGTGCTGCCCTCATGTAGAGGTGAGCGTCGGGGGTGATGTGGACCGTGGAGGCCATGTGCCCGAGGAGGTGCAGGAGACGCTGAGAGGGCACCAAGGGACGGTACTGTACTTCCCGAGCCAGAGTGCTGAGACGATTGGCTCGGTCCTTTGGCAAGAAAGCCTTCAACTGGAGAGTGTCTATCTTTGCCCTAATTAACTCCAGACACTGTGTTGGGAGGAGGTGAAACTTGGGGTAGTTTATGACAAAACCAAAGTGTTGCAGAACCTGGATGGTGCATGCAGTGGCCGGCTGTTCCTCCCTTTATGAGCCAGTCGTCCATGCAGGGAAAGACAAAGACCCCCTGGAGCCGGAGGAAGGCGGCCATGACCGCCAGGCATTTTGTGAAAACAATTGGGGAAGAGGCAAGGCCGAAGGGCAGCACCCTGTATTGAAAATGCCTGCTCCCCACTACAAATCGCAGGCACTGCCTGTGGTTGGAGTGGATGAGGATGTGAGTATAAGCATCCTTGAGGTCTAAGGAGAATAGCCAGTCTCCCAGCTGGAAGTATGGCAGCAAGGTTCCAAGGGAGAGCATCTTCATCTTCTCCCTCACCAAGAATTTGTTGAAGTTGCGCAGGTCGAGGATGGGCCTTAGACCCCCTGTCCTTTTTTGGAATGAGGAAGTACCTGGAGTACCCTAGCCCTTGAGGTGGTGGGACACCGGTTCCACGGCTTTTTCCTCGAGAAGACCTGCCAATTCCTTCAGAAGGTCCTAGTGAAGGAGAGTCCTGAGGGGCTCTCCCTGGAAATAAGGGGGAGGTGTCTGAGTCAGGTGGAGGAGGTAACCCTTTCTGACTATCCGAAGGTGCCCAGGAATTGGTGATGGACATCCACCTCTGGGCATAGAGGGCCAGACGTCCCCTTGTGGGCTGCAGATCTCCTTGGGGTAGACAGGCTATGCTCAAGGAGTCAAAAAACCCCTGGCTGGGCCGGAGCCGGTGCCTGGGGTTTTGGAGCCTTCTGCTTACGTGGGCCATGCCCTTGTCCCTTGACCTGCTGACCCTGTTGGGGATCTGGGGAGGCCCGATAAAGTGGGTTGTTTCGGTAAGCAGCTCCCTTCCTCGGGTAAAAGGATTTTTTACCCAAGCCCTTCCACTGGGCGGTCTTTTTGGTGAGCCTGGTCCTCGTCATGAGCTCTGTCTCAAGCTCGGCAGCTTTGTCGGTCATGGGTTTGCCAGAGATGTTCTCTTATCTGTCCTGAACGCACTGCTCGAGATCGTTCGACTGTAGCCAAGCTTGGTGGCGTGCACTGATGCCAGCTGCCACTACTCGTGCCGCCGACTCGAACCTGTCATAGGCCGCTTGAGACATGAATTTGGAGCATTCATGGACTGCTTTAGCTAGGTTCTTGAACTGCTGCAAGGGTTCCACGGAGAGACCAGCTGAGAACCAGGCGAGTTCCTTCACCAGGTTTCCCAGGTACATGCCCATGTACAGCTGGTAGGCCTGAACGCGGACGATGAGCATTGAGCCCTGGTAGCACTTTCTGCCGAGGGCATCCAGGGTGCGGACCTCCCTGCCAGGGGCACCAAGGAATGCATCTTCTGGCTTTTCAGCCGATGCATGGCCAACTCCACCATCATGGAGTTATGCGGCAGCTGTGACTTTTGGAAACCCTGGCTCCAGCGGACTCAATACAAAGTTAAGTCGTTTGCTCACCACTGGCACTGAAGCCGGTATCTCCCACATTTGGAGGATCAGCTGTTCCAGGATGGGAGGGATGAGTACTGTGAGCTATTCCCACAGAGGGGCCTCGTACTGGAGGATTTCCAAATCAACCGCTGGAGGATCCTCCTCTGACTTGGTCGGGAACTCCAGGGCCTTAGATATGTCCTTGACAAAATCAAAAAAGCACGTATCCGTGGGCGGGGGACTGCCGTCGAGCCTCCGAAACGGGAAAAGTAAGTAAGGGACATTGCGGTGGGAACAGGTATCAGGAAATTCCTCGTCCTCCGTCTGTTGAGGACTCTTAGGAGGGCTGCTCTGCGGGCCTTGAGGCTCCTGATGCCCTGCGGCCGGGTGCCTGGCAAACTTACTGGTGTTGACCACAGTCCTGTCGAGTGGGACTCAGAGCGCGACCTCGGCTGAAGATCTACTCAAGGCCGAAGGACCTTAAGGATAGGCTCGGCCTCCGGAGACGTTTTGAATGTCGAGGGCCCAGTGATCGGGGCAGATGAACTGGTTGTGCCAGACAACAGCGCCTTCTGCTGGTCCACGAAGGCAGACAAATTGCGCTCCAGGGCCGCCATCCTGGACCATACCAGAAGCCTCCGCAGCAGGCACCGAGGGACTCAGGCCTAACGCCAGCTGCCCTGAAGAGGAATCCTCGATGAGGACAGTGTCTGGGGACAGAGGCCGGTCTGCGGTTGGATCCTTCTAGAGGACCATCACAGGCCACTCCTTCCCAGACACCTCAGACAAACGTCTCAGACTGCGGGATCAGTCCTGGGGGACACCCGGATGGTTAGAACAGTCCAAGGATGCCGCCTTCTAGGGTTTTCTTCTTCCTGGGTTCCCTCGAGGGAGACCCTCTGAGGACCCACAATGAGGCTTGGGTTTGAAAGGTTCTGCCTGAGATGTCGGGGCCTCAGATGAGGCCCTGGCCTTCGGAGGCACCGGGGACTTGGGGAAAAGCTTATCGTGTTGCTGCTAAGTAGCTCTTGAGGGGCTTACTGGACATCCTCTTGCAGAGACCGCAGGCTGTCAAGTCATTGTCTGGTCCAAGGCAGCAGAGACAGCAGTCGTGTGTGTCGGTCAAAGACAATTTTGGAGCACCAATCACACTTCTCAAAGCCACTGGTAGCCATGGGGGAAAACAGTACCCTTCCGAGGTTGAAGACTCTCCCAGCTGCCAGTGGCAGAATCCAGGCATGAAGATGCCAGGAAACCCCCCCCAAACAAACGAAAGACTACAAACAGACCCAACTCAACGTCAAGGCAACGAGGTCGGTAGGCAGGAAGAGTACTGGGGCAATACTGGTGGTGAGTCTGAAACTCAGAGAGAAAAATCAACTTTTTCCGGGGACGAGCCTGACGAACATCTGAAGGGCTCCACGGAAAAAAGGAGGCTGAGCAAGATGGCACCTTGGGCGGGAAGGGGACCACGCATGTGTGGTGGCATCTCCCAAAGGCTTTCTTTGAAAGCTGGGGGGATGATTCCACGAAGGCTCCATTGGTGCCTACGTCACTCATATGTGAGGACTGACTTCCTGCTTGTTCCCAGAGAATCTCAAACAATATTATAAGAAAAACATTAATAAAGCTGCTTAAGTGACAGTTATAAACAAAACAAAAAAAGGGACTTACCTTAATACTGTTTAAGCCTGATGGTCCCAGGAGTACCCCACAAATGATATAACCAAACATTGTAGGAAGTCCTATCATTGTGCACAGCCAGCCACAGGGCAAAGACAACATTCCTATGGTCACAATATCCTAAAATACACACACGCATGCATTTTAAATTCTGCATATCAAAGAAAATTAGACTTGCTTACAACTGTTAAATTGACCTTTCCAACTCCTTTATGCACAATACAAAACTGCATCTTGCGATAATGAGATCTCTGTTTCCTCAACCAAGTCCTAGCTATCACATCTTTGACCTAGATCAGTGGTTTCCAAACTTGGGGTCGGGACCCCAAAAGGGGGTCACAAAATCAATGGATGGGGTCACAAACATGGCCATGTCCCGTTCTCTCTGGACTTTCACTGTGACCTATGCCAAGTAGTGGCAGTCTCCAGTCAGCATTTATTTTATTTAACAGGTTTTTTATACCGTTTTATCCTTCCGTCAAAGCTGTTTACATTGTAACTTGAGCTTGGTAATGTACATTAAACAGGAACATTAAGAACTTGGATTTTTATGAGGCAATGCAGGATTACGTGACTTGCCCAAGGTCACAAGGAGTGCTAGTAGAACTTGAACCCTGGTCTTTTGGTTCCCAACCTGGTGCTCTAACCATTAGGATACTTCTCCACTCCATGTGGCCTGTGAGCCAATGAACATTCATAGGCCCTTGCCCCCATTTGGGTAAGCTTCCTGTTAAGACTGGAAATCCATGCTGAGTACTGGGATCTGTAAGCACACACTGCACACTGACAGAAGGGACCCTGTGATGAGCTGAGGGAGAGGAAGGAGGCTGGAGACCTGCTATTTTGATTTCATCAACATCTGGGGTCATGTGAATTTTCAGTTGCTAAAATGGGGTCACATGGGATAAACGTTTGGAAAGAACTGGTCTAGATGCTGTAATAGATTGTCTTTTTAAGAGATACTGCCGGTGATGATCTGTTACTTAAGAATATGGACAGTTCCTGTCACACTGATGTCGTGTAATGCAAAATTGAAAAAAAAAAATAAAATGACAAGTAGCAATATTTACCTTAAGAAAAGTTTTTTGTTGCTACTCAAGTTTCTCCAAAACGACCCCCAGCCCAAAATAGAAGCAACTTTTGGAAAAATGTCAAACAACTTCCCTGACAGACATGAGTTCACTAGTCCATATAAGCTGTCATATTTAAATTACACTCCTTCATGAACCAAACTAGATGTTAAGTGAAGGAGATGCAACTTATGGGTCCCTTCCAATAATGGCTTCTCTCAAAACACAGGGGAACTATTAAATAGAACTAGGAATTTAAAAAGTTAAAAGCAGATATTTCATAGAGCATTATAGCATATGACATGAACTTCAAAATTATTATGGGTAGACAGTAGGCACAGAGTTCAAGAAAAATGTCAAGTTTTATTCTGTACAAGGATGAAAAGACACCAAAAGTAAGAAATTGCTCACTCTAGGCCTGTTCAACAGTTTGTTACTTTTATAAGATATCACCACATATTCTGGGTAAAGCATAGTTACTCACCTGTAACAGGTGATCTCCGGGAACAGCAGGAATTTAGTCTTCACATATGGGTATCGTCAGTACTGACGGAGCCTGCGCAGGAATGCTTCCCAGCGTCCAATAGGAAAGCTTTTGGGAGCATCCCACAGTGCCTGCATGCTGCCTTCCCGCCTTTCCCAACTGTACCTCTCCAGCTGAGTTTAAAGCTGAGACAAAGAGAGAGAGAGAGAAAGAGAGAGATAGAGAGATACAACTCCTAGGGGAGGTGGGTGCGTTGTGAAGACTAAATTCCTGATGTTCCCGGAGATCACCTGTTACAGGTGAGTAACTATGCTATCTCCAGGAAAAAGCAGGAATGTAGTCTTCACATATGGGGACTCCCTAGCTGCAGATGCCAGGGAGAAAGCCCCAGAAGTTGTGTGCCCCTGTGAAAGGGCTTCATTTCGCCCCATGGATCTCCGGCAGGAGTTGATTAAGTATGGAACAGGTGTTGAAGAACAGCCTGACCAAACAAGGCATCCCGGCAGGAGACCTTGTCTAAGCAGTAATGGGCTGTGAAAGTATGAACCGAAGCCCAAGCAGCTGCTCGACAGATGTCATCGATAGACACAGAGTGAAAATGAGCCATAGAGGCTGCCATGGCTCCCACATTGTGAGCTGTGACATGGCCTTCAAGAGGAAGGTACTTACTCTCATAGGCAAAAGATATACACTGTTCAATCCAGCTGGACAGTGTTCTTTTGGAGACTGGAAGTCCCAAATGACTAGGATCAAAAGCAACAAAGAGTTGAGAGGACTTTATGTTGCTGTGTCCTTTGCAAGTAAAAGGCCAAAGCCCTTTTACAGTCCAAAGTATGAAGATTCCTTTCTGCATTTGAGGCGTGAGGCCTTGGGAAGAATACAGGAAGGTAAACAGCTTGGTTAAAATGAATAGGTGACACCACCCTTGGCATAAAGTGTGGATGAGTCCTAAGGACTACCTTTTCATGATGGAACCTTGTATAAGGAGGATCAGCCACCAACACTTGCAATTCACTGATGCAACGTGCTGATGTGATTGCAATAAGAAAGATGACCTTCCAAGAAAGGAATTTCAAAGGGGTAGCGGGTAATGGTTCAAAAGGCAGTTTCATGAGCTACCCAAGAACCAGATTTAAGTCCCATGCCACCGGTGGTGGCTTATTGGGAGGCTTAGTTAAAAGAAGGCCTCATAAATCTCGCTATGAGAGGATGAGAAGAAATAGGTTGTCCATTTAGAGGCTTGAAAGAAGCTGCATTAGCACTCAAATGAACTCTCACTGAATTGGTCTTAAGCCCTGCATTTGATAAATGAAGGGGATACTCCAGTAATGATTCTAGAGGTATCGCAAGAGGGTTAAGACCCTTCTGCGAGCACCATATGGTAAACCTTTTCCACTTAAATGCGTAAGAGCATCTTGTGGAAGGCTACCTGGAAGCATAAAGGATATCCTTTACCTGCTGGGAAAGGTTAAGACCGTGAAGTTCTAGGCTTTCAGCAACCAGGCCCTGAGATGTAGAGACTGGGGAATGGGATGCCACAGCATCCCATCCTCTTGAGAAAGGAGATTTGGAGCAGATCCTAACTCCAGAGGCGGAGCGTGAGAAAGATGTAGGAGCAGAGGGTACCACATTTCCCATGGCCAACATGGAGCTATGAGAATCATAAGACCTCTGTCTCTGAAGCTTGAACAGGGTTTTGGGAATTAGGGGAATGGGTGGAAAGGCATACAAGAAGTCCTGACCCCAATGGAGGACAGCATCCCTGGCCTGACAACCCTGAGCCGGAATTCTGGAACAGAACCGGGGAAGTTTGGCATTCAGTAGACTTGCAAAGAGGTCTATGTCTGGGGTTCCCCAAATTTGAAAAATTTTGGCCACCTGGTCTGCATGGAGAGACCATCCATGTGGAAGCAGAACTTGACTGAGTCTGTCTGCCCAAGAGTTTTGAATGCCGGAAGATACACCGCAAGGAGATGAATCTGATGCTCTCTGGCGAGGGCCCATAGTCGCAAAGCTTTGTTGCAGAGCGACAGAGAGCCTGTTCCGCCCTGCTTGTTCACATAGAACATGGCTACCTGATTGTCCATTTGAACTAGGACTGTCTTGTAGCTGAGCTGGATGTGGAATACTCTAAGAGCAAGGAAGATTGCTCTGAATTCCAGGAGACTGATGTGTAAACAGACCTCCTGTGGAGTCCAGGAACCCTGAGTAGAGAGGCCTTGTAGGTGGGCTCCCCAACCCACTTGTGAAGCATCTGTTGTTAGAGTGGCTTAGGGTGGGGGTTGCTGAAAAGGAGACCCCTCCAAAAGGTTTTGGGTGAATGCCACCATTGGAGGGATAAAATAAGGCAATCTGAGTTTGCTATTTTGTGTGACAGGCAACCTGAAGCCTGAGTCCACTGAGTGGATAAAGTCCACTGGGCTCCCCTCATACGAAGGCAAGCATAAGGAACCACATGCATGGTGGATGCCATGTGGCCTAGCAATTGTAACATTTCCCGAGCAGTAGTAAGGTGAGGTTTTAGCACTGCTTGGGAAGCTAACTGCACAATGCGAAGGCAGCGGGGCTGTGGAAGGTAGGCCCCTTGTCTGTCTGGTATCCAGCAGAGCTCCTATAAACTCTAGGGACTGAGTGTGAGCAAGGTTGGATTTTGTGAAGTTTATGACAAGTCCCAAATACTGAAGGATGCACATTGTGCGAGAGGGAGCAACCCTGGCCTCTGGCTCTGAAGGGGCTTGAATGAGCCAGTCATCTAAGTAAGGGAAGATGAATATTCCCAGGGTGCGGAGAAATGCTGTCACCACAGCCATGCATTTTGTGAACACCCTTGGTGCAGAGGCCAGGCCAAAGGGAAGAAGCCTGTATTGGTAGTGCTTCCCTTGAAACAGAAAGCAAAGGAACTTTCGGTGAGTTGGGTGGATGAGAACATGAGTGTACGCATCCTTGAGATCTAGAGAACAAAGCCAATCCTGACTCCGAAGGTATGGCAGCAGAGTTCCTAGAAAAATCATTTTGAACTTCTCTTTGAACAGGAATTTGTTCAATTCTCTGAGGTCTAAAATGGGTCTGTCCCCTCCTGTTTTCTTTGGAATAAGGAAATAGGGGGAGTAAAACCCTGTACCCCGTTGGGGAATGGGTACCTCTTCTATTGCCCCTTGAGCAAGGAGCACAGTGACCTCTTGACCTAACTGGTCGTTGAGAGAGGTCTGAGAATTGAACTGTCTTACCATTGTAGGAGGGGGCATGCTGAGGAAATAAAGCTTGTACCCCTCTCTTACAACAGAGTCCAATTTTCTACTGTTATCTGACCCCATCTGGGGGCAAAATGACAATCTTCCTGGGATGGTAGAGGGTTCTGGGCCATTCAGGGCCAGAAAGGCAAAGTTCTCTAGATAGGAGTCAAAGCCCCTGTGGAGGCTGAGTTTGCTGAGCCGGTTGAGGCTTAGCTGCTTTTGTCTTTCTTTGCCTAGGTAGTTGCTGCTGTCCCTTTTGAGCGGACTGACCTAAACGATGCCCCTGCTGGGTATAGGAGGGATAAAACTTCTTCTTACTGAAGAATGGTTTCTTAGAGGATTTTTTCCTCGCAGGATCAGCTGTAGATTTAGACAACCTATCCAAAGTCATATTGTCCGCATCTATCTCATTAGCTTTTTCCTGCCAATTCTTGCCAAAGAGATTCTCTCCTGTGCAAGGAATATTCCCTAGTTTATCCTGTATTCAAATTTCCAAGTCAGATGCCTGGAGCCAGGCAATCCTACATGCACCTATGGCAATGGCAGAGGTTCTGCTTATGCACTCAAAGCAGTCAAAGGCTGCACGATTCACAAACTTGGAAACATCCTGAGCATGTTTGACAAGGGCGAGTTAATCTTGTCTGTTATCAGGAAGGAGAGGGCTCATAAGCTCTAAATCTACTGTAACCTCCCTCCTTAAGGAACATTCCCATATACAAGATATAGGAACTGATCCTAGCAGAAAGCATAGAAGCCTGAAAGGTTCGACGTCCAAAGGCATCAAGAGTCCTACACTCACGTCCTGGAGGATTAGATGCATACCTTTTTGCACTCTTTATCCTTCTCATAGCTGATTCCACCACCATGGAATGGGTATGGTAATTCAGTCTTCTGAAACCCAGGACAAGGAGGAATTCGATACATAGTATCAAGTCTTCGAGTGTAGGGAGATGTGGTTAGAGGTGTTTCCCACATCCTTAACACGAGATCATGCAAGATCTCATGAATAGGGTATTGTAGGATTTCTAATTCCTTTGCCCTAGGCTCTTTTTCAGGAGCCACTGTGATGGAAAGACCTCTGGCCACATCTCGGATAAAATCCTGAAAGGACATATCCTCTGGTGGAGACATCCTATGCTGAGGAGAAGAGGAATAGAAACATAGAAATATGATGACAGAAACAGACCACATGGCCTATCTAGTCTGTCCTTCCATATCAACAACTACAACAGTCCCCTTTTTACCTTTAGAGATCCTCTGTGTTTGTCCCATGCTTTTTTGAATTCAGTTACTGTCCTCATCTCTACCGCCTCCACTGGGAGACTATTTCATGGATCCACTACTCTTTCCGTAAAGAAATATTTCTGCATATCACTCCTGAATCTATCTCCCTTCACCCTCATCCCATGTCCCCTCGTAGCAGAACTTGCTTTCAATTGAAAGAGGCTCTCTCCCTGAACATTTATGCCACGTAGCTATTTAAACATCTCAATCATATCACCTCTATCCCGCCTTTCCTCTAAGGTGTACATATTAAGATCCTTCAGTCTGTCCTCATATGCTTTATAATGAAGACCACTAATCATTTTAGTAGCTACCCTCTGCACCAACTCCATCCTGTTCACATCCATTTGAAGGTGCGGTCTCCAGAATTGCACACTATACTCCAAATGAGGTCGCACCAAAGATTTATAGTGAGGCATTATCACCTCCTTTTTTCTGCTAGCCATTCCTCTCCGTATGCACCCAAGCAACCTTCTAGCTTTTGCCGTTGCCTTTTCTACCTGTTTAGCTACTTTAAGATCATCAGACACAACAATGCCTAGGTCCCGCTCTTCTTTAGTGGACAAAAGTACTTCACCCCCTATACTATATTGCTCCCTTGGATTGCTGCAACCCAAATGCATGACCTTACATTTTTTAACATTAAATCCCAGCTGCCAAATTCTAGACCATTCTTCAAGTTTAGCTTGATCCCTCCTCATGTTATCTACACCTTCCTGGGTGTCTACTCTATTGCAGATTTTGGTATCATCCGCAAAGAGGCAAACCTTACCCGACAGCCCTTCCGCTATATCACTAACAAAGATGTTAAAAAGAATCGGACCAAGGACAGATCACTGGGGCACACCACTGGTAACATCCTTCTCCTCAGAGTGAGCTCCATTTACTTGTACTCTTTGTCGCCTCCCACCCAACCAATTTCTAACCCAAGCAGTAACTTTATGGTCCATCCCTAGGGTGCTCAGTTTATAAGTCGCCTGTGAGGAACAGTGTCAAAGGCTTTACTGAAATCTAAATACACCACATCTAGAGCTCTCCCTCTGTCCAACTCCCTGGTCACCCAGTCAAAGAAATCAATCAGATTTGTCTGACAGGACCTGCCTCTGGTGAATCCATGCTGCCTCGGATCCTGTAATCCACTGAACTCCAGAAACTTCACTATTTTCTCTTTCAGCAGCGTTTCCAATAATTTACTCACCACCGAAGTTAAACTAACCGGCCTGTAGTTTTCAACCACATCCTTACTTCCGCTTTTGTGTAAAAGGCACCACATGAGCCTCTCTCCAGTCCTTTGGCACCACTCCCGACTCCAACGAGGCATTGAAAAGGTCAGTCAGTGTAGCTGCTAGAACGTCCCCAAGTTCCCTCAGTAGTCTAGGGTGTATCCCATCCGGTTCTATCGCTTTGTCGAGCCAGTTTCTCATGAACACAGTCTTCTGAAAATTGTTCAAGATGTCCCTCGCTTCTGTTCCTATTTGTGGGTGTTTTCTGAGGTCCTGCTCCTGGTTCTTCATCTGTCAACACAGAACAAAAATATTTGTTAAGCAATTCTGCTTTATCCTTATCAGCTTCTACATATTCCTCCCCTGCACCCTTGAGTCTGACAATACCACTTTTGCCCTTCCTCTTCTCACTAATATATCTGAAAAATGTCTTATCCCCCCATTTTATTGCATTGGTCATTTCCTCCTCCTTTTGAATCTTTGCCTTCTTGACTATTTTGCTAGCTTCTCTAAGCTTTTCCAAATACAGATGCCTGTCTTCCTCTCTTTGTGATCTCTTATATGTCATGAAGGCCTCCCTCTTTTTCTTCACTTTTTCAGCTACTTCTTTCGAAAACCATAGCGGTCTCCTTTTCCTTTTACCTTTATTTACCATTTTAACAAAAAGGTTGGTTGCCCTTAAAATATCCCCTTTCAGTTTTGCCCACTGTTTTTCTACATCCCCCAGCTATTCCCATCCCACTAACGACTCCCTAAGGTATTGGCCCATCTTCGCAAAGTTAGTCTTCCTAAAGTCTAAGATCCTCACCTTTGAATGGATTCTAACAGCCCTAGTCCTAATACTGAACCATACCATCTGGTGATCACTGGATGTAAAATGATCTCCCACTACAGCATCAGAAACACTTTCACCATTGGTATGGCCTCTTCACGTGTGGGGTCTGTTACCAATTGCCTGAATAGTTCTCCCTGTAGAGAATCCAGGATCTCCTTACTTCTAGATGATACTGCAGCAGGAATGTGCCAATCAACATCTGGCATATTGAAATCTCCTATCATTAGCACTTCCCCTTTCCTAGCAATGCTGCATATGTCTTCAATTAACTCTGTCCACTTCTTCCTCTTGTGAGGGAGGTCTGTATATCACACCAATGCAAATAGATTTCTCTTTCCCTCTTTCTAGTTTAACCCACAATGCCTCCTCTCTCCCTTTTAAGCTCTGTAATTCCAAAGCTTTAATAGTAGTTTTTACATATAGTGCCACTCCTCCTCCCCTTCTTCCTACCCTGTCCTTTCTAAATAAAGTATAGCCAGGTACAGTTACATCCCAATCATGGTTTTCTGTGACCATGTTTCTGTAACTGCCACTAAATCCAAGTCAGCCACTCCTACCAAAGCTTCAACATCAGGGATCTTATTTCCCATGCTACGGGCATTTATACAAACTACTTTCCATATGTTACCCCTGTTACATTAAATACCTTTATGGAAATGGGTATCACCTACCTGGGGGCTTTCACTTACCTGGGGGCTTTCTTCACCCATCCCCAACAAATCTAGTTTAAAGCCCTCTTCAGTAGATTAGCCAATCTACTACTGAAGACGCGTTGACCTTTCTTGGACAGATGGATGCCATCTCCGCTCTGCAACCCTTGGAACAGCATCCCATGGTCTAGGAAACCAAAACGCTCTCGATGACACCATCTACACAGCCATGCATTCATCTCCAGGATGCGAGCCTCTCTGCCTTGGCCTTTACCCTCAACAGGGAGGATTGAAGAGACCACCACCTATGCACCTAACTGCTTCACCCTCTGTCCCAGAGCCATGAAGTCACTTTTGATACGTTCCGAGGTATACCTGGCAGTATCATTTGTTCCAACATGGATTAGCAACATTGGGTAATAGTCAGTGGGCTTGATGAGTCTCGGCAAACTCTCCGTAACATCTTGGATTTTGGCACCAGGCAGACAGCATACTTCTCTGGACATCAAGTCTGGTCGGCAGATGGACGCCTCAGTACCCCTCAGAAGAGAGTCAACCACCACTACCCTTCGTTTCCTTCTGCTCACTGATTCTGCAACTTTGGGGTACTTGAGCTCTGGTTTTTCCCTTTCCAGGGATGCTTTCACCTCCTCCACTTCCAGGGCTGCATAATGGTTCTTCAATTCAAGGGCTAGAGAAGTTGAATTGGTGATTTTGCAGGCCTTGGTGACTTGTGTCCAGCCATCGACATTCTGTTGGCACCCATCTTCTCCTGTGCTGGAGAGCTTTGTTGCTGCAAGAAGCATCTCATCAATGTACTTCTCACTGTCTTGAATGCTCCTCAGCCTCGCCACCTCCTCTCTGAGTTCCTCCACTTGTTTCCTCAGAGCTTCAGCATGCAGGCACCCTGCACATGGAACTGGTCCTTCAACTGGCATTAGGACCTCTGTCCAACTGGCATTAGGAATCCTCGGGAAGAAGTACTCTGGTATCGGCAGAGCCTTCAGAGTCTTCAGACTCATCTGAGGATTTGAAGTATCTCCGATCCGGGTGATTGTGCAAGGCACAGTACCGATACCGATCTAAGTCAGCATCAAAGTGGTCCGGTGCCGACTTGTCGATGCCAGAGAGAGACGCATGACTCGGACCTGGTAGAATACCTGCCGATGTCGATGTAGTCGGTGCCGGCACCGGTTGAATTGTCTGAAGTAGTTTCAGGGACATCGAGGCTGTGAGAAGAGCCGCCAGACTGCGTTCAATAGCCAAGAATCTCTGGTCTATCTACGCTGTCGATGCTTGGGTATTGGTACCGGATAAAGCGGCTGGCACCCCAGAGCATGGCACCAGTAGTTCTGCCGAGGTTGAAGCCTCGAGAATATCCTGGAGCCCCGTTAGTGCTTTTGAAGCCGAAGCCTCCTGCCGGGGCAATTTTGCCTGTGGAAGTCCCTCAAGGGCAACGCCAGAGGCATCTCGATATCTAGAAGGAGATCTACCCTTTGAGGACCGGCTAGATTTATGTTTAGTTACCTGAGATGCATGGGAGGAAGACGAAGCCCTGGAAGACATCGATGCCACGGAGGCTGCATCGGAGGGAAAAAGGGTGCTAAGTTTAGGAGCTCGGTTTTGCCGGCCCCTTTTCGACATCATCCCACAGGCAACACACTCTGAAATAGAGTGGTCAGGACCTAAACATTTGAGGCACCACTCATTGGTGTTGGTGACAGAGATGGTATCGCCACACTTAGAACACTTTTTAAAACCCGAAGCGGGTTTTTCCATTTTGAAGGAAAACGTTGGGCCTAGTGCCCAAAATGGCACTTGGCACCTGAAGAGAAAAATACTGGAAAGACTCCAGAAAAAGTTTTTTGCTTTTTGTTTTTTTGTTTTTTAGAAAAAAAGAATGAAGAACCGGCAGTACCGGTGTAGCGTCGAGGGAAGGCAGATGCGACCACAAAAAAGAAGGGAATTTTTTCTGCGGTGACAGGATGTGTGACCTGTTAGCTCCGCGGAAAACGAAGAAGTGGAGAGAGACAGTTGGGAAAGGCGGAAAGGCAGCACGCAGGCGCTGTGGGATGCTCCCAAAAGCTTTCCTATTGGACGCTGGGGAGCATTCCCGCGCAGGCTCCGTCGGTACCGACGATACCCATATGTGAAGACTACATTCCTGCTTGTTCCTGGAGATGTATTATTACAATTTATCATGCATAAAAAGTGCTACCTTTATAAAATGGTGATCAGCACGAGGAATGGTTGAATCTCTGGGTTTTGTCAGTATATACTGGTTGTTTTGAGAATCAATAAGCATGCTTAGACCCAAATCGTCTTCTGTCTCTCGTTTCGATGTATTTCTTTTGCCGTCTACTTCTTCTTCCACTCTCAGAACTGCCTCAACATTGACACCTTTGACCTGGGAGAAAGGCCACAATTTTACCATTTGCACCGTAAAGACAGATGCCCCAAGTGTGAACAATCCTGGAGAAGTCACATCTAGTTTATGTTTGCAAGATATAAAGGACTAATAGAATACAAGAGCAAGGAAATCTTACTGCCAATTCTTATTGGCACCCATACTACCTTAGTTACGTGCATTAAGTATCCTAGGGCCGGACTACTCCTTTCATGGACATATCATACCTCCACAAAGCAAACTGTTGTCACATTCCCATAGTTGGTTGCTATTTACTCAGTAATTTGAGTAAGGAGACTGACATAATACAGAGAAAGGTGAACTGGGAAAAGGTGGGAACCATTATCCATGGGATCAAACAAATGATAATTACACTTACCTGGTAATTGTAGTTCCTGAAGGGACTCCAGTTTAGTCCTCCACTTCTGGGTTTGTGTACCACCTCCTGCAGCTTGGAGACTGGGCATGTCAAAACTATGACATCACTGGATGTAGTCTGCTGATCTCTCCCATCAGCTCCAGTGAACTATTGACAAAGCACACCCAACAGAGCAACAAATAAATAGCCAATATACAACCAAAATCGTAAACGACTGCTAACTAAATGAATCGTCAAAAAAAAAATTCTCTCTCTCAAAACTTCATCTTGTGCCGTTTCCTCCTGACTCCTTAGCATGAAGTGCCCTAAGAGAGGGAAGAAGGAACTGACCAAAGAACCCCTCCTACCTGTAACTGTACCAATTCCCCTACTGAAGATCCCCTATCCAAGACCTCACTCTGGGAATGAGGACTAAACTGGAGTCCCTTCAGGAACTACAATTACCAGGTAAGTGTAATTATCATTTCCTTATCGGTCCTCCAGTTTAGTCCTCCACTTCTGGGAAGTACCAGAGCAGGGCTCATTGGGAGGGACCACTATAACCGGCTCACAAGACCGCTGAACCGAAACAGGCATCATTCGCCGCTTGCACGTCCAGACAGTAGTGTGTACTGAAAGTATGGAGCGACGACCAAACCGCCGCCCTACAGATCTCCCCCAGCGGCACCAGACTATGCTCCGTCCAGGACGCCGCCTGCACTCTGGTCGAGTGGGCTCGTAATCCCAAGGGAACCGAACGTCCCTGAACGAGATAAGCAGAAGCAATCGCCTCCCTGAGCCACCTAGAGATGGATGCTTTCGCCGCTGCCTCCCCCTTTCGGGGCCCACCGAACACCACGAAAAGCCAGTCCGACTTACGAAAGGGTTCGGAAACCTTCAGATACCTGCGCAGCATCCGCTTGACATCCAACAGGTGGAGGCGGCAATGGGACGCGGAATCCCCGCTGGAGCTAAAGACCGGAAGCGAAACAGTTTGATTTAGGTGAAAGGGAGAAACGACCTTAGGTAAAAAGGATGGCACCGGACGCAAGACCACCTTCTCTTTGGAAAAGGACAGAAAGGGCTCTCTACAAGACAACGCCTGCAATTCCAAAATTCGTCTCGCCGAACAAATGGCTACCAAAAACACTGTCTTTAAGGTTACATCCTTCACCGTTGCCTGGGCTAAGGGCTCAAAAGGTCCCTTTACCAACACTCCCAAGACCAAATTGAGATCCCACGAAGGCACCATTACTCGGCGAGCGGGCCGTAACTTAGCCACTGCCCGCAGAAAATGCACCACGTCCGCATGACCTCCAAGAGGAGCATCCTGAACCTTGCCCCTATAGCAGACCAAGGCTGCCAACTGCACTTTCAAAGAACTGGCCACCAGACCTTTATCAAATCCATCTTGCAGAAAGCTCAAGACCACCGGGACGGAGGCCGTCGCTGCGTGGATTTGTCGCCGTGAACACCAATCCTCAAAAATACGCCATACTCGAACATACGCCAAAGATGTCGACCTTTTCAGGGCTTGAAGCAAAGTTGCAATCACCGATCCAGAGTATCCTTTCTTCTTCAGCTTCGCCCTTTCAATGGCCATACCGTAAGCGAAAAAAGAGGCCCTTGGCACAGCAGATCCTCCGAGACTGAAAGTTGCCAAGGCTCCCCGTCCAGGAGCCGAACCAAATCGGCGTACCACGGCCACCTTGGCCAGTCTGGGGCTACTAACAGCACTCTCCTGCAGTGAGCTTCGATGCGCTGCACCACCCGACCTATCAGCACCCACGGAGGGAAGACGTAGAGAAGGCCAGACTCCGGCCACGGCTGCATCAGAGCAGAGGCCTTCTGATATCCTCTCTCTCCACCTGCTGAAGAAGCACCCGACCTTGGCTGACTGGAGGGTCACCATTAGGTCCATAATTGGCAACCCCCATTTGTGGACTATTAGCGCAAACACTTCCGGATGCAGCTCCCATTTCCCAGCATCCACCTGCACTCTGCTGAGGAAATCAGCAGTCACATTGTCTTTCCCTGCAATGTGTGCCACTGAGAACGCAGGTAGATGCTCTTCCACCCAGGCGAACAGCGTCTCTGACTCCTCTTCCATGGCTGCGTTGCCTGTGCCGCCCTGTCGATTGATGTAGGCTACCGTCGCCGAATTGTCTGACAGCACTCTTACTGCCCGACCTGTCACCTCCGCTGCGAATTCCTGAAGGGCAGGAACACGGCCCTCAGTTCCAGCCGGTTGATTGACCAACTGCGTTCCAGGGCCGACCACGTGCCTTGTGCGAACAGACCCCCACAGTGCACCCTCCATCCCGTGAGGCTCGCATCCGTCAACAGCAGGAGCCAGTCTGGCTGCTCCAAGGCCACCCCTGCTTGCAAATTTCTGGGAAATAGCCACTACCGCAGCGATTGCCTGACCCGGGGAGGACAGGGGAGACGCTTGTTCAATGAGTCGTTCTGATGAGACCAGCGATGCAGGAGAGCTCATTGCAAGGGCCACATGAGGAATCTGGCCCAAGGCACCGCCTCCAAGGTCGCTGCCATCGTGCCCAGCATGTGAAGATAATCCCACGCTGAGGGTGCTGGAGCGGAGCAGAACTTGAGAACTGCCTGTTGCAATCCCAACACCCAGCGCTGCGGCAGGAAAACCGCTCCCTGTCGGGTGTCGAACCACACCCCCAGATACTCGAGGTCCTGGGAAGGTACTAAATGGCTTTTGGTCGGGTTGACCACCCAGCCGAGACCCTGTAAAAATTTCACCACCTTGTCCGTGACCTGAATGCTCTCGGCCTCTGATTTTGCCCGAATCAACCAGTCATCGAGATAGGGATGGACCAGGATTCCTTCCTTGCACAACGCCGCTGCTACTACCACCATGATCTGGGTGAAGGCTTGCAGCGCCGCTGCCAGCCCGAAAGGTAGTGCCCTGAACTGATAATGTCCCCACAGCAGGGCGAATCGTAAAAACTTTTGATGGGCTTCTCGGATTGGGATGTGAAGATACGCTTCCGTAAGATCCAGGAAGGTCAAATACGCCCCCTTGCGCATTGCTATGATGACCAATCTCAACGTTACCATTCAGAAATGCGGCACTCGCAGACACCGATTCACGCCTTTCAGATCTAAAATAGGGCATAGGGCTCCGTCCTTTTTGGGGACCACAAAATAAATTGAGTATCGACCCATACCGTAATCTGAGAGGGGTACTGGCCGAATTGCCCCTATGGACAAGAGACGGTCTAGAGTAGTTTGAATCGCCAGGGCTTTTTTCGGGCCCCTGCATGGAGACATCACAAAAGGACTCTCGAACCGGTCTTGCCAATTCTAGGGCGTAGCCCTCGTGAATTATCTCCAAGACCCACTGGTCTGTCGTTATTTGGGTCCAGGCAGAAACTCCCGAAGCCGTCCTCCTATAGGTTGGTTTTCTACCTGGACCCGCCGCATCTCATTGTGGCTTTCTAGGAGCTGGGGAGGGGGAGGACGAGGCTGCGAAACCTCTACTGGCCCCACGGAATCCACGAAACCCCTGGTTTCTGATCGCTGATCTACCCCTCTGGAAGCCTCCCAGCCGGGAAGTCCTGAATCTTCGAATGTCTCTAAACTGACCCCGAAAAGCAGGAGAGGACTTCCCTTGTTTTGGTCTATCTTCTGGAAGTCTACCGCCCTTAGACTCGCCTAACTAGTTTACCCAGGTCGTCTCCAAACAGCAGCCTACCCTTAAACGGGAGCTTGCTGAGGCAAGACTTAGAAGATCCGTCGGCCGCCCAATTCTGCAACCAGAGGGATCGCCACGCAGCAACCAGGGAAGCCATGCTATTGGCTAATGCTCTGATCAAGTCATAATGCACATCCACCAAGTACGCGGTACCGGACTCCTACCGGTCTAGTTCTGAAAGCCCCTCTTGGTCTAGGTGAGAAGACTTTTGCAAACGCTGAGACCAGCGAAGGCAAGCTCTAGCCACCCAAGCTCCAAAAATGGAAGCCTGTAGGGACAAGGCATCCGCCTCAAAGGATTGCTTTAATAAGCCATCCATTTTCCTATCCTGTGCGTCCTTTAATGCCGCACTACCTTCGACAGGAATGGTAGTCTTTTTGGTGACCGCCGACACTGCTGCATCAATTCTCGGCGAGCGGAACCGCTCCTTGTCCTTATCCGCCAAAGGATAGAGCCTGTTCATATAGTGCGGCCACCTCTGAGCCCTGACTCAGGGTGATCCCACTCATCCTGTATCATTCTTGTCCACCAGCCGGTGGAGGGGGACCACCACTTGCGTTTGTCTCACCGTTTGGATGATGGGGTCTTCGGCACTCTCCTCCTCAGCTGATGGTACCGCTGCCAATTTCAATGTCTGGAGGGACTCAGTAATAAGAGCTGTTAGCTCCTCTTTCTGGAACACCTGAATGATCTTTGCCTGATCCTCCGGTTCGGGAATCTCCCCTTCTTCCAAATCCTCCATCTCTGCCTCCATATCCAGCCCAGCCTCATCCGTATCATTACCCTCCATGTCGGATGGGGACCGCTCGCGCATCCGTACTCTCTTTGCAGGCCTGGGAGAGACACTACCTCCTTTGGCCAACTTGGGCTGCTGAACCGGAGCGGACTGCACCAGGACCTCCGGTAACTTACCCTGCCGCCACATGCAAAACGCCTGGTGCATGATCAGGACAAAGTCTGGAGAGAAGTCCCCGAGCTGTGGGTCGGATGGAGGAACCGACGCCGCTGCCAGCAGCCCAGGGATGATTTCTTGGCCAACCCCTGAAGTAGAGGTCAAGGGAGCCTCCACTCCAGGCCCAACCAATGTAAGCTGTGTCTCCAGGCTAGCTTTAACCTCCATCTGCGTGGAAACCATGGCGCAGCCCCTGCAGATCCCTGAATCTGCTACCGTCCTCCTGCGAGTTCTGCAGACCACGCACTGGGGACGAGATGCTATTTGCCAGGTACCCTTACTCTCCGCAGGCAAGGAGGGTGCAGCCCTGCTTTGATTACCCCCTTTTTTTTTTTTTTTTTTTTTAACACCCGAGACAGAAAGGGATCAGGGCCATAAACAAAAGACTCAAGTGTTCTACCTACAAGCTCTCTTTTCGGTTTTTTTTTTTTTTTTTTTTTTAACTGGTCAGTAGATACCCAAAGAAACAAACAGCCAGCCCCAACACAAAGAAACCTTACAACTGCAGCCCCCTGCTGGGATTCCCTTAAAGAAAAAACCTCCCCTGCAGAGCTCCTGCTGCGCGGCCAACATGCTATACAAAATGGCCGCCGCAGTCGCCGCCAGCAAGAAAAGGGCGTGAAAACAACCAGCCCGAGCAATGGGCACCTGCAGCACGCTGTCAGCGCTCACGGGGAAGGACAGCTGAAGAAAATGGCCTTTGCAGCCGCAGCTCCCCCGAAGGCGCGAATTATGATCCCGGCGCCACCGGCACCTGAAACGCACTGTCTGCGCTCGTGGGGGCAAAACTCAGCTCTTGCACCGGAGAAATTCACTTACCCCTCTTCAACGGGGCTCCAGCCAACGCAGTTCTGCCCGATGCCGACACGAGCAGAAAACCGCTGGGCGAGCCTCCCATCAACGTGCCGGCTTAGCAAGGGACCTCGCGGCTGACTGAACAACCTTTCAACGCTCCCCCCCCCCCCCCGGGTCCTACCAGAGAGCTCTTCCCCGTCCTGTCCAGGGGAAGAGATCTCAAATCGGGCAGCCCTCAGCAATAGAGGCAGACTGGATCCGGCACCAGGTGAAGCTCTGTCTTTTTTTTTTTTCTCTGAGTCGGTAAGAAACCAAATTTAAAGAGATACAGTCAAATTAAAGATAACAACTAACTGAACTACACTAATGCTCCTTATTTGATCCTCAAGTGAGCCCAGAAGCTAGGCTCACTACGTCCTCCTGCTGCATGGAGACTGGACACACTGGGGCTGATGGGAGAGATCAACAGACTACATTCAGTGATGTCATAGTTTTGACATGCCCAGTCTCCAAGCTGCAGGAGGAGGTACACAAACCCAGAAGTGGAGGACTAAACTGGAGGACCGAAAAGGAAGAGGGTGTGAAGAGACTAGAGTTCAACACTATAATAAAGAAATTCAATGAACAATTGATATGAAATAAGTCCCTTGGGTTTTTTTACATTTATTTAAAATTCTCTCTTCTTTCTGACCACATCTCTTAGAAATTATTCAGCCATTCAAAATAAAATCTAGGTTACAGTACATTTTTTTGATAATTAAGCCCATTTATACCAGAGGAGATAGACGCTCCAATCACTGAAAGAAAGTATCTGCACAAGGGCAATGCAGGTGTTAGTGGATAATCCACTGAGAAGGATCTTTCCACCAGCTTGTGTAATAGGAATGAAATAAATATCAAAAGGTAGAAGATCTCTTGAACTATGTGAGCATGCCCCAATTCATTTCCACTCACGGACTTGGAATCACACAAGTTATGCCATTTCAATAGCTATGTACTTCAATTAAGTTCAATAAATAAATAAAATAGATCTTCAAGTAATGTCACAAGTTGAGAGAATTCAGAGATGCCTCCCAGCTGTAAACTCCAGTCTTTGCAAGAATAACCATCCTAGCTCCATTCTCCAGTCTCAATTCTTGGTCACAATATAACACTACTTCTGAACTGTCTCAAAAATATGCACGGGGCTTTGCTGCTCAAATTATGAAATAACCCATACAAATAACTCAGGATGGCATTGGTTTCATGCAGAGGAGCCAGGCACAAAACAATGCAGAAGCTTCAAAGCCCTCTCTCATATTCTCAACTTATCACTCTCCACTGCAACTGTCCCTGCAGCCTTCAAGCATGCTGTGGTCACACCTCTCCTCAAGAAACCCTCACTAGACCCTACCTGTCCTAACTATCGACCCATCTCCCTCCTTCCCCTTTGTTTCTAAACTACTTGAACAAGCAGTTCACCGCCACTGCCTAGACTTTCTCTCCTCTCAAGCCCTCCAGGATTCTTTACAATCTGGCTTTCGTCCTTTACATTCTACTGAAATAGCTCTTGCCAAAGTCTCCAGCAACCTGTTCCTGGCAAAATCCAAGGGCCTTTACTCAATCCTCATCCTTCTTGACCTTTCTGCTGCTTTTGACACTATTCACCACAACCTTTTCCTTGATACCTTATCTTCGCTTGGTTTTAAGGGCTCTGTGCTAACCTGGTTCTCTTCTTATTTGTACCATCGCTTTTTCAATGTTTGTTCTGGTATATCTTCCTCTACTGCTATCCCACTTTCAGTTGGTGTAACCCAAAGATCTGTCTTGGGTCCACTCCTTTCCTTTCTCTATACCCAGTCCCTTGGTGCACTCATCTATTCCCATGGCTTTCAGTACCATCTTTACAGTCATGACTCCCAGATCTACCTCTCTACACCTGAAATCTCTCCAGCAGTCTAGGTCTGGATCTCTGCCTGCCTTTCTGACATTGCTGCTTGGATGTCTCACCGCTGCTTGAACTTGAACATGGCCAAAACTGAGCTTCTTATTTCCTCCCCCCCCCCCCCAAACCTTCTTCTCCACTTCCTCCTTTCTCACTCTGTGGATAACTCACTACGCCTCTCCGTTTCCTCAGCTCACAACCGTGGGACAGTCTCGTTCCTCTCTCTCCTCCTCCACACATCCAACTGATAGCTAAAACCTGCCATTTCTCTCTGTATCATCAAAAAAATTCACCCATTTCTTTCTGAACATGCTACTAAAACACTTATCCACTCCTTAGTCACCTCACATCTAGACTATTGTAACCTACTCCTTCCTGGTCTCTCTGAATCATCTCTCCCCCCTTCAACCTGTTCAACACTCTGCTGCATGTCTAATCTTCCACCAACCTCGTCATGCTCATATTACCCCTCTTCTCAAGTCACTTCATTGGCTCGCTATCCATTTCTGCATCCAGTTCAAACTTTTGCTGACCTATAAACGCATTCACTCTGCAGCTCCTCACTACCTTTTATCTTATCTCTCCCTACACCCTTCCTCGGGAACTCCATTCTTCTGGAAAATCGCTTCTCTCTGTGCCCTTCTCTTCTATTGCCAACTCCAGACTTCACTCCTTTCACTTTGTTGCTACTTATGCTTGGAACAAACTGCCAGAATCTGTATGTCAGGCGCCTTCTCTGGCCCTTTTCAAATCCAGGCTGAAAACTCACCTCTTCGCTGCCACTTTCGGATCTTGACTGACCTGCTCTCCTTTGTGTTTCCTTACCATTCCCCCTAAATGTACCCCATGTCTACAGCTACTGTTTTGTCTATCTTGACTAGATTGTAAACTTTGATGAGCAGGGACAGTCTTTTACATGTGTCTGTGCAGTGCTACGTACGTCTTGTAGCGCTATACAAATGTTCAGTAGTAGTAGTAGGAAAATATCTACTATAGTCGAATGTAACTAGTCCTGAGCGTCTGAGAAAATGTGTGCGCTAAATCCAGTTCCCTAATCAAAGACAGCAGTTAATGATTAAATCCATTCCCTACAGCATGAAAAAACCCCCACTGTCCTTTTAAAGACAGGGAACAACATTACCACTTTTTAGCAGTTCTGGTTCAGTCCTCTCACATTCAAAATTGGAACAAACTGGATATAGGTCAGAGTTTATCCTAGTTTAAAGTTTTCTTGTTATCAGGTAACACAAAATAGCTCCTTTGATCCTCTGCTTACCCATTGACCGATAGCCAGAAGCAGCCTGTTTCTCTTCAGGTACTGCAGGCAGCTGGGCTAGGCTAGGGCCATCTCCCTACCTTTAGAAATTAGGAGGACAATTCTCCCTCCGTTTATAACTACCACTTGTGCACAGAAAACAAACAGTAAGCAAAAACTACTTCAGTTACTTCACAACCTCTTTTATAACCTTCAACTCTCCAGCTGCTGAAAGAAAGGGAAGGTGAATGACAGTTTCTCCACACACATTTCAAGGCTCACTGCTAACCACCTCCACACTGCTTCCCAAACAAAAGGAAAAACACACCACCCTTCTCAGCACTTCAGTAGTGACCATAATAAAGTAAAGGGCACTCAGTACCTTGTTCAAGATATTCCATGTCCGCCTGTTCCTCCTCCCATAGATGAACAGTGCTGGTTTCCAACTCCATAGCTTCAATCACTTCACCTGTGTCAGCTGAAGGAAACTCCCTTTTCTGCCTTGACCATGCAGTGTTCAGTACCATTCCACAGGAAGTCCCATCCTCTTCTGGCTGTCTTGGACTTATATTGGGTTCAGCCTGTTCTCTCCAGGTAAATGGCTCTTTTGGGCTGCTCTACTGTACTCCTTGAAGGGAACCTCCTCATCTTAACAAGAATCTTGTTAGGATGTCTTACCTCTCTATCACTATGACTGTTAGGGATAGGGAAGCAGCCCTCACTGCTTGCAATCTTCTCCCTACCATTTGGCTCAACACAATAAAAAACACTGAGATTCTGGATCATGAGAGAAATGGATCCAGTGAATTTGCAGAATAGGCTGCATGAGTATATTCCTGGCTGTCTCCTGCAGTTTAGTGAGGAAAACTTGTTGGAGGAATAACCTGGAGGATGAAGCTGACTTATCTGTAAAGGGCATCTTCAATTATTGCACATAAACTTTGGAATGATCCATCCCATAATGCAAGAATGAAGACTAGTTATTTTGATTTAGGAAGAATGTTAAGGTTCTGTTATTTCCCATGTCTGAAGGCTATAAGGTGGTGCTTCTGAACAGTGTAGTAACTATATATTATTGACAGGGATTTACCTTTTCAAGAGGGAGGGCGAGATGGATGGATTACTGGAATACATGTGATTCACTTGATTCAATGAGGTCCATTTTGTGTATTTCTTATATTTACTTTATATGATTTGTTATAGAATTTCAGAACATTCCTGTGGTTCGAGGCAGTTTATAAAATTTTTTAAACAAAAAAAATGTCTATTGGTCTAGGGCTCTGATGAGTACTATTCTTTAATGGAGTGGTTCATACCCCAGTCTTGATCTTTTGGTTGGCAAAGTACACTGCATGAAAGATTTGCATGTACTACTTCCACTGCATGCAAATCTCTCTCATGCATATTCATTGTGGATATCCTGAAAACATGACTAATTGAGAACCACTGCTTTAATGCAATATGTATATTCCCTGGCCATGGGGCAGCATGGACTCAAAATATTACCCTTTGAGTGTTGAATTGTATTTAATTTTTTGTTATAGTTATCATAACCATGATTGTATTTTTGATTGTAATAGTATTGTATTGTTGCATACCACTTCAGACAGCTTTGCCAGGCAAACAGTTGAAAAATAAATGAAAATACTTAACTTTTCTTCAGCTTAACAGCAAATGTCAATTTCCTTAAGCAGTTGACACAAACCACTTGTTAAAATGGTTTTGCAAAGATATTCTCAAGTGCCTATAATGATTTCATCAGTTTCTTTAAACAAACCAACCCAGGATGTTTTAGGACAGCTTACAAAAATGGAACCTGTGTCAGCCAATCAGATTGAAGGTATGTCTGACAGAAGAAACCCTACTGAAGATTGAGGTTTATTACTGAAAGAAAAAGCACACAAATACAAGTTTTAAAAGTGTTTTGTTTCATTGGAAGCTATATTACCAGATACATTTACAGAAGCAGGAAACAAACACAAAAGAATTGAAAAAGTGCACGCATGGAGGATAAATATATAAACTCCTGTAGAGTTAAATTGCTTTTGTATGCAAATATTTGAGGCCTGTTTTATAAAGTGAAGTCTGCGTGTACTTTACTTTATAAAATAGGGGCATAAGTGGAGTAAAAATACGTGCCAAGCTAGTCATGCCTGCCCTATAGCAGGTGTAAATGACTGTTCTTAAAAGAGTTTGCAGGAACACACGTAAGGTATACTATTTTATAAAACTTATACACAGAAATTTGCATGCCATCCTGTGCATGCTCAAACTGCAACTACAGGCAATTGGTCTTAGGAGCGCACTTACAGAATAGCAACCAGCTAAAATTCATGCACATTTCATAGAAACATGACAGCAGAAAAAGACCACATGGTCTATCTAGTCTGCTCTTCTGTATCAACTACAATAGTGCCCTTTTTACCTTTAGAGATCCTCTGTGTTTGCCCCATGCTTTTTTGAATTCAGACACTGTCCTCAACTCTACCACCTCCACTGGGAGACTATTCCACGCACCTACCACTCTTTTCATAAAGTACTTAGTTCCACATATTACTCCTGAATCTATCCCCTTTCACCTTCATCATATGTCCCGTCATAGCACAGCTTGCTTTCAATCAAGAGACTCTCCTCCTTTGCATTTATGCCACAGAGGTATTTCAATCTCTCTATCATGCCTTTCCTCTAAAGTATACATATTAAGATCTTTAAGTCTATCCTCATATGCTTTATAATGAAGAACATTAACTATTTCAGTAGCCACCCTCTGCACCAACTCCAACTTGTTTATATCCCTTTGAACGTGTAGTCTCCAGAATTGTACATAATACTCCAAATGAGGTCGCACCAGAGACTTATACAGAGGCACTATCACCTCCCTTTTTCTGCTGGCCATTCCCTCTCCCTATGCACCCAAGCATCCTTCTGGCTTTTGCAGTCACCTTTTCTACCCATTTACCTACTTTAAGATTGTCAGACACAATCATGCCCCAGGTTCTGCTCTTCTTTTGTAGACAGAAGTACTTCATCTCCTACACTGTACTGCTTCCTTGGATTTTTGCAGTCCAAATGCATGACCTTGCATTTTTTAGCATTAAATCTCAGCTGCCAAATTCTAGATCATTCTTCAAGCTTAGCTAGATCCCTCCTCATGTTATCTACTCCTTCCTGGGTGTCTACTCTATTGCAGATTTTGGTATCATCCGCAGGCAAACCTTACCTGACAGTTCTTCCGCAATATCACTAACAAAGATGTTAAAAAGAGTTGGACCAAGGATAGATCCTTGCAGCACATCACTGGTAACCACCATCTCCTCAGAGTGAGCTCCATTTACAAGCATCTTTTGCCGCCTCCCACTCAAACAATTTCTAACCCAATCAGTAACTTTAGGGTCCATCCCTAGGATGCTCAGTTTGTTTATAAGTCGCTTGTGTGGAACGCTGTCAAAGGATTTAGTGAAATCTAAATGCACCACATCTAGGGCTCTCCCTTAGTGTAACTCCCTGGTCATCCAGTCAAAGAAATCAATCAGATTTGTCTGACAAGACCTGCATCTAGCAAGCCCATGCTGCCTCGGATCCTGCAAGTCACTGGACTCCAGAAATCTCACTATTCTCTTTTAGCAGCGTTTCCAATAATTTACTCACCACAGAGATTAGGTTAACCGGCCAGTAGTTTTCAACCTCATCCTTACTTCCACTTTTGTGTAAAGGGACCACATGTGCCTTTCTCCAGTCCTCTGGGAACAGGCTAGACTCTAAAGAAGCATAGAAAAGGTCAGTAAGTGGAGCAGCTAGAACGTCCCTAAGTTCCTTCAGTATTCTCAGATGTATCCCATCCAGTCCCATTGCTTAATCTACTTTTAGTTTAGCTAGTTTCTTACAAACACAGTCTTCTGAAAATTGTTAGAGCTCCCCGTCACTTCTGTCCCTATTTGTGGGCATATTCTGAGGTCCTGCTCCTGGGCCCTTCATTTGTGAATACAGAACAAATATTTGTTAAGCAATTCCGCTTCAACTTCATCAGCTTTTACATATTCCTCCCCTTCACCCTTGTGACTGACAATACTACTTTTGCCCTTCTTCCCCTCACTAACATATCTGAAAAATGTCTTATGCCTCATTTTATTGCACTGGCTATTTCTTCGTCTTTTTGAATCTTTGTTTTCCTGACTACTTTGCTAGCCTCTCTAAGTTTTTCTAAATATAAATGCCTGTCTTCCTCTCTCTGTGATCTTTTGTATTTCCTGAAGGCCACCTTTTCAGCTACTTCTTTTGAGAACTATAACAGCCTCCTTTACCTTTTATATTTATTTACCTTTCTAACAAAAAGGTTTGTTGCCCTTAAAATATCCCCTTTCAGTTTTGCCCACTGTTTTTCTAGATCTCCCAGCTGTTGCCATCCCACTAATGACTCCTTGAGGTAATGTCCCATCTTGGAAAAGTTGGTTTTCCTAAAGTCTAGGACCCTCAGTTTAGAATGTACTTTATCAGCCCTAGTCCTAATACTAAACCACACCATCTGATGATCACTGGATGTGAAATGATACAGTGGGAGTAAAGCATAGTTACTCACCTGTAACAGGTGATCTCTGGGAACAACAGGAATTTAGTCCTCACATATGGGTATCGTCGGTACCGGAGACTGCGTGGGAACGCTCACCAGCATCCAATAGGAACGTTTTTGGGAGCATCCCTCAGCACATGCGCGCTGCCTTCCTGCCTTTCCAACTGTCCCTCTTCAGTTAAGTTAGTAGCTGAGTGAAAGGATAGAGGAAGAGAGGAAAGAGATAGAGAAACAACTCCTAGGGGAGGTAGGTGGGTTGTGAGGACTAAATTCCTGCTGTTCCTGGAGATCACATGTTACAGGTGAGTAACTACGCTATCTCCAGGAACAAGCAGGAATGTAGTCCTCACATATGGGGACTCCCTAGCTGAAGATGCCATGGAGATAGCCCCAGGAAGGTGCCACCCTAGAAGGTGAAAATCCTTCCTCCCATGGATCTCTGGCATCCCACCAGGGTTGGTGAGTAGGAGTTGGTTTAGGTTTTAAAGAGCTTTTGAAGAACAGCTTGGCCAAAGAAGGCATCCCGACGGGAGTCTTTATCCAGGCAATAGTGGGCTGTGAACCGAACCCAGGTGGCTGCTCGACAAATGTCATTGATAGACACAGAGTGGAAATTAGCCATAGAAGCTGCCATGGCTCTCACATTATGAGCTGTGACATGGTCCTGAAGAGGAAGACCCTTACTCTCATAAGCAAAGGATATGCATTGGGCAATCCATTTAGATAAAGTTCTTTTGGAGACTGGAAGTCCCAAAATGACTAGGGTCAAAAGCTATAAAAAGTTGTGAGGACTTTCTATGTTGCTCTGTTCTTTGTATGTAAAAGGCTAAGGCCCTTTTACAATCCAAAGTATGAAGGTTTCTTTCTGCATTAGAGGCGTGAGGCCTCGGAAAAAAAATACAGGAAGATAAACTGATTGATTTAAATGAAAAGGCGAAACCACCTTTGGCATAAAGTGTGGGTGAGTTCGAAGAACAACCTTATCATGATGAAACCTAGTATAAGGAGGATCAGCCACTAAAGCTTGCAATTCACTAATGCGACGGGCAGAGGTGATTGCAATTAGGAAGATGACCTTCCAGGTCAAAAACGTATGGGCTGTAGTGGCCAAAGGTTCAAAAGGCGGTCTCATGAGCTGCCAGAGAACTAGATTTAGATCCCATACCACCAGTGGTGGCTTGATGGGAGGTTTAGTTAATAAAAGGCCTCTCATAAATCTTGATAGGAGTGGATGAGAGAGAATTGGCTGTCCATTCAGAGGCTTATAAGAAGCTGCAATTGCACTAAGATGGACTCTTACCGAATTGGTCTTTAGACCAGAATTCGATAAATGAAGGAGATACTCTAGTATCGATTCTAAGGGTATAACCAGGGGCTTTAATCTCTTCTTGGAGCACCATATAGTAAAACGTTTCCACTTGAAGGCATAAGATCTTCTTGTGGAAAGCTTCCTAGAAGCCTGAAGGATATCTTTTACCTGTTGGGACAGGTTGAAGTCTTGGAGGTCTAAGCCTTCAGCAACCAGGCCGTGAGGTGCAGGGACTGGGGATTCGGGTGCCATAGCATCCCGTTCTCCTGGGAAAGGAGATCTGGAGCATGCCCTAACTCCAAAGGTGCTGCTTGAGAGAGATGTAGAAGCAAGGAATACCACATTTGGCGTGGCCATCGTGGTGCTATGAGAATCATGCGACCCCTGTCTCTCTGCAGCTTGAAGAGTGTTTTGGGGATGAGGGGAATGGGTGGGAAGGCATAGGAAGTCCTGACCCCAGTGAAGGAGGAAGGCATCCCTTGCCTGACAATTGTGAGCCAGAATCCTGGAACAGAACCGGGGAAGTTTGTCATTCAGTGGACTTGCAAAGAGGTCTATGTCTGGAGTGTCCCAGAGATGAAATATCTTTGCCACCTAGTCTGGGTGGAGGGACCACTCATGAGGCAGCAGTACTCGACTGAGTTTATCCGCCCAAAGGTTTTGAATGCCTGGAAAATATACCACTAGAAGGTGAATTTGATGCTCTCTGGCGAGGGCCCACAGTCATAAAGCTTCGAACAACAACAGAGAGCCTGTTCCGCCCTGCTTGTTCACATAGAACATGGCTACTTGATTGTCTGTCTGGACTAGGACTGTCTTGTAGCTGAGCTGGGTGCGGAATACTCGAAGAGCTAAATAGATTGCTCTTAATTCCAGGAGGTTTATGTGTAAACCAACCTCCTTTGGAGTCCAGGTGCCCTGGGTAGAGAGATGATTCAGGTGCGCTCTCCAACCCACCTGAGATGCATCTGTTGTTAGGGTGGCCTGAAAGAGGGGTTGATACAAAGGAGACCCCAATGTCAGATTTTCTAGTGATTGCCACCATTGGAGGAACAAAATTAGTCGTTGAGAGATTATTTTGTCCGACAAATGACCCGTGGCCTGTGTCCACTGTGTGGAGAGGGTCCACTGAGCTGCTCGCATGTGGAGGCAAGCATATGGGACTACATGAACTGTGGATGCCATATGTCCCAGTAACTGCAGTAGCTCCCGAGCAGTGAGGGAGGATCTGCCTGCTGCTTGAGAAGCTAGTTGCATTATGCGAAGACACCGGGCTTGTGGAAGGAAAGCCCTTGCCTGTCTGGTATCTAGACAGGCTCCTATGAATTCTAGGCATTGGGAAGGAACTAGTTGAGATTCTGGGAAGTTTATTACCAATCCCAAGAATTGAAGGAGTCGCATTATATGGGACAGTGCAGTGCTGGCCTCTAACTGTAGGGGCTCAAATGAGCCAGTTGTCTAAGTAAGGGAAGACGAAAATCCCCAGGGTTCATAGAAATGCAGCTACTACGGCCATGCATTTCGTGAATACCCTTGGTGCTGAAGCCAGACCAAAGGGAAGAACCCTGTACTGGAAATGTTTTCCCCTGAAAAGGAAACGTAAGAATTTCCTGTGATCTGGATGGATGAGAATTTGAGTGTATGCATCCTTTAAGTCTAAAGAGCAACGCCAATCCTGGCTTTGAAGGCATGGCAGAAGAGTTCCTAGAGAAATCATTTTGAATTTCTCTCGGAACAGATATTTGTTCAATTCTCTGAGGTCTAGAATGGGTCTGTCCTCTCCTGTTTTCTTTGTAATAAGAAAATAGGGGGAGTAGAACCCTGCACCCCGTTGAAGAATGGGTACTTCCCTCTATTGCCCCTTCGACAAGAAGTGTGGAGACCTCATGATCTAGCAGATTGTCTGCAGAGGTTTGTGAATTGAATTACTTTAGAATTGTAGGAGGGGGTATGCTGTGAAAATGAAGCTTGTAACCCTCTCCTACAATGGAAAAGTCCAATCTTCTGCTGTTATCTGATGCCATCTGTTGACAAAATGGCATAAGCTGCCCAGAATATTGGGGGGTTGGGGACCCCTCAGAGGCAGGGAGGCAAAGCTCTCTAGGAAGGAGTCAAAGCCCTTGAGGGGGCTGAACCCGGAGAACTGGTTGGGCTCTCAGGCCTTTTGGCTTCTTTTGCTGTCTAGTTTGTCCCTTTTGGGCAACCTGACCTGGAGTTTGACTCTGCTGGGTATAGGAAGGATAAAACTTCCTCTTTTTGCTAAAAGAGGGTTTTTTTTATAAGGCTTCCTTTTGGCTGGAGTGGCTGTAGACTTTGACAATCTAAGGAAGAATTGTCAGCATCTAACTCGTTAGCCTTTTCCTGCCAGTTCTTGCAGAAGAGATTCTCCCCCGGGCAGGGAATGTTGCCTAACTTGTCCTGTACCCAAGTCTCCAAGTCTGATGCCTGTAGCCAAGCAAGCCGTCGTGCACCAAAGGCAATAGCAGAGGTTCTGCTGATGCATTCGAAGCAGTCAAAGGCTGCACGATTAACAAACTTGGAGACATCCTGAGCATGCTTAACTAGAGCAAGAAAATCTTGTCATCTGGGAGAAATGGGCTCATAAGTTCCAAGTCTCCTGTGACTTCCTTGAGGAACATTCCCATATATAGGATATATGAACTGATCCTAGCTGAAAGCATGGAAGCTTGAAAAGTTCTGCGCCCAAAAGCATCCAGAGTCCTGCATTCACGACCTGGAGGATTGGATGCATGCCTCTTTGCACTTTTCATCCTACGCATGGCTGACTCCACTACCATTGAATGGAGTGGCAGCTGAGTTTTCTGAAATCCAGGACATGGCAGAACTCGATACATAGTATCAAGTCTCCTAGAGTGAGGAGTAGTAGTCAGAGGTGTCTCCCACATTCTGAGCATCAAACTATGCAGAATTTCATGGATAGGCAGAGTGGCTGCCTCCTTAGGAGCTTTAGGATATTGGAGAATTTCCAATTTCTTTGCTCTGGGTTCCTCCTCAGGAGCTACTGTGATTGAAAGACCTTTGGCTATATCACGGATGAAATCCTGAAATGACATGTCTTCTGGAGGTGATATTCTGCGTTGGGGAGAAGAGGGATCTTCTAGGAGAAACCCTCATGTGCCAGCAGAATTGTCAGAGTCTTCGGAATCGGAGGAATCGAAGTATTCCTGACCCCGATGGCTCCTGCAAAGCACGATCACGGTAGCGATCGAAGTCGGTACCGAGCTGACCCTGATTCTTGCCAGAGATGGCATGGGAAGAGTTCCTACTGGAGCTGGTATCGTCAATACCGGTATCATCGGTGTCTGTACCGGCATCGGTGTCGATGTCAGTACAGGTGCCCGTGGGCCCACCGATACCGCAGTTGAAAAAAGAGCTGCAATGCTGCGCTCAATAGCGAGGAACCTCTGGTCTATCAACGCTGCCGATGCTTGGGTGTCGGTGCTGGTAAGGATGGCTGGAACCCCTGAGCATGGCACAGGTAGTTCTTGCGAGGTTGAGGCCTCGAGAACATCCTGAAGCCCCATTGATGCTTTGGAAGCCGAAGCCGAAGCCTCCTGCCGGGGCTGTTTTGCCGGTGTGGTTCCCTCAAGGGCAATGCCAATGGCCTCTCGATACTTAGCAGGAGAGCTACATTTTGAGGACCGGCTTTTATGTTTAGTTACCTGAGATCCATGGGAGGAAGAAGAGGCCCTTGACGATGTCGATGCAATGGATCTGGCATGTGAAGAAAAGAGGGTACCGAGTTTTGCAGCCCGGTTCTGTCTTCCTCTTTTAGTCATCCCCATACAGGAGAGACATTCAGTTGGATTATTTCAGACACCAATCATGAATGTCAGTGACTGAAATGGTACCGCCACACTTAGTACATTTTTTAAAACCACTAGTTGGCTTTTCCATGTTTTAGGAAGATGGGGTCTAGTGCCCAAAATGGCGCCTAGTACCAAAGAGAAAAGTTTCTGAAAAGAAACAGTCTAAAGCCTAAGTTGTTTTTTTTTTTTTTAATGAAAAGAAAAAAGAACCGGTGGTACCGGAAGGCATCGTGCGGTAGGCAAACGCGACCACAAGAAAAGAATTTTAAAGACGGAATTTTCTGCGGTGACAGGGAAAAGATCCTGTTGGCTCTGCGGAAAACGAAGAACTGAAGAGGGACAGTTGGAAAGGCGGGAAGGCGGCGCGCATGTGCTGAGGGATGCTCCCAAAAGCATTCCTATTGGACACTGGGGAGCGTTCCCACGCAGGCTCTGTCGGTACAGACGATACCCATATGTGAGGGCTACATTCCTGCTTGTTCCTGGAGATCATCAGAAACAATTTCCCCATTAGTAAGCAGCAAGTCCAGTATGGCTCCTTCATGTGTTGGTTCTGTTACCAGTTGCTTGAATAGTTCTCCCCTTACTTCTAGATGACACTGCAGCAGGGATGTGCCAGTCAACATCTGACATATTGAAATTACCTATCAATAGCACTTCTCCATTCATGGCAATGCTATGTGTCTTCTATTAAATCTGTCCACCTCTTCTCCCTGTGAGGGAGGTCCAATGCAAATGGATTTCCCTTTCCCTCTTTCTAATTCAACCCACAGTGCCTCCTCTCTCCCTTTTAAGCTCTGTAATTCTATAGCTTTAAGATTATTTTTTACATTTAATGCCACTCCCCCTCCCCTTCTTCCTACCCTGTTCCTTTCTGAATGGAGTATAGTCTGGAATAATTACATCAAGATCATGGTTATCCGTGAACCATGTCTCAGTAACCACTATTAAATCCAAGTCAGCCTCTTCCATTAAAGCCTCAACATCTGGGATCTTATTTCCCATGCTATGGGCATTCATACACGCCGCTTTACAGATATCACCCCTTTTACCCATTTCTACAGGGGTATTTAATGTTTCACTTACCTGGGGGCTTTCTTTACCCATCCCCAATGAATCTAGTTTACAGTAAAGCCCTCTTCAGTACGCTAGCCAGTCTGCTGCTGAAGACACTTTGACCTTTCTTGGACTGATGGACACCATCTCTGCTCTGCAGCCCTTGGAACATCACTCCATGGTCCAGGAAACCAAAACGCTCTCGATGACATCATCCATGCATTCATCGCCAGGATGCGGGCTTCTCTGTCTTGACCTTTACCCTCAACAGGGAGGATTGAAGAGAACACCACCTGCTCACCTATCTACTTCACCCTCTGTCCCAGAGCCATGAAGTCACTTTTGATATACTCAGAGGGATACCTAGCAGCATCATTTGTGCAGTCATCGATGAGCAACATTGGATAATAGTCATTAGGCTTGATGAGTCTTGGCAAACTCTCTGTAACATCGTGAATTTTGGCACCTGGCAGACAACACACCTCTCTGGACATGAAGTCTAGTCGGCAGATAGATGCCTCAGTACCCTTCAGAAGACAGTCACCAACCACCACTACTCTTGCTTCCTTGTGGTCACAGATTCTGCAACTTTGAAGTGCTCTGGTTCTTCCTTTTCCTGGGATGCTTTCATCTCCTTCATTTCCAGGGCTGCATATTGGTTCTTCAATTCAAGGGCTGGAGAAGTTAGAGTGTTGATTCTGCATGCTCTGGTGACTTGTGTCCAACTCTCTTCATTCTGAAGCCTCCCATCTTCACCTCTTTTGGAAAGCTTGGATGTTTCAAGCAGTATCTCATCAATGAACGTCTGCTTCAAATGTTTCTCAGCCTCGCCACCTCGTCTATGAGCTCCTCCACTTGTTCAGTGGGCAGGCATCCTGCATATGGAACTAGTCCTTTAGCTGGCATTAGGATCTCTGTCTGGACAGAGCCAGAAGCTGTAACAGGGGCAACAACTTTGGCAATACAATTTTTCCTGGCCATTGTTCAGTTGGTGGAGCTTTGGTACCTGTTAAAGTAAAAGAGAGACCTACCAAAGTCCTTACCTCTCCTCAGCTGTCTTTTAAGAGAAAAAGCAGTTAAGCTCTTTTAAGTGTGTTCCAACAGTGCTGTTCTATGTCCCTGTGTGTAGCTAATTGGGGAGTTGCCCTAAAAAGCAAGAATGCTCACTTGGGGTGGATGGGTAGGGAGGGATCTAACACCTGATGAGGTCAGTGGCTTTAAAGAGCTAGCTGTGAATGGGTAGCTGGAAAAGAGCTCTGACAGAGCTTTGCCCAACACCACAAAAAAATTCCTCCTTTGCAGTACAAAAAAAGAATTAGCTTTTAAAAATGAAAACCAAAACCCCTGTAAGAACTTTCAAGCAGAGAGCTTGTATTTAAAAGCCATACCTATTGTCCTTGAATATAAGTGATTTACATGCAGAAATAGTGCATATCTTTAAGCGGCTCCTTATAAAAAATACCCCGTTACAGTGTAAAACAATGGTGCATTTCCACTTATTTCCATTTACGGACTCAAGCATGTCTGTGTGAGGGATGGTAGGGTAGTAGGTGCTGTGGAAGTGGGTGCCTGGGTATAGCATGCATAGTGACTTAGTGGTGTTTGTGTGTGTTGGAAATGTATTTCAGGGGCTGTATGTCATGGGGCTACATATTTGTGTGCGTATGTAAATAGAGGATACATGTGTGTACATATCAGAGGTACATGTTAGTGAGCATGTGTATGTGTAACAGACTGGGCATGCAGGTTTCCCTGTCCTCTTGCACAAACTCTCCCTCACCCTCCCTTCACCTATTCTCCTCTCCAACTCTACCTCTTCTTTTATATTCTGCCCCCACCCCGTCCCTTTCCTTATGCTCTATCCCATCATCCCTCCTCTCTAACCCATCCCTTCCCTTATGCTCCACCCCTCACCCTTAACTTCTCCTCTCCAGCCTTTCTCCCTCATTCCACCCTTCCCTCTCCCCTCCTCTCTCTTCTTTCCTCCTAACTCCACCCCTTCACCCCATCCCTTCTCTGACACTCAATCTTTTCTAGTGGGATGGGGGGGGGATGACTCCCACTAGATCTTCTGTGTAGTCTTCCACTGTGCTGGTAGAACCTGGGAACCTCCACCAATTCTTGTGTGTAGTGGCGCTCTCCTTTCTGCAGGTGGGGATCTGGGGACTCCAAGTGGCTCTTCTGTGATGCACTTCCTTCTTTCTGCTGGTGGAAACTGGGAACTCCCATTGATTCTTCATCAATGTTTGAAGCATCTCTGTCCTGCTATTTTCATAACCCTAGCATCCATTTGTTTGATCATGTGCAAACCAATAGATGCATATGAATGGGCAAACAGACTGATGAGCCCTCCCCAGCAGGCTCTATTACCTAAGCAATAAGTGCCTACAAAACATATTTAAATTAAAGCACCCAGTTCCCAATCCACCACTTACAGCTTTGTTGTCATCAATGAACATTCTCTTGGAGATTGTGAAGAAATAGCCGCCAATGGCGAAGTTGATAAAGCCTCTAGAACAATATTCAGATCCCACGGAGGCACAATCTTACGCAATGGAGGCCGAAGAATTTTTGCCGCCTTAAAAAATCTTTGAACATCTGGATGAAACGACAATCTACGATTTTGAACCAAACCTCTAAAACATGATAATGCGGCCACTTGAACCTTAAGGGTATTAACCGCTAAACCTTTATCTAAACCTTCTTGAAGAAACAAGAGCAACTGTGGCAAAGATGCTACCCGTGGAAGAACATTCTTTTGATTACACCAATGTTCGAATAACCTCCATACTCTGACATAAGCAAGAGATGTTCTCTGCCTCCTAGAATTAAGCAACGTAGCTATTACAGAACTTGCATAACCTTTGCGTGCTAAACGAGCCCTCTCAAGAGCCAAGCCGTAAGCAAGAAGCGATCTACCTGTGGCATGAGAACGGGACCTTGAAATAATAGATTGATCCTGACCGGCAGACGCCAAGGAGGCGCTATTAAAAGACGCATCAGATCCGCATACCAAGGACGGCGAGGCCAATCTGGTGCAATCAGAATCACGGAGCCTCGGTGTCCCGCTATGCGTTGAAGAACACGATTCACCATTGGCCACGGAGGAAAAACATACAAAAGTACGTTCTCCGGCCAAGGTTGAACTAGAGCATCGAGACCCTCTGACATGCGTTCCCTTCGTCTGCTGAAAAATCGACTTGCTTTGGCATTGCTGAAAGTCGCCATCAGATCCATGACTGGATGACCCCATTTTAAGGTCAACTCGCGAAAAATCGCCACATTTAATTCCCATTCCCCTGGGTCTAAAATGTTGCGACTGAGATAATCTGCCTGAACATTCTCTTTGCCAGCTACATGAGTCGCTGACAGAGCTAGAAGATGGCTCTCCGCCCAAGCCATTAACTCCTGAGATTCGCTTAGAAGAGAAGAACTTTTCGTCCCCCCTTGCCGATTGATATATGCTACTGTGACAAGATTGTCCGAGAACAAACGGACCGCCTTTCCCTCGAGAAGACGTTCGAAGTGCAGAAGAGCCAATCGAGCTGCACGTAACTCCAACATGTTGATCGACCATAAGGTCTCCTCCTGAGACCACAAACCTTGAACCACTTGAGTCTGACAATGTGCTCCCCAGCCCGTTAAACTGGCATCCGTGGTGACTAAAACCCATGTGGGCTCCTGTAAAGGAATGCCTGCTGACAGATGTACAGGGTCCAACCACCAGTTCAGACTCTTTCTTACTACTTCCGGGCAAATCAGACCTTGAGACAGGGGGTGAAGCTGCGGAGACCAACGGGAAAGCAGAGTCTGTTGCAACGGTCTCATGTGAGCTCTGGCCCATGGAACCAGATCCAAAGCTGCAGCCATGGATCCCAAAAGTTGCAAGTACATCCATGCTGATGGAGCCTGGACTTTTAAAAACGCCTTCACCTGCTGTAATATCTTGTTTATTCTGACCTCCGTTAAGAAAGCTGTTCCTCGAACAGTGTCGAATAAGGCCCCTAGATAAGTCAGTTGCTGAACTGGCTGTAATTGACTCTTGGCCTGATTTATGACCCAACCTAGTTGTTCTAAAAGTTGAACAACTCGAGCTGTTGCTACTTCCGAAGCCAAATGAGAATCTGCCCTGATCAACCAATCGTCGAGGTAAGGATGGACTCTGATGCCCTCTTTTCTTAGAGCCGCCGCTACCACTACCATGAGTTTTGTGAAAATCCGCGGAGCCGTTGCAAGGCCAAAGGGCAGAGCTTGAAACTGGAAATGACCCATTGGAAGTGCAAAACGTAAAAACTTTTGATGGGAAAGCCTTATTGGAATGTGAAGATAAGCCTCCGTAAGATCTATTGACGAGAGGAATTCCCTGGACGCACTGCTCGAATTACCGTACGCAGTGTCTCCATGCGAAAATGAGGCACCCGCAAAGCACGGTTGACGCCCCTGAGATCGAGTACTGGACGAAAAGAATCCTTTTTCTTCGGAACGACGAAATAAATCGAGTATCGACCTTGACCGTACTGGTCTCGCGGCACCGGAACAATAGCCTGAAGGTGTAATAGATGAAAAATCGTCTCCACTATCGCTTTTTCCTTTAACCCTGGAGGACAGGGAGACAGGACGAAAGCTGGAGACAAGGGGAAAGCGAAATCTAGTGCATACCCTTTTCGAACTATCTCCAACACCCATTTGTCTGTGGTGATCTCGGTCCAGGCCTTTGAAAATCTCTGTAGACGGCCCCCTACAGGAACAAATGCCTGGACCAGGAGACCTTCATTGTGGCTTTTTGGATGCATTTTGAGAAGACTGGAAGTAAGATCTACCGTAGCCTCTTGCTCCACGAAAGGACTGTCCGCGAAATCCCGAACGACCTCTGGAATAAGGAACAAATCGCGCTCCCCGAAATCTCCTAAAATCTCGTCCAGCACCTCGAAAAACTCCTAAGGCACGAAGAGGCCTTTGTCTATCCTCAGGCAAACGACCTCCCTTAGAATCACTTAAATCTTTGATAATTTTATCCAGAGCCTCTCCAAAAAGCAATTTCCCCTTATATGGTAATTTGCTAAGACGCGATTTAGAAGACACATCTGCTGCCCAGTTACGCAACCACAAGAAACGTCTAGCCGCAATCAATGATGACATTGACTTAGCAGCCATCCGCAGCAGATCATAAAAGGCATCTGCCATATAAGCAGCCGCCGACTCTAACTTAGCAATTTCTGCTCCAGATATATCTCCCTGAAGCCACCGAATGGATGCTCTAGACACGTATGCCCCACAAACCGCGGCTTGTAGGGCTAACGCAGAAGAATCAAACGATTGCTTAAGAAAGACTTCTAACTTTCTGTCCTGTAAATCTTTAAGAGCAGCTGTTCCTTCAATTGGAATAGTAGTTTTCTTTGTCACTGCTGCCACTATCGCATCCACCTTAGGCATCTTTAACAACTCTTTTTCTTCCTGCGGCAAAGGATAAAGGCGGGATAAAGCACGGCTGCCACGAAGGGAAGCTTCCGGACATTCCCATTCAGATTCAATCATCTGCCTTATGACCCTGTGCATTGGGAAGGAGCGCTGTTCCGCATTAAATCCCTGTAATAAAGGATCCTCTAAAGTATCCTGAGATGTATCAGGAAGCAACAGGTTTAATGCAGATAAAGAATGAGAAATGAGAGCTGAAAGCTCCTCTTTGCGAAAAACCCGAAACATATTGGGGTCCTCACCAGGAGCAATTTCCCTGTCTTCCAGCTCTTCATAAGGCACATCTAATCCTGAAACAGAAAAAGTTTCTGTTTCCACTTGAGCTGCAGTCACAGGGAACTGAGAAGTAAAAAGATCCAAAGGATCCTTAATAATCACTTTAATTTGAGAAGTACCCTCTCCAGGGTCCTCAGAAATAGGAAGATCTGCTGGAAGTGAAGCAGAGCCTTTACATCCCTCTATAGAAACAGAACCATCAGATCTTGCTAAAAAAGCTTTGTGCATAGCTAAAATAAAATCCGGAGAAAAGAAAGATAATATATTTTCCTTTGCCTCTGAAATAGGTTCCTCAGTCTTCTCCTGCCTTATAACAGACTTAGAAGACTTACCCTTTTTCTTAGCAGGTCGTTGCTTATCCGACTGTAAAATCACGGGAGAATTCAAAATGGCCGACATTCCGGCTTTCTCAACGTTAAACAATTGTTTATCTGTCTCTATGGCAACCTTCTCTGCCATTGCAAACACTTAAACTGCCAAAACTAAAGTTAACAGTAAGCCCAATAGATCAGAAAGTACACTGATCTGTAAGATAAAAACGCCGATTTTAAAAATAGATCTGACTTAAAAATAGAAAAAATTAAACTTTCATCTTTCGTGGCAAAGATCAGCACCGCGCTGAAATGAAAACCGCCGAACTGCACACTTCAAATCTTGTCTCCTTTGACTGCCACGGCAGAGCACAAATGGAAAAAACAAGTACCCTTATAAAAACCGCGATGATCCAGAAAGCCTGTGAACATCGGGGACACTGCAAACCTGCATAAATTTTTTTTTTTTTTTTTTTTTCTTCAGCTTGACCCGCTGCTAGCGGGACAGTTAGAATGTAATCAATTTTCAATGCAGAGTAAGAGCTGGGGCTCCCAGCTTGACTGCACTTTTCTTGAAAATAAACGGAACACTTCAGGTAGGCTCTGCCAAAGTCCGTATTAAAAAGCAATGTCTATCTCCCTGCTAGGAAGAACACATTGATTTAGTGCAATGTCTGTCTCCCTGCTAGGAAGAGAACATTGATCAATAAAAATGTAAATCTCCCTGCTAGGAAGAATACATTAGAATAGAAATTTTTTTAAAAACAGGACTATGGAACAAATCAGCTCTGCTAGAGCCAATTAAATTAACATAAATAAACAAAACCTGAAGGAGAGAGCTAACAACGATCCCTTTCAGCTGCTGAGGAATGAAAGACTGACAGTTGACACCAGGGGGAGGGGCTTCACGGCTCAAGAAAACTTGATGTCTTCATATCCTCAGCTGCTGAAGGGGATTGACAACCTAACCTTCCCTGGACTGGCCCGGAGAAATGGAAAGGAAACATATTTAAATTAAAGCACCCAGTTCCCAATCCACCACTTACAGCTTTGTTGTCATCAAAAGCATGCTCCTCTATTTCTTCCTCCAGGCGATCAGCTGCTTTCCTAACATCTTCCAGGATCTCGTCAAGAATGGACAGGCTTTTATTTTGATGTTGCATGTTCTTGAGGGCTTCAGCCTGATGTTTCTCTGCTGCCAGAAGTTCTACATATTCTTTTTCCTCCTGAAGAATTGAATTATAACAAAATATTTTTCATGCAACTATAGGAAATATTTTGAGTTTTGTGTGTGTGACAGTCACCTTGAATGGTCAACTGAGCAAGAAGAATATTTTACACTTACAAAACAGGTATGAAGAAAGTATCTGTGGGGCTTAAAATGCACAATCATCATCATATCTGGATACAAATGTAGGTCTGAGCTATGAGCTTCTTGGTTATTTGGTTGATGGTGAGAACTTGTACAATACAGAGAGGGATGGGGAGTAGAGTTATTGTTCTGCAACTCAACCCCACTGGGGAAATACTAGTACTATCAGAATAAATAATTAAACCACTCTGCTTTAAAAAAGTGCTTGATAATTTAGATATTAGTCCAATAAGAAAAAAGTTTCGCAATCTTGCAGAATCCAGTTTTCTCCAGGCCTAATACAACTAGCACTACACTTCTAGAAAAAAGCGGTTACTTCTTTAAAATCATGGATTTTACCAATCCAAATGTGTCAATCTCACTCAAGAAAGCAAATACTAAGTGACTATATTACAAATCAAACCAAAACATGCATCTAAGCAGAACAAAAAGACAAAGCAATAGTATTTTAATACACAGTTACAATGATTTGTTGTGATAGAAGGACCTCCATTTTCCAAAGACAGCCAAGCCAAATAAGGGCAAGAGGACACGTTCATACATTTCTATATAAAGGAATTATGGGTAACAAAAATTCCAATTCAGAGACTTCTGGTGATGAGCTAAGGGAAAAGACGCGAGTTCTCATCAGTCCTGCAGCATTCTTTTATCCTCTTTCCACTAACATTCTGGCTCATCCCAATGCTAACCACCTCTGGCATGAACAAATCTCTCCCAGCCATGTGATCAGGGAGGAAGGGTGGGTGATCTGGTGTCCCTGGAAATGGCAGATACACACTCAGTCACGGATGGCCTTGCTGCTAAAATATCAGTCTGAATAGACTGTTTTAGAAAACTTTGCTCAGCTTTTGTCAAGGGTATAGGAACAAGTCCAGCATGGTGAGGAAGTAGTCTTGGGTAAATGAACTTGAGGATTCAATAACTATGGCAAGGAAGAAAACAGAATCCCTAAAACACAACATTAAGGAGTTAGAGGACCAACACGATCTGGAAAACAGACCACGCCGATATTTTGAAAATAGTGGGTTTCTCGAAAAAGCTAAAGGGAGAAACTCTGTCAAATTCTTCCCCATAGCCCTGCTGTTGATCCTGGCCATAGCGTGCCAAAACAGATAAATTAAAATATACAGAGCACACAGGGCCTCTGCTTTGACCTAGGTGGCCCAATCAAGTGCTACAATTTTGCGTTCACACTATTTTAAAGGACAAAGCCTTAAATATGGAAGCTACTTGTTCAAAAGGTGAGCTTTTCTTTCAAGAACATGACATCTACGTTTTCAAGATTTTTTACTGGTCCCGTAATATAAAAAAACAAACATGAATTTGTGCAAGTTGAGGAAGGGATTTTGCTATGCTTTAATTTACCAGGCAAGCTTGAAGATGATTGAGGGGCAACCTAGCTTCAAATACCACTGAGACTGCCAAGGAATTTCTGAAATGGAATGCTCAGGCAAAATTCATGATGGACACAGGTCTAAGCATCAGATGTAAGATTCAGCTCATTTTGGCTGATTCTGTGCAAATGGTTCTTCTCTTCAATCAGTGCTCAACTGAGGATCAAGAAGCATGCAATAGAATACTGAGTCACTCTCAATGTTCCCTGGGAAGACTGGTATCTGCTGTTAATTTCAACATTCTGTATTTCATACAGTATAATAAAAGTTAAATAAAACTTAGGTCCAATTACTTAGCTGAATGAAGAACGTTTCTGTTGTATGAGGTGAATCTGTTGCAAAGATCTAAACATGCTGAACACTGAGCTGATGAAAAGAACTCCAAGGTAAAGTTATTCAGAAGTACAGACTGCGGGAAAGCTATACAAAAATCTAATTGTGCTGAATATTCTTTGGAGCATTGCCAGTTTCATCACAGTAAAGTGAAAACAGTTTGACACCACCAAGACATGACTTTGATGAAGCCACCCCTCCAAAGTCGGTAACCATGGCTTAAGGAAACAATGGAGGAAGGACAATGAGGCCAAAATTTAAAAGAATTAGAGTTATCTGCCCGAAACTAGGGAAAAATGTTGACTGTTCAACAATTTCAAGATTATGCAATTTCAGTCTATATGAGGTGGTGGAAAAACAGAAGTTACTGCTGAAGAAAAGTCATATGTTGTCTTATAACATTTGAAAATAAACACAGGGGACACTGCATTCATGTTGGAGAAGGTTTTGTGGTCTGATGAGATCAAAGTGGAACTTTTTGTTCTCAGAGCTAAGTGATGTGTGTTTTACACCACATCACCTTTTTGACCCCAACCCATAGAAAACATGGTGGCAACAGCACTATATTGTGGGGCTGCTTTGCAGTAGAGAGGACAAAGGAGGCTTGTGAAGATTGAATGAAAGATGGATGAGGCAAATATAGGCAGATGCTTGAGGAAGAACTTGTCCCAGTCTGCCACAGACCCAGGACTGAGGAGAAGAGTAATCTTTCAGTAGGCCTGCAATCAGATTTATAGCAAAAAGCAAAAGCAACAATGGAATGCTCAACAAGAAGAAAGTTAATGTGCTTGAGTGCACCAGTCAAAAAGTCTACAACTGAATCCAATCAAAAATCTGTGGCAAGATTCAAATGCAATCCAGGGATAATCCCCAGTTAACTTAAAAAAAGGCAGCTCAAACTTTCTCACTTTATATTTATTCATGTCTAACAAAATTTAGAAGTTACACTTGTTGCAAGTAACAAATTTGGATGAAAAGGAAATTCCATGAAAAATGACAAAGTAATTAAAAAATACACATCCATATTTGAATTCAACTTTAATAAAAGGGAGGAAGAAGAAAAAGTGGAGAAATCAGACAAAGAAATGAAGAATAAGACAGACTATAGGCACATCTTCTCCAGGTCATTCAAAACGTCACTTTTGATCTATCTCCTCTGGGGATCACAGAGTAGAAACAAACATCAAGTTTGTTCACATCCAAAAAAGAAAGAACATGATAGGTACAAGAAAAAAAACACATCTGAAATGAAGGGGTCTGTCTACTAAAGCGCGATAGCCCTTTGCAACTAAGGCAAGGCAAAAGCTAAAAGATGTCTGCAGTATCTGCAGGAGCATTCCCAGCCTTTGTCATGCACCTGCCATGGAGACCCACGATCCCTGAATCAGCAGGAAGCATGGGAAATCCCTCAGTGCCTGCTGATCCAGGGATCACAGGATCTGTGGCAAGTGCAAGAGGACAAAGCAAGCAACTGCTCTGTCCCTCCAAACATTGATGATCTCCCTCCTGAGACCCCCTTTAACCCCCCCCCCCACTTAAAAGCTGACAGTGCTGCAGATTGGGCAATCCACAGTGCCAACCATAATCAAAACGGAGCCCGATCCCCCTTTCCAGCACCACAACCTTGGACAGCTCTTAAATCCATTGGGGCCGGCCACCTCCATGGAAAACAAGCCAGTCAGCCTCCCTCTCACCCTCCTCCTAATGTCAATCCAGCTGGCCAGTCGGCACCCCTCCCTCTCCTACCCCCCTATACAAGAACTACAACCCAGCTAGCCAGTCGAAACAAAGCTTCCCCCTCTTGACCCCCCCCCCACCCCACCAACCCTCATCTACAAACTCCTGCTGGTCTACTGATGCTGGGACAGGAGCAGACCTCCTTACTCTGGCTCCTGTCCTCAGCACTATGTGAAATTGTGCCAATCTCATGGTGCTGCCCACTAGTGCCCTAGCTCCTTTTGACTATGGTCAGTACCATGTATTAGCCAATCCATTGCACTGCCAGCTTTTAGGTGGAGCAGGAACTAAGGGGGATGAGAATCTGACAGGTGTTGCTTCGTGGCCACAGCTGTGAAGCGGCACATGAGGCCTGGCTGCAAGTAATGCCAACTCATGGAGTTGGTATCTTCAGCAGTAGTATGCTGATTTGGACAGCCATTGCACACGTTTCTGCATGGCAGTTGCCAAACAGTGGAACCCGATCCCACCCCCAACTGTACCATGCAAAATGCAGAGATTACTAAAAATTGCCTGAAATATCTGCATTTCATCCGCATTAGCTGCTACCACCAGGCAGTATTTCCACATTAGCATTGTAGTAGCAGCTAAGGTGGTTCATTAGACAAACCCTAAGATATCCATGTAAATGTTTTGTTAGGTATAACAGGAGGAAAGAAGCCCCCCTCCCACCCCATGCAAGAATTTTCCGCAACATTGCAAGAAAAAAAGTTAATGGAATTCTTCTGTAGAACATACCATACCTAGAAAGATCCAAATTCTTTGACCAAGGAAAAGTTCTTTATTCTGCTTAAAACACAGTTGGAATATAGAAACAGAGAAAAATGACAGCAGAAAGAGACCATATGGCCTGTCTAGACTGCCCTTCCATAACTACTATAGTCCCTTTTTTTCCTGAAGAGAGATGATCTGTGTTTGTCCTATGTTTTCTTGAATTCAGATACTGTCCTCATCTCTACTATCTCCAATGGGAGACTACTCCATTCATTTTCCACTCTTTCCGCAAAGAAATAATTCTGCATATTACTCTTATGTCCCCTCACTGCAGAGCTTACTTTCAATTGAAAGAGGCTCGCCTCCTGTTCATTTATGCCATGGAGGTATTTAAACATGTCTATCATATCGTATCATGGAAACATCTTAAACGCAAAAACTAGCTAACATTCCTCTTTCTTTTTTTTTTTTTAGTTTATTTATATTTTCCAACAAAATACAAACAAAAGAGAAAAACAAATTGCAGTAAATCAAAATACACAATTCTTCTCTTTAACATGAGAAAAGAAAAGACTAAACATAGCCCACTCCACCCTGTCCCTCCCATCATTATGCGATCATCAGAGGCTATATAAAGAAACATAAAACATCTACAAAGCCTGCTAGGCCTACAAGGGCAATATAAGAGCAACCACTCCACTACATAGGAAATGAGAAGATTTGTCTAATAACCCTTTACGATATCTCATACCGTACTTTAGAGATGTAATTCTGTAGGAGTTTCCACTAAAGAAAAGAGAAGGATGCAAGGGAACTACCACACCATGGTGTTTGCATATATATGTATCGTAAGTACAAGTGTTCCACCATTCGCGTCAACCAAGCTCTGTCGTATGTTTTCCAATTAGAAATACCAAAGAAAACTTTTCCTCTTAATGAGATTATTAATGCCCTTAACATTCAGTTAAACGATCTTAAAGGAAAGCATACTGACAATATAGCTCCGATTAACAATCAAATATTGCAGAAACATACCAAATTGTAGCATTTAGTTTTACATTTTAGAACTTCTTAAGCGCCCTCAAAGTGTTAGCTGCCCCTATAGCCCAAAGAAGAAAACCCAACAAAAAAGGCACATTTTAGCTCCAGCTCCGTCATATGATCACTCATAATAAGAACACCTAATTCTAGAAAAACATCTCCCCAAAACCACCTAAACCCAGGGGGCGCTATAACACACACAAAAACTTAGCAGGTGAGCCCACCAGGAGAAGACAGACACAGAGGGCAAAAGACCTAATACTTCCGCTCTTCTTTGTCACTCAAAATATCGTGCTCTGTAAAAGAAAAAAAAAAGAGAAAACAAAAAGCATCTCAGCCAGGATAGTACCCTGGAGCTCCTTCATACAATACAGAACGGATGGCCCAGTATATAACAGTGTTACATAATGAAATGTCGCTCCTGCGTGGATAACTCGCCTTTACATGACCTCAGACCAGTCAAACACCCATGATAGCAAGTGCCATAAAACTGTAGCAAATAAAAGTTGCAGAATGACTTTTACCGCATCGCCGCCGACTCCTTGTCTTCCAGAAATGCATATAACTCCCTGGGATCATCAAAAGTCTTGGTCTGGTTATGCAGCGTGACTTTCATGCGGGCAGGGTATAGAAGTCCAAAGTGGGCCTGAAAATGCACCAAGCGTGGACGCAGCACCAGAAAACGTTTTCTCCGATCCACCGTCGCCTTCGCAAAGTCTGGGAAGAACAGGAGTTTATATCCCTGATATTCCAAAGTTGAAAGTGCTCTGGCTGCTCCCATTTGCAATACTTGCTGAAAATGTAAAACTTTCAAGTTGATTAGGCATGGACGCTTACTCATGACCACGGACTGAGTAGGCACTCTATGGGCGCGCTTGATCTCGAACAGCATCACAAACTACAACTTTAACACACCTGGAATCATGGCCTGCAAAAAGGACACCAAGTCAGGACCCTCTGCTCCTTCAGGAACTCCTAGTATTCTTATGTTGTTTCTCAGAGAGTGATTATTACTGTCTTCCACCTCTCTTTGTAATGAACGTATCAACTTGGCCTGCTTCTCAACGGCCTCAAGCCTTTCTCCATGTGAAGCCACCACATTCTCCACCTTCTCCAAACGAGCCGTATTTGACTCGAAAGAGAATCGCAAAGCATTGATATCTTCCTGCATTGCACATAGCGATTCTCTATTAGCTTTGACCTGAATGGTGGAATTGCATTTTTTGAAGTCTTTAGAACCTTTAAAAAAATATTTAGAGCATTTAAAGAAGCCACCCCAAAAATTCTTGGGAATTGCACAAAATTCAAATACCAAATATGATTAACAATATTATCCTTGACCAAAATATCTACCTCAGCCTTCGAATGTTTACTGTAGCTTCATTCTCAAATCAGAGATCTTTTCAGTAAGCTCTTTGGCAAGGGTATCCTGCTTCTGGGTCAAATCCTCCACAGTCGTAACAGGGAATTCCTTATCGTAGCTCCAGTCTAGTCCCGTACCATTAGAGTTGTGTACGTCCTCCCGCAGCTAGGAGACTGAGCATGTCACTCTTTCAGTGACCCTGGTATAAGTAGTCCAGGAACCGCCCCCTGAATCAGTTTTGCTCAGTCTTCATGCAGCGGAAGGAGGTTGGGGATCTAATGGTCCAGGACTCACTAGAGCAAAAGAAAAAGGCATTATAGACAAATTTTAGAAGTTTAAAAAAAAAAAAAAAAGGGTTTCTGTCCCTTTAATTTGGCTACTTTACTGTTGTCTGCTGAGTAGGTGGACATTGCTGGTGAGCTACCCCCCTTCTCCCCCCTCTCTCTGGCACGGTGGGCTACCAGAGGAGTGTGTGGGGGTTGAGCAGGGGCCTCCGGCTCAGTTTCCCCCGAGGCGGGAAAGGAGCCGTTGAGGGCAGTGCTGCGTTCGCACGCCTCTGGTGAGATCGGGGGCGGTGGTACCGGCGGCAAAGGAAGCTCGTGGTTGCAGTGAGCAGATCAGCGCTGGGTAAGAGAAGAACAGGTGTGTCTGTGTTGGTGCTGGCTGGAGCTAGATGAGGCGGTTTTTTGGTTGGGGCCGCGGGAGGTTTACAAGGCTCGTGCAGGCACTGCAGGAGCGCATCGGGGCCGCGTGGAGAAGCGCGGGAACCGGAAATCAGGCGGGAAGGCCTACTGTAGCCGTTTGTGAAGGAGTGAGTGTTAAAAAAAACAAAAAAACAAACAAACCCCAAAATGAATAAATAAAACAAAGATAAAATAGAAAAACAGCTCCAACACACAGGAGGAGTTGGAAGGACGTTTGAAGCATTTTAATATATGGTTGGTCCTGGGGTTTCCTCTGGGTCACTGTATTGGACAGTGGGCTTCATGCCTGGAAGGCCTAGGTGCCTCTTGTGTGGGGCATGTAAGGGCACAGTCTCTGAATCAGGAGTGTGCAGAGGCTGAGGTTTTGAAGCATCAATGGCTGACAGAGAGTTAGAGGGTTCTGGGCCTGCAGAGGAGGCGGTCATGACGGACTCCTCGAGGTCCCCGGAGGCGAATACAGAGCCAGTGCCGGGGCCTTCATCTGCGCCGGATGGCGCTTTACCCCAGGTCCCTTTACAGGGGGGTCTGGGGGTGATTTTTTTGCCTCAGTTTTAGTCACTACTGCAACAGGCTCTTGGGGGCCCTAGTTCAGGGGGGACGGGGTCCTCGGGGGCGGAGGCCCGAGGAGCTAAGAGACCGGGGGCTAGGTTAGAAGAGGTAGCCGGCGATGGTGCAGGCAAGAGGTCCAAGCTGCTCTTAGAAGGAGAGGAGCAGGACTTGGGTGTGAGAGGTGTTGGAAGGTTCAGATGGAGAGCAGGATTTAAAGGAAGGTGAGATTACGGAGCCAGAGGAGCAAGCGAGAATAGTGAGAGTGTTTAGGAGAGAGGAGCTTTCGGCTTTGATTACAGAGACTCTAAAGGCTTTAAATGTGCCAGCTTCGGGTTCGGCAGAGGATACAGTTCTGGAGGATCCGTTATTGCAGGCGGTGAGAAAGTCTCAGAGGTCTTTTCCCATTCATAGGATTTTCAAAGAGATGATTCAGGAGGAATGGGATACCCCGGAAACTAGCCTTAAAGGAACTAGGATCATGGCTCACCCTTATCCTCTAGAGCCGGATAAGGATATTTTTAAGCCCCCGAAAGTGGACGCGGTGGTGTCCGCAGTAACTAAGAAAACCACTATCCCCGTTGAGGGGAATGCCACGCTTAAGGATGCGCAGGACAGGAGATTAGATTCTTTGTTGAGACAGGTGTTCGAGGTGAAAGCACAGTTACTTACCTGTAACAGGTGATATCTGGGAACAGCAGGAATAAGTCTTCATATATGGGTATCGTCGGTACCGACGGAGCCTGTGCGGGAACGCTCCCCAGCGTCCAGAAAGAAAGCTATTGGGAGCATCCCACAGCGCCTGCGCGCTGCCTTCCCGCCTTTCCCAACTGCATCTCTCCAGTTCGAGTTTTAAGCTGAGACAAAGAGAGAGAGAGGAAAGGAAAGACAGATAGAGAGATAGAGAGATACAACTCCTAGGGGAGGTGGGTGGGTTGTGAAGACTTATTCCTGCTGTTCCCAGAGATCACCTGTTACAGGTAAGTAACTGTGCTATCTCCAGGAACAAGCAGGAATGAGTCCTCACATATGGGGACTCCCCAGCTAGAGATGCCAGGGAGATCTCCAAGGTTGTGAGTCCCTGAGAAGGGCTCTACCTGCACCCATGGATCTCGGGCATCCAACCAGGGATGGGGGGTAGGAGTTGATTAGGTATGGAACAGGTGTTTGAGAACAGCCTGACCAAACAAGGCATCCCGGCGGGAGTCCTTGTCCAAGCAGTAATGGGCTGTGAAGGTATGAACCGAGGCCCAGGTGGCCGCTCAACAGATTTGGTCGATGGACACAGAGTTCAGATGAACACAGTCCAAGACGTGAGGGTAGTGGAAGACAATTTTATTTACTCACAAACCTAGGCAACCCGACACAGGCCGTGTTTCGTAACCTTCGTCAGGGGTTGTAAGGTAAATTACTAAAACATAGAGACATAATATATTAAATGAAGGAACAAACAAATTGATCTAACAAAACATAGAAACACAGTAAAAACATAATATTAAAAAAATATATAATGATAATAATAATAGATAAAATAAATAAAATAAATCATATAATATAATATAAATTATAATAGTGTTGGAACGCTATAAATATAAAATATTATAAAAAATAATAAATATTGGTAAAGTTAAAATAAAAATGAATACATATAAACACATTAAATAAGTGTAACAAGCATAAAATAAACCTCTATACGTATTAGTTATGGTATAATAATAACTTATAAGCACAATAAATAAGTAAGACAAACTAGGAGATAAAGAGTGGACCTCTATATAAACTAGTTATAATATAATAATGACATTAAAAACATATAGATATACATTAAAAAAGATAATTTAAATAATAAATAATAATAATCACAATAAAATAATATAGTATTAATTAGAACTATACTATCAAAATTATCTATTCATGTATATACAACCACAAAAATTGATAATGATTAAAAAATGATTAAAAAATAAGAGCGTGCAGCAGGAGCGAAACTAGTTAATCTGATACAGATATCTTATGAGGAGGAGAGTATATCTAAAAACAATTACAAATCATCCCAAATTTAAAATTTGTATAATAAAAATGATGATAATGGATCAATTAAAAGAAAATTATAAATAGAAAATATAAATGTTACTAAAAACCATAAATTTATATTCAAAATAATCTGATGATAAAATTAAGTTAATAAAATTAAACTCAAATTAAAATTAATAAATAGAAACCACACATTAGAACCATACATTCGTGAAAATATTTTATAAACAAATGAAATAGAGTTAAATTAAATAAATTAGATAATTGTGCATAGACAGAATCTGCTCCTATTGTAAACCTGTCTAGTATTCTATTGAGTAACCAATTAAAAGTAGTTTCATAAAAAATATAAAATATATATATACATTGTAAAATTATTCAAAATTATATATGTATATATAATTCTCTTATATATATAATTTAAAAATATATATAGATTTTAAACAATTTAAACCTTAAAAAATACTACTTTAGATGATTTGTAATTCTTTAAAGAAAAACATCTCAAAAACTATTCTGACCTCTTGGATATAAAGGACAGCCTCCGTTCTGCGTATAGCGTTAAATGCTGGTAGAAACTTATAAACTTAAAAGCAGTGGACAACCGTCTTCTAAAGGGGAAGAAACAGACTGTAGAACCCAACATTACATTGTGCATATGCTCGCATGGTTTTACAATAGGAACCAAAATGAAACTCACTTGTTTTGTCTTCAAAGACGCCGGTGCATGCGCCTTCATCCGCTACTCGGCGGGAAACTGTAATCGCTGGACAAAGGCAAAAAAAGGGGAACTATTCCTTGAAAGTTTCCAAACAAACTTTAAAATTAAAAAACTTTTCAACCCCAAGAAAAAAAAAAAAAAAATCAAGAGGGACTCCGTTCTAGAAACCATCTCTCGTTTATAATATTAACTTTAATTCTATCTCTTAGAAATTTAGAAACAATAGTAGATGACACCTATAAAATATATACTTATTTATCAACTTTTTTTTAAAAAACGCGGGGGTGATAACCTTATTACAGTATTGTTATATATGTATTAAAGAGCAAGATATGACCCCTAGAGATATTTTACCGCTTAGAAACTTTTGTTGATCCGAGGTACAACCGATTTAAAGGGACTAATGCAAGCCGCTTCAATATACAATCGTCTAGGCTGCAAACGTCTCTGCACATGCGCTATAAATACTATTTATTTGTAGAGGGGGAGGAGCATAGTGAAATCACATCATTCTAAATTCTATTATCTATAGATATGCCTTCTTTACTTACCTATAGAAAACTTATACTATCAAAATTCATCTCTAAATGAATAAAATGTTGGAATGCCATCTATGTCACTTCTATAAATTTCTATTAAAGGGAACCAATTGAGAATTGAAGGGAGAACCTCAAATAAAAATAACCAAAAAATATCTTAATAAATTAAAAGTTGTAGAAATATTATACAAAATATATATATATATAAAAAATTATTATACACACACATAATTAAAAAATATATATATGTTATATTATATACACATAAAAATTGTAAATATATAAATATAATATATATAAAAAATATATATATATATATAAATTTTTTAAAAAATGTATATATTAAAAAATATTTTATAATAAATACAAATAATAATAATAATAATATAATATATCTACAAAAACAGAAAAACTAAAATAATAAAAAATTATAAATACTATTATAAAAAAACAGAAAAATCTCGTTCCATATTCAAACCTTGTGGAGCAAGGGTATCTAAAAGAAAAATATATTTTTGCTCTAATTGTAAAATAGTTTTATTCACATCTCCTCCTCTCCAGTTTGGTTTGACTTTCTTGATCACAAAAAACTTTGTCTGTTAATTTATGTTGGAACTCCCTCCAGTGTGCAACTAGGGGTTTATCTTCTATATTTCTTCGAATACAGCTTTTATGCTCTATGATCCTGGTCTTGATACTTCGTACAGTCTTCCCAACATACAGTAATCCGCAAGGGCATTGGATGACATAAATGACATTAGAAGTGTCACAGTTGGCAAAATCTGTCAAAAGGAACTTCCTCAATGTCGCTGGATGGGTAAAACTATTCCTAACTGGAAGAACATTTAGACAGACTGAACATTTGCCACATTGGAATTGTCCTTTATGCTGAGGTAAAAGTTTTTTCTCTGTAAGAGCTGAAGGAACGAGAAGATTGCGCAGGTTGACATTACGTTTATGTGCAATTAAAAACTGGGCATCTTGAAACGCCGGTAGGGCTTGTAGGATATGCCACTCTTTCTTGAGAATTGTATTGATTTTTGCCGAATGTTGTGAATATGTTAAGGGACAAACTAACCCTTGATGTGTTTTTTTGCTCTTAACTGTAAGAAGGGTGGACCGCGGTGTATCTCTAGCCCTCTTGTACGCTGATTCTATATATTGTATAGGGTAGTTTTTGGCTAAGAATTTTTCTTTCATATTGGATGCCTCTAGCTCAAAATCGCATTGTTTGGAGCATAGCCTTTTAACCCTGAGAAATTGACTCACAGGGAGGTTATTCTTAAGGGAGGGGTTATGAAAGCTATTATAGTGTAGGTAATGGTTTTTATCTGTAGATTTTTTGTAAAGTGAAGTGGAAAAACCTATATTTTCTTTCTTAATTAAAAGATCTAAATATGCTATTTTGTCATAATTGTACATAATTTGGAATTTTAAATTTGTGTCCAATTGATTAATCCAGATGTTAAATTCAGATAGAAGGTTCTCTGTACCCTTCCATATTATGAGTATGTCGTCTATGTAACGGATCCACAATTTAACATTGTCTTTGTATAAATGATTCTTGAGGAACTTCTCCTCAAAATTAAACATATATAGATTAGCCACGTCTGGGGCCATTGCTGACCCCATTGCTACACCTTTAATTTGTTTATAAAATAAATTCTGGAAACAGAAAAAATTTTCAAAAAGCACAAACTGAGCTAGAGATACAAGGAAAGCGGTAGGTATGCGTCGATGTTCCACCCGTTTCAAAAAATAATAAACAAGTATGTCCAATGCTTCTTTTTGTGGAACATTAGTGTAGAGAGACTCTACATCTAAAGTGACTAAAATAATGTCATCCGTAATGTCATTAAAGGTGGATAGAATTTCTATTACGTGGGATGAGTCCCGCACATAGGACCACATATCTTTAATAAAGGGTCTCAAAAACACATCTATAAATTTGGAAAGGGGTTCTAAAACAGACCCAATCGCAGAAACGATTGGACGTCCTGGTGGTTTATCAAGTGACTTGTGTATTTTAGGTAAAATATAAATAGTCGGAATAACAGGTGCTTCTACAATTAAAAAATCTCTCTCTTTTCGGGTGATATACCCTATCTCAAAGGCAGTGTTAATAATATTATCAATACTTCTTTTAAGATCTGGAGTAGGATCATCATATAGTCTATGATAAAACATTTTATCGTTAAGTTGTCTCTTCATCTCTTGGATATAATCATTTTTAACCCAAATAACTACAGCTCCTCCTTTATCTGCAGGCTTAATGATAATTTGACTGTTTTTTTGTAGTGATTTGATAGCTGCCCGTTCACCTTTTGTGATATTTTGATAAGAAGTTGTGGTATCTTTAATAACTTCATTAATTTGTTTTGAAACTATCTTCTCAAAGGTTTCTAAAACGGGGTCACTGTTTTGGGGTGGGATCCAAGTGGACTTCTTTTTGATAACAGAAACATCACATGAGTTATCAGATTGATTAAAGAAGAAATGATGTATTTTAAGTTTTCTAAAGAATTTATAAAGGTCAATCTGTATCTCAAAACTGTCCGTTTTATTCTTGGGTACAAATGAAAGCCCTTTACTAAGAATAGATAATTCATCTTGTGTGGGTGTATATTGAGAGATATTTATTACATTGTTTTTATCTTCTTTATAGGCTAAATCCACATTTACCATCTCTCTTCGGATGGATCTGTTCTCCACTGTCCCCTCCCCCTCCCTCGGCCTCGACCACGGCCTCGGCCTCTGAAGTATTGTCCGTGTTCTCTCCATTGAGGGCCCTGACCAATATCTTGCCCTTGTTCTCTGTCTACTTTTCTCTTTACGGATGACATTATTTTAGTCACTTTAGATGTAGAGTCTCTCTACACTAATGTTCCACAAAAAGAAGCATTGGACATACTTGTTTATTATTTTTTGAAACGGGTGGAACATCGACGCATACCTACCGCTTTCCTTGTATCTCTAGCTCAGTTTGTGCTTTTTGAAAATTTTTTCTGTTTCCAGAATTTATTTTATAAACAAATTAAAGGTGTAGCAATGGGGTCAGCAATGGCCCCAGACGTGGCTAATCTATATATGTTTAATTTTGAGGAGAAGTTCCTCAAGAATCATTTATACAAAGACAATGTTAAATTGTGGATCCGTTACATAGACGACATACTCATAATATGGAAGGGTACAGAGAACCTTCTATCTGAATTTAACATCTGGATTAATCAATTGGACACAAATTTAAAATTCCAAATTATGTACAATTATGACAAAATAGCATATTTAGATCTTTTAATTAAGAAAGAAAATATAGGTTTTTCCACTTCACTTTACAAAAAATCTACAGATAAAAACCATTACCTACACTATAATAGCTTTCATAACCCCTCTCTTAAGAATAACCTCCCTGTGAGTCAATTTCTCAGGGTTAAAAGGCTATGCTCCAAACAATGCGATTTTGAGCTAGAGGCATCCAATATGAAAGAAAAATTCTTAGCCAAAAACTACCCTATACAATATATAGAATCAGCGTACAAGAGGGCTAGAGATACACCGCGGTCCACCCTTCTTACAGTTAAGAGCAAAAAAACACATCAAGGGTTAGTTTGTCCCTTAACATATTCACAACATTCGGCAAAAATCAATACAATTCTCAAGAAAGAGTGGCATATCCTACAAGCCCTACCGGCGTTTCAAGATGCCCAGTTTTTAATTGCACATAAACGTAATGTCAACCTGCGCAATCTTCTCGTTCCTTCAGCTCTTACAGAGAAAAAACTTTTACCTCAGCATAAAGGACAATTCCAATGTGGCAAATGTTCAGTCTGTCTAAATGTTCTTCCAGTTAGGAATAGTTTTACCCATCCAGCGACATTGAGGAAGTTCCTTTTGACAGATTTTGCCAACTGTGACACTTCTAATGTCATTTATGTCATCCAATGCCCTTGCGGATTACTGTATGTTGGGAAGACTGTACGAAGTATCAAGACCAGGATCATAGAGCATAAAAGCTGTATTCGAAGAAATATAGAAGATAAACCCCTAGTTGCACACTGGAGGGAGTTCCAACATAAATTAACAGACAAAGTTTTTTGTGATCAAGAAAGTCAAACCAAACTGGAGAGGAGGAGATGTGAATAAAACTATTTTACAATTAGAGCAAAAATATATTTTTCTTTTAGATACCCTTGCTCCACAAGGTTTGAATATGGAACGAGATTTTTCTGTTTTTTTATAATAGTATTTATAATTTTTTATTATTTTAGTTTTTCTGTTTTTGTAGATATATTATATTATTATTATTATTAATTGTATTTATTATAAAATATTTTTTAATATATACATTTTTTAAAAATTTTTTATATATATATATATTTTTTATATATATTATATTTATATATTTACAATTTTTATGTGTATATAATATAACATATATATATTTTTTAATTATGTGTGTGTATAATAATTTTTTATATATATATATATTTTGTATAATATTTCTACAACTTTTAATTTATTAAGATATTTTTTGGTTATTTTTATTTGAGGTTCTCCCTTCAATTCTCAATTGGTTCCCTTTAATAGAAATTTATAGAAGTGACATAGATGGCATTCCAACATTTTATTCATTTAGAGATGAATTTTGATAGTATAAGTTTTCTATAGGTAAGTAAAGAAGGCATATCTATAGATAATAGAATTTAGAATGATGTGATTTCACTATGCTCCTCCCCCTCTACAAATAAATAGTATTTATAGCGCATGTGCAGAGACGTTTGCAGCCTAGACGATTGTATATTGAAGCGGCTTGCATTAGTCCCTTTAAATCGGTTGTACCTCGGATCAACAAAAGTTTCTAAGCGGTAAAATATCTCTAGGGGTCATATCTTGCTCTTTAATACATATATAACAATACTGTAATAAGGTTATCACCCCCGCGTTTTTTAAAAAAAAGTTGATAAATAAGTATATATTTTATAGGTGTCATCTACTATTGTTTCTAAATTTCTAAGAGATAGAATTAAAGTTAATATTATAAACGAGAGATGGTTTCTAGAACGGAGTCCCTCTTGATTTTTTTTTTTTTTTTTTTTTTTTTTTCTTGGGGTTGAAAATTTTTTTAATTTTAAAGTTTGTTTGGAAACTTTCAAGGAATAGTTCCCCTTTTTTTGCCTTTGTCCAGCGATTACAGTTTCCCGCCGAGTAGCGGATGAAGGCGCATGCACCGGCGTCTTTGAAGACAAAACAAGTGAGTTTCATTTTGGTTCCTATTGTAAAGCCATGCGAGCATATGCACAATGTAATGTTGGGTTCTACAGTCTGTTTCTTCCCCTTTAGAAGACGGTTGTCCACTGCTCTTAGGTTTATAAGTTTCTACCAACATTTAACGCTATACGCAGAACGGAGGCTGTCCTTTATATCCAAGAGGTTAGAATAGTTTTTGAGATGTTTTTCTTTAAAGAATTACAAATCATCTAAAGTAGTATTTTTTAAGGTTTAAATTGTTTAAAATCTATATATATTTTTAAATTATATATATAAGAGAATTATATATACATATATAATTTTGAATAATTTTACAATGTATATACATATTTTATATTTTTTATGAAACTACTTTTAATTGGTTACTCAATAGAATACTAGACAGGTTTACAATAGGAGCAGATTCTGTCTATGCACAATTATCTAATTTATTTAATTTAACTCTATTTCATTTGTTTATAAAATATTTTTCACGAATGTATGGTTCTAATGTGTGGTTTCTATTTATTAATTTTAATTTGAGTTTAATTTTATTAACTTAATTTTATCATCAGATTATTTTGAATATAAATTTATGGTTTTTAGTAACATTTATATTTTCTATTTATAATTTTCTTTTAATTGATCCATTATCATCATTTTTATTATACAAATTTTAAATTTGGGATGATTTGTAATTGTTTTTAGATATACTCTCCTCCTCATAAGATATCTGTATCAGATTAACTAGTTTCGCTCCTGCTGCACGCTCTTATTTTTTAATCATTTTTTAATCATTATCAATTTTTGTGGTTGTATATACATGAATAGATAATTTTGATAGTATAGTTCTAATTAATACTATATTATTTTATTGTGATTATTATTTATTATTTAAATTATCTTTTTTAATGTATATCTATATGTTTTTAATGTCATTATTATATTATAACTAGTTTATATAGAGGTCCACTCTTTATCTCCTAGTTTGTCTTACTTATTTATTGTGCTTATAAGTTATTATTATACCATAACTAATACGTATAGAGGTTTATTTTATGCTTGTTACACTTATTTAATGTGTTTATATGTATTCATTTTTATTTTAACTTTACCAATATTTATTATTTTTTATAATATTTTATATTTATAGCGTTCCAACACTATTATAATTTATATTATATTATATGATTTATTTTATCTATTATTATTATCATTATATATTTTTTTAATATTATGTTTTTACTGTGTTTCTATGTTTTGTTAGATCAATTTGTTTGTTCCTTCATTTAATATATTATGTCTCTATGTTTTAGTAATTTACCTTACAACCCCTGACGAAGGTTACGAAACACGGCCTGTGTCGGGTTGCCTAGGTTTGTGAGTAAATAAAATTGTCTTCCACTACCCTCACGTCTTGGACTGTGTTTGTACTGTTAACGTGAGTACTGCCTACTTCTTGCACAGAGTTCAGATGAGCCATAGAGGCTGCCATGGCCCTCACATTGTGAGCTGTGACATGGCCCTCCAGAGAAAGGTTCTTACTCTAGCAGGCGAAAGAAATACACTGAGCAATCCAATTGGACAGAGTTCTCTTAGAGACTGGAAGTCCCAAATGAGAGGGATCAAAAGCAACAAAGAGTTGAGAGGACTTTCTATGTTGCTGTGTCCTTTGTAAGTAAAAAGCGAGCGCTCTCTTACAATCCAGGGTATGGAGATTCCTTTCTGCACTTGATGCATGAGGTCCTGGAAAAAAAGACAGGTAAATACACCTCCTGGTTCAGATGAAAAGGTGAGACCACTTTAGGCATAAAGTGTGGATTAGTCCTGAGGACTACCTTGTCATGATGGAACCTGGTATAAGGAGGATTAGCCACCAAGGCTTGCAGCTCACTGATGCGGCGAGCTGAGGTGACTGCAATGAGAAAAGTAACCTTCCAGGAAAGAAATTTCAAGGAGGTAGTGGCTAAGGGTGGCTTCATAAGCTGGCCAAGAACCAAATTCAAGTCCCATGCCACTGGAGGTGGTCTAATGGGAGGTTTAGTTAAAAGGCGGCCTCTAAAGGAATCTTGCAATAAGAGGATGAGAGGAAATAGGTTGTCCATTGAGAGGCTTAAGGGATGCTGCAATAGCACTCAAATGGACCCTTACTGAATTCGTTTTAAGGCCTGCATGGGATAAATGCAGCAAATAATCTAGTAAAGAATTCAGAGGTATTGCAAGAGGGTTAAGACCCTTTTGTGCACACCAAATGGTAAACCTTTTCCATTTAAAAGCATAGGAACGTCTAGTGGAAGGCTTTCTGGAAGCATGAAGGATATCCTTCACCTGCTGAGAAAGATGCAAATCTTGAAGGTCTAGGCCTTCAGCAATCAGGCTCTGAGATGGAGACTGGGGATTTGGGTGCCACAACGTTCCCTCCTCCTGGGACAGGAGGTCTGCAGCAGATCCCAAGTCCAGGGAGGGAGCTTGAGAGAGATGCAGAAGTAGAGGGTACCACACCTGGCGTGGCCAATGTGGTGCTATGAGGATCCATAGACCCCTTGTCTCTCTGAAGTTTGAACAGTGTCTTGGGAATTAGGGGAATGGGTGGAAAGGCATAGAGGAAGTCTTGCCCCCAATGAAGGAGGAAGGCATCCCTGTCCTGAACTCCCTGACATGGAATCCTGGAACAGAACCGGGGAAGTTTGGCATTCCACGGACTTGCAAACAGGTCTATGTCCGGGGTTCCCCAAATTCGGAAGATCCTGGCTATCTGGTCCCCATGGAGGGACCATTCGTGTGGAAGCAGAACTCGACTGAGTCTGTCTGCCCAAGAGTTTTGAACCCCTGGAAGATACACTGCCACGAGATGAATTTGATGCTCTCTGGCGAAGGCCCACAATCTCAAAGCTTCGTTGCAAAACGACAGAGAGCCAGTCCCGCCCTGCTTGTTCACGTAGAACATGGCTACTTGGTTGTCCGTGTGGATGAGGACTGTCTTGTAGCTGAGCAGGGTGTGGAAAACTCAGAGCTAGAAGAATTGCTCTGAGCTCCAAGAGGTTGATATGTAGAGATGTCTCTTGTGGAGACCAGATGCCCTGGGTGGAGAGATCTTGTAGATGAGCTCCCCAACCTCTTGGAGAGGCATCTGTTTTAAGGGTTGCTTGGGGTAGCGACTGTTGAAAGGGGGACCGCAGCAACAGATTTTGAGTGGACTTCCACCACTGGAGAGACCAGAAGAGGCGACTGGAGGTTGCTATTTTGTCTGACTGTCCACCCAATGGACCCAAGCATCAGGGTGTCTGAGTCCACTGAGCTGCCCTCATGTGAAGGCGAGCGTAAGGAACCACATGCACGGTGGATGCCATGTGGCCTAACAGTTGTAACATCTCTCGAGCAGTTAAATGGGACTTTAACTGAATTTGTGAGGCTAACTGCACCAAGCGTAGGCAACGGGCCTGGGGAAGATAGGCCCTTGCAGTTGTGGTATCCAGCAAGGCCCCTATGAACTCTAATGACTGAGTAGGGGTGAGATGGGATTTTGGGATGTTTATTACAAGTCCCAGATACTGAAGAACACGCCTTGTGCAGGCTAGGGAAGTCTGGGCCTCTGACTGGGACGGAGCTCGGATGAGCCAGTCGTCCAGATATGGGAATACAAATATTCCTAGAGTGCGTAGAAATGCAGCTACTACTGCCATGCATTTTGTGAACACTCCTGGAGCAGAGGCCAGACCGAAAGGAAGCACCCTGTATTGGTAGTGCTTTCCTTGATAAAGGAACCGAAGGAACCTTCTGTGTGTTGGATGGATGAGGACATGGGTGTACGCATCCTTGAGATCTAGAGAATAAAGCCAATCCTGACTCTGAAGGTATGGAAGGAGAGTACCGAGAGAAATCATCTTGAATTTCTCCTTGCATAGAAACTTGTTCAATTCTCTGAGATCTAATATGGGTCTGTAGCCCCCTGTTTTCTTTGGGATAAGAAAATAGGGGGAGTAGAACCCTGAGCCCTGTTGAAGAAGGGGTACTTCTTCTATTGCCCTTTGGGCAAGAAGGGTAACAATCTCCTGACCCAGAAGGTCGAAGAGAGATGCTGGAGAATTGAACTGTCTCACCATGGTGTGAGGAGGAAGGTTTAAGAAATGAAGCTTGTGCGGGCGGTCTTTGAATGGCTTTTGCGGGATGCAGCTGAGTGGGTGGAGCTGGAACAATCGGATTTGGGGGGGGGGAGACGCCTATCACATCTGGTGTGGGTGAGGGACGCTGGCGCGGTGCTAAAAGGAGGGGGAAACCCTTATGTAGCGCTTACTATGCGCTATTGGTTGAAATGGCGCTCCAGGTGGTACGGCAATCGGGGGTGTTCAAGGTTTATGCCCCTGTTGGACAATCCCGACTTTCCGCCAGGGCGGTGCGATCCTGCCTTCCAGCGCTGGGCAAGTCAGGGGTTGCACCATGTAGGGCAGTTTAAGGACGGGGCGGATTGGGTGACCTTTGAGGATCTATGCGTTGAATTCCCAGTACTGGTGGGGGATAGGTATCAATTTCTGCAAGCGCGTCATTACTGCAACAGTTTGGGTGGTTGGGGGGGGGAGGGGCAAGGGGCTGTTGTGGATGGGTTGGTGGAGGGTGGGACTATTAAGGGTATGATTTCCCGGTTGTACAGGCTAATGGACACCGGGGATAGGGGAGGGTGGGCCCACAAGAATGCTTGGGAGCGGGACTTACTCAAATGTTGGGATGAGGCCCAATGGGAAGCAGTTTACAAAGGGTTATTTCGGGGAATCCTATCTAGCTCTCTCTTGGAGCAAAACTATAAGGTGCTCTATAGATGGCACCTGACGCCCCAACGCCTACAGAAATGGAGAGGGGGTCAGGGACTCTGCTGGAGAGAGTGTGGAGAGTTAGGATCCGTTATGCACATCTGGTGGGAATGCCCTAAGCTTCAGCCCACGTGGTGTATGGTAGCGGAGTGGATGGGGCAGGTCCTGGGCGAAGGTATCGTTTTAGGCCCCTGTATGGCCCTGCTGAATGTGGGGGGGGGGTCAAAGTGGTGTAGGGTGGTGTGCGGGGCTATGCGACTCCTGATAGTGAGGAAGTGGAGGGCTGTCTCCCCGCCTACCTTGGAGGAAGTACAAGGGCGAGTCGAACACCTCTCATTAATGTACCGCCTTACCGCTCTCCGCCAGCAGCGGTTGGCTCAGTTTCAGGAAATCTGGGGCCCTTATCTTAGATGGGTTAATGAGCCACCCCAACGAGAGCTCCCGGAGGGGTCTTAGGGGAAGAGGGGCTTCCAGCCTGTGCCATACTGCCTCGGACGTGCTGGGTGTCCCGTTTACAGCTATTTAGACAAGACTTTTGATCTGGCCCATTGCCCCTGGCATTGATTGATTGTTTTATGTAACTGATGAGACGTATTGTTCATGGTCCAATCTCTACTCCATGACTCTTTTCAGTGTTGTATTAAGGGGTAGCTGCCTGGGGGGGGGAAGGAGGGGAGGGGGGGCTCGGGGGGGAGGTACGGGATGTAAAAGAATGTAGTTTCTACTGTTAGCTCTGTATAAGGACTTTTGTGTTCTTGTTTATTGTTCTTGTGTTGTGGAATTCTTAATAAAAACTTTAATGGAAAGAAAAAAAAAAAAAAAAAAAAAAGAAATGAAGCTTGTACCCCTCCCTTATGATGGAGAAGGTCCATTGCTCTGCCGTGACTTGTTCCCATCTGGGAGCAAAGTGAGCTAACCTTCCTGGAATGGTGAGAGGCTCTGGTTCTTCTACAGCCAGAAAGGCTAAGTTCTCTAGTTGTAAGTCAAAGGCCCTGAGGAGGCTGAGGCTGTTGGGCCGTAGCAGTCCTTGCAGCCTTAGGCTTGGCTTGTTTAGGTTGTTGCTGACGCTTTGCAGCAAAACGACCTGTGGAAGATGCCTGCTGACCATAAACAGGATAATATTTCCCCTTTTTGGGAAAGAAAGCCTTTTAGAATAACCTTTTTCTAACAGGAGCATAAGTAGACTTTGAGAGTCTATCTAAGGCAGAATTTTAAGCATCCATCTGAGTGGCCTTTGCTTGCCAATCCTTGCCAAAAAGGTTTTCACCTGTACAAGGAAGATTTCATAATCCATCCTGGACCCAGGGATCCAAATCAGAAGCTTGTAACCAAGCAACTCTGCGTGCACCTATGGCAATAGCCGAGGCTCTGCTGGCACACTGAAAAGAGTCAAAGGCTGCACAGTTGGAAAATTTGGGCATGTTTAAGCCAGGTGAGAAATTCCTCCCTTTTATCTTCTGAGATAAAAGGAGATAAAGTTTGCAGATGATCTGTAACTTCCTTTAGAAACATCCCCATATAGAGACTATAGGAGTTGATTCTGGCAGCAAGAATATTGGCCTGGAAAATTTTCCGGCCAAAAGCATCTTACTGCACTCTCTTCTTCATAGCAGACTCCACCACAATAGAGTGGTGAGGAAGCTGAGTCTTATGAAAGCCAGGACAAGGAGGAACACAGTACATGGTGTTCAACCTACGAGAATGAGGGGAGGTGGTGAGAGCAATGTTCCCTCTAATTTTCTGTAGGCTGTGTGCGCAGAAAATATCAGCTGTGCAGCTTTTGAAGGAAGGTTAAATTTTTGTGTGCCACATAACGACACTCGGAGTTATATACTTTAAAATTTGACTACACGTCAGAATACAGTATGTACACCACATTGATTGCACTAGAAAATATTGTAGAATTTGTGAAAACCGTAAATACACAACAACTTTTAAATTTTAAGACGTCTGTGTTGTTTTCTATCAGAATCAGAACCGGTAATTTTTGTGCGCTCTGTTGTAAAGTATGTGTTCTCACTCGGCGAGGTGTGTGCGTGCGCACACGCGCACAGCTTAGAGGGAACAGTGGGGGTGAGAGGTGTCTCCCATATGCCCAACATGTGATCATAAAGGATCTCATGAACTGGTAAAGTAGCTGCCTCTTTAGGAGCCTTAGGATATTGTAAAATATCCAATTTCTTAGCTCTAGGCTCTGATTCAGGGGCCACTGAAATGGAGAGGCCACTGGCCACTTCCCTAATGAAGTCTTGAAAAGACAAGTCTTCTGGAGGAGACATTCTTCTTTTTGGAGAAGAGGGCTCCTGAGGAAGGAGTACCGATGCTTCGACAGAAGCCTCTGATTCATCAGAGTCTTCGGAGGAATCGAAGTATCGCCTTTCTGGATGCTCCTGCAGAGCCCGATACGCGTACCGAGTGGTATCGACAACGGGAGTGATCGGTACTGCTTCGGTACCGATGGGCATCTCAGAACAGGGTACCGCTGCAGTAGACACCGAAGCCGGTGTTGATGCAATCAGTACCGGCACCAGAACAGATATCGGTGCCGGAACCGGTACCGACAACGGAGTTTGTTGCGGTACCGGAGGCGTCGCAGCTTGTATGAATGCCGTAATGGCACGCTGCATGGTCAGAATATTCTGATCCATCGACGCAACCAATGTCTGGATGTCGGTACCAGTGGAAACCACCGGTACCCCAGAACATGGTAACAGGTGATCGGTCGAGGCCGAGCCATCAATGTCAACCTGTGACCCCATAGATAAAGCTTTGGAAGCCGGAGCTTCTCGCCGGGGTAACTTTGCCGGTACGGGATCCTCAAGAGCAAGCCCGGAGGCATCTCGATACTTAGAGGGAAATCTACCCTTCGAGGACCGGCTGGACTTATGTTTGGTTACCTGAGATCCATGGGAGGAAGAAGCAGCCCTGGAAGATGTCGATGCCACCGAAGCTGCATCCGAGGGAAATAGGGTACTGAGCTTGGCCGCTCGATTCTGTTGACCTCTTTTAGACATCATGGAACAGGACTCACAATCAGTGATGGAGTGGTCAGGACCCAAACATTTTAGACACCAGTCATGGGTGTCGGTGATAGAAAGAGTAACGCTGCACTTCGTGCACTTTTTAAACCCGGAAGCGGGCTTTTCCATGAGGAAAATTTTCCTAGGCCTAAGGCCCAAAAGGAAAAAATGCACGAAAGTGGGAAATGGTAGGTTTTTTTTTTTTTTAAAGAAGAAAGAAGAAAAGACCGGCGGTACCGGTCCGACGTCGAAGAAGGCAGACGCGCGACCAAAGAAAGAAATATAAAGAACTTCTTCAGCGGTGACAGGAACACGACCTGCTGGCTCCGCGGAAAAGAAGAACTGGAGAGAGGCGGTTGGGAAAGGAGGGAAGGCAGCGCGCAGGCGCTGTGGGATGCTCCCAAAAGCTTTCTTTCTGGACGCTGGGGAGCGTTCCCGCGCAGGCTCCGTCGGTACCCATATGTGAAGACTCATTCCTGCTTGTTCCTGGAGATTGCCCTTTCCTTGCAGGCCTCGATTTGTGGGGCCTGGGTAGCAAGGGCGTGTCTGCGCTGGTCTCAGAGGTGGAAGGGGGCCCAGGCAGAAGAGGCGGCCCGTATAGAGTCGGGAACGGCATATCTAGCGGATAGTCAGTATGATTTGATCAGGGCACTGGCTAATAGTATGGTATCGGTAGTGGCGGCGAGGCGGTATCTTTGGCTGCGAAACTGGGCAGCAGATGGGGTGTCCAAAGCAAGGTTGGCCAAGCTTCCGTTTAAGGGTAAACTCCTTTTTGGGGAAGAATTGGAGAAGTTGGTGAAGGATTTAGGGGAGTCGATAGGTGGGCGGTTGCCCGAGGACAAACAGAAGTTGGCGCGGACGGGAGGACAGTCTAGAAGTCAGCTCAGAGAGTTCAGGCGTTTGACCCTCCAGGTTTTCCCCAATACAGCGAGGGAGATTTCCCTATAGATCCCCAGGATTTCGAGGATTCCGAGGGGCAGGCAGAGGTTTTGCAGCCTCGGCATCCCTGGGCACCAAGAAGATGCAATGAAGTGAGGGGGGTCCAGGCGGGAATCGTGACGGTAGGAGGTCGGTTAAGAGATTAAGTTCCTGCCTGGGCCCACATTACTTCGGATCAACGGGTGTTGGAAATCGTGCAGAGGGGTTATGCTCTCGAGTTCCAACGTCCAGTGCGGGACGCGTTTGTTCGGTCCCCGTGCAGAACGAGAGCCAAGAGAGGCGGTACGGCAGATACTGGAAAGATTACTAGCACTAGAGGTGGTGGTGCTGGTACCGCCAGAAGAACAAGGTTGCGGTCGGTACTCGTTTTATTTTGTGGTACCAAAAAAGGAGGGTACCATGCGGCCTATTCTGGATCTAAAGCGAGTGAACAGGTGCCTCAGGGTGTCGCACTTTCGGATGGAGACGTTGAGGTCGGTCATGGTAGCCGTGCAGCAGGGAGAGTATCTAACATCATTAGATCTGTTGGAGGCTTACTTGCACATCCCGATCAGAAGGGAGCACCAGCGGTTCCTTCGCTTTGCGGTGCCGATGGGGCATTTCCAGTTTCAGGTGATGCCTTTTGGGCTTGCAACGGCACCGAGGACATTCACCAAGATTATGGTGGTGGCGGCGGCGTTGAGAAGAGAAGGGGTGTTGGTGCACCTGTATTTAGACGACTGGTTAATTCGGGCAAAGTCGCTGGAGGAAAGTCAGTGGGCGACCAGTCGGGTGGTGTCGTTTTTGCAGAGTTTGCGTTGGGTAGTCAATGTGGCGAAGAGCAAGTTGATGCCTGCCCAGGATTTGGAGTATTTGGGAGCTCGTTTCAACACGCGCAGGGTAAGGGTTTTCCTGCCGTTGCAGCAGGCTCAAAAATTGCAGAGGTTGATTCAGGAGTTTCAGGAGAGTAGGGCGCCTTCAGCGTGGCGGTATCTGCAGCTGCTGGGGACGATGGCGGCCATAATAGAGGTAGTACCGTGGGCCAGAGCTCATATGTGGCCTTTGCAGAGAGCATTGCTGCGGAGGTGGTCTCATCAGACGGATCAGTTGTCGAGGATGTTGGTGTGTCCGCAGGAGGCTCGAAGATCGTTGCAGTGGTGGCAGCGGCTGGGAGGCCTCGAGAGGGGCATGCCTCTGGAGGCGCCGGACTGGAAGCCCTTGATGACAGACGCGAGTCTGTTCGGCTGGGGGGCACACTTCGAGGGGCAGTTTGCCCAGGGACAGTGGTCCGTTCAGGAGAAGGAGTGGTCCATCAACAGGTTGGAGTTGAGGGCAGTGTTAGTGTTGCGGGCCTTGCAGGGGTGTCTGCAGGGAAAAGCGGTCAGAATGTTCTCTGACAATGCCACGGCGGTGCATACATAAATCGGCAAGGAGGAACCAGCAGCGTGCCATTGGAGACAGAAGCGGAGGGCTTGCTGGAGTGGGCCGAGCACCATTTGGTGGCATTGTCGGCTGCTCATGTGGCCGGAGTGGACAATGTGACTGCAGACTTTCTGAGTCAGGTGCGGGTGGATCCGGGAGAGTGGAGCCTGCATCAGGACGTGTTTGCGGCGCTGATTCGGCATTGGGGTCGGCCAGTGATGGACCTTATGGCAACGTTCGAGTCGGCGAAGGTCGACAGGTTTTACAGCAGAAGGCAGGAAAGGATGTCGGAAGGCCTGGATGCTTTGATTCAAAGGTGGCCGGAATCCGGCCTTCTGTACGTGTTCCTGCCGTGGGTGCTCATCGGCAGAGTTCTCCAGCGCATAGAGAGGCACAGGGGGTTGGTTCTGCTGATAGCGTCGGACTGGCCAAGAAGGCCATGGTATGCCGGACTTGCTGCGTCTGCTGGTGGAACCACCGTGGAAGCTGCCGGAAAGGGCGGATCTGCTGGTGCAGGGACAGTTAAGAATGCCTCAGGTACATCGGTTTGCGCTTACGGCTTGGCTCTTGAGCGGGCAAGGTTAATGAGTAAAGGTTATTAGTCAGCGGCGATTGCTACGTTATTGCGGTCGAGGCGGTGGTCCACGTCTTTGGCGTATGTTCACGTGTGGAGATTGTTTGAGGTTTGGTGTGAGGAGAGGCAAGTGCGAGCATTGAAGGCCACGGTGGCGCAGGTTTTGGCCTTTTTGCAGGATGGCTTAGATAAAGGTTTAGCAGTGTCTTCCCTATGGGTTCAGTTAGCGGCTCTAGCCTGTTACCGGGGGAATGTGCAGGGGAAGACGCTGGGGGCTCATCGAGATGTGAAGAGATTTTTGAGAGCAGCCTCTTTGTTGAGACCTCCCTGCAGAAGAGTAGTTCCAGGCTGGGATCTCAACATAGCAATGGAGGCGCTGGTGAGGGAGCCTTTTGAGCCGTTGTCACAGGCGACCCTGAAGGATCTTACACTAAAGGTAGTATTCTTTGTGGCGATCACCTCGGCCAGGAGGATCTCAGAGTTGCAGGCCCTGTCGTGTAGAGAGCCCTTCTTGTCCTTTTCTAGTGAGAGGGTTGTACTGCGGACGGTACCATCCTTTTTGCCTAAGGTTGTCTCTGCCTTCCATGTTAATCAGGTGGTGGCACTGCCAGTGTTTGCTAGAGCAGCTGAAGAGAGGCCTAAACGTAGGTTGCATAGATTAGATATCAGGAGAGTCCTAAGGGTGTATTTGCAGCGAACAGAAGTGCTGCGTAAGTCCGACAGGCTGTTTGTTCTGTTTGGAAATGCACAACAGGGAGAGCCGGCTTCTAAGGCTTCAATTGCTAGGTGGATTAAGGAGGCGATTGCATCAGCCTATATGCTGAAGGGCAGAGTAGTGCCACAGGGTTTGCGAGCGCATTCTATGAGATCTCAGGCAGCGTTCTGGGCGGAGTGTAGCTTGGTTCCGGCGGCGGAGATTTGCAGGGCTGTGACTTGGGTCTTCGTTGCACTCCTTTGTCAAGCATTACAGAATTGATGTGCAGGCGGCAGGGGATGCGAGATTTGGATCAGCAGTGCTTCAGGCTGGTCTGGCAGGTCCCTCCTGTTGAGACTGTTCACTGCTCTGCTACATCTCTAATGGTACGGGACTAGACTGGAGCTACGATAAGGAAGGTTAAATTAGACTTACCTGCTAATTGTAGTTCCTGGAGTAGATCCAGTCTAGTCCCGCTTCCCACCCAGAGGTTTGCTGCCAAGAGGTAGCCTGAGCACAGGGGACGGGAAGGAGATGACAGTTCACATAGGCGGTGGCTAGAGGCTCTAGCTTCTTTTACTATGGAGTCGCCTACTTCTCGGAAGAGTAGCGAGCCTCTTTGGAGGGGCTGGAGAGAGGGGGTGGTTCTTTTATCCAGCACAGGTTTATTGGTTTTGTTTTTGGTGTCAGTTTGTTTTTAGTTCATCTTAGGTTCCATGTTGGGGCGGACTGGGTTTTTTTTTGCTCTGGTGAGTCGGCTTTGACAATAGCTAACTAGTTCAGGGGGTGGTTCCTGGACTACTTATACCAAGGTCACTGAAAGAGTGACATGCTCAGTCTCCTAGCTGCGGGAGGACGTACACAACTCTAATGGTACGGGACTAGACTGGATCTTCTCCAGGAACTACAATTAGCAGTTAAATCTAATTTAACCTTAATGTCAGAGGAACATTTGGAAATTTTCAGCCTCTAACTTTACCAGAACTCTCCAGAAGGACTGAAGAGTAACTTCCTGAGGGGCTGACTCACCAAGGCCATTCTCAGCTGACAATTCTAGGTATGTCAGATCTTCGCAGTGCCTGGTCAACACAGAGGCTCTCGGCCTCAAATATTGCAGCTTGGTACACTACTGGCCCCAAGGACACTATGGCAGCCATTACTGATTCTACTGAGAGTTTCCTCATGCTTGGCCTAATGACTTCCTTTGGCTTGTCCGAATCCTGTTTCTCGCCTCTCCAAAACAGGTCCTGCAAGCATACTCCGTTACAGAAGTAGTCCCCCCACTCCCCAAGCAGAGCTCATTCTCCACTCATTGGCGTTGCAGCAGGGTTTCCCTTGCAAGCACAGGTTTCCTGGAGAGACCATGGAGCTGTTTGTCAAAACATGTCTGATGTGAGCCCAAAGTGGTGGCTTTAGCATCTTATAGCAGCAGACTGGTTTCTTTTTTTGGAGCCATTTTAAGGAAACAGAAAGCAAGGAAACAACCATTCTAACAGCCAGCTAGTGGCATGCCACCATCTTGCTTCCTCCCTTCCTTATCAAATACCGAGCTTGAGCTATTCTGCCATAAATATGCAAAACCTGCATCATCCCGCTGTTGTTGTTGTTAAGTGCCATCAAGTCAGTGTGGACTTCTAGTGACCCTCTAGATAGTTGACCTAAACTTTGTTCGGTCTTCAGCCAAGCGACTCATTGCTGATAGATTGATACAATAACGGTAGTTATGGATACCACACTACCTCATTGCTGGCCTTCCTCTTTTACGGTGACCTTCTACCTTGCCAAGCATAATGTCTTTCTCCACTGATCTCTCTCTTCGCATGATGTGTCCAAAGTATGAAAGTCGAAGGAAAACTTAGATTTGATCTCCTCTAGTACCGACTGGTTTGTTCTTCAGGCAGTCCATGATATATACAGTATTCACTGCCAGCATGAACACTGTGTATATAATTCAAAAGGCATCAATTTTCTTCTTGTCTATTTTTTTCACTGTCCAACTTTCACATCCATATGACGTAATTGAAAATACCATGGCCTGGACAAGTCGAATCTTTATATGGAGAGAGACATCTCTGCTCTTGAGAATCTTGTTTAGGTCCTTCATAGCCATTCTGCCAAGAGCAATATATCGTCCGATTTCTTGACTGCTAGTCCTTTCTTTATTGATTGTTGATCCAAGTTAAAGTTGTCAATTATTTCAAATTCTTCTCCATAACGAACTTACTGATTTTGCCAGTTGTCAGGATCTTTTGTCTTCTTTATGTTAAAGTGCAGACCCATTTTAAGACTATGTTCCCTGATATTGAGAAGCAAATGGTTCAGATCATCTTCACTTTCAGTCAGTAATGTGGCATCATCAGCATGGCGAAGGTTGCTGATAAGTCTTCCACCAATTTTCACACCTTAGTTGTCTTCATAGTCATGCTTCTCTGATGATTTGCTCTGCATATAAATTGAAGAGGTAGGGGGAAGTATTCAGCCTTGTCATACACCTTTGCTGATTTTAAACCATTCTGTTTCTCCTTGTTCCGTTCAATCTGTTGCTTCTTGATCAATGTAAAGGTTGTGCAAGAGAACTCAGGTGCTCTGGTACACCCACCATGTGGCCCAGAGTTTCTCGTAGTTTACACGATCAAAAGCCTTGCTGTAGTCAATAAAACCCATATAGATATCCTTTTGGTATTCTTTTACCTTTTCAGGGATCCATCTCACATCCGCGATATCTCTCGTTCCTTACCTTTTCCCATTGTACAAAGTTTGAATTGCTTCTTCATGGCCAGTCCTGAGGTACAGTGGATCCCGGAGAGAGTACAGTGGCCAAGGCTAGCAAAGCACTTTCCAGCACACCTTGAGCTGCCTCTCCCCACAGGAGTTGCTTTTGCTGCCAAAAGGGTTTCTAACAAATACTGAGTCAAGGGATATAAAGACTTAAGCAATCAAAACTTTGTGGTTTCTTTTTCTCAACTGCTTTATTTCTTTATAGCCCAATGGAAGTTGGAAAGAATTATATAAAAAGGGGTAGAGAGGGTGTGTGTGTCTGGGGCAAAATAACTACCAGAAACATTAACAGAATGGAATGAAACCTGGCATATTGGAAAACTGGTAAGAGACACATCAAGTTTGAAAATGGGTCAGATTAGACTCTGGGTCCAAAGAAATAAGCCCCTCCCCCACAAAAAAGTCTCAATACATTTCTATGGAAAAAGAATTTCCATCTTTTGTAGCATAGAAACTTACTCAGTGAAACACAGAAACTGCAGAATTCCTCCTTTCAACCCTTCTCCATCTCACAACCCCCCAAAAATGCCCCACACCTAAAAATATATTCCCTCAATTATCCTACCAACCTGCCAAATGCCCCCACCCTGAAAGCTACCCCCGCAACTGCCTCACCACCCTGCAAGCTGCCCACCTACAAAAATCTTTGCACAACTGACCCACCCCTAAAAACAACCTGTGACAACTGTCTCACCACCCTGCAAATTGCCTCATCCCCAAAAACTACACCCCTGCTTCTGTCCCACCACTACACAAACTGTCCTATCAATTTCCAGGATAGTGTGCATTCCCCCACTATCCTGCAAACTGCCTCCAGCCAAAATCCAACCTCTTACAACTGCCCCACTTTCAAAACTATCCACTGCAACTACCCCACTGTAACTGACCCATAGATTTCCCCACCCCAAAAAACTACCGCTACAGAACTGTTTCACCATCTTGCATACTGTCCAACCCTATAATACACATCCTTGCAATTGCCCTACCACTCTGCAAAGTGCCCCACCCATAAAATATAACCCCCAAACAACCTCGTAAACTGCACTAACCCCCATAAATGTCCCACTACCTTGCCTACTGCCACTGCTTTTGTATCACTACTCCACAAACTGCCTCGCCCCTAAAATCTACTGCTTTACAACTGCCCCCTCACCACCTTATCAACTGCCCACTGCAACCACTGCATCCTCCCTGCAAACTGCCCCATCCTCCCTCAAAATATCTCCCTGCAACTGTCCCACTCCTAACAATTCCCTATTCCAAATGCCCCACCACCCTGCAAACTACCTCCCCATATCTGTCCTCACACCTCAGAACTATGTACCCTGGAAATGCCTCCCCAGCCACCTCTACCTCCACACTCCCTACCCCCAGCAGCCCCAACACACGCACAGCACACAGAGATATTTACACACAGGATTACAAATATTCTAGTTGTGATGTACTGCATTTTAAATTACTTACATACATATTTCATTTTTTATGCTATTATTTCTAGTGTGAAAGCTAACAATTTTACTACCTTATTATTGGTTACTATCTGTACTGGCAACTAATTCTGTTACCAAGGGCAGAGATAGATTAAGGAACCAGAACACTGTGAACACATCCAGGGTCGAAGGTTTAGGGGCTACTTATTAAATATGCTGTGTACTCAGGAGGTTAGGACTGACAACTGTTTTTTTTTTCCAGAATTCTGATTTTTACATTAGTCTATAAACTAGACGGATGGCCAAAAATGTCTGGATATTTTTCCACGTTTAATGCCTCTTATTTATTTATTTGACATTTATTTATTTATTTATTTACATTCTCTTATATACCGCGCTATTCTGCATCAGTGCGGTTTACATTGAACAAATTGAAATTACATTGAACAGGGCATTATAACTTGGAGATAACTATTTTACAGGGAACATGGGCTATGGAGGGTTAAGTGGCTTACCCAAGACCACAAGGAGCACCTGTGGGACTAGAAACCCCAGTCCTTCCGTCCTCTGCTACTCGAGGGACCTCCGGTGCTTTAAAAACCTCCTTTGTGCCATCTGGGAGTGGAGCTGTCTACCGGAGAGTGAGGGAGGAGTGTGCGTGCCCTGCTGAGGGCTGCTGGAGTGCGGGGATTACCTTGCTGCTGCTGCCGGTCCACTGCAGGCACTCCTCGGTCAGCCTGCTACTCGAGGGACCTCCAGTGCTTTAAAAACCTCCTTTGTGCCATCTGGGAGTGGAGCTGTCTACCGGAGAGTGAGGGAGGAGTGTGCGTGCCCTGCTGAGGGCTGCTGGAGTGCGGGGACTACCTTGCTGCTGCTGCCGGTCCACTGCAGGCACTCCTCGGTCAGCCGGCTACTCAAGGGGTCCTTTTCCTCTATAAAGTGGTGAATTGTTTTTCTCCGCGACCGTGGAGCGTGGCGCGTGTTTGAAGGGGCGTGTCTAAAGGGGCAGGTCCTGCCCCTTAGACACCCCTTCGACGCCGCATTGACGCCGGATTGATAGAGGAGCTGTATTTCTTGTTGGTGAAGTTGTGTCTGCACTGTGAGTTTGGCTTTACGTTTGATTTCCTGTGTATTAGGGCTTGTTTCAAATGGGGAAAAGGAAGGCTAAACCACAGGGTAAGGTCCAGTCGGCTGATGCTGGTAGGGCAAAACCAGTCGGCCCTCTGGACAAACACTTTGTTCCAGTGCCTTTGGCTCAGTCCTCTCCGGAGGAGTTGTCTCTGAGCCCGGGGGGGGGGGGGGAGGTCTCCTCCCCCCTGCCCTGTTGCTGATAATTCAGGGGTTTCTCCTCAGTTTAGCAGGGATATGGTTGCAATTAAGTTGCCTTCTCCGGTTCAGTTGGCAGTACTGGAGGGTTCTACGGAGCTACCAGTCTTGTCTTCTGATACTGAAGTTACCCTAAAGGATTTATGGGGGGCTTTGCGGTGCATAGATGCTAAAGTGTCTATAACTTTTAGTTCTTTAGCGTCCTTCTCACAAGATGCTGTAGTGGCTATGCAGCAACTTGATAAGAAGGTATCTTTACTTGATAAGGCAGTTGATAAACTAGAATCACAGGTGCTTCCACTTCAGTCCATAAATGTGATTAGTATTAAGGATTCTATGATCTTGCATGCTAAGTTGGAGGCACTAGAGAACTCTATGCGGTCCTGTAATTTGAGATTGTTGAATTTTCCTTATACGTCTTTGCTTTCACCAAAAATTTGTTTGATAAGTATGTGAAAGAAGTTCTTGCCTTATCAGATACTATTGAGGTTAAGCAGATATACTACATTCCTTCTGGCACTAAAAAGCCAACTGCTGTAGATGCAGAATTTGATGAGATTGTTCCTAGTGTAGCTAATCTTACTGCTTTTCTGGAGGACTCTTCTGATAATATCACTGTGCGATCTACTTTGGTGGTCTCTTTATTTTCTATTGTGGTAAAACAACGTATACTAAAAGCTTTTTTTAAAGTGAAATCCGCTTTATTTTGTGGTCAAAAAGTCAACATTTTCCCAGATGTGTCACGCAGCACCCAGATGCGGCGAAGGCAATTTCTATCTTTTAAGCCTCAAGTTTTGGCGTTGGGTGCAACGTTTTTCCTACGTTTTCCTTGTAAGTGCCTGATCAATTTTGAAGGTGCTTCATTTGTTTTTCAAGATGTAACTCATCTGGAAAAATTTTTGAATGACCGGCAGGGCTCAGCAGGGTTAGATAGTATTGATATTGGTTCCTCCTGATATGTGGCCTTTTGGCTTGTTTTCTAGTTATAATAATTATTATTTTTCTTGTTATGGTGGTTGTAGTAGGCTCCCATGACGTGGTCTACATATGCTGCTCAATGTTCTTGTAGGTTGAGTTTCTTGTAATGTAAATTCAGTAATGTGTCCTGTATCTAATTTGGTTATTGTATGTGACTGAAAAACTTCAATAAAAAAAAAAAAAAGAAAAGAAACAGAAGTTAGGGGGAGTAGAATTGTGTATTTTGGATATTTGGAATGTCTCCCAGCTCAAAGAATTGAGAGCATGTTTGAATCAAGAAACAGAAAGTGTTGTACTTGTAATAAGAATCTTAGAAGTAGCAATAGGTCATAGAGTTTCTGTTGCAAAAAAAAAAAAATTAGCATTCTCGGGAAATAAATTACCTATGCCTGGAGTTCAGGATAGCAGTAATGATTTGAAATTCAAAGCAGTATTTATAGGTCTTTAAGCAGATTTGTTATTGTGCACTTCTCATTTGTGTGTACTTTTCAAAAAGAATTAAGTGTTTCTGATGAAGTGTGATCAATTATATTATGATTTAGGCTCTATTCAGGATGTTCTATTCAGCCTAATTTATGTTCTGCCACTGTGAAACTGAAGCAGCTGTGGGAAATGATACTGTGACTACTTAAAGTGTTTGATTTGACTAAAACATTTCCGAATTACAGGGATAACCCTGGTAGATTTGTGTCTTTATGGTCTCAGATAATTAACAGTTATAGTCCCATTTGGGCAGCTCTAGATAATGTGTGTTTTTTTTTAAATTTAGCTGATTTTCATAGTGTCGCTCGTTCAGTTCGTGACAGACCCTGTGATAGATTTCCAAAAAGAAGATTTAAAGAGATAATTTTGTTTTTGTGTAAAGGAAAAAAAAATATTGTTAGAATTCCTTACAGTAGTATGCAAATTTGTAAAGGACTGGTCGAGATTAACATCTCTAAGGCAGGATAGGGGTAAAAAAAAGTTACAGATTTTCACACTAGGTGTATGCTAGCTTTTAAAGACTATTCTGGTGAGGCAGAAGACACACCTTCAGGATTTACTAATATTTTTGTAAATGGATTGATTCCAAGAATAAAGGACATTTTAGAAACTTCAATAACACAGGTACACTACCAAAAAACTGCCTCCAGTTTTGCAACTGATTCCTATAGATTTTGGGGTGCTGAATCCAGGAAAATTAGCCAAAATGTTCCATCACGTCACGTTTTCTTGCAAAATTAGATTTCTTACCCATATAAGGAATGTTCACATAGTTTCTTTTTAGCCGACTGCAGTTTATTTTCTTGGCCCAAAATAGAGGTTGTAATGGTTAACTAACTAGAAACACTCCCTCATGATATTTTAGAGTGTTTTGTATTCATTTTATACATTAACAGGACAATTGGGAGGCGGGGGGCTAAATCCAGTACTCGCGCTGGCGCATGTTCTTTCCTGTTCGCCTCACCTCGTTCGCTCGCTCAAACACGGTGGTTGCGACATGAACGTTCCTGTCAAATTTCAGTTTCTTGCAAGTTCATTATTACCTTTTGTTTGCTCAGTTGTAATCCAGCTTTATTCCGAAGTGGTTCACTACAGTTGTAGTTTGCAGTGCTGTGTATTTGTGATGGCTCACAGAGCCAGAGGTTGCGTCAACTCTCCGGACAGTTTTTGTTTTATTTGTGGGGAATATACCGTGCAAAAGCGGCAGAGGAACATTTCTGCATTTATTAAAAAAGTATATTTCGCCTATTTCGGTTTGAAGTTAGGCGTTCAAGACAAACCGTGGGCTCCTCACAAAGTGTGCAAGACATGTGAGGAAGATCTACGCTTATGGATGAAAGGTAAAAAACAAGCATTTCGTTTCGGAATACCTATGATGTGGCGTGAACAAAGAGACCACAGCAGTGACTGCTATTTTTGCTCTTGCATTGTGAAGGGATACAACTTAAAAAATAAGAACGTAATAAGTTACCCCAACCTTCCCTCAGCAATTAGGCCTATGCCTCATAGCAACGAAGTACCTGTGCCTGAACCACCAAAATCTTTGGATCATATTTGTGTGGACGGTTATGATCATGATGAGACTCATCAGATGGCTTTTCCCGATGAGTCCAGTACTTCCGAGTTTGAAACTGAACCAGATCCGAAACCTGAACTTTTCTCTCAAGCTGAATTGAATGATTTAGTCCGGGATTTAGGACTCCCAAAAGATGCTGCCCAACTGCTAGGTTCTCGGCTTAAACAGAAAAATCTATTGTCACCAGGAACAACTTTTTATTGGTACCGCAACCGCGAGACACAATTTTTGAAGTATTTCAGCAAAGAGGAAGATTTGGTATTTTGCAACGATATATACGGAGTGATGGAAAAGTTTAAACTCAAGTATGATCCTGCTGAATGGCGGCTGTTCATTGATTCGTCAAAAGACAGCATAAAAGGTGTTCTTCTTCATAATGGCAACACATTCGCTTCAGTTCCTATTGCTCACTCTGTTATTCTCCAAGAAAAATATGAGAATTTGGCCCTGATTCTTCAGAAGATTCGTTATGATGAGCATAAGTGGATGATTTGTGGAGACTTTAAAATTCTATCCATGCTATTAGGGCAGCAATCCGGTTTCACCAAATATCCCTGCTTCCTTTGCTTGTGGGATAGCCGGGCCCGCGACCTACACTGGGGGAAAAAAGACTGGCCAATTCGGGAGTATTTGAGACCCGGTGAGAAAAATGTTCATGAGAGCTTGGTACCTCGTGATAAAATTCTATTACCACCTCTCCACATTAAGTTGGGTCTCATTAAGCAATTCATCAAGTCCCTTCCAAAAGATGGTGAGTGCTTTCGGTACCTTTGCTCAAAGTTCCCCGACTTTCTGAAGCAAAGCTAAAGGAAGGAGTGTTTGTTGGCCCTGATATAAGGAAACTCATTTCAGATGGAGCATTCGCTGAAACGATGTCTGAGAAGGAAAAAGAAGCCTGGGATTCCTTCAAGGATGTTGTTCTCAAATTCTTGGGGAACAGGCGGGATGAGAACTATAAGGATATTGTTAACAGGATGCTCAATGCCTTCAAAGAACAAGGCTGTAACATGAGCCTGAAAGTCCATTTCTTGCACTCCCATGTGAACTACTTTCCCGAAAACTTGGGGGCGTACAGTGAAGAACAAGGTGAAAGGTTTCACCAGGACATCAAGGACGCAGAGAGAAGGTACCAAGGAAGATGGAACACCACTATGATGGCTGATTTCTGCTGGTTGCTGCTGCGGGAAACCCCAGATGAAAAATACGCCAAGCAGCGCACCAAGAGAAGCATTCGGGGGAAGAAGAAACGGACCCACCAGGAGATTGATTGACCCAAGAATGACTTTAAAATCTAAACTGTGTTGACAAATATCGTGTTTTTACTAAACTTTGAAATAAAAATTTGCTAGTTATTACCACAGTGTCGGATCTCATTTATTAGAATTTTATTTTCACACCATCGGGTGTTTGTCTTCATGTATTGCAATGGTGCGGTTTGCGTTTTCTATTCTTACATACATACCTGTACAACATTTTTTGCACATTTCTTTGCTTTGCTTTGTGTCTAACCTCGCTCTTATATGCTCAATGTTTGTGCACATGTATGTGGCTGTTTTAAGTGCAGACAATTTTGCTACCATCACAGTGTGTTGTTGACATTATTCTTATGTGCTGCCTTGTTACAATTTTCTTTATTCTTATTTGAATAACTACTGAACAATTAGTATAAAGAATTCATCCAAGAAACTTTTATCTCGATCGCACTCAATCTGAAACGTTCACCTCAAACTGCTAACCCAATGTAGCAAAATATCTGTACGTGATGGAGCAAATTGGTTACCAGATTTGGATTCAGCGCACCAAAAAACGTAAAAATCAATCGAAACATTAGAGGCAGTTTAAAAAAAACTTTTTTTTAGTGTACCTGTGTAATAGACTGGCCAGCTAAAACAGCCGATGCAATTTTGGAAGGGGCTCGATACAGTGAGTTGAAGTTCCTCAAGGAACAACAGGAACAACAAACCCAATTAGACGTTAAAAAAAAAAAAAAGAAAAAAAAAGCGAAGTTGCTTAATTTGCAGATTGCTTCCATGCAAACTCCCATGGAAAGGGGGAGGGGTAGATTCAGAGCTAGAGGAGGTTATGTGAATTCTCAGCGAGGGCGTGGACAGTCCAGAGAGCTGCGTACCTGTTACACTTGTGGAGAGAGGCTGGACATTTGCAGCGAGACTGCCCCGGAATCGAAATCCTGATGGCCAGAGAGCTGATTTCCCCCCTCCCCCTCCAGTACAAGCTGAATTCACTCCAGTATATCAGTGCTTCTCTAACCCAGAAGATTGTGGAGGTGATACATAGGATGCATGACTATTCCTGAATTTGACTGTAACTCCTCAGGGTGAGTTAGAAGCTAAACTGGGAGGTTCTAATTTGAAATTTGCTATTGATACTGGAGCTACAACATCAGCACTGCGTTTACAGGATTTGCCTGCTATCTACCATGCTCAATTAGCACAAGCACCGATAGTACATTGTGAAGGCATTGAGGGAAAGATAATTCCTCAACGTAGACTTGAATATTTACCTTTGCAAATTGGAGAGATTGTATATCCAACTACTTTTCTTATGGAAGACACTTTGCCAGTGAATCTTCTAGGTCGGGATTTTTTGGTGTCACATCATGCTACTCTATCCTGGATGGGTGGCAAGTTCTCTTTCCAGCTGTACCCTCTCTCTGAAGTGCCGTCCCCTGCAGATGCCAGTGTTGTTCATCCAGCGCTTGAAGACCTTCCTTCTACTTTGTGGGCAGTGCCAGGATCTAATGTCGGGTGCCTTTCTATTCCTCCTGTGAAAATCACCGTGAAACCTGGAGTTCAGCTTCCTAAACTCAAGCAGTATCCACTGCCAGGCAGCTGCCATCGATGGAATTCGTTCTGTGACTGAAGATCTTCAGAAACAAGGTGTCATTTATTCTACAACTTCATTATGTAAGACTCCAATTCTTCCTGTACTAACGGCTGACGGTAAGACTTATAGATTTGTGCAAGACCTGCGAGCAGTAAATAATGTGAATTTGCCAATTTTTCCCTTGGTGCCTACTCCACATGATATCTGGACACAGATACCTTCAGGGACCACCTAGTTTTCTGTTGTAGATTTGAGTTCTGCTTATTTTTCAGTAAGAATTAGCAAAGAAAACCAATACAATGGTAGTCCTGCATATTTTCACAGGCCTTAAGAACTGCATTATTTGATGTAAGACTCGACCATTCCTCTTTAGTTCAATATGTGGATGATTTGCTTTTATGTTCACCATGTTATGAGTTTGTCTCTATTAGCTCATATTACTAATTTAGGTTTGAAGGTTAATCTGTCTAAACTGCAATTTGTATCTCAAAATGTTACTTTCCTGGGTGTTGATTTAACACCATCTGGTCGTGCAATTACCTCTGCTAGATTGAAACCTATTCTGTCATTGCCTTTTTCCAGCGACACCAGTATTATTGTGTAGCTTCCTGAGTTTATTAATTTTCTGTAAATAATAGCTAGCGAATTTCTCAAGATCTTACTGCTCCACTTATGCTCTTATTGGGAAAGAAGGATCTGAAGGCCTTATTGTACCCCCATTATCACAGTGGGAGGTTTGTTTTAAATGTAAAAAAACTGCACTGGGAAATGCACCATGTTTATTGTATATGATTATTCTTTACCATTCAAATTGCATGTGGCTATTTCTGATTCCTCTGCTACCTGTGTGCTTTTACAAGCTTTCCCAACTGGTTGCAAGCCGGTAGGCTATTTCTTAAAGCGATTTGATGCAGTGACTTTGGGACTCCCACTATGTCTACATAGTTTAGTAGCAGTGGCTTTTTGCAATTGAAATTTACTGATTTTCTGGTTCTACAGCGCCCTTTTGTTCCATTTAATCAGGACTCAGCCTTTTGTCCTCCACACGTTTTATTGACTCTGGAATTAATTTCTTCGCTTCATGTTTCAGTCTGTACTACATCACTATGCAACCTTTCAACACTTGTGGAGGAAGATGGGTCTCCTAATTGTTTCCAAACAATTTAATTGCTTCCAAACTGTACCTCTACCAGCCCCGGATTATACCTTTGTTTGTGGATAGTTCTGCTTTTAGAGATGACAAGGGCAAACTTTGTGTAGGCTATGCAGTCACTACGGTTTTGTGGAATTTTGGCAATATTTGGCAGCAACGAGGGTTTTGACTTCTGCTAATAAACCAATTAAACATGCTGCATACATTCACCGTTGGTTACAGGCTGTCCTCTTGCCAGCACAGGTTGCAGTTTAAAATGCAAAGGACATTCTTCTGCTGAAGATTTTGTGTCAAAGGGCAACCATTTTGCAGACCACGAAGCACAGAGAGCTGTTCTTCAAGCATCGGTGTCCTCGACAGTGCTGTATTTAACACCGTTTAATATGACTGTTTTCCCTTTCATCTTTCTTGCAGCAATAGCAAGATACTTCCTTTGAAAACCCAGACTGACTTTGTGGGGTGCATCCTGTGATGCTCAGGGCTGCTGGAAAGAGGATCATCTGCTTATTTGTCCTGACAGTCTTTTGTTTCTACTTGCCCTGTTCCTGCATTATAAGCTTTGCTGCTGTGGCTATGAATTATGTCTTTTTGGTTCTCCGGTATCACCTGAACTTCTGTTATTTTTTTCTTTGGCACAGCTTGTCTGCACTGTTTCAAGACTGGTACTGCAGGGTCAGCTTAGGGTCAGTTATTAAGATTTCTGCCTTACTAACTCTTTTTGATTTTGCAGCCTGTTTTGCAGAGCTGCCCTGTGCCAGAGGAAGGAGGTGGTATTTGTCCGGATGGGTAGAAGCTTATCCATTACCAGTGTATTCCTGTCTGGGGTGTTCCTTTTGTTCTTTCTTGTCTGGGTCCAGCCATTGTTGCGAGTGTCTGGGAGGGTATTGAAAATTTGGTTTGGTATTAAGAGACAACTGCACACTCCTTATCATCCGCAAAGCTCTGGCCAGGTGGAATGGATGAATAGGACAATCAAAAGTCACTTGCGCACTATGACACAGGATTGGGTTACAGATTGGACGGAAGCCCTTCCCTTTGCCCTTATGGCAGTGTGTAATTCCCCCAGCCTGACACCATATGAAATAGTTACTGGACGTCCAGCTATTTCTCCACATTACTTGGCAGTTATCCCAGATCCCCAATTGTTGCGCAGCGATATTTTGACTTATTACTCACGGTTGCACTCAGTCCTGTCTGTTTCCTTTTATTGCAAGTGAATCCTCAATAGGATGACAGAATCATCATATCCAGAAGTGAAGTCACCAGACTGGGTCCTGATTAAGAATTTGCATCCAAAGACGCTTCTGGTTCCCAAGTTTCTAGGTCCATTTCGTGTGCTCCTGGTGGGATACTCGGCTTGTAAAGTGGAAGGACATTCTCGTTGGATACACCTTACACAGTGTAAAAAGGCTCCTTCACAGACTCCAGACGGCAGCTCCCTCCATCAGTGAATCAAGAAAATACAACGCAGAGACTTATTGAACACTACATTGATATTACAGAAAAGATCAGGATTTACATGCTTTTTGAATGAACTACTTATGCAAAAACCTTTTGTCCAGCATTTATGCTACTGATTAGGTGGATATAGGTGGTTTGATTTAGTATTTTACTAATATATAAGCAATGACATTTGGGTACTTAACCTCTACTTCATGACGTAATTGAGAATTAAGGGGTAGTTATAGCTATACCATATATCTTCATCATATTAAGAAGAGTAGGTGTATTTTTATTTTGTCTTAGCACGTTTATTTTGGGGGTGATTATAGTTTCAGATATTTAGAGGTCTGCTAAGAATGTTTCAGTATTTGGTCTTAGTTGTGCTGTCGCATATTATTGTTAATGAAGCAGTGCTGCATTTAGAATCTTGGGAAAGTTATGAGGGATATCCAAATATTTTTGAGTCGCATTTACACTCAGTTACAAAATATTTTAATCTATCACGTTGTGCAGTTTGCCTTCCAACTGTGACAGCTACTTAAAACGGGTTTTTACCACAAGTTAGGCCCAAAGCCTTTGAAGAGTTTTGTGATACAGCTTTTAATCTAACTACTGTATGATGGTCTCATACAAACACAGAACCTAGAGTAGTTAGTTCTATGCCTTTAAAGTCCCCTCCAATATGGTTTATGGCTCAAGGTACAGGGAAAAAGGTAGGGGACACCCCATGAAACGTTTGTAAAATAATGCTACATAATTCTTCCATCTGGTATAAGAAATCCCACGTACAGAAACCTTATATTTCCGTAGTACAATTAATGCAAGTTCAAGGGAATCAGGTGCATGATTATGACTTGTTACAGTATAATAGTTCTGGCTACCTTTTGAATGACTTAGTCCGAGACACACCTAACTGGAGTTGCCCCTTATTAGGATATTACCATCCCTGGGAACATAATCTATCTGTAGGAATTAAGGAAATGAACATTACTCAGTGGGCTTTGAATAATTGTACGCAGAATCTAGTCTGTCCCCGTAACTTGACAATTTGGGAAAATGGATTAGTGGCTTTAAAGGGAGACTATTTTGTGTGTGGTAATCTTGCATATATAGAACTTCCCAGAGGTTGGTCAAGTACTTGCTATGTTGCTCAGTTAGATACCCCGTGGCGGTTTTTACCTTACCAAAATGTTACTTTATCAACCTTGAATAATTCCTTAAGAAGAAAAAGGGATGTTTCCCCTCAGGATGAAGCCATAATAGTAGCACAACAGTTGGTAGACTCTACAAGTCCTTTAACTAAATCTCAGATAGATGCATTTACAGGTACTGTTTGGCTCTCAACTTTTGGAGCCATAGCACCCACTAGAGAATATGATACCCAGATTATGCGATTACAGGCAGTTGTTGAACTTACAGCCCTGGATCTCACAGAGGCTATTAGTGTGCTACAAGGTGAAGTAGACAGGGTGTCCACTTATGCAGCTCAGAATCTCATGGCTTTAGACTACCTACTAGCAAAGGAAAATGGCGTATGTGGCCTAATTTCTGATTACTGTTGCAGTATGCTTGATAATGAAGGAAACGTAGTGAAAGGTTTGCTGGATAGGGTTAGAAATCGTACATTTGTATCAAGTAGTAGTTATGTAAGTTCTTTTTCTGATTTTTTTTTTTTATTCTGTTTCTTCTTTCTGGATTTTATTATCTAGGCCCCTGCAAGGCCTATTAGCTTCATTATCTGGCTTATTAGGGATCATCATTTTAGGAGCATTAATTCTTTGTGTAATATCAGCTTGTTGTAAGAAATCAGTGGAGACACTGACCCCTAAAATGATGTTACAGACTGACCCAGAAGCTAGCTATGATCCATTTTTAATACCAATGTCTGAGTTTCCTTATCTGTGAAATGATTCTTTACAGAATCAGAGGAAGGACTGAAAGAAAGCTTGATTGTACCAGGTTGGATACACAGTCAGGCCCTGTGTATAATATTGCTATTATCCCTAAGAAAGGGTTAATATCATTTGTAGCTCCTATTTAATACTATCCTTGAAAAGTCTGTAAAAGAAATTGGGTGAAAGGTTTAGATAGCATAAACATTAGCCTATGTTATTAGAAAGATAAGTAAAAGGCAAGCTGTTTACCCAGCCTCGCAGTCTCGCTGTCTCTGGTCAGAGATATCAAACTGTCAATGTTAGGATTAATTAGAATTAAGGCCTACATAGTCATGCCTGAGAATATATGTATGTCTTTTCATGATTGTCTATGACGTGCATGCCTATAGAAAAGTATATTATGAATATACGTAACACTAGACGTAGAATAAAATATGTATATTATGAATATACGTGATGTGAGACGTAGAATAATAAAGTGAAATTATGCTGTGTAATGGAATCTTTACCTATAAATAAAGAGGCCTAAAGCTTTGATTTCAGAGTAAACATAGGCAAAAGCCTGGCTTGCTCTCCCCAAAGCGCTTTGGTCCTGTGTTTATAATACAAGTGTGTTGTGTATTATTTACAGATTTGTGTATTATCTAAAGACTGTGATCAGTTAACCTTCTCCTTGTTTTGTGTGCGGATTTCTGTGACCCAAGAACCTGCCTCGTTGTAGGTGAGGGGGTGCAGAGTACATCTTTCAACTACTACTTTATGGACCTTTCCTCCAGGAACTTGTCCAAACCCAGCTACACGAAAAGCCTTCATTACATCCTCCGGTAATGGAATTCCAGAGTTTGATTATGCATTGAGTGAAAAAATATTTTCTCTTATTAGTTTTAAATGGGTTACATCAAGGGTAGCCAACTCCAGTCTTGGAAAGCCATAATCCAGCCTGGTTTTCAAGATGTCCCCTAATGAATATTCATGAGTTATCTGCATCCACTGCTTCCCATTATATGCAAATATCTCATGAATATTCATTGGAACATCCTGAAAACCAGGCTGGATTGTGGCTCTCCAGGAGTGGAGTTGGCCACCCTGGATTACATTGTAGCTTCATTAAATCCCCCCCTAGTCTACATTTTCTACTCCATTCATTAATATATTGACCGCTATCATATCTCCCCCCTCAACCATATCTTTTCCAAGTTGAAAAGTCCTAGCCTTTTAAGCCTTTCCTCATAGGGGTACCTTCTAGCACAGATTACTGGAGTACTCCATTATTCACCTTTCTCCACTGAGAAAATTGGACATTTAGCCCTACTCTCTGCTTTCTATCTTAACCAGTTCCTGTTCCACAATAGTACACTGCCTTCAAGCCCATGACTTTTTAATTTCGCTAAGAGTCTCTCATGAGGGAACTTGTCAAAGGCTGTCTGAAAATCTAGACACACTATATCAACCGGCTCACTATAGTCTACCTCTTTATTCACACCTTCAAAAAAAATATAAGAGATGGGTAAGACAAGACTTTCCTTGGCTAAATCTATGTTGGCTTTCTCCCATTAAACCATGACTATCTACATGTTCAGAAATTCTGTTCTTCAGAAATTTTGTTCTTAATAATGGTTTCTACCATTTTTTCCTGGTAGGGACGTCAGGCTCACCAGTTTGTAGTTTCCCGGATCACCACTGGAACCCTTTTTAAAAATTGGCGATACATGGCTATCCTCCAGTCTTCAGGTATTACTGATGATTTTAATGATAGTTCACAGATTAGTAGTAATAGGTATGCAATCTCATATTTTAGTTCTTTCAACACCCTCGGATATATACCGTCCGGACCAGGTGATTTGGTACTATACAGTTTATCAAATAGTTGTAATACAGCTTCCCAGTTTATTGATATTTCTTTCAATTCTTCTGCTGCATCAGCTTTAAATACCATTTCAGGCGTGGGTAACTTCCCTACATCTTCTTCAGTAAAGACTGAAGCAAAGAATTCAGTCTCTCCGCTATGGCCTTTTCCCTTCTTAGTGCCCCTTTCACCCCTCTTATCATCCAATGATCCAACTGACACTCACAGGTTTTTTGCTACAAATATACTTGAAGGTTAATATGCATTTTTGCTTCCACAGCAAGCTTCTTCTCAAATTCTCTCTTTGCCTGCCTTATCGATGGCTTGCATCTAACTTGCCAGTGCTTCTGTTTCCAATTTTCATCATTTGGCTCTTTTTTCAATTTCCCCTCTGACCTCACCTTTAAACCATGCTGGCGGTTTTTTGGACTGTGTGGAATAGAGCTGGTCTGGGCTTCCAGGATAGTATTTTTAAACAACCACCATGCTTATTGTAAATCTTTAACCTTTGCAGCTGCTCCTTTTAGTTTTTTCTTAACTATTTTCCTCATTTTCTCAGTCTCCCTTTTGAAAATTAAAAGGTAGTACTATGGATTTCCTTGCTGTCCTTCCTCCTTTTTTTTAAATCAAACATGATCATGCTAAGATCACTATTGCCAAGTGGCCCCAACATCTTTATCTCTTGCACCGGATCCCATGTTCCACTAAGGACTAGGTCCAAGATGGCTTCCCCTCTTCTTGGTTCATGAACCAGCTGTCCAAGAAGCAATCATTTCTTTCATCTAGAAACTCTCTCTCCCTAGTATGTCCTGCCGTGGACACTGACCCAATCGATACCAGGGTAATTAAAATCACCCATTATTATTACTGTGCTATAAATACTGTTAGCTTTCCTGATTTCTTTGAGCATTTCATCATCCATTTGTTCATTCTGGCCAGGTGATCAATAGTACATCCTCCCCCCCCCCCCCGCCCACTGCCATTGTCTTTGCACATGGCATTTTAATCCATAGAGATTCTACAGTGTATTTTGTTTCCTGCAAAATTTTAATCCTGTGTGACTCAATGCCCTCTCTAATAGAGTAGATCAAATTGGTGGAGTGGTTGCACTCTATCATTGCGATACAATTTGTACCCAGATATCACACTGTCCCAATGGTTGTCCTGTAGACACATGAATCCCAAGGTTTTTGGAGGTGGCCTTATACTCCTTTGAGGTTTGATGCTTGGTGATAATGGTTTTTCTAACGGTTTCAGGCAGTTCTTGTCTTCAACATTGTGAAAAAGGAACAGGGAGTGAATATGGCCATTTTAAACATTAGAGCCATCATTCATTGGTTGAGTCAAGTCTTGTGAGTACTGGCAATTGCGTTTAATTTTACTGCAATGGGAATGTGGTGGTTCTGTTCAAACTGATCTGAATTGATTATAAGGGTACCAAAAATCATTTCCTGGCAATGTCCCAGTTTTTACACTACTTCATACTATTTCCTTTTTTAATTAGTCATGTTTTGATTCTTTTGTGTGTCAAATGTGTGTGCATATAGAGTCCAAAGCCATTTCATTGGTCTTTTTTTTTTTTTGTTTTTTTTAAAGGAGTTGAACTGCAAGGGAGCCAATAATGTTGACCAGAACTTTATGAATAGCCAGTCCCTCTTTATCTTCACTTTTTCAAATAAAGAAAAAAATTAAACCTTAGTGCCTGAAGGAAAATATTTCGTAGATTGGGCCTTCTGTGGGCGTGCCAGTACTGTCCCCAGAAACAGCATATTAGGTCTAATATGCTTTATCAGGAATCTGCCCAGATGAACTCTAGAAGACCAACATGACAGACCACAAACAATACACTCATTGTACCACATGACAGAACAAAATTTAATCTTCAAACTTGTAACCGTGCATTCGACCTTTATGCACCCTCACTTTGGAACTCGCTCCCAACCCTAGTCCGCAACAAGGACCTCTGCATTTAGAAAGCAGATAAAAAAACTCTCCTCTTCAGGGAGCACCTAGGATCAACGCAGAACAGCACTCAACAAAATTCTACAAGGCAGGCTGAGACAGCGAAGAGAGCCTGAAATATAACTACTACTGAACTGCAAATGTGTCTGAAAAGAGAGACAAATGTTATCTTGGATAATCCCTCTCCCACACCATTTCAAGAATGTAAATATGCTATACCACCCCCCCCCCCCCCGTGATGGTATTTTCCTCTCCCTCCTGTAAATGCAAATAGCCCTGTTCATTGTATCCCCCCCCTTGTTTATTGTAAACCGCTTTGACCAGGTGAAAAGTGGTATATAAGCACGGCTAAATAAATAAATAAATATGATGTGCTATCTACAGTTAAGCCTTTCCCCTTTGATAACAACATAGCATTCATTTTTTGATAGTTAAATTGTATAAACATGATGAAGACCTCTGTTGGAAAGGTACTAAATTGAAAAAAAAAGTGGAGTAGCAGCCTAATGGTTAGAGCACTGGCTTGGGAACCAAGAGGCCAGGGTTCATTTCCCACTAGCACTCCCTGTGGCCTTGGGCAAGTCACTTAACCCTCCATTGCCTCAGAAAAATCAAAGATTTCCCTTTTAATGTACATTACCAAGTTTAAGTTACAATGTAAACCACTTTGACTGAAATTATAAAGCGGTATAAGGAGAAATTAGACCTTACCTGCTAATTGTCTTTCCTTGAGTTCTCTCCGGGCCAGTCCAGGAATGTAGGGTAGTCAATCCCTTCCAGCAGCTCTGAGGACTGAAAACTGAAAACTCTTTGCTGACAGGTTCTATAGCTCCCCCTGGTGCCAGAGAGAGTCAGTCTCATAGTAACAAAGCAGAGAAAAAAAAACAAGAGCCTAAACTAAAAAAACTGAACACCACAACTCCGCACTCTCCCACGCCCAAAGACTCCTCGAAAAGAGCCCATAGCAAGACAATGTCCGTTTTCCTGTCTTACTTGGTAGCTTTTTATTTGTATTTTTTCTTTTTTCGTTTTAAATCTTGAGAATGAGAGAAGAAAGGAATCCCCAGCCCCGGTCACCCGAGGGAGAAACCACAAGCGTAGAATCTGATGGCCGAGGATATGAACAGCTTCACCTCAAGCAGCTAAGCACAGGGCGGGTCCTGGACTGGCCCGGAGAGAACTCAAGGAAAGACAATTAGCAGGTAAGGTCTAATTTCTCCTTCCTATTCGTCTCTCCAGGCCAGTCCAGGAATGTAGGGCAGTACCAAAGCAGTACTTATCTACGGGAGGGCCCTGCGAGCCCCGCCACAATAGCCGAAGATCCCACACTGGCATCCCCTCGAGCAAGAACATCGAGACGATAATGCTTAGCAAAAGAGTGCAAGGAAGACCAAGTGGCCGCTCTGCAGAGCTCTACGGGCGGAACCAAGGCTGTCTCCGCCCACGAAGTAGCGAGACCCCTAGTGGAATGAGCCCGCAGACCCACGGGAACCGGCACATGTTGTGCTTCACGGATGGCGTGTTTCACCCAGCGCGCTATCGAAGCCTTGGTCGCAGCTTTGCCTTTAGCCGGACCCGCAAACACAAACAGCCGATCAGATTTCCGAAAAGACTCAGTCGCCCGCAGGTATCTCCGCAACACACGTCCCAGATCCAACCTCTTTAGAAGATGATCCCGCTTGTCACCCTCTCGAGGCCGGAACGTAGGTAGAAAGACAGCCTGATTCATGTGGAAACTAGAAACCACCTTAGGGAGAAAGGAGAGAACCGGTCGCAGGACAACCCTTTCCGCTGTAAACTGCAGGTACGGTATCCGGCACGACAGCGCCTGCAAATCGGACACCGTGCGCGCAGAACACAAGGCAACCAAGAAGGCCTTTTTTCAGGAGAGCTCACGGATATTAACCGTCCCCGAGGAATGAAATGGCGGTCCTGTTAAGGCTTCCAACACCAGATTGAGATCCCACGGCGGAATCAGAGGCCGAAGTGGAGGCCTAAGAAGTTTCGCCGCTCTCAGGAAACGGCGTACATCCGGATGGGAGGAAAGAGACATACCCATGATTTTCCCCCTATAACAAGCAATCGCCGCCAGTTGGACCTTAAGAGTACTCAGGGGCCAAACCCTTCTCCAAACCTCCTTGAAGAAACAGCAAGATCTCCGGCCACTTGACTCGGGCAGGGGAAAAAGCGTGCTCCGCACACCACGCCTCAAATATACGCCAAATGCGAATGTAAGCTGAGGTAGACCGTTTGAGAACGCAACAAGGTGGCTATCACGGACTGTGAGTATCCCCGCCGTCGCAACCGCTCCCTTTCAAGAGCCAAGCCATAAGCGAGAACCGATCCACCTGTGGCATCAGCACGGGACCTTGGAAGAGCAGATTCATCCGAGACGGCAAACACGACAGAGGAGCTGCTAGTAGTCGAACCAGATCGGCATACCACAGCCGCCTGGGCCAATCCGGAGCGATGAGGATCACCAAACCGCTGTACCGCGTGATCCTCCGAACCACCCGACCGATGAGAGGCCACGGCGGAAACACAGAGGAGCTGACCCGGCGGCCAAGTTTGAACCAGGCCGTCCAGGCCCTCGGACATATGCTCCCGGCGCCTTCTGTAAAACCGCGCCGCCTTGGCATTCGCTTGAGTCGCCATCAAGTCCATCACCGGCCGCCCCCAGCGCTCCATGAGCTGGTGAAACACCGCGCAATTCAACTCCCACTCTCTGGGATCCAGCGCATGCCGGCTGAGGTAGTCCACTTGGATGTTGTCTTTTCCTGCCACGTGTGCAGCCGAGATCGCTGACAGGTTCCGTTCTGCCCATTGAAACAGCAGGAGACTCTCCTCCAGCAGGTACACACTCCCCGTGCCTCCCTGCTTGTTGATATAAGACACCGTCACCAAGTTGTCGGAAAACACCCGCACCGCGCGGCCGCAGAGCCGAGCGGCAAACTGCAACAGTGCCAGACGCACCGCCCGGAGTTCCAAGCGATTGATTGACCACAGTCATTCCTCCTCCGTCCAGGCGCCTTGCGCTATCTGATCTACACAGTGCGCGCCCCAACCCGACAGACTGGCATCCGTCGTAAGCAAAACCCAGGTCGGATCCGCTAGGGGCACTCCCGCCTGCAAATGGGCCGGCACCAGCCACCAGCGTAAACTGTCCCGAACTGCGTCCGGACACGCCAACCGCTGGAAAAGGAGGTGATCCTGCGGAGACCATCTGGACAGGAGCGATCACTGTAGAGGACGCATATGCGCCCTGGCCCACGGCATGAGGTCTAATGCTGCCGCCATGGACCCTAAGACCTGCAAATAACGCCAAGCTGTCGGCGCCGGCTGTCCAAGGAAGGCCGTAATTTGCGACTCTAGCTTCAGCACTCTGTCCGGCGGCAGAAAGACCGAGCCTGCTTCTGTATCGAAGAATGCTCCCAGATAAGTCAGCTGCCTTGTCGGCTCCAGATGACTCTTGGAATGGTTGATGACCCAACCTAGCTGCTCTAGGAACTGGACGACCCGAGCCGTCGCCACGCGAGACTCCGAGACGGACGGAGCCCGAATCAACCAGTCATCGAGATAAGGGTGAACCTGAATTCCTTCCTTCCGAAGCGCCGCCGCCACTACCACCATGACCTTGGTGAAAGTGCGAGGCGCCGTAGCTAGGCCAAACGGCAGCGCTCGGAACTGAAAATGCCTCATGGACGGAACTTGTGATGTTCCACCCTGATGGGAATATGAAGATAGGCCTCCGTCAAATCTATGGAAGTGAGGACCTCTCCCCGTCGAACGGACTGGATTACCGATCGCAAGGTCTCCATCTGGAAATGAGGTACTCTTAAGCAATGATTGACGTGCTTGAGATCCAGTATCGGCCGGAAGGACCCCTCCTTCTTGGGGACCACAAAATAAATCGAGTATCGACCGAAGCCGCACTGGTCGGCTGGAACGGGCACCACGGCCTGCAAGCGCAGCAAGCGCGACAGAGTGTCTCGGACCGCAGCTCGCTTTGTCCGGGAAATGCACGGAGACGCCAGAAAGGCATCGCCCAGGGGATGAGCGAACTCCAGCACATAACCGTCCCTGATGACTTCGAGGACCCACTGGTCTGTAGTAATGTTGGCCCAGGCAGAGACAAACCCCTGCAAACGACCTCCCACAGGGATCTCCGCCCGGACCAGCGTCCCTTCATTGCGGCTTTTTAGCTGCCGACTGCGGAGCATGAAAGAAGCCTCTACCAAATCCCCGGGCCCCTCGAAAGGACTGACCCCGAGAAGGAAACCTACCCCTCTGGTAGGGCAAAAAACGGGGACCGCGGAACTTACGAGACTTGTGGACTGGCCCCTTTTGACCCGAAGGCACTTTGGACGCTCTAGGGCAGTGATGGCTAACCTTTTTGAGCCCGAGTGCCCAAACTGCCGCACAAAACCAAAGAATTTCCTCAAAGTGCCAGCACGTCAATTTGCATAAATATTTGCATAATGCTAACATACACTAACTTTTAGTAAACATGTCTCTTAATGAGTGTATGGATAAAGACAGACTAAAAGATTTCTACATTACTATAATCCAGTGCCAACCGCCAGGCACATTAGGAACTACTACAAACACTGCCCATTTAGAACCAATAGCAAACCCGCCGTATCCTAACAGCACTACCAGGACTCACAAAGCACCACACCATACCTATCAAAAGGCAACACTGCAAATATTAAACCAATACATTTCAGACAATAACAATACATGACCTACTGGGGAAAGAGAACAAGTGGCAATGTCAAAAAGGAATTACATAAACAGAATACCTCAGCTCAGTTACACAGTTGCAATTGCTCCAGCCACTTTCTTCTGGTTTCTTCATGTTTTCTGCTAACTCTCCATCATCTGCTGTCCATTTGTCCTTTCTTCTCTCTTCTAGTTTTTTTTTCCATTCTCTCTCTCTACATCTGCTTTAACATACTAATCTTTCTCCTTTTGCTCTTTCCTCATTCCTATTTCATCCACTCAAATTTTACCCCTCCATCCTCAATCCCCACTTACTCTCCCAATACCCGGCCAATTGTAGATTTTTTATCCCTCCCACACAAAATATTTTTCCCCTCTCCATTTTACTCTCCCAGCCCCATCCCATTCTAATCCTCCCCCAACATCAGCTCCCTTCTAGTTCCAGCCTCACCCAGCATCCATTCCCTTCTAGTCCCTGCATCAGCCCATTTCCAGTCCTAGCAACCCCCCAACCCAATACCAGTCCTAGCCCCCCCCATCAACTCACTTCCAGCCCTAAACCCCCATCACCCCATTTCCAGACAGCCCCCATCAGCCCACAGCCCATTAGCAGTCCTACCCCCCCAGCCCATTAGCAGTCCTAACACCCCCCTCCTGCCCATTAGCAGTCCTAACACCCCCCCTCCTGCCCATTAGCAGTCCTAACCCCCCCTCCTGCCCATTAGCAGTCCTAACCCCCCCCTCCTCCTGCCCATTAGCAGTCCTAACCCCCCCTCCTCCTGCCCATTAGCAGTCCTAACCCCCCCTCCTCCTGCCCATTAGCAGTCCTAACCCCCCCCCTCCTGCCCATTAGCAGTCCTATCCGCCCCCCCCTCCTCCTGCCCATTAGCAGTCCTAACCCCCCCCCTCCTCCTGCCCATTAGCAGTCCTAACCCCCCCCTGCTCCTGCGCTTTAGCAGTCCTAACCCCCCCCTCCTCCTGCCCATTAGCAGTCCTAACCCCCCCCCCCCCCCCGGCAAATTTTTTAAAAAAAAAAAAGCAGGCTCTGGCTGCTGCCGCGGCAGATTGCAATGTCCCGCGGGGCCCCCTCCGCCCGCTAAGCCCCTCTGCAAGGGCTTTCAGATTCGCGAGGGAGAGCGTCTCCCTCGCGTCTCTGTTAAGCCCGCAGGGGCTAATGGGAAATTTCCCATCAGTCCCTCGCGTCTAAAGGGGCTGATGGGAAATTTCCCATTAGCCCCTGCGGGCTTAACAGAGACGCGAAGGAGACGCTCTCCCTCGCGAATCTGAAAGCTCTTGCAGAGGGGCTTAGCGGGCGGAGGGGGCCCCGCGGGACGCTGCATTCTGCCCTTGCCGCGTCCGCAGTCAGAGACAGCTTTTTCTTTTTTTTGCGGACCTATGGCCCGCGTGCCAGCTGCAAGGCCTTCGCGTGCCACAGCTGGCACGCGTGCCATAGGTTCGCCATCGCTGCTCTAGGGCGATCCTCAGGAAGGCGACCGCCTTTAGAGTCCCCCAAATCCTTCACAATTTTGTCCAGAGCTTCCCCAAAGAGGAGCTTACCTTTTTAGGGAAGCTTACTGAGACGGGTCTTAGAGAACGAATCCGCAGCCCAATTGCGTAACCAGAGAAAACGCCTAGCCGCTATCACCGAAGCCATAGATTTAGAGGAAATCCTCACTAGGTCATAAAAGGCATCCGCTAGATAAGCCGCAGCCAACTCCAACTTAGCCGCTTCCGCAGCCGAGGCCACTGCCTTCTCTATCCCTTGAAGCCAACAGATAGACGCCCGCACCACATACGCCCCACAAACCGACGCCTGTAGGACCAAGGCACTGTTGTCAAAAGTCTGCTTCAGGAGGGCTTCCAAGCGCCGATCTTGGAAATCTTTAAGAGCCGTACCTCCTTCCACCGGGATGGTAGTCTTTTTGGTAACAGCCGCTACCACGGCGTCTACCTTGGGCATCCGCAACAACTCCTTCTCCTCCTGAGGAACTGGGTACAACCGCGCAAGTGCCCGCGCACCCCTCAAAGCCGCCTCCGGGCATTCCCACTCAGAATCAATCATCTGCCTGATGACTCTGTGAATGGGGAAACAGCGCTGCTGAGCCTTGAACCCCTGCAATAAAGGGTCCTCCAAGGGTTTCTGCTGAACTTGCGGAGCCACCAAATTCAAAGCCGCTAAAGATTGAGTAATTAAGGCCCCCAGTTCCTCTTTCCTAAAGACACGGAACACATTAGGATCCTCGCCAGGATCAAGCTCCCCCTCTTCCAAGTCATCGGGCCATCCCTTGAGCCCTGCTTCAGAGAAGAGCTCTCCGTCTTCCGGGGCCTGAGACCCCTCCCCCAGGAGACCAGAGACTCCCCCGGAGGCCTCCAACATAGAGGGTAGAGAAGAGACCCCTTCCCCCGGGTTAGGCTCCAACAAGTCACCCTGCTTCTGGTCCCCCGAAGTCACAGCAGAGGGGGAGACCGATGCCTGGGCCTTGTTCAATAAAAAGGCCCGATGAAACGCCAAAATAAACTCCGGAGCCAGAAACGTCTCAAACGAACTCTGCTCCAATGCCTCAGAACGCAAGGACTCACCCGCGGGTGCAGGAGGCTTGTGTTTTTTAGATTTGCCCTTTGCCTTGGATTTCGCCGCCTGCTCCGGCAGCGCAGGAACCGAACTCGGCTGAGCTAACATGGCCGCCGTTCCCGCGCGAACCGCCACTGAAGACGGGCCGGTCAAACTGTTATCCCCCGCTGCCTGAGGAGACTCCATAAGCCCGAGGGGAACAAGCACGACCCTCCAAACCCCAAAAACGCTGAGAAGGGGCGAAAAGTCGACACGCGGCGCCAACCCGGAGAAAACGGCAGCCAACCACGTGCGCCCTGTCCACCAAGTAAAGAAGGCACTCACCTGCCAAAGATGCACACTGCAAGAGGCAAAGCTGACCGGATCCTCTGCCCGCAGCTAGCGGGTAATCAGCACCGGCGCTTGTGAGTATGGGAAGAGGAATCTGGGGCTCCCAGATCGTACCCAAGGAGTGACAGAGTGAGGAAACCGCCGTACAAACCCTCCGGGAGAAGGATCAAATTCTGGGCTCCCCCGCAAGGTAGCAGCCCCCCAACGGGCAAAAGAAAGCTGAGCTAAGCTGAGCTGAGCTGATCTGCCCTGCCAGGGCCAAATAGTCAGCGCTGTCACCCCCAGCCGAAGCCTTAGAAATTAGCAGAAAGGGAAGAGTGCTGAGCTGATCCGCCCTGCTAGAGCCAAATAGTCAGCACCCGTTTTAGGGAAAAATTCCTAAGTTATAAAAAAACAACAAACTAAATTCCTAGTCGTCTCTCTGAAGAGCCTGTCAGTCAACCTCCTCCTTCGCTGCTGAGGACTGAAAGACTGACTCTCTCTGGTACCAGGGGGAGCTATAGAGCCTGTCAGCAAAGAGTATGGAAATTACACTAACCTGGTAATTGTAGTTCCTGGAGGGTCCAGTTTAGTCCTCTACAATTGGGTAGTGCCCCTCCTCCTGCAGCCGGGAGACTGGACCAATCAAATCTTCTGTAGTATATATGCAGCAGGAGCTCCCAGAAGTCCCCAGTGTACTAGTAACAAAGCATACTTAACGAAGCAACACATTAGATTAATATACAAAATGACCTAATTAAAGAACAATTTGTTCCCCCCCAAGGAATATCCAACCCCCTCCCCAAACGAGGAAGTCAGAACACTGCATTGCGCCGGCACCGACGCCTCAGGAATCAAAACACCGCTCCCCACCAGAAGTTCAGGAGCTGCCTGAACCCCCGAGACAGGGAAGAGCCTCTGCAAAAAACGCGGCTGCCACAGAGGGACCGAACGGCAAGAGGAACCGTCTTAATATCAACCGTTCGGAAAGGCGCGCCGCACCACATTAGCAGATAGTCGGGAGGGAAGGAGGACTAAACTGGACCCTCCAGGAACTACAATTACCAGGTTAGTGTAATTTCCATTTCCTGTTCGGTAATCCAGTTTAGTCCTCTACAATTGGGATGTAACAGAGCAGTTAAGACCGGGCGGGACCTTGCCATCCGGCGCGCAGAACCGCCGAACCAAAACAGGAATCCCGAGCCGCTGACACATCTAAGCGATAGTGTCTACTGAAAGCATGCAGAGACGACCAAGTGGCCGCCCTACAGATATCTGCCGGCGGAACCAGGCTATACTCCGCCCAAGAGGTCGCCTGAGCCCTAGTGGAATGAGCCCTCAGACCCTCCGGAACAGACCGCTGTTGCAACAGATACGCGGACGCGATCGCCTCTTTGAGCCATCTAGCAATGGAGGCTTTAGCCGCCGCTTCCCCTTTACGCGCACCCCCGAAGAGCACGAAAAGCCGGTCAGATTTCCAAAAAGACTCAGTAACCTTTAAATAACGATGGAGCGTACGACCCACATCGAGCCAGAGAAGACCTTTGTCCATTGACCCGACAGATTGCGAAGAAAGCACTGGAAGAAACACTGCCTGATTCATGTGAAAGGGAGACACCACCTTTGGCAGAAAGGAAGGAACCGGACGGAGAACGATCCGATCCGCGGAAAAAGACAAGAAAGGCTCTCGACAGGACAATGCATGCAGATCTGAAATGCGCCGTGCCGAACAGATGGCCACAAGAAAAACCGCCTTCAGCGTGAGATCTTTCAGAGACGCCCTGCGCAGGGGCTCAAAAGGTTCACGAACCAGGGCCCTCAGAACTAAATTCAAGTCCCAAGGAGGAACGAAAACTCTGCGGGAGGGCCGCAAATGAAAAACAGCCGTAAGGAATCGGCGTACATCCGGATGAGCCCCGAGCAGACGACCCAAAACCTTGCCGCGGTAACACGAGATAGCCACCAGCTGGACTTTCAGGGAACTAGCCGCAAGGCCCTTATCGAAACCATCCTGAAGAAAACTTAAAACGACGGGCACTGAAACCGTCGCCGCCCGGACTCCCCGCCGGGAGCACCAGTCTTCAAAAATCCTCCAAATCCGAACGTAAGTAAGAGAAGTGGACGTTTTCCTCGCCTGCAGAAGGGTAGAAATCACCGCGGGGGAGTAGCCCTTCCTTGTCAGCCGAGCCCTCTCAATGGCCAAACCGTAAGCGAGAATCAATCCACTTGGGGCATCCGCAAGGGACCCTGAAGAAGAAGATCCGGTAGAGCGGGCAGGAGCCAAGGAACGCCGTCGCTCAACCGGACCAGATCGGCATACCAGGGCCTCCGGGGCCACCAGTAACACGCGACCCCGGTGGCTCTCGATACGTTGTACGACCCGGCTGATCAGAGCCCACGGAGGAAAGACATAAAGAAGACCGGACGTTGGCCACGGCTGAATGAGAGCGTCGAGCCCCTCGGACATGCGCTCCCTTCGCCTGCCGAAGAAGCGCCCTGTCTTGGCTGATTGAAAGGTCGCCATGAGATCCATGATGGATGGACCCCACCGCCGGACGATTTGTGCGTAAACCTGTGGGTTTAGCTCCCATTCTCCGGGGTCCACCCGCACTCTGCTGAGAAAATCGGCCTGGACATTGTCTATGCCCGCAATGTGAGCCGCCGAGATTGCTGGAAGGCGAGATTGCACCCAGTTGAACAAGGCCGCCGCTTCTGCCTCCAGGGCCACGCTGCCGGTACCCCCTTGGCGATTGATGTAAGCTACAGTGGACGCATTGTCCGACAGGACTCTCACCGGCCGTCCGAGAACCAGGGTCTCCAGGTCCACCAAGGCTAGCCGGACTGCCCGCAATTCGAGACGGTTGATCGACCAAGAGGCCTCCAGGGGAGACCATTCCCCCTGAGCAAAGCGGGACTCACAGTGAGCCCCCCAGCCGGTTAAGCTCGCATCTGTCGTGAACGGAACCCACAGAGGAAGCTCCAAGGGAATCCCTCGCGACAGGTTCTCGGCGGAGAGCCACCACCGGAGGGATCGGCGAACCGTCTTTGGGCCAGGCAATCTCTTGTTCAGCGAGTCGAACTGGTTGGACCAACGTCGCAGAAGAGCACTCTGCAGCGGACGCATGTGGAAGCGCGCCCAAGGCACCACCTCCAAGGTCGCCGCCATCGTGCCGAGGAGCCGCAGGTACCACCACGCCGACAGAGCTGGCATCCCCCGGAAGAGACGGACCAGAGCCCGCAACGCCAGCACGCGTCGCTCCGGAAGGCACACCAAGCCCCTTGCTGTGTCGAAGCAGACTCCCAGATACTCGAGATCCTGAGACGGAGACAGACAACTCTTGCATTCATTCACCACCCATCTGAGGGACCGAAGGAGATCCACCACCCTGCTCGTGACTTGCACACACTCCCGACTGGACTTCGCTCGAATCAACCAGTCGTCGAGATATGGATGGACCAAGATGCCCTCCTTGCGCAACGTCGCCGCGACTACAACCATTACCTTTGTGAAGGTGCGGGGAGCCGTGGCGAGTCCGAACGGCATGGCCCGGAATTGAAAATGGCCCCACGGGAGCGCAAAGCGGAGAAGAAACCGTTGATGGGAGGGCCGGATGGGAATGTGTAAATAGGCCTCTGTAAGATCGAGGGATGTCAAAAATTCCCCTTGACGCACCGCTACGATGACTGACCGCAGGGTCTCCATGCGAAAGTGCGGTACTCTGAGAGCACGATTCACGCCTTTGAGATCCAAGATCGGACGAAGGGAACCGCCCTTTTTGGGAACCACAAAATAGATGGAGTAGCGACCTGCGCCTCTTTCCAAGGGCAGGACCGGAACCACAGCCCCCAGAGAGAGAAGCCGATCCAGGGTCACGCGGATGTCCCGCGCCTTTTGAGCTCCCGTGCTGGGAGACAGAACAAACGAATCCGGAAGTGGGTGCGCAAACCCTAGGGCATAACCTTCTTCTATAATCTGCAGCACCCACCGATCTGACGTAATTTGGGCCCAAGAAGGAAGAAAGTCGCGCAAACGACCCCCGATGACCGGGTCTTCCTCTAGAGCCCGCCTCGTTTCATTGTGGCTTGCGATTACAGGAAGAGGCCGAGGAAGAGGCGGCTCCGGAGAAGCCCCTTCCCGCTCCTCTGAAACCACGAAACCCTTGATGACGGGTTCCAAAACGACCGCGCTGCGAAGTCCACAGCCTGGAAGAACGAAATCTGCGCGCATCCCGAAACTGGCCGCGCGCTGAGGTGGACGACCTATTAAGCTTAGGCTTATCCTCCGGAAGCCGACCACCCTTAGACTCACCGAGATCCTTCACCAACTTATCCAGAACCTCACCAAATAACAACCTGCCCTTAAAGGGTAGTTTACTGAGGCGAGACTTGGAAGAACCGTCGGCCGCCCAATTGCGCAACCAGATGGACCGTCGTGCCGCTACCATGGAGGCCATGCTATTAGCTAGGGAGCGTATTAAATCATAACACAGATCCGCCAAGTAGGCCGATCCCGACTCCACGCGGGTAACGTCCAACAGCCCCTGTTGGTCCATACCGGACCCCGAGCGCAGGTGCTGCGACCATCGCAAACAAGCTCGAGCTACCCACGCCCCACAAATAGAAGCTTGTAACGATAAGGCGTTGGTCTCGAAGGCTTGCTTCAACAAATTATCAACCTTTTTGTCCTGAACATCCCTCAGGGCCGCGGCCCCTTCAACCGGGATGGTGGTTTTCTTAGTCACTGCCGAAACGGCAGCATCCACCCGTGGAGACTTAAACAAGTCCCTGTCCTCGTCTGCAAGGGGGGTAAAGACGATTCATGGTCCGAATCCCTTTCAAAGCGGATTCCGGTTGCTCCCACTCCGCATGGATCATCTGCTCAACTACTCGGTGCACAGGAAAAACTACCTGGGCATCCCTGACCGCCTGAATGAGAGGATCCTCGAGACCCTCCTCCTCCAGCGGCCGCACCGCAGAGAGGTTAAGTGCTTGGAGAGACTCCGTGACCAAAGGTACCAGCTCGTCCCTTCGAAACACCCGAATGATGCGAGCCTGATCTTCCAGTTCTGGAAGCTCTCCGTCTTCTAACTCCTCCGCCTCAATATCCGGATCCCCCTCAGCCTCGGAATCCGGGAGGCAAAGGGCGTCCTGATCCTGGTCCCCCAACCTGGGCCGCTTGACCGTGGGTTGGGAAGACCGCTGAACCCCCCCGCGGATGCTGGGGGGAGAGAGGCGGGCCAAGCCTCCGGCAAATGACCAGACCGGCTTAAGCGGAAGGCCTGATGCATGAGAAGAACAAAATCCGGGGAAAAGTCTATAGGCGACGCTACCATAGCCGCCTGCTGGAGCTCAGGGACCGACGTATTAGACGCCGGGCCCAGACCAGAAGGAAGGATGCTCGGTGAAGGGACACTGTCCCCCGAAAGGGAAGGGTCCCCGGGCACATGCTGTTCCTTAATTTCAATAGGCAGCTCCAGTTCTGAAGAAACTGCAGCACAGCTCTTACAGATTCCAGAGTCAGTCATTGTACCTCTGCGGGAGCCACAAATTACACACTGAGGTTTGGCAGCCATGCCCAGGCCACCTGCTCTCAGGGAAAAATAAGGCAACAGGGACAGGGAAGCCCACACCAAGGGGACTAACCTTATTCAATTCAGCACAGTATTAAATTTAAAACCTTTTTTTTTTTTTTTTTTTTTTTTTTTACAGTAAACAAAATACTCCCCAGAATCCTAGGGGTGCCCTGAGCAAAATCGCCAGCAAAAGAAACCCCAAAAACACCAGGGGAACCCGTGCGCAAGTGTTAAAAAGTGCCCTTAAAAAGCACACTTTAGAAATCCAAAATGGCCGCCGCACTTTTTCACCCGCGGTAAAAAACGGCGCGAAAATACAAAGGTACCCAAATAATATGGAAAAGAAAGAAAACGACCCTCTAATACAGGGCAAGCGAAAAAAAGCAGGAAAAAGTGCAATTTGGAAGCCAGGGGAGCCGACAGAGCCTCTGCCCAAGCAAAGAACAGAGAGCTTAAAACAAGGAAAATTCCTACCAGCTCTGGGAACAGCAAGGAACTCAGCCCACTTCTCCAAGTGACAGGCAATGTTGCAGCCGGTATGGCTCTTCCCCGAACAGCCTTGGGGAGAGCTCAACCCAGGCTTCAGAGATTCCCAGGCAGAAAGGCAGGAGCCCAAGGCAGGTCTGGCTTTCCCCAGAAAGTCTCCTGTGTCTTTTTCTTTTTTAAAGATACAGCTACCTAGCAAAAGAAATAGAATATAAAGGACCAGAAATAAACCCCAAAAGAACTAACTAACTAGTGTTGCTCCTTCAAGTGTCACTTAGCGTGCCCAGCAAGGGCACAGAAGTCCTCCAGCTGCAGGGAGACTGGACACACTGGGGACTTCTGGGAGCTCCTGCTGCATATATACTACAGAAGATTTGATTGGTCCAGTCTCCCGGCTGCAGGAGGAGGGGCACTACCCAATTGTAGAGGACTAAACTGGATTACCGAACAGGAATTTCAGTTTTCAGTCCTCCTCACAGCTGCTGGAAGGGATTGACTACCCTACATTCCTGGACTGGCCCGGAGAGACGAATAGGAAAAAAAACCCTTTTAAAATAAATATCTTACTAAAACATAGCAAATCCTAACAATAAAAAGGCTCTCCTGTCCAGTTATCCTATCCACACTAAAGATGCATCTTATTTGCCAGCCACAAAGTAACCATCTGTTAAATGTCTTCTTACCCAGAGCTATCTTGTCTGTCTCTTTTGTACGCCACCATCTTGGACAGAACTCTATAGAAGATTCCTGCTTAGTACTCTAACACCACAAGGCTCTGTAATAATCTGACCAGTCAACAATAGTAATGTGGCTGTTGCTTAGACTTACAGCTGCCCACAGCCTACCACACAGACCCAGCTACTTGAATGCTTGCCCTTTCTGCTGGAACCTCTTGTTATAGTCTGCTCGAGACAGATACGATCTAAACAGCTACCCTTACAAGTAGATCTTCTCAAAATCCAACATACGTGCATCTGGGTAAGCTACACTGTTTTAATAAAATTGAAAAATACATACCTTTATTGCAGCTTCTCTTAATGCCTCTAATCGTTGCCTGCTGCTCTCTTTCATGTTTACAACATCCTTGTAATCACCTTGTAAGGCCCTCTGAAGGCCATGGACAGCCTGGAAGACAGAGTTCTCACTTTCATTCAGCTCTTTTTGAAAAATTTCAAATGTATGCACCTGAAAGAGTTTCTCTTCATCTGACAAACTAGGATCCTTCTCCACTGCTTTTATTGCATTCTTCAGTTTGTTGAGAACTACATTCTTTTGATGAAGGAGACCAGACAGCTTCCTACAGTTGTCTAGGAGCCACCTTTTCCGTTGAGTGATTGTTGCCCCTTTCCCTCGATGAAGTTTTATCGCATGTTTGGCTACATCTTCAAGCTCTGTGGTTTTCACCAAGTTGACATTGATCAGTACAAGCAAGAACCACAGCAGTACAACATACTTAACTGCCTTCATTGTAGGGTCACTGCAAGTTACGAGGAAAGCACGCATTTGATGGCAGTCCCAATCCTGCTACGTAACACAACTGGCATCTTCAGTACATATGGTGCTGAAAAACAGAAATAATGCCATCAAACAAAAAACAAAAACAAACTTATAAAAGGACTTCTAGGATTTCCTTCTACAGCAGTCTAGACAGCATTTTTATTATTCTCCCTCTGACTTACAAAGTAAAACTGCCTCCAAATTAAATTTTCCCACATAGCCAACTGATTCTCAAACATTAAACAAGCATTAAAGCCACTACCCTTGCCTGCTTAACTGGGCAGCACAGCACTGTTAGAGCACTACTCCAGGGTGAGTCATGAAATGCCAGCATCAACACATTCAGAAGAATGTACAACCATGCTAGTACTTATTACACTTTGATATACTGCACAGTCATATAGCAAGGTGGCTTAAATATTTTCATATTAGTTTAAAGGAAGAAAACCACTAGGGGAGAGTACTCTAACCTGGCTCTTAATTTCTGCTATAGATCAACCATTCAACCCCTGAAGGCCTGCTGAAACAGGCAGTTTTCAGGCAAGCTTAAAACTTTGAAAGTTTGTTTCACTTCTAAGTGCTGAGGGCATAGCGTTACAAAAGATGACCCATAATATGAAAAAGATGCACGTTTTGTTAAGTCAAGGTAAAAAAGGGAAGCTGGAGAGAGCACTAAATGATTGATTCGTGCGCTGTAATCTTGTGGGCCTTGTGGATTGTGCTGGGATTAGTACATGAGAGAGATAAATGGAAAACCCAGTGTATAGTACCTTATGAATGAAAACTAGCTACTTTGACCAACTTGGGTGGGGAAAGTCAACAAGAGAGTGTGAATAACTCTTATAGACGTAATAACTTTAGTGAGGATAACCCCCAAGGCAAGGTTAAAATTTTGTTCAGGAGTGACTGAAGTCTTTAGACGGAGAAAAGTGATCAGGAGAAAAGAGGTGAAAATTAAACCTGGCTCACCATGGGAGCTACTCCACTTAGTGCCTGAAGGAAAATATTTCGTAGATTGGGCCTTCTGTGGGCGTGCCAGTACTGTCCCCAGGGAGCCCATGTAAATCTTTCAGTAAGGTGCTGATATGCTGATATTGCTGCTACACTAATCACAGGAATAGATAAGTATTTTGTGAATATGGTTTAATGAAGATTGCTTCAGTCCGCAATATATAATGTTAAAGTAGTCTGTATGGTTTAAGAGGATGGAAAAAACAAGAATTTAAGTCATGAAAAGAAAAAGAAGGCTTAAATGCCAAATTTGTCGCAAGGTCGAGTAGCCTGACTGTATAACAGTCGTGATTCGGGGTTCAAGAGGTAAGCCAAGGATCAATCTAGACTTTCAGAACAGTGATACTCCTGAAGGAAATCTCTTCATATTTTTAATAGTTGGGGACAAGTTTGTGAAAGGTAATGAACGAGACACCCACATTGCTTTGTATTTTGCAGGATTCATTTTAATTCATTTTTTCTTAACCAGTTAGCAATGACTTCTAATTAGGTGGCAAGACAGATTTGTAAGAAAGACATCTGAATATCATCAGTGTAGTAATACCCACTTAAACCCAACTGAACTAAGAGTAGCTAAGGGGTCAATAACAATATTGAAGAGGGTAGCGGCAATTATTATACCTTGTCGAACAACTACTGGTGAAGAGAAAGTTTTAGGGGAAGATTTGACAGATAAGAATAAAACCAGTTCAATACAATTTTCTTTAATTCCCAGGTTCAATAAACGTGAAAATGAGGAGAGTTGGGTCAACCAAATCAAATGCAGCAGCCAGATCTAGAGAGATGATAAAGGTAGAGCAATCGTAGTCAAGATGGCATCTAATCTGAGTAATCTGATGAGAAGGGATTCCGTACTATGGTTGGCACAGAAGCTGGATAATCTTGGATAAAAATCTTGTCTCTTTTCCAGAAAGAAAAATGTATGCCATACTCAACTTACATCCTAAGATCTTAGAGCAGGTGGTGACATTTTACTTAATGTCCTTTCCTTGAGTCCGGCTAGACCAGTCCAGACAAGTGGGTTGTGTTCCCCTACCAGCAAATTGGTGGAGACAAAGAACCAATGAAAAACCCAGGATTTGAATGGCATCACTCCTATGTCTGTATTTGCCTCAGCCACCAGAGGTCCCTTCATATACGTCCCAAAGCATATGGGAGAAATATGGCAAGCCTCATACAACCCCAATCGTTAGAAACAATGAGCAATCACAGTAAAAAACTATGTACAGGAAAGCATAAAACAGAAAGATGTCCGAAGAAGATGAACCTGCAGAGCCAAGTGGAAAAAACAAAATCATTGTGGACCCGAGGGTACCATAGGAGAACAGGGCAAAACACAGTTTTAGGAGCTGATCAAATTGGTGGAGGGGTTGCGCTCTATGTTAGAGAGGGCATTGAGTCACAAAGGATTAAAGTTTTGAAGGAAACAAAATTTGCTGTAGAATCTCTATGGATTGAAATTCCATGTAAAAAAGGGGAAGGCGATGGCAGTGGGGGTGTACTATCAACCACCTGGCCAGAATGAACAAATGGATGAGGAAATGCTCAAAGAAATCAGGGAAGCTAACAAAAATTATAGCACAGTAATAATAATGGGCGATTTCAATTACCCTGGTATCGACCGGGTCAGTGTCCACGGCAGGACATACTAGGGAGAGAGAGTTTCTAGATGAAAGAAATGATTGCTTCTTGGAGCAGCTGGTTCATGAACCGACCAGAGGGGAAGCCATTTTGGACCTAGTCCTTAGTGGAACACCAGATCTGGCGCAAGAGATAAGGATGTTGGGGCCAGTTGGCAATAGTGATCTTAGAATGATCGCGTTTGATTTAATTAATGGAGGAGTGATGGTAAGGAAATCCACAGAACTACATTTTAACTTTTGAAAGGGAGACTATGATAAAATGAGGAAAATAGTTAAGAAAAAACTAAAAGGAGCAGTTGCAAAGGTTAAAGACTTACATCAAGCTTGGGTGGTGTTGAAAAATACTATCTTGGAAGCCACACTTATTACACACTTTAAGAAAAGTGGAAGGAAGTCCAAAAAACTGCTAGAATGGTTTGAAGGTGAGGTCAGAGAGGTTGCCAAAAAAGCATCTTTCAGGAAATGGAAAAAAGAGCCAAATGACAAAAACTGGAAACAGCAAAAGCACTGGCAAGTTAAATGCAAGGCATTGATAAGGCTGGCAAAGAGAGAATTTGAGAAGCAGCTTGCTGTGGAAGCAAAAACGCATTATAAAGACTTTTTCAAGCACATTCTTAGCAAAAATCCTGTGAGAGTCAGTTGGACCATTAGATGATAGAGGGGTAAAAGGGGCACCTAAGAGGGGACAAGGCCATAGCGGAGAGACTGAAATTCTTTGCTTCGGCCATTACTGAGGAAGATGTAGGGATGTTACCCACGACGGAAGTGGTATTTAAAGGTGATACTGCGGAAGAATTGAAAAATAAATATCGATACACCAGGAACATGTATTACAATTATTTGATAAACTGAAGAGTAGCAAATCACCTGGACCAGATGGTATACATCCAAGGGTATTGAAAGAACTGAAATATGAGATTGCAGACCTGCTATTAGTAATCTATGAACTATCATTAGTAATCTATGAACTATCATCTCACTTGGTTTGCAGCTTGTCGTGCTGTGAGGGCTTGCGTGCATCAGTGATGCTGAGAGCTAAACTATCCGTAGTTTAACTACTGGCAGGGTCTCCCAAGATGGACAGGTCTCAGCTGAGGTGCCAGACGAAGACAAACCACCCATCTGGGCAGCAGCAGAATGGGATAGTGTTGACGGCGGAGGATCACATTTCTGTGACAACGGCAACAACACCAAACTTAAACTGCGCGGAAGGAAGGCCCGGCAATCTACTTCTGTATCTTGCCATGAAAACCCAATGGATAGTTACAACAAAACAAATTGTGCTATGGTGCTGGAAGATGAGACTCCCAGGTCGGAAGGCACTCAACTAGCTACTGGGGAAGAGCTGAAGACTTTTCAGAGTAAAGCCAGCATTTATGATGTGGTTGGATCAAAGCCCTCGGGAAGTCTGACTGCTGATGTAGCTGCGCATGAAATGAGAGTCAGAAGCTGTAAAGATGTCTTACACATTGGAACATGGAACGTACGAAGCATGAACCAAGGGAAGTTGGAGATGGTCAAGAATGAAATGGAACGTGTACAACTTGATCTGTTGGGTGTCAGCGAACTGAAATGGACTGGCATCGGGCACTTTGCATCAGATGATCACATGGTCTACTATGCTGGAAATGAAAGACAAAGAAGAAATGGTGTTGCGTTTATAATAAAGAAGAAACTTGCAAGAACTGTAATGAAATACAATGCAGTCAGCGAACGCTTAATCTCTATTCGTCTACGAGGATTGCCTATCAACACAACTATAATTCAAGTATATGCCCCAACAACAGCTGCAGAAGAGAATGAAATTGAAGAGTTCTATGAACAAGTACAAGCTGAAATTGACAGAACATGCAAACAGGATATCCTGATAGTCATGGGTGACTGGAACGCAAAAGTTGGCAACAAAGAAGAAGGCAAAGTAGTTGGAAAATATGGACTTGGCAACAGAAATGAAGCTGGAGAAAGATTGATAGAATTCTGCAAGACCAATGATCTATTCATCTCAAACACCTTCTTCCAGCAACACAAGCGGCGACTGTACACATGGACTTCACCCAATGGATTGTATAAAAATCAAATTGACTACATCTGTGGAAGTCAACGATGGAAAAGCTCTGTAACATCAACCAAGACAAAACCTGGAGCTGACTGTGGTACAGATCATCAACTACTAGTATGCAAACTCAAGCTAAAGTTGAAAAAGAGCAAACCACTCATGAATGCAGCAAAATATGACCTTGAGAATATACCACTGGAATTTAAAGACTGCCTGCAAAATCGATTTGCTGCTTTAGATACAAATGACAGAGCTCCGGAAGAGTTATGGAATGACATCAAGAAGGTTGTGCTAGAAGAAAGCGAGAAGTCTCTACAAAAGGTGAAAAAGCAAAAACGGCCAAAATGGATGACGGAAGAAACTCTGAAAATTGCCCAGAAACGCAGAGAAGCTAAAGCCAAAGGAGAAAGAAAGACAATAGTAGAACTCAACAGAGATTTCCAACGTGCAGCAAGACAGGACAAGGAAAAGTACTACAATGACACTTGCAAGGAAATAGAAGCAGAAACTATTAGAGGAAGAACAAGATTGGCTTTCCTAAAGCTGCGAGAGTTAAAGAAAAAGTTCCAGCCTCGAATTGGAATGTTACAAGATGCTCAAGGTTCTATGTTGAATGATGCTGAGAAGATCAAGAAAAGGTGGAAGGAGTATACAGAGTTTTTATATGATAAAGATCAAGTGGACCAACAGCCGTTTCAACCTATACCTTATGATCAGGAACCATTGGTGATGAACGAAGAAGTTGAAGCAGCATTGAAAGCCTTATCAAAGAACAAAGCACCAGGCATTGATAGCATTCCCATAGAAGTATTGCAGCAATCTGATGCAGCTGTTACCGTACTTACACGGCTCTGCCAAGAAATATGGAAGACAACATCATGGCCAACTGACTGGAAAAGATCTGTGTTTATACCAATACTAAAGAAAGGTGATCCAACTGACTGTGGAAATTATCGCACAATCGCTCTGATCCCACATGCCAGCAAGATTCTACTGAAGATTATTCAAAAGAGACTACAGCCATACCTAGAACAAGAACTACCTGAAGTGCAAGCAGGGTTCAGGAAAGGGCGAGGAACGAGAGACATCATTGCGGATGTGAGATGGATCCTTGAAAAGACTAAAGAATACCAAAAGGATATCTATTTGTGCTTTATCGACTATAGCAAGGCTTTTGACTGTGTAAACCATGAGAAACTCTGGACCACATTAAGAAGAATGGGTATACCAGAACACCTGATCGTTCTCTTGCGCAATCTGTACATTGATCAAGAAGCAACAGTTCGAACGGAACAAGGAGAAACAGAATGGTTTAAAATAAGCAAGGGTGTAAGACAAGGCTGCATACTTTCCCCCTGCCTGTTTAATTTATATGCAGAACAAATCATCAGAGAAGCAGGACTGTATGAAGACAACAGAGGTGTGAAGATTGGTGGAAGACTCATCAACAACCTTCGCTATGCTGATGATACCACATTACTGGCTGAAAGTGAAGATGATCTGAAACATTTGCTTCACACAATCAAAGAACACAGTCTCAAAATGGGCCTGCACCTTAATGTAAAGAAGACAAAGATCATGACAACTGGCAAAATCAACAGGTTCATCGTTGAAGGAGAAGAAATTGAAATCGTGAACAACTTTAACCTACTTGGATCAACTATCAATAACGAAGCAACAAGCAGTCAAGAAATCATACGACGCATTGCTCTTGGCAAAATGGCTATGAAAGACCTAGATAAGATTCTCAAGAGCAGAGATGTCTCTCTCCATACAAAGATTCGACTTGTTCAAGCCATGGTATTTTCAATAACATCATATGGATGTGAAAGCTGGACAGTGAAAAAGACAGACAGGAAGAAAATTGATGCCTTTGAATTATGGTGCTGGCGGCAAATATTGTGTATACCATGGACTGCCCGAAGAACAAACCAGTCGGTACTAGAGGAGATCAAACCTAAGCTTTCTTTAGAAGCTCAGATGACAAGACTTCGACTTTCATACTTCGGACACATCATGCGAAGAGAGAGATCATTAGAGAAAGACATCATGCTTGGCAAGATTTATTTATTTATTTATTTATTTAACATGTTTTGTATCCCGCCTTTTCCTTCAATCAAAGCGGTTAATACAGCACAAAGTTAAACAAAGGTGAGGGAAACATACATTGCATTATCATTACATCACAACAAAACACTAGGAGTACAAACAGGGAACACAGATAGAAGATAGAAGGTCAACGCAAAAGAGGAAGGCCAGCAATGAGATGGATCGCTACAATAACAGCAGCTACGGGTACCAGCCTGTCAACAATGAGCCGCCTGACTGAAGACCGAACACAATTTAGGATAGCTATCCAGAGGGTCGCCATGAGTCGACTCCGACTCGACGGCACTTAACAACAACAATACCTGAACATTGGAGGATGGCCAATGTGAAGCCAATTTTTAAAAAGGGTTCCAGGGGCAATCCAGGAAACTACAGACTGGTGAGCCTGACGTCAGTACCGTGAAAAATGGTAGAAACCATAATAAAGAACAAAATTACTGAACATGTAGATAGTCATGGCTTAATGGGAGACAGCCAACATTGCTTTAGACCAGCGGTTCTCAACCTGTGGGTCACGACCCCCACAGGGGTCGCCACAGGATTTAGCGGGGGTTGACTTACTCCGCCAAATTAAAAAAAAAAAAAAGCGCACAAGTTGCTGCCGAGTCCGCTTCTCGGCAGCGGTAAACTCACCAACTCCAATCTTCTGCAGCCGCGGCTCCCTGCCTCTTAGGGAACTGCGGCTGTGCCTGTGAAAAGTTGGAGCCCTACCTGTCTCTCGACGGGCTCCGTGCAGCATTGTCTCGTCTCCAAAGGAAGTGGTAAACAACTTCCTTTGGAGGCAGGACAGTGCTGCATGGAGCCCATCGAGAGACGGGAAGGCTCTGCAATGGCTTCTCAGGCACAGCCGCGGTTCCCTAAGAGACAGGGAGCTGCGGCTGCAGAAAAACAGGGCAGTAGCAGGCAGACAGGGAGAGGGGAGGAGGGAGCAGGGATCCTGCAACAGGGCTGACATGGAGTGAGGGAGGGGGGGCTGACATGGACAAAGGGGAGAGACAGGGGGACATACTGGACAGACAGGGGATAAATGCTGGACACAGGGGAGAGACAGTGTGGGTTAGGATTATAATGGGCAGATGGGGGGCTAGGACTGGTAACAGACTGATGGGGGTATAGCACTGGAAATGAGCTGATCGGGGAGGATAGGACTGGAAATGGGCTGATGGGGGGTAGGACAGGTAAGGGGCTGCTTAGGGGAACCTAGCACTGGTAATGGGGTTGAGGGGGGACTAGCACTGGAAATGAGCTGATTAGGGGAGGCTAGGACTGGTAATGAGCTGATGGGGTGGAGTAGGACTGGTAACGGACTGATGGGAGGCTAGTATTGGAAATGAGTTTATGGGGGGGGCTATGACTGGAAATGGGCTGATTAGTGGAGGCTAGGACTGGTAATGAGCTGATGGGGGGTAGGACTGGTATTGGGCTGATTAGGGGAGGCTAGCACTGGTAATGTGGTTGAGGGGGGACTAGCACTGGAAGTGAGCTGATTGGGGGGCTTTGACTGGGAATGGGCTGATGGTGGGGAGGGGAGGATAGAGCTGCTGGCCTTGGAAGAAAACTGGGGGCTAGGGCTACAAATGGGCTGATGCGAGGGGATGGGAGAATGGGACTGGAAGGGAGTGGATGCTGAGAGGGGCTAGCATGGTATTTGTACTAGAAGGGACTGGTCAGTGGGAAAGGAGGGGGACTGGACACTAGTGGCAGTCATGGGAATGCAAGTTGACATTGGAAGGTACTGGGAGTGAGGACTGGAAAGGGGCTGATACTGGGAAGGGTTACTGGGACTGGAAATAGGCTGATGGAAAGAAGTGAAGAAAATGAAAGAAGAGAAGAAATGGCAGATGGATCATAGGCCACAGAAAGAGAGCTAAGAGAAGACAGGAAAGCAGAAGCCTCAGATCGGGACCAGCATGATCACAGAATAAATTGGTCAGACAACAAAGGTAGAAAAAATAATTTGATTTCATAATAGTGATTTGACTACAAAATCATAATAATTTTGAAATAAAATATTGTTACTTGTTATTGTGATTAATTATTGTGGTTTAAATAAGTAAATTTTATAAATAAAAACACATTGCAAAGGTCTATAATATATTAATAATTCACCAAATGATTACAGCGACAATGCATTAACAGTAAAGGAAGAGAGATGCATTTGATTTTATTATTGGGGGTCAACACAAGTTGACCAATGGTAAAAGGGGGTCACGGTACAAAAAAGGTTGAGAACCACTGCTTTAGACAAATAAGATCTTGTCTTACTAATCTGTTATGTTTTTTTGAAGGTGTGAATAAACAGGTAGAAAAAGGTGAGTCGGTTGATATAGTATATCTGGACTTTCAGAAAGCCTTTGACAAGGTCCCTCATCAGAGACTTTTGGAAAAGCTAAAAAGTCATATGTACATATGACCTAGATTGGCCACTGTTAGAAACAGAATACTGGGCTTGATGGACCTTGGTCTGACCCAGTATGGCATATCTTATGTTCTTATGTCATGAGATAAGAGGAATTGTACTGGCTAGCATTGTGGATCAGGAACTGGTTAAAAGATAGAAAGCAGAGGGTAGGGCTAAATGGCAAATTTTCTAAATGGAGAAAGGTGAATAGTGGAGTACCCCAGGGATCTGTGTTGGTTCCGCTGCTTTTTGACATATTCATAAATGACTTGGAAAAGGGAATAACGAGCGAGGGTATCAAATTTGCAGATGACACAAAACTAAAGTTGTTAAAACCAATGATTGTGGAAAATTGCAAGAGGATCTTGATAAATTGGAAGACTGGGCATTCAAATGGCAGATGAAATTTAATGTAGACAAGTGTAAAGTTATGCACCTAGGAAAGAACCCCCCAAACTATGGTTACATGATGCAAGGTTCCACATTAGGAACCACCACCCAGGAAAAAGATTTAGGTGTCATCGTGGATAACATGTTAAAACCCTCCACCCAGTGTGCAGCGGTGGCCAAGAGAGCAAATAGAATGCTAGGTATCATAAGGAAAGGAATGGAAAATAACACAAAGGATATTATAATGCATCTGTATCGTTCCATGGTGCAACCGCACCTTGAATATTGTGTGCAATTCTGATCACCCTATCTTAAAAAGGATATAGCATTATTAGAACAGGTATAGAGAAGAGCCACCAAAGGGGATGGAAGGATACCCCTATGAAGAGAGGCTAAAAAAGATTAGGCTCTTCAACCTGGAAAAGAAACAGCTGAGAGGACATATGATAGCGGTCTATAAATTAATGAATGGAGTGGAACCGGTAAATGTAGATCGACTGTTTACATCATCAGAATATAGAAAGACTAGGGGACATGCAATGAAGCTACAGGTAAACTATTTAAGACTAATAAGAGAAAATATTTTTTCAGTCAACATGTAATCAAACACTGTAATTTGTTACCGGAGGAGTTAGTAAAAACTGTTAGTGTAGCTGGGTTTAAAAAAGGTTTGGACAAGTTCCTGGAGGAAAGGTCCATAAACCATTAATAAAAAGGGACCCAGGGTATCACTGCTTGACCCAATGCAAGCATTGTGGAACCTGTGTCTTTTGGGGAAACTGCTAGGTACTTATGACCTAGATTGGCCACTGCTGGAAACAGGATACTGGGCTTGATGGACCTTCGTCTGACCCAATATGGCATATCTTATGTTCTTATGGGCCCTGGACTGGTCTAACAGGACACAAGGACATTGACTGGTAAAAATGTCACCTTCCATATCAGTCTGCTAGACCAGTCCAGACAAGTGGAATGCACCAAAGTTACCACTCCATTATTTATTTATTATTTATTTATTACAATTTCTTATATACCGCGCTATTTAGCATCAGTGCGGTTTACATTATAATTTAACGACCATAACAACAAGCTGTCAGGTTTACATCGAACGGGAGTATAAACTTGGAAAACAGGGTTAACTATATACATAATCTATTTACATTGGAAGGATAGATAAAAGTCAGATAATGCATGTAGGTCTTTTCTAACTAAATTGGGTCAATTCCTGAAAGGTATATCTAGGATCAACTGCTGTCAGGTAAGTGTTGGAGGAACAGGTGGGTTTTTAGGGCCTTCCTGAACTGATATTGGTTGGCTATGGCCCTAATGTCAGGGGGTAGAGCATTCCAGCATTTGGGTACGTAAAAGCTGAAAGCCCTGTTTGTGGTTGTCATGTTGTACTTTGTCGAAGCCTTTGGTATTGCAAGCAAGTTTACAGCTGTTGATCTTCTGGATCTGTTGGGAGGGACAAAGTGGATAAGATGAGTGAGTGAGGAGGCTGAAATACCTTTGATTGCCTTGAAAGCTAATAGAAGGGTTTTGAAGGTGATTCTCCCATTGATTGGTAGCCAGTGCAGTTGTTTGAGAATGGGGGTCACGTGGTCGTATCTGGATGCTCCGTAAAGGATCCTAGCTGCGGCGTTCATGGCCAACTGTAAGGGGGTTAATGTGGATTGGGGTAGACCTTGTAAGATGGCATTTGCAAAATCAAAGTGCGGCAGGATCAGCGCTTGATATATGGTTCGGAAGTCATCTGGGTCCAAAAGGGAGCGTAGGTGCTTGAGAGAGCGTATTTTGAAGTAGACGGCTTTGACTATGTTGCTTATGTGGCTTTTCATGTTAAGATGTTGATCCAAAGCAACTCCCAAATATTTTATTGCATCTTTGGTTTGCAAATCAGCTTCATTGACACTGACATGGGATGGGGGGGTAAAGTAGGTATCTCTGGTGATGAATAGCACCTCCGTTTTTTTATGTTGGATGCGAAGGTTCTGTGTTTGGAGCCAAGTTGAAACTGCGTTGAAGCAGTCTGTGAGAGGGGTCAGGTCCATGTGAGTTGTGGAGAAGGGCATGTATAATAGGATATCATCTGCATATATCAAACAATTCACGTTGAATGATCTTATGATATTGCAGATGGGCTGCATGTAGATATTGAAAAGTAATGAGGATAACGATGAGCCCTGGGGTACTCCTTGCTTTTGATGGAAATGTGTTGACTCTTCTGATCCTGATTTCACATATTGCCATCTGTCGTCAAGGTAAGATTTGCACCATTCTAGTGCACTGTTGCAGACTCCCTTCTCCTTCAGTCTTCCAAGGAGAATTTCGTGACTCACGGAGTCGAATGCCGCGGCAATGTCTAGAAATATGAGCACAAAACCTTGACGGATGTTGTCAATTCCAGTGATGATTTCATTGAAAAGACCAGTGAGTAGTGTCTCTACCCCATGATATTCTCTGAATCCGTGTTGGCAGCTATCTAAGGGGGAAGCAGCATCGATGTGATCTTGAATTTGCCGTTGTGCTTCTTTCTCAATTATTTTGGCCAAGAGGGGGATGCTGGCTATTGGTCGGTAAGAGTCAGCTCTTTGTGGATCAAGCTTGGGGTTCTTCAATAGTGGTCTAATGGAAGTCTGCTTAAGTGAAGTGGGGAAATATGATGTAGTGAAGGATAGCTTCATTATTTTTGCAATGACAGGACTGAACACATCACGTAGCTCCTTGATCCAAAAAGCTGGACATGGGTCAGTTAGTGCGGTGGAGGTGTTGAGTGAGGCTATGGTGTCCTCGATACATTTAGTGGATGGTGTAGAAAATATGTTAAGTGGTGATAGGCCCGTTGGTTCTTGATATGGGGCCACTACCACCTTATTGGTTTGCACGATCTTGGATTGCAGATAATCCGCGAATTCCTGCGGGTGAATTTCGCTGTGCTGTACCGGGGAAGGTTCTTTTGAGAGGGATTTGACTAGATTGAAAAGGTCACGTGGCTTGTTCAGAGACCTCTTTAAGGTGTCAGTGTGATATTGTCTCATTTTGGTAGTGATTGATTCTCGGTGTATTGCAAGGTGGGTTCGGTAAGCGGTCTGATCTTCAGTTGAATGCGATCTGCGCCATCGGCGTTCAAGTTTACGTAGTTGCGTAAGGGATGCTCGCAGCTCAGGAGAGAACCAGGGGGCGGAGCATCCTTTTGACCTTGCTGTATTCTTCGGGTTTGGGCGTTGTGAGATGGCAAGCAGGCTAGAGTTCCAGTAAGCGATTAGTTCATCAAGGTCTGGTGTGGTTTTGTTGATGAGTGATGGGGTCTCTGACAGGATGAGTTCCCTATCGAAGGGGCGAAAGCATCTGGTGGTAGTTCGAGAGGGTATGTTCGAAGGTCGGCTTCTGTCTAGTTGGACATTGTTGATGGGTATCTGTATGATGATCAATTTGTGGTCGGACCAGGGTACTTCTATGACTGATATCGGAGGATAGTGGCTTTGGTCCATGACAGGGTGCGGAGCAAATACCATGTCAAGAATGTTCCCCTTTGTGTGTGTGGGTTCACCGATGATTTGTTTGAGACCTAGGTCTTCCATTGCATCAAGGAACGCATTTGCATGGCTTTGTGGTAAGGACGGGAGATTGAAGTCGCCCATTAACCAATTTGGTTTATTGGGAGAGAGGGTGTTAGCTGCGAGGTCAATAATGGATGGAAGATCTTCTGGGGAAGTGGATGGTGATCTATATATCAGGTTGAGGGAACATTGTTGATTAGCAATGGAGAGGATGTCTAGGCTGTTTGTGCTGGAAGAGTCTAGAATGTGGAAGTTGAGCTCAGATTTGGAGATTATGAGTACACCTCCTCCTTTTTTGTTTTCCCTATGCCGCGTATGTATTGAGAAATTGGGGGGTAGTAGCTGGTGTAGGATGACGTTGTCTTCTGAAGATAGCCATGTTTCTGTGATCATAAGTATTTCCAGGTCATAAAAGGAGATTGTGTCAAGGACCACTGGCCATTTATTGCGAATGGAGCGTGCATTGATGATGGCACATTAGGCAGGAAGATGACACAGCAGATTGCAGAAAGCTCTTGAGCCAAAAGCCATGTTTGCCCATGCGTGGAATAAGTGGTAATGCTTGACAAAAATGGAAAGTGATGCCCACATCACTGCCTGACAAAATGTCTGCAGGGGCTACTGAGCTATGCTCCACCCATGAGGATGCTTGTGGAGTAGAATGGGTGCACAAACCCTTTGGAACTGGCTGGTTCCAGAACAGATACGTTGAAGCAATGATCTGCTTAATCCAGCGCCCCAAAGTCGACTCAGCCACATCACCCTTGCGCAGGCCAGCAAACAGCACAGAAAGATGACCGGACATCCATAAGGCACACATCCATATCCTTCCCCCGACACTGCTCCTTAGAGGGAGGACAGGCAGACTACCTTGTCCACGTGAAAGGAAGAAAGCACCTTAGGCAAAAAGGCAGGCACAGGCCGAATAGAAAGACAACCTCCTTTGAAAAAGACATAAGGAGCTCAGCAAGAGAAAGCCTGCATCTCAGAAATCTGCCTTGTAGAACTAATCGTGACCAAGAGAACAGTCAAATCCTTCAAAGTAGTGCACTTCAATGGCTCAAAGGACACCAACATCAGAGCCCTGAATACCATACAAAGATCCCAGGAAGGGATCACAGAATGGAGGGGAAGATGCAGATGTCGAACTCCCTGGAAAAAGCGCAAGATGTCCGGGTTCAAGGCCAGAGACTTAAAAACCACTGAACCTCAGAAACGGGACAAAGCTGCCACCTGAACTTGAGGGAGCTAAGAGAAAGGTTTTTCTCCAGGCCATCCTGTAAAAGGCCAACAGAGATGGTCCCATGGCCACCTCAGAAGCCAACTGTTGAGCATCGCACCATCACTCAAAGAAGCATCAGAACTGCACGTATGCCAGCATGGTAGACCTCTTCCGGGCTCCATGCAGAATAGAGACCACTGCTGGCCAGTAGACCTTAAGTGCTCGCCGTCTTCTTTCAAGAGCCAAACTAAGTAAGAAGGTAGCCAGGTCCTCCAGGACGATTAGTCCCTGCCACAATAGGCCCCGAGATGGAAACAACCGAAGAAGAGCCGACTGCAGAGAGCCCCATCAGGTTTCCAAACCATGCTCTCCTCAGCCATTCAAGTGCCACCAGAACAAATCCTGCCCAGGAGGCGTTCTATACACCAAAGCACATGCCCCACTAGGGACCCATGGAGGAAACACATGTAGCAGGTGCTGACTTGACCAAGACCTGGTCAGGGCGATGATACCTTCAGACCCCATCACTGTATAGCAACTGAAGAAATGGTAAACTTTGGCAATGGAGTGGGTCATCAAAATTTTGAGATGACCTCAGTGGCACAGAATCAACTGAAACACCTTCTGACTCAACTCCCACTCTCCAGGATCCAGAGAGTGCCAGCTGAGGAAGTCTGCTTCCACAATGTCCACCCTGGCAATGTACCAAGCCAACAAGGAAAGGAGTTCTTCTCCTCCAGCCAAAAAGGAGAGCCATCTCCAGAGCTACCCTGGCACTTCTCATGCCCCCTTACCGACTGACAGAAGCCATCGCCATGGCATTATCTAAAAACACTCGAACGATCCAGCCTTTCACCAGGGGCCAGAAACGCAGAAGGGCCAACCTGATGGCCTTCACCTCGAGGTGGTTAATGGACCACACAGCTTCCCTACAGTTCCAATGGCCCTAGACCCAAGAGACTGGCATCTGCTGTCAGGAGGATCCAGGAGAAATTGTCCAGCGGCACCCCTTCCTCAGATGACCAGGCTGCTGGCACCACCATCAATGGGAGTGGGAGCCTACGCTCAAACCAAGAACTCTGGGATCGCCAAGTCAGCAGGGACTACTGCATGTGAGCACACATCCATGGCACACTCTCTATGGTCACCACCATCAATTTGAGTAGCTGAAGATAATCCCAGATTCTGGGAACCTGCTGTGCATAGAATAGCACCAGGCAATCTAACAAACCGTTTGACTTTCTCCTCTGGCAGGAAAACCTCTGCCCACTCGAGTGTCAAAATGCGCTTCAGAAACTCCGGGAACTGTGAAGGCAACAACTGACTCTTTCCCTGATCGATCATCCAGCGGAGGCTTTCCAAAAAGGGACACCACTCGGGACATCACCCGAAATGTCTCTGAAAAGCATCAGCCCAGATGAGCCAGTCACACAGATATAAATGGACACAGGCCACTGCGCCTTCGCCGCTACCACCATGACCTTAGAGAACATCCTTGTGGTGTGGATAGCCCAAAAGGGAGGGCAGCGAACTAAAAGTAAGCACAAAGCACGGCAAAATGCAAATACTGCTGCTGATCCGCCCGGATCAGGATATGAAAATACGCCTTGGCTAGATCCAGAAGCGCCAAGAACTCCCCTCTGTGCATTGCTTAAATCAGAGTGCATTCAGAAGCGCAGGACACACAAGTGCTTGTTGATGCCCCTGAGGTCCAGATGGGCCAGAAGGAATCATCCTTTTTTGGGCACCACGAAATATAAGAACATAAGATATGCCATACTGGGTTAGACCAAGGTCCATCAAGCCCAGTATCCTGTTTCCAAAGGTGGCCAATCTAGGTCATACGTACCTAGCAGTTTCCCCAAAAGACAGGTTCCGCAATGCTTGTACTGGGTCAAGCATTGATATCCTGGGTCCCTTCTTAATAATGGTTTATGGACCTTTCCTCCAGGAACTTGTCCAAACCTTTTTTAAACCCAGCTACACTAACAGCCTTTACTACATCCTCCGGTAACAAATTCCAGAGTTTGATTACACGTTAAGTGAAAAAATATTTTATTAGTCTTAAATAGTTTACCCTGTAGCTTCATTGCATGTCCCCTAGTCTTTCTATATTCTGATAACGTAAACAATCGATCTACGTTTACCCGTTCCACTCCGTTCATTAATTTATAGACTTCTATCATATCTCCCCTCAGCCGTCTCTTTTCCAGGTTAAAGAGCCCTAACCTTTTTAGCCTTTCTTCATAGGAGTATCCTTCCATCCCCTTTACCATTTTGGTGGCTCTTCTCTGAACCTTTTCTAATAACACTATATCCTTTTTAAGATACGGCGACCAGAATTGCACACAATATTCAAGGTGCGGTCTCACCATGGAACGATATAGAGGCATTACAATATCTTTTGTTTTATTTTCCATTTCTTTCCTTATGATACCTAGCATTGTATTTGCTCTCTTGGCTGCCACTGCACACTGGGCCGAGGGTTTTAACATGTTATCCACAATGACGCCTAAATCTTTTTCCTGGGTGGTGGTTCCTAATGTGGAACCTTGCATCGTGTAACCATAGTTTGGATTGTTCTTCCCTAGGTGCATAACTTTGCACTTGTCCACATTAAATTTCATCTGCTATTTTGATGCCCAGCCTTCCAATTTATCAAGATCCTCTTGCAATTTTCCACAATCCTCTTGGGTTTTAACAACTTTAAATAGTTTTGTCTCATCTGCAAATTTGATAACCTCACTCGTTAATTCCACTTTCCAAGTCATTTATGAATATGTCAAAAAGCAGTGGACCCAGCACAGATCCCTGGGGTACACCACTATTCACCTTTCTCCATTGGGAAAATTGGCCATTTAGCCCAACCGTCTGCTTTCTATCTTTTAACCAGTTCCTGATCCACAGTAGTACACTGCCTCCTATCCCATGACTCTAGTTTTGCCAAAAGTCTCTGATGAGGGGACCTTGTCAAAGACTTTCTGAAAGTCCAGATACACTACATCAACCGACTCACCTTTGTCCACCTGTTTATTCACACTTTCAAAAAAAGATAACAAATTAGTAAGACAAGATCTTCCCTATCTAAAGCAATGTTGGCTGTTCACAGATTACTAATAGCAGGTCTGCAATCTCATATTTCAGTTCTTTCAACTCCCTTGGATGTATACCATCCAGCCCAGGTGATTTGCTACTCTTCAGTTTATCTAATAGTTGTAATACATCTTCCCGATGTATCGATATTTTCTTCAATTCTTCCGCACCTTTAAATACCACTTCAGCAAATAGATGAGTATCTTCCCTTGCCCTGCTCATCTGATGGGATAGGCACCACTGCCTTCAGGCACAGCAATTTGTTGAAGATGGCCCACAAAGAAGTACTTTGATTGCAAACCCACAAGGGGAGATGGGAAGGCATCCGGAAATGGCTGTTTGCACTCCAGGACATGGCCAAATTGAATGGTGTCTAGCACCCAACAATCCTTCGTAATCTGGGTTCATTCCTGAAAGAAAAGGTGAAGCCTGCCTCCAACTGGAAGAACCAGGAAATGGGCCCCCAATCCTTCATTGCACAGCTCGGGAGGGTACTCCTCTGGAAAGAACAGAGTTCCTGGGCTCAAGCGCTCCACAAAAGGACTGAGAACAAGCCTAAACCCCAGATGCAAAGGGGAAGAAAGGTTTTCCAAGTCGGCAACAAGAGGCCCGAGACCTCTGGGAATCTGACCAGCTTGCCCTCGGTGGAAAGGGAGGAGGATGAGGAGAAAGAGGCACCAGCCCTCTTCACAGGCCCCTTGGACCTGTCTTCCAGAATGCAGTAAGATTTTGTCTCGCCCAGGTACTTCACCAGCCTCTCCAACTTCGCTCTAGACAGACGTTTCCCCTTAAAAGCCAGTTGAGGCAACTGGGCTTTGGAAGATGGAGTCTGTTTGCCCAGCGATGCAGTTAAAACCAATGCCATGACACCGTCATAAGGACACCATCCCTGGCCAACAAACTTACCAAATCCTATTTGGCATCAGAAAGGAAGGCTGCAGCAGACTCCAAAAGAGGGTTAGTATCATCCGGCAGAAGAGATGGAATTCACTGGAGCAGGGCTCGAGATGTCAGACTGGTAGATACTACCAGCTGCGGAATAGCCGCTGCTACAGCAAACTGGCTCCCCAACAACCAATCCACCTTGCAGTCCAGAAAATCCTTTAAGGCTGATCTGCCATCCACAGGAATGGTGGTCAGTTTGGTAACTGCCGTGACCTGTGCATCCACCTTGGAATTGCCAAACAACTCAACACACTCCTTCTCCAGGACAGCATAGACCTTCTTACACCCTTTAGTCCCTTAGGCGGGAAATTGGTAAAGTCCCATTCTGACCGGATCATATCCTTGATCACATTTGGGAACGAGGGGACAGTAGTGTATTTCTGCACCTCTTCAAGGAGCGGGTGTACCTTTGGCTCCTGCTCCATGCCAGAAGCATCCATCAAGTTCAAAGGTGGATGAGATCCTGCTTATCAAATCTGCCAGCTCCTCCTTCCAGAATAGGTGGATCATTCTAGTCTCTTCACAGTCTTCTGAAGGCGAGAGCACTTAGTGATCCATGTACAGAGCCATCTGAATCAGAGTTCTAGTTCCCAGCAGTTTCCCATCTCTGGGGGGGAGGGCGGGGGGGGGCTGCCCCCTATCAGCCTGACCAGCACAAAACTGCACCCATGGGCACCCAAAGACCACAGGATCTAAATTTCCATGCCAGAAGGACCAGGCCTGCTGCAAAAAGAAAGGATTCTGGGGAGGACAATCCTGAGTCCGAAGCTCTCCTCTCGGAAATGACCCAACACCAGAGGGGACAACCACCACAGATCCCCCCAAGACGATGAGTAGTAGCTCTCAGCACGGTCACCAGATCCTCTGGCCAGCTGGATAGAGTAGTTACTCACCTGTAACAGGTGTTCTCCAGGAGCAGCAGGAATCAGTCCTCACATATGGGTGACATTGACGTCGATGGCGCCCCTGCAGAGCATTTCCCCAGCTTTCCAAGAAAGCCTTTGGGAATGCAGGAACGCATGCGCGGTCCCCTTCCCGCCTAAAGGTGCCATCGTTGCCAGTCAAATGACAGTTTATTGTTTTGCATTTTAGGTGCTGTTATTAGCTATGTACAACTGCAACTCCAAGGGGAGGAGGAAGGGTTGTGAGGACTGATTCCTGCTGCTCCTGGAGAACACCTGTTACAGGTGAGTAACTACTCTTTCTCCAGGACCAAGCAGGAAGTCAGTCCTCACATATGGGACTCCCCAGCTCCAGGATACCGGGGACCCCAGAGCTGAAAAAATGAGCTTCCTCTAGCCACAGCATCAGAGAAAAGGATTTCACTGGACTACACCTCCACCGGTAGCCCAACCAGAGGGCTGGAGGGTAGGAGTTGCCTAAACCTCGAAGAGATTCCGAAGCACTGCCTGACCGAAAGCACTGTCCCTGCAGGACTCCCTCTCCAGGCAGTAATGAGCTGCAAAAGTCTGGCTTGAGGACCAAGTTGCAGCCCTGCAAATGTCTGCCAATGGTACAGAGCGGAGATGAGCTACTGAGGCAGCCATAGCCCTGACACGGTGAGCTGTGACCCGACCCTGCAAGGGAAGGTCTGCTGCCCTGTAAGCCCAGGTGATACAGTCAGCCACCCAGATGGACAAGGTATGCTTGGCAATAGGCAACCCTAAGTTATTAGGGTCAAAAAAGAGATGAAGAGCTGAGTAGCCCTTCTATACCCCTGCGTACGCTCAAGGTAGAAGGACAAGGCCCTTCTACAGTCCAGGGTATGCAGGACTGTCTCAGCCCGGCTAGCATGGGGCCTAGGGACAAATGTTGGAAGAACCACCTCCTGGTTGAGATGGAAGGAGGAGACAACCTTAGGGAGGAATTTAGGATGAGTCCTAAGGACTACCCTGTTCTTATAGAAGCGAGTGTAAGGCCTATCACAGACTAAGGCCTGAAGTTCACTGACTCGCCTGGCCGAGGTTAAGGCCACTAGAAAGAGAGTCTTCCAAGAAAGGAAGCGAAGATGGCATGAAGCCATCGGTTCAAAAGGTGGGCGAGTTAATTGCTGCAAAACCACATTCAACTCCCACTCAGGGGCTGGTGGACCGATAGGAGGCTTGAGTAGAAGCAAGCCTCTGAGGAACCTGGACACCAATGGGTGAACCGACAAGGATTGTCCTTCCACCAGTGAGTGGTGAGCTACTAGAGCAGAAAGGTGTACCTGAACAGAATTAGACTTAAGGCCCTGATTGGACAAATGCAAGAGATATTGAAGCACCACTGGTACAGTGCAGGAGAAGGGATCTGCCTGGTGTTAGACACCACAAGGAGAATCTTTTCCATTTCAGGGCATAGGTTTTCCTGGTGGATTGCTTTCTAGAGGCTAATACCACCTCTTCCACTTCCTGAGGCAGGCCCCAGGGAGCTAATACTACCCTTGCAGCCTCCAGGCCATCAAATTGAGAGATTTGAGATTGGGGTGTAGGAGGAAACCCTGATCCTGAGATAGGAGATCGGGCTGTAACCCCAAAGGCAGTGGGGTGTCCACTGCCAGCTGAAGCAGAAGTAGGAACCAGGGTTGCCTCGGCCATCTGGGAGCAACCAGAAGCACCGAGCCCTTGTCCCTTACAACCCTGAACAAAGTTCGGGCCACCAAAGGCGTGGGAGGAAACGCATAGAAAAGGCCCTGGTTCCAGGAAATTAGAAAAGCATCCGCAGCTACTCTTAGGGGATGCAGTTGTCTGGAACAGAACCTGGGTAACTGGTGGTTCAGGGGACTGGCAAAGAGATCTATGGATGGAAGTCCCCATTTCAGAAAAAGTCGTTGAACCACTAATGGGTGCAGCTGCCACTCGTGGGGCTGCAGAATCCTGCTCAACTTGTCTGCAAGGAAGTTCTCCTGACCTGGCAGGTAGGCCGCCTTGAGCACCATGTGTTTGAGCGCAAAAGAGCAAAGTGCCTGTGCTTCCAGACACAGGAGTCTGGACCCAGTGCCCCCTTGTTTGTTCACATAAAACATGGCCACCTGATTGTCTGTCTGTACCAGAACAGACTGGTGAGCCAAGGTGTGAGAGAAGGCCTTGAGGGCTAAGCGAATAGCTCGAAGCTCCAATAGGTTGATCTGCTGAGTGGTCTCCACTGGAGACCAGAGGCCCTGGGTGCACTTGTCTGCACAATGAGCACCCCAGCCCTGCAGAGGGGCATCCGTTGTCAACACCACAGTGGGGACAGGAACTTGAAAGGACACCCCCTGTAGTAAGTTGGGGGGGGGTTAGCCACTACTGAAGGGCGTCCAGGAATGGCTTGGACACCCGCACTCTGTCCTTGAGGTGTCCTGTGGCCTGCTGCCACTGAGTCCTGAGGCACCACTGGGCCGGCCGCATATAAAGACGAGCATTGGGGGTCACATGCACTGCTGATGCCATGTGGCCCAGAAGCTGTAGGCAAAGCTTGGCCAACACCCTTGGCACAGTGAGAAACTGGTGTGCCAAGGTGATGAGCCTCTGTGCTCTGTCAAGAAGGCCTTCGCCTCCTTGGAGTCCAGCCTTGCTCCTATGAACTCGAGGTTCTGGGAGGGGAGCAAAGTGAACTTTGCGAAGTTTATGACAAAGCCGAGGTGTTGCGGGAGGGACACCACTCTGGAGGTGGCCTGTCTGGCTTCCTGGTAAGTCTGACCCCTGATAAGCCAGTCGTCCAGGTAGGGGAAGACAAATACCCCCTGATTCCTGAGGTAGGCCACTACTACAGCCAGGCACTTTGGCCTCACCTCCGCACCAAGAGTCTTCACAAAGGGCAGTACTCTGTACTGGTAATGGTTTCCTCCCACAATGAACCTGAGATACTTTCTGTGGTCTGGATGAATGAGGATATGAGTGTACGCATCCTTTAGATCCAAAGAGCATAGCCAATCTCCCTGCTGGAGGTAGGGCAGAAGTGTTCCAAGAGTAAGCATCTTGAACTTTTCTTTCACTAAGAACTTGTTGAGGTTCCTGAGGTCGAGAATGGGTCGGAGGCCTCCTGTTCTCTTTGATACCAGGAAGTACCTGGAGTAGAACCCTTGCCCTTGCAGGTGTGGAGGGACAGGCTCCACCGCCTTGTCCAGAAGCAGGCCTTGAAGCTCCGGAAGGAGAAGGTCTGTGTGTAAAGGAGGCCTTGGAGGCTCTCCTGGGAAGTAAGTAGGAGGGAACTGTTGGAAATGGAGCATATAGCCCTTGTGGACTATGCTCAGAACCCATGCATCTCCTGTTACTGGTGGCCACCTGTGGGCAAACAGGGCCAGATGACCTCCTGTGCAGAGAGGGGACAGCAAAGGAGGAAAGGCTATGCTTAGGGAGTCAAAAAAACCCTCCCTGCTGTGTAGGAGCAGGAGCCGGAGGCTTGGGGGTTTGCTGCCTACGGGGCCCTCGTCCCTGCCTCTTGGCCTGCTGCCCCTCTTGGGGAGCTGGGGAGGCCTGGTAATGAGGGAAAGGTTTGTAGGCAGCCACCTTTCTCGGGTAAAAGGACTTCTTACCCGAGCCCTTCTTTTTCTGAGAAGGGGCAGAGGTCTTTCTAGACAGTCTGGTCCGAGTAAGGTGCTCGGTCTCGAGCTCAGCAGTCTTCTCGGCTATGGGTTTGCCAAAAAGGTTCTCACCTCGGCAAGGGACATCGACCAACTTGTCCTGAACCCAAGGCTCGAGGTCCGATGACTGCAGCCATGCCTGGCATCGGGCGGCGATGCCGGCTGCCGTTGCTCGGGCCGAAGCCTCGAAGCCATCGTAGGCCGCTCGGGACATGAACTTAGAGCAGTCCCGGATACCTGTAGACAATGACTGGAACCTCTGCAAAGGTTCCCCGGAGAGGCCAGCCGCGAACCCGGACATTTCTTTGGCCAGGTCCCGAAAGTACATGCCCATGTACAGCTGGTATGACTGGACATGGCAAGCAAGCATTGACCCCTGGAAGCACTTTCTGCCAAAAGCATCCAGGTTCTGGGCCTCCCTGCCGGTAGGCACCGCAGAGTGCATCTTCTGGCTTTTCAGACGATGCATGGCCGATTCCACCACCATGGAATGGTGCGGCAGCTTGCCTTCTGGAATCCAGGGCTCTTCCTGAGTCGATAGATGGAATAGACTCTCTTGCTTAAAACCGGCGCCGAGGCCGGTGCCTCCCACATCCTGAAGAGGAGCCGTTCCAGCATCAGAGGAACCGGCACAGTAAAAGCCTCCTTCGGAGGAGAGAGTCATACTGGAGGGCCTCGAGCTCTTCGGCTTGAGGCTCCTCCTCGGGGTCCGCGGGAATGGCCAAGGCCTTAGCCATTTCCCTGACGAACTCCGAGAACCGGGTATCCTCCGGAGGGGACCTACTCCGGGGTTCGGACTACGGTGAGTCCGATGGGACGCACTGAGTCCGGAAGGTATCGGGGGACTCCTCGTCCTCCGTCTCCCAAGCAGACTTATCCGAGGAGGAGTCGGGGGACTCAGACCACGTGCGTCTCGGTGGCACCCGCCCCGACGCCGAAGGCACCAGCGTCGACGCCCTTGGTTCCGAACGGGAGGTCGAGGGTGACCGCGACCGAGGACAACCTCGAGCCTTCATGGTCTCGAGTATCGGCTCGGTCTCCAGGGTCGACTTAGACGTCGATGTCCCGGTGGTCGTGGCAGATGCACCAGCGAGGCTGGTCATCAGTACCCGCTGCTGCTCCATGAAGGCAGACAATCTGCACTCCAAGGCTGTCAGCCTGAGTCCCAGCTTAGGAGACGCAGCAGCTCCCGACTTGGGCCCCGGCGGCGCCGGGCCCGACGTCGGCTCCCTCAGAGGAGAGTCCACGAGGACTACAGGACTTACGTGTCCGACGGACTCCGACTCCACATGAGGCATTTTGGTCGGCTTCTCTGGCTCCAAAGGCCCGGGACGGCAGTCAGGGGTCTGAGACCTGGCCCTCAAGGAGCCAGGGACCTCTTCTGACGCCACCCTCGTGAGCCGCTTCTTCCTCTTGCTTTCCCGGTCGGGGGACCCCCTGTCTGAGGAACCTCGGCGATGCTCGGGATCCGACTCCCGAGACGTCGAGGCCTCAGACGAGGACTGGGCCCGGCCGGAGGCAGAGTCCAAAAAAATCCTTTCCTTTTGATATTGGTGGCTGCGTAGTGCTTTGGTAGACATTTTACCACATGGACCACAGGACTGAGGATCGTGGTCCGGGCTCAGGCACCGAAGGCAGCAGTCGTGTGTGACGGTGAGAGACATGAGTTTCTTACACCGATCACACTTCTTGAAACCACTGGAAGCCATCGGGGAAAAAAAGGGCCCCCGCGAGGTCAAAGGACCGGCTATCCAGGGAAAAAGAAAAAAAGGTGCGAACGCCAGCCACGAAGGGCAAAAACCAAAAAATAGAAAAACGGGCTCAATACCGGTGTACCGAACCCGGCGGGAAGGAGAACCGGCATCAAACCGGGGAAAAAACGAAGAACCGCTGAAGAAGAAAGTCAACTTTTCCGGGCGACTAGGACAAGCGTCCGATGGGCTCCACGGAAAAAGACAGACTGGCAAAGATGGCACCTTTAGGCAGGAAGGGGACCGCGCATGCGTGCCTGCATTCCCAAAGGCTTTCTTAGAAAGCTGGGGAAATGCTCCACAGGGGCTCCATCGACATTGATGTCACCCATATGAGAGGACTGATTTCCTGCTTGGTCCTGGAGAAATTCTTATCCATAGTGCCATCCATCATCTCCTGCCCTAAGACAGGTAAGGCCGGACTAACTGTATCCCCCTCAGAGAGGGGAAGCAGGCCCTATAGGGATGACTCAGAAGCTGCCATGCAAGAAGAGAAGAGTCCAGAATCCAGAGATGAGGCATCTCGCTTGCCATAGGTCATACGTTTCCTGGAAGACGACAGTGTTAAGGCAAGTATCACAACAGTGTGTACTAAGATTGGAGAGGTCCAAAGGCATGCATTAATTGCACATTTATTGCAACGCATGTTACAGGTGCTAGGGAAGGAGCACATTGGAACCATATGGCCAGAATGCACACTGGGACCATGACTGCCAGGAGAAAAATAGGTAAAAACCCAACTAATGCATGCAGAAAATGGCAGGAAATCCCCACACAGCACCAATGGTCCATCCCGAATTGCACCCCAGGAAGACTGAATCAGGAACCCCAAACAAGGACAATGAGGTCAAGCCTTGGTCCTCACCCCCTTGAGAGCCCCAGGCAGAGGATCCATGCCAGGCTCAGCTCTACTCTCCTGACACAGTTTTTCTTGCTTGGCAGCACTATGTTTAAGGTGGCTGGCAGGCAGATTCCTCTGAGGGCCTTCTGCAATCTTCAGGAGAGAGCAGGTGGGGCAGAGGAGGAGGGTGGGGGCATCAAGGTTGTGTGAGACTGCTGAATTCTTCCAACCTTCCAATTTTCTGGCTGCTCAACAGGCTCTTATCCAGGATAAGAGCGCGGAGCTTAACCAATTTTCCCCCCTGCTATGGCTACCGAAAGGACCGCAGTCTGGTGGAGCCTCCCAAGTCAGGCTGTAGTGAGAGATTAACCAACAGGTTGTTGTTCACAAGCATTTTAATCAATCCTTTCCTCTCAACCTCCAGATTTTTGCCTTCAGGGGAGAAAATCCATCCACCATCTGCTGGAGACAAAAGACATACTGAAGGGACCCTCTGGTAGCTGAGGTGAATAGAGGTATAGGTCATGGGCTTTTCATTGGCTCTTTGTCTCCGCCAATCTGCAGGTAGGGGAACACAACCCACTTGTCTGGATTGGTCTAGCAGGATGATATAGAATAGGAGGTTAGCAATTGGGCAACTGCTAAAAACAACTGAGGATCGAGAGATGTGCCTTTCAGAATAGGATAGATGATCACTTTTTCCATAAAGAAGGGAACTGACCAGTATAGAGACTATTGTTGATTAGCATTTGAAGATAAGGAAAAAGTCTGCATCAGTTATTTATGGCCATCTTATTGGGGGGGGGGGGGGGAAGCCAGCAAGAGTGTGAATGGTTTTCACAGAAGAGAGGCATGCTATTCAGCACTGGCAGCTAGCCTACCTAGAGCGGTTAGCTGCAGGTTCTGAATCTTAGATCTGGATATTCAATGCTGGGACCATATCCTCTACTGGCATCGAATATCCTGGTTGACCACAGATCCTGGAAACAGCGATGTTCAGCCTCTGCCTAGTTAGCTTTTGCAGCAAAAGTAAGAGCAGCATTTACTGTGACTTACTTTTGCCACATGTCGCTAACTGGGCAGTGGCTCAATATCACTGCAAACCATGTAAATGCTTTTGAATATTAGTCCCAAGAACTTTAGAAAGGATAACCCATGAGGCAGATTTAAAGTTTGCCCAGGTATGACTGTAGGCTTTAGAAGGAGAAAAGTGATCAGGACACTTGTAGGTTTATCTGGGACATTAATGGCCCCCTAAGGTCCTATACTTTAGTTCTGAAAAAAGATGGCAAGAGCACTTGGGGATGGAATCAGTTTTCTAGATGTATTTGTTGAGGGGGGCAAGATATGGAAAATATTAAAAAGTTTCTTTAGCTGGGATGAACAGGAAGTTATCAATATAGAATAATAATTCCATTTGTTAATGCTACATCTTTACAATATTCCCTTTGCCTCTGCTTACAACATGCAGAGGAGTCAAGTGTCCTTAATTTAAGCCAAAGTGTTTCTGCTTGTCAGCACTACAAGTCCAGGATGATGCCACTTGTGTGAAGAGAAATTAGATAGCTCATGAGAATGCTTAGGTAATCTATAGCAGCATGTAAGAAAGTATTAAGGAACTGACACAAAAGTACAAAAACATTGTACAGCTAAACAAGTTCTTGCCATTTTTAAACCCCTTCTCTTTACTCTAAGTTACATGTACCCCATCTAAGTTCTATGTAAACCCCAATTCTTTAAGTTGATGTTCAATTGTTCTATGTAAACCACTTTGACTTAAGATAAAGCAGTATGTAAAACATGTTAAATAAATATTCCAGGTCTTAATCAGGAAGTCAAGGTCTTGTTTGTTGGAAGGAAAGAGGAGATTGATATGTGATACTTCTGTTCAGATTATTACATGGTATAGAGTGAAATGGCCTTAAATATTAACCTGCTTTCTTTTCTACCCCAATATATTTTGGGAGTGATTTTAGAAACCTTAGTCGTGATTTACATGTAAATACAGGCACTTAAACATGGAAAGAACATTCAGGTGTTAATGGTGATTTTAGAAAGGGCTCATACACATGAATGTCTTTATGCCCTCTTAAAACTTCCATGTAATATCAAGGGCGTGGTTAGAGTATGGCCAGGGCAGGTCAAAAATCTACACATGTATTCTCCATTTCATATGGAGAATATACATGTAAATCCTGATTTTATTAGCATTTTTGTAAATACATCTGCTCCCTGGAGCATTTAGGTTTTTAAAAAGTGCTTGTTTTGGCCAGCTCTTTAGTGGGGGAAAAGAGATTAAGGGGAGTTTATCCAACTCAATCTCCAATTGTGGTCAACATTATTGGCGCCTTTGCATTTTAATTATGTTGGGTACAATATTTTGAGAAATAATTGAAAATAGTCAAACTGTATGTTGTCATATTGAAAAGGCATACAACCGCCAACACGATGTCTGTGCAACTTAGACATAGCAATTTCCGTGAAAAAAAAATATGACCTGGACAGGATTAATGGCTCCCTTCACTAATATTTGGTTGCATAACCCTTAGCAGCGACGACAGCCTCAAAACACTTCTTGTAGTCATCTGTAAGTTTCGTATTTCTGCCTGCTGGTAGTTTCTCCCATTCCAACTGTGATTTGTTCCAGCTCATGTTTCCAGGATTCCTTTTACCTTGCAGATTTCAGCTCTTTTAAAAGGTTCTCGATTACATCAAGATCAGGATTCATTGTTGGCCAGAATACTCCATTTCTTCCTTTTTAACCATTCTTGTACACTTTTGGATGTACATTTTGGGTCATTGTCCTGCTAGAGGACCCATGACCTTCAACCCAGACCTAGCTTTCCGACACTAGATAGCACATTTCACTCCAAACATTTCTTGGTGGTCCTCAGCCTTCATGATTCCTTTAGTACGTTCCAGGCCTCTAGTACCTGAGGCAGCCAAACAGCCCCACAAAATTATGGAACCTCTGACATATTTAACTGTAGGAAGGGTGGTTTTTTTTCCTTATAAGCTTCATTTCTTTGCCTGTAAATGTATCGCTGGTCTGCACTGCCACAGAGCTCAAGTTTGGTTTTATCTATCCACACAATATTTTCCCAGAAGAACTGCGATTTCTCAAGGTGGGTTTGGGCAAAGATCAGGCATGCCTTTTTATATCCGTCTTTGAGCAGTGAGCTCCCCCTTGGCCTTCGCCCATATGTGAGTGGAGGAGTGGCCTAGTGGTTGGGGCAAGGTACTTCAGGCCGGAAGGTCGGGGGTTCAAATCCCACTAGAGGACAGCAACCTTGGGCCGGAAGGACTGGGGTTTCTAGTCCCACAGGTGCTCCTTGTGGTCTTGGGCAAGCCATTTAACCCTCCATAGCCCATGTTCCCTGTAAAATAGTTATCTCCAAGTTATAATGCCCTGTTCAATGTAATTTCAGTTTGTTCAATGTAAACCGCACTGATGCAGAATAGCGCGGTATATAGAGAATGTAAATAAATAAATATCCCCCTTGGTCTTCGCCCATAAAGCCCTTCTTTGTTTGGTGCATGGTGTATGGTTTGGGTTGAAACCAGCACTGCAGATTGCTCCAGATCAGCCTTTAGCTCTTAGGATGTTGTATGTGATGTTTTTCCAACAGTGTGCACTAACCTCCAAAGACTTCTTGGATTAATTTTCCTCTTCCCACTACGTCCTGGGAGGTTCTTGAATGTTCCATGAGCAGAAAATGTCTTAGTAACATTGCAAACTGTAGACACAAGAATCCCAAGGTCTTTGGAGATGGCCTTGTACCCCTTTGAAGTTTGATGTTTGGTGATAATGACTTTTCTGACAGTCTCGGGCAGCTCTTTTGTCTGTCTTCACCACTGTGAAAATGGAACAGGGACTGAATGTGGCCATTTTAAACATTAGAACCATCATTAACTGGTTGATTCAAGTCATGTGAGTACTGAATTGATCACAGGTGCATCTAATTCTGCTGCAACAGGAATGTGGTTCTGTTCAAACTAGTTTACAAGGGTATCAAAAATGTCCCAGTTTTTATACTATTTCCTACCATTTCCTTTTTTTAATTGGTCTTCTTTTACTTGATTCTTTTGTGTGTTAAACGTGTTTGTATATATAGTTCAAAGCCATTTCATAGCCACTTTTTTTTTTTGAGATATTGGACATTAAGGGATAGAACTGCAAGAGTGCCAATAATGTTGACCACAACTGTATTTTCCTTCATATTGAAATTAACAAAAATTTAAAAAATAATGGCATCTGTAGTTAACTGCCAGCATTTACATATGTAGGCTTGTAAAATGGCTCACATACACACGTAAGAGGTATATTTACTGAAGCGCCATCTGCTTTTGCAGTTATCACCAGGTGTTAGATGCAAAACCTCCGCAGTAGCTGCAGAAGTCATGAGTTACCTATTGAGGGTATGCCCAGCATTTCTCCAGTAGATAATGCGGTGAAAAAGCACAGTTACTTACCTGTAACAGGTGATCTCTGGGAACAGCAGGAATTAGTCTTCACATATGGGTACGTTGGTACCAACGGAGCCTGCACGGGAATGCTCCCCAGCATCCAATCAGAAAGCTTTTGGGAGCATCCCTCGCGCCTGCGCGGTGACTTCCCGCCTTTCCCACTGCCTCTCCTCAGTTGAGTTTCATAGCTGAGACAGAAGGAGAGAAAGAGGAAAGGAGATAGAGAGATACAACTCCTAGGGGAGGTGGGTGGGTTGTGAAGACTAATTCCTGCTGTTCCCAGAGATCACCTGTTACAGGTAAGTAACTGTGCTATCCTAGGGAAAGAAGGTTTGGTAGGACATTTCCTAAGCCATGGGGAAAAAGAAGGCTTAGGACGGTTTCCAGAACTAGGAAAATCAGTGGAGCAATGAGTGACCTGACATAAAGCCTCTTTATTGAAGAGATTTTCTCCAGTACAAGGAGAATTACCCAGTGTATGTTGTGCCCATCTGCTCAAGTCTGAAACCTGCAGCCAGGCTGTACGACGTGCTCCAATGGCAATAGCAGAGGATCTGCTAACAGACTCAAAAGAGTCTAGAGAAGCACGAGAAAGGAACCGAGAGATATTCCTGCTATGATTGAGAAGCAAGGAATAGTCAGAGGCCTTAGGTTCTGACAAAAAAGGAGACAAAAGATAATTTCTCTGTGAACTCCTGAAGTGTCAGACTCATATAAAAAATATATGAAATAATTCTTGAAGCCAGCAAAGAAGTTTGGAAGGTTTGACGTCCAAAGGCATCAAGTGCTTTAGATGCACGACCTGGCGGATAAGAAGAATGCTGCTTCTTGCTTCTTACCTTCCTCATTGCTGATTCCACTACAATGGAATGATGTGGAAGTTGTTTTTTCTGGAACCCTGGAGAGGGAGGTACCTGATACAGAATGTCCATGGCTGTAGAAGGCAAGGAACCTTTAAGGGTGATTCCCATATCCTCAGAAGAAGATCCTGTAAAGAATGATGTAAAGGAAGCATTATGTTTTCCTTTTCTGCAGGATCTTGGTCAAGAGAAAAACCAGGAATAGGAATGGCAAGAAAAGCTGCCATGTCAAGGAGAAACTTCTGAAAAGAAGGATTTCCAATAGGAACTAATCCTGGGCAAGATGAGGTTGAAGGAGCAGCTTGAGCACCGGAAGATATACTGGACTGGTGCAGAAAAAGAATCCTGCTCGATGGACTGTGATACTGACAGTTCTGATTTGAGGCAGTTAGTACTGCATCGTCAGTGCCCAGTATCTATTCCAAACTAGGCATAGAAAGGATCGATGGCACCGATGGAACTGCAGGAATCGACCCCGACACCGGTACCGGTATCGGAGATAATGTCATCGAAGCAGTAATCGAGGGCTGCTGAAGCGGTACTGAGGTAACCAGAGAGCCTTGGTGAATATCCTCGGTACTGCGTAGCCGGAAACGATATGGATCGGTTCAGAAACGCGTCGGTACCAAGTCTTCTAGAGTGGATATCGATTCTAGACTCGGCATCGAAGCAAGCAAGTCTATCGATGCATGTCTAGAAGGTACCGACGGTGGTGGTATCAGCGATGCCGATACCTGAAAGTCAATTGGAATCTCATCGAACTGCACCGAAGGTACTGAGGACATTCGAAGACGATGCCCGGCGAAGAGAGGAACACTCGACACCGGCACCGATGTCGGGGTATCGGTACCGCTTGAAGTCGGTACCAACCCCGAGCACGGTGAAGATATAGGAAAGTCAATCTGGGTCATATCGATCGGCCCCGAAGGTACCGAGGATTCCAGATGACGATCCCAGGTAAAGAGTGGAACACTCGATACCGATGCCGATACCGGGGTATCGGTACCGCTCGAAGCCGATACCAACCCCGAGCATGGCTGGGATATAGGAAAGCCAATCTGGGTCGTATCGATCGGCCCCGAAGGTACCGAGGACACCAGATGACGATTCCTAGTGAAGAGTGCAGGCACGGCTCAGGTATGTTCTGTGAGGGGTGAGCCCCAGGAACAACCTGAAACCCCGTGAATGCTTTGGAGCCCGAAAACTCCCGCCGAGGTTTTATTGCCAATGAGGTCTTGAGGATAAGGCCGGAGCCGTCATCATGCTGGGCATGAGACTTACCCTTCAAGAAATGGCTAGTCTTAACAGACTGTTTGTGGGTTACCTGATCCTGGAGAGAAGAATAAACCGGTATCCTCACCTTAGGAGGAAAAACGGTATCGAGGGAGACTCGAAAAAGGGAAGGTCTTCTCCCAACCATATAGCCTGAAGTATCAGAGGAAAAACGGTCAGGACTCAGACAGGATAGACACCAAGCATTGGAGTCTAAAAATAAAACTGAGTTTCCACAGTGAAGGCACTTCTTAGGGGAAGAAGGCTCCATTTTGGAAAAGCCTGGTAGGCCCAAAAAAGTTAAACAAAAAACTGAGGAGAAATATTTCTCTAAGTTTGAAAATAAAATAATAAAGCACCGGTGGTACCGGTATCGGCGGGAAAAAGCACAGTTACTTACCTGTAACAGGTGATCTCTGGGAACAGCAGGAATTAGTCCTCACATATGGGTACGTCGGTACCGACGGAGCCTGCGCGGGAAAGCTCCCCAGCTTCCCAGAAGGAAGCTTTTGGGGCCTCCCACTGCACATGCGCGCTGCCTTCCCGCCTTCCTGACCAGCTCTCTTCAGTTCGAGTTTATAGCTGAGACAATAGAGAGAGGAAAGGAAGATAGATAGAAGATACAACTCCTAGGGGAGGTGGGTGGGTTGTGAGGACTAATTCCTGCTGTTCCCAGAGATCACCTGTTACAGGTAAGTAACTGTGCTATCTCCAGGAACAAGCAGGAATAAGTCCTCACATATGGGGACTCCCTAGCTAAGATGCCTGGGAGATCCCCTTCCAAGGGTTCGCCATCTTCGTATGGATCTCAGGCATCCAGCCTGGGAAGGTGGGCAGGAGTTGTTCAAGTATGGAACAGGTGTTTGAGGACAGCCTGACCAAACAAGGCATCCCGGCGGGAGTCCTTGTCCAAGCAGTAATGGGCTGTGAAGGTATGAACCGAGGCCCATGTGGCAGCTCGACAGATCTGATCTATGGATACAGAGTGAAGATGGGCCATAGAAGTGGCCATGGCTCTCACATTGTGAGCTGTGACATGGCCTTCCAGAGAAATATTTTTGCTCTGGTAAGCAAAGGAAATACACTGAGCAATCCAATTGGAAAGTGTACGTTTGGAGACTGGAAGTCCCAAATGAGAAGGATCAAAAGCCACGAAAAGCTGGGAAGACTTTCGATGTGGCTGAGTCCTGTTGAGGTAAAAGGCAAGAGCTCTTTTACAATCTAAAGTATGAAGGTTCCTCTCTGCACTGGATGCATGAGGAGCCGGAAAAAAGACAGGTAGATATACCTCTTGATTAAGATGAAAAGGCGAGACCACTTTGGGCATAAAGTGGGGATTCGTCCTTAGGACCACCTTATCATGATGAAACCTGGTATAAGGTGGATGAGCCACTAAAGCCTGTAGTTCACTGATGCGGCGAGCCAAAGTGACTGCAATAAGGAAAAGGACCTTCCAGGAAAGAAATTTCAAGGAGGTAGAAACCAACGGTTCAAAAGGTGGCTTCATAAGCTGACCTAGAACTAGGTTCAAGTCCCATGCTACCGGAGGAGGTCGGATGGGAGGCTTAGTTAGAGTCAGGCCTCTCATGAACCTCGCAACAAGCGAATGAGAGGAGACAGGTTGTCCATTTATAGGTTTTAAGGATGCTGCAATAGCACTCAAATGGAATCTTACTGAATTCGTCTTAAGGCCTGCATTAGAAAGATGCAGGAGATAGTCTAGTAGAGAATTCAAAGGAAGTGCTAGAGGGTTAAGACCCTGTTGAGCACACCAAATGGAAAAGCGTTTCCATTTGAAAGCATAGGAACGCCTCGTGGAGGGTTTCCTAGAGGCATGAAGGATATCTTTCACTGGTTGAGAAAGATTGAAGTCATGAAGGCTTAGGCCTTCAGTAACCAAGCTCTGAGGTGTAGGGACATGGGGTTTGGGTGCCACAAAGTCCCTTCCTCCTGAGAGAGAAGGTCTGGCGCAGCTCCCAGGTCCAGGGAGGGTCCCTGAGAGAGATGTAGAAGTAGAGGGAACCACACTTAGCGTGGCCAGCGTGGAGCTATGAGGATCATCTATCCGTGATCCCTCTGGAGTTTGAACAGAGGAATCAAAGGAATGGGTGGAAAGGCATATAGGAATTCCTGACCCCAATGTAGGAGAAAGGCGTCGTTGGCCTGAGCTCTCTGACACGGAGTCCTGGAACAGAACCGGGGAAGTTTGGCATTCCACGGACTTGCAAAGAGGTCTATGTCCGGGGTTCCCCATTCCTGAAAGATTCTGCTTATCTGGTCCATATGTAGGGACCATTCGTGTGGAAGCAGAACTCGACTGAGTCTGTCTGCCCAAGAGTTTTGAACCCCTGGAAGATACACTGCCAGAAGATGAATTTGATGCTCTCTGGCGAAGGCCCATAATCTGAGAGCTTCGTTGCAAAGCGACAGAGAGCCTGTCCCTCCTTGTTTGTTTACGTAGAACATGGCCACCTGATTGTCTGTCTGAACTAGGACGGTCAGGTTGACCAGGAGGGTATGGAAGACTTTGAGGGCAAAGAAGATTGCTCGCAGTTCCAGAAGGTTGATGTGAAGGGTGGTCTCCTGTGGAGACCAAGTACCCTGAGTGGAGAGGGATTGTAGATGGGCTCCCCACCCTGTTTGGGAGGCATCTGTTGTGAGGGTTGCTTGGGGCAACAAAGGTTGGAAGGGGGCCCCCAACAACAGATTCTTGGTGGACATCCACCATTGGAGGGACCAAAACAGACGCTTTGAGGTGAGTATTTGGTCGGAGAGCGCTCCTGATGCTTGAGTCCACTGGGTAGCCAAGGTCCATTGAGCTGCTCTCATATGAAGACGAGCGTAGGGCACCACGTGTACCGTGGAGGCCATGTGGCCCAGAAGTCGCAGCATTTCTCTGGCTGTCAAGTGACTGCTGGACTGAGCTTGGGAGGCCAAGCACACCAGACGTTGGCCCCGGACTTGAGGTAGGTAGGCCCTTGCAGTGGTGGTGTCCAACTGGGCCCCTATGAATTCCAGAGACTGAGTAGGGGTAAGTTGAGACTTGGGAAGGTTTACCACCAGTCCCAGATACTGCAGAAGGTGCCTTGTGCAGTCCAGAGATATCTGGGCCTCTGACTGAGATGGAGCTCGGATGAGCCAGTCGTCCAGATATGGGAATACAAAAATTCCCAGACCTCTTAGAAATGCGGCAACAACTGCCATGCATTTGGTGAACACTCTTGGAGCAGAGGCTAGACCGAAGGGAAGTACTCTGTACTGGAAATGTTTTCCCTGAAACAGAAATCTTAGATATTTTCTGTGGGATGGGTGGATGAGTATATGTGTGTACGCATCCTTGAGATCTAGAGAACAAAGCCAATCCTGACTCTGAAGGTATGGAAGGAGAATGCCTAGAGAAAGCATTTTGAATTTCTCCTTGTACAGAAATCTGTTCAATTCTCTCAGATCTAGGATAGGTCTGAATCCTCCTGTCTTCTTTGTTATGAGAAAATAAGGGGAGTAGAATCCTGTCCCTTGTTGAAGAAGAGGAACCTCTTCTATTGCCCCTTGGGCAAGGAGAGAAGAGACTTCCTGATCCAACAGGTTCAGGAGAAATGGGGGAGAATTGAAGTGCCTCACCATGGTATATGGAGGAAGGTTGGAAAAATGAAGTTTGTAGCCCTCTCTGATGATAGAGAGGGTCCATTGCTCTGATGTAATTTGCTCCCATCTGGGAGCAAAGTGAGCTAACCTTCCGGGAATGGTGAGGGGCTCTGGTTGTTCTAGAGCCAGAAATGTTAAGTTCTCTAGGGGCAAGTCAAAACCCCTGAGGGGGTTGAGCCTGCTGAGGAGTGGCAGACGCTGCAGGCTTTGACCTTGCCTGTTTAGGTTGCTGACGTTTAGCAGCAAAGCGAGGCTGAGAAGATTGTTGGCCAGTATTTGTGGAAAATCTGGCCTTCTTGTAGTAAGGCCTCTTGAAAGACTTTTTCTTGGCAGGAGTAGAGGTAGACTTAGAAAGTCTATCTAATGTAGCATTTTCTGCGTCCATTTGAGTGGCTTTAATTTGCCAGTCCTTACCAAATAAGTTCTCACCTGTACAGGGCAGATTCCGTAAGCCATCCAGGACCCAGGGTTCCAGGTCAGAGGCCTGGAGCCAAGCAAGTCGTCGGGCTGCAATAGCAATGCCCGAAGCTCTACCGGCACCCTCAAAGGAATCAAAAGCTGCTCTGTTGGAGAACTTAGAAACATCTAGAAGCTGTTTCACCAGAGAAATGAACTCCTCTTTTCTATCCTCAGGGGTAAAGGAGGCAAAATGCCGTATCTTTAGGGCAAGTTCCCTGAGAAACATGCCCATATACAGATTGTAAGAATTAATCCTGGCTATAAGCATAGTAGCCTGGAAAATCTTCTTGCCAAAAGAGTCTAGGGTCTTACATTCTCGCCCTGGAGGGGTAGAAGAGTACCTTTTGGTACTCAATCTTTTTCAGTGCAGACTTCACCACAATGGAATGGTGAGGCAACTGAGTCTTTTGAAAACCAGGGGAAGGAGGGACCCGGTACATGGTGTCCAACCTACAAGAATAAGGAGACAACGTTAGAGGAGCCTCCCATAAGTCCATCAAGTGTTCTTGAAGGATTTCATGGATAGGCAGGGTGACTGCCTCTTTAGGAACCTTAGGGTATCCTAAAATATCCAATTTCTTTGACCTAGGTTCTTTTTCAGAGGATGTGGTAATAGAAAGTCCTTTAGCTAGTTCAATAATGAAGTCTTGAAAGGACAAATCCTCTGGTGGAGACATTCTCCTCTTTGGGGAAGAGGGTTCTTCATGAAGAACTAGAGACAGCTCATCAGAGTCCTCAGAGGAGTCAAAATCCTCAGAAGAATCAGAGTATTCTCTATTTGCTTCCAACGCACGATACGCATACCGATCGGTATCGACATCGGGTGTACCGGGTATGGGATCGGTATCGGGTGAAAACCCGGATCCGACATGCGGAACCGATCTGCGTTTGGAAGTCGATGGTCTCTGTTCCGGTATGGGAGACGATACCGGAACCGGACCCGGTACCGAGGGCGTCGCAGCATTAATAAAAGCCAGCATGGCCTGCTGCATGGTCTGAACAGTATTGCTCATAGACGCCACTGCTGCCTGGATGTCGGTACCGGTATGGGCCGGTACCCCAGAGCAGTCTAACAGGTGATCAGTCGAGGCCGTGCCATCGATGTCAACCTGTAACCCCATAGATGGTGCTTTGGAAGCCAGAGCTTCCCGCCGGGGTTGTTTGGCTGGGGCATGGTCCTCAGATTCAAAAGTGAGAGCCTCTCGATGCTTTGAAGGAGATTTGCTCTTTGAGGACCTGCCCGAAGAAGGTTTGGTTACCTGAGATCCATCCGGAGAGGAAGACCTGGATGACTGTGATGCTGGATTATCTGAAGCAAACAGCACATGGAATTTGTTGGCCCGGTTCTGCAACCCACGTTTAGACATCTGGGAGCAGGATGGGCAGTCCGGAATGGAGTGGTCAGGTCCCAAACACTTAAGACACCATTCATGGGTGTCTGTGACAGAAATAACAGCACTACACTTGGTACACTTCTTAAAACCAGGGGCTGGTTTCTCCATGAGGAGAATTTGTGTAGGCCTGAGGCCTAACCGAAGTCACCAAGTTGTGCAGAATAAAGATTTTTTTTTTTTTTTTTTTAAAAGAAAAGGAGAGACCGTCGGTACCGGTTTCGGTATGGGGAAGGCAGGTACGCGGTCTAAAGAAACAAACAAACAATAATTTCTTCAGTGGTGACAGGAACACGACCTGCTGGCTCCACGGAAAAAGAGAAACTGAAGAGAGCTGGTCAGGAAGGCGGGAAGGCAGCGCGCATGTGCAGTGGGAGGCCCCAAAAGCTTCCTTCTGGGAAGCTGGGGAGCTTTCCCGCGCAGGCTCCATCGGTACCGACGTACCCATATGTGAGGACTTATTCCTGCTTGTTCCTGGAGATACAGCCGCGACCACAAGAAAATAAGAAAATAAGGATTTTTAAAGAAAAACGTTTCTGCAGTGACAGGAGGACATACTGTCGGCTCCGCGGAAAAACGAAAACTGAGGAGAGGCAGTGGGAAAGGCGGGAAGTCACTGTGCAGGCGCGAGGGATGCTCCCAAAAGCTTTCTGATTGGATGCTGGGGAGCATTCCCGTGCAGGCTCCGTCGGTACCGACGTACCCATATGTGAAGACTCATTCCTGCTTGTTCCTGGAGATTACAGGGATCACGGTGAGCCAGCATCGCTGCTGCAGCTAGTGCCACCCATTGGGGCAGCGTTAGCTGCATGCGCTATGTCTGCAAAGCATGCAGCTACCACGTGCTGACATAGCCCACGACAACTGCACAATTCAGGCATGCCCACTCTCTGCTCAGACCCCATCCAATGTTGCTAAAACCACACAAAATGCAACTATTGTGGAAAATTGCCTGCAGTAGCTGTATTTCTCCCGCATTAGTTGTCATTGTGGCACGATTATCCCATGTTGGCGCCGTCAGGTCAGCTAATTTATTTAACAATATTTATATACACCCATCTTTTCCTTAAATCAAGGTGGTTTTACATTGAACTCAATTTTTACCTTGTGAAACAAGGTAATTTACATTAAACTCCATCATTGAACAACTATTTACATTGTAACAAGGCGTTTTAAAAACTCTACAACTTGTAGTCATCATTGTGTCATAACAGTATGTTTCCATAACTTATTTACATAAGTGAACTATTTACAGTTTGTGGTCATGTTGCATTATTGTGGACATAATTCAGTAGTCAATGTCCAGGTCTGGTGTGGATGACTGGTACAGATTATTTCTATGTGATGCTGCTGAAACGTTCAATGAATAGGAACGTCTTCAGCATTTTACTGGATTCTATGGTGTCCTTCGTGCATCTGATATTGGGGCTTGTTTACAAAGCCGCGGTAGCGGCTTCCGCCCGATATCCGAGCCGCGGCCCCATTGAATTCAATGGGGCCACGGTTCCGATATCGGGCAGAAGCTGCTACCGCTGCTTTGTAAACAAGACCCATTGTTTAGTAGGGAGTTCCTTAGATTTGATGCATATAGTGAAAGCCTCTATTTGAAGTGTACTGCTTAGCTTTGGAGAATTCCTTTGGCGTGATTAAAGTGTTTTTTGTTTGTTCGTTCGTTCTTGACAGGCAGTTTTCTGGGTATATTTTTATTAGGTCTGAGTGATTCAGCTGATTATTCTGGACTATTCTGAACATAATAATAGCCTTGAATCTTGCATGACTCCTGATCGAGAGCCAATGAAGTTGTGCCAAGACTGGTGTTAATGTGTTCACATTTATTTGTTCCTGTGAAAATGCGAGCAGCGGTGATCTGTATCATCTGTAGTGAATGGATTGTTGTTGCTGGCAGGCAGGGGCAGCTCAAGGCCATCTGCTGCCTGAGGCGAAGTATGAAATGGCGCCCCCCCCCCCCCCCCAACCTTAGAGGGGGGTGGGGCTTTTTCAGAAATCCAATCAGACTGAACCAAACCAAAAAGCCAATTAGATTATATGAAGGAAATGCAAGATGTTTGCACACAGGGCCATATCGAGCTGCAATCGCAGACCTGTTTAAAGTGCTGCAAAAAGGCTTGGGAAGCGCATTTCGGCTGCCTGCTATTGTCCTGCCAGCGGCAGCAGGGCAACAGCAGATAGCCGAAACGTGCCCCCCAAGCCTTTCCGCCCTGTGCGGCTGCACCGCTTGCATAGGTCTAGGTACGGTCCCGTTTGCACACCAAGGAACTAAAAGACAGCAAGAACCAACAGCACAGTTTATAAAACTAAATTATAACTCATTTTTATTTTGTTATAAACTGCGTTATGGTTCTTGCTTTTTCTTTTTCAACATATATTTTGCATCCACAGTAGATGCACAGCAGAACCAGGACATTCACCCACAGGACTCAAATATTAAAAAAAACACAAAAAACCCTCTGATCATCTCACTAACATGAGATATGCCATACTGTATCAGACCAAGGTCCATCAAGCCCAGTATCCTGTTTCCAACACAGTGGCCAATCTAGGTCACACGTACCTAGCAGTTTCCCCAAAAGACACAGGATTGCTTGTATTGGGTCAAGCATAGATATCCTGGGTCCCTTTCTAATAAGGTTTATGGACCTTTCCTCCAGGAACTTGTCCAAACCTTTTTTAAACCCAGCTACACTAACAGCCTTTACTACATCCTCCGGTAATAAATTCCAGAGTTTGATTACACGTTGAGTGAAAAAATATTATTTTTTCTTATTTGTCTTAAATAGTTTACCCTGTAGCTTCATAGCATGTCCCCTAGTCTTTCTATATTCTGATAACAAACAATTGATCTATGTTTACCCGTTCCACTCCGTTCATTAATTTATAGACTATCATATCTCCCCTCAGCAGTCTCTTTTCCAGGTTAAAGAGCCCTAACCTTTTTAGCCTTTCATAGGGGTATCCTTCCATCCCCTTTACCATTTTGGTGGCTCTTCTCTGAACCTTTTCTAATAATGCTATATCCTTTTTAAGATACGGTGACCAGAACTGCACACAATATTCAAGATGCGGTTGCACCATAAAACGATACAGAAGCATTATAATATCCTTTGTTTTATTTTCCATTCCTTTCCTTATGATACCTAGCATTCTATTTGCTCTCTTGGATGCCGCTGCACACTGGGTGGAGGGTTTTAACATGTTATCCACAATGACGCCTAAATCTTTTTCCTGGGTGGTGGTCCCTAATGTGGAACCTTGCATCGTGTAACCGCTATTCTCCAGTACCAGGCATATTGTGAACTTATACAAAACCCTACAACAAAAAGCAAACCTACCATACCAGCACAAGCTTCCAAAACTCACATAAGGAGCCCATCCAAAAAAGCATCACTGCAAATACTACAGTGGGAACATCCATACACCTATATGAAAAGCTGAACAAGTTTAAATTACTACAGTACAGTATAGATCTTTATGTACAAATTCCATGTTAACAGAACACCTGACCTCAGTCACACACTCACATCGACCCACACCAAGTACAGAATAAGTAGCCACAATCTAAAGTAAAAATAAAAATATGTAGACAAAATTTAAATTGAAACCCCAAGAAGCCCGAGTCCGCATGCAGTGCAACATCAGATAAATGAGAGATGCAGTTCCCCAATACTGTGTAAAATATAAAAATAGCACAAAGTCCAGTCACTAAAATTAAATAACATTATTTTTTCTACCTTTGTCATCTGACCATTTTATTCTCTGATGCTAGTCCCCATCTGAGGCTTCTGCTTTCCTGTCTTCTCTGCGCTGATGGGAAACAGAGCCGCAAGAAAAGGAAACTCTCCCTTCGCGAATCTGAAAAGCCGGCGCTGAGGAAGCTAGGAGGGCTCTGCCAGGGCAGCTGCAGGGCAATTCATTCTGCTGCTGCGTCTCTTCTCATTGGGTTTTTTTTTCTTTTTTTTGAAGGCCGAGTGAGGCAGGCTTTTTGGGGGCAATTTTTGCCACCCCCAAAAAGTTGCCTCCTGAGGCCACCACCTCACTCGGCCTCATTATAGAGCTGTCCCTGCTGGCAGGCCTTGGTGAACTGAGCTACAAAAGTCCAATACTGGTATGATTATGGCCTGTAGGACCGTTCTGAAGTCATTGTAACTTAGCAGGGGCTTTAGTTTCCTTATTATTTTCGTTTGGTGGTAAGCACTTTGTGTTGTCCTATTAATATGGGCTTGTAAATGTAAGTTCTGATTGAGGATGACCCCTATGTATTTAACTTCACTTTTGACAGCAATGTATCCATTCTTTGTAGCTATTGTGGAGGGATGATTGAAGGTCTTGTTTCTTGTTATTGTGAGTGCTTCCATTTTGCTATAGTTTATGAGATTATGGGAGTTTAGCCAATCAGAAATTTCTGTGAGGCATTCAGTTATACGAGTAGTCGTAGTTGTTTAATCCGGGATTTCGACATCAAAAGGTGTGTATACCATGTCATCAGCATCAATTTTGTAGTGAATGTTATGTTTCCTTATGACTTCACAAAGTGGCTGAATGTATATGTTAAATAGCATGAATAATAATGTTGGTCCCTGGGGGACTCCTTGCGTTAGCGTGTATGGAGAGAATGCATCTCTCCCACATGCGACGTACTGTCTATCATTTAGGTATGATTGGAACCATTTCAAAGTATTATTGTAGAGACCAATTTCTTGTAGGCATCTTAGAAGTATGGAGTATGACACAGAGTGGAAGGTGGCTGATATAAAAAAGGGCATTATCTTAATATTTCTCGACATATTGTCAATTTCTCTGATGATTTGGTCAAAGAGAGCTGTTAGTAAGGTTTCAATCCCATAGTGTTGCCTGAATCCATGTTGATGTGGGCAAAGGGTGCACAGGAGTTGATGTGGTCCTGTAGCTGTAACTGGTCTTCCTTCTATATTATTTTGGTCATGAAAGGTAAGCTGGAGACCGATCGGTATGATATGGTGTCTATTTTGTCAGATTTGGAGCTTTTTTAGAATGGACCCAATTGATTCCAGTTTGAGGAATGCAAGCATATGCTCCTGTGCAAGGAATGTGTGTATGATGTGGTGGATAAAAGGGATGAGTAGTTCCTTAGCTGATTTTATACATTTCACTGGATAGAGATCGGTTGGCGAGGTGGTTGTGTTCAGGATTGTTATGGTGTGTTCCACATGCCCGAGTGTTGGGATAGTGAAGTCTCCCCATGTCTCGGTGTGTCGCAGTAGGTTATTGGATTCAATTGATGTTGTCTGTTTTTGGCAGATTGCTGAGCTGCTTCGACATTAGGTAGTCTGCTATTCGTTGCGGATGTATGTCAGTGACATTTTCCTATGAGGGTTCTCTGGTTAGCAGGTGGACTATTCCAAAGAGTTCTCTTGATTTGTTCACTGCCTTCATTACAAGGTTTGTGTTATGTTCCTGTTTGTGTCTGTTGATCAAGTTCTTGTAATCATTTTGCATAGTCCTGTATTTTTGTAATGCATTTTTGTCTTCTCCATTTCCTCTATTTTTTCTGAGATTCCTTTGGCTTCTCAGATTTCTTTTGAGTACCAGAGGGCTTGTGGTTTCTTTTGTGCTGTAGCTGTTCTACATTGTGCTGCTGCCGTATTCGGGATGGAGTGGTTCCAGTACTCCATTATGCTTTCAAGGTCAGTGTGGTTGTGGTCCGGGAATTGCTGTTATTTGTCCTAAATCTCCTCTCGAAATGTTGGCTCCTGGGTGGGCATATCAGGGGTGGGAATCATTATGTTAACTGTTATTATACAGTGATCAGACCATGGGGTTGGTGTTATAGTTGGTGGGGGGGGGGGGGTATGAATTTGTCATTTATCAGAGTGGATGGGGTGAAGACATACTCCCAAGTGTGAGGTACCTACATGTGTAAGTCACAAAATACTGGCATTCATGTGTAGGTGCTGGCACGTGTATGTAGCAGTGTTTCCTCCACTGTCTTTTTACATATGTAGGCTTGCAAAATGGCTCCTCCCAATGTATGTGGATGCATATCCATGTGCACTCCCGTACTTCCTTTTTGGTATTTTAGAAATGGCTCCATGTTTAGGAAAGTTCTTTCTGGGGGGGGCGCTCATGAGCCCAAGCATGGCTGCCACGGATCCTTGAGGCTCCTGAACTTATCCATTTAATTCCCTTTCAGTTAGGTCCCTGCAATGGAGTTTTTGGCATGAAAATACATCTCTTATTAGCCTTATGATCACTTTATGAGAAGTTATCAGCAGCGCACCTGGCCTCCTACCACATGATTGAAATAACTCCCGAATCCTCCTCTGAAATCCCCAGAGGGGACTCTTAGCCCGAACTGCCTCAAAAGTGCAGGTCGTTTTGGCAGGAACGCGGTGGCTGCTTTCACCTATCGCAGTTAATAGGGATGTTCTCTGCCTCCGATCATGTGCTGAAGTACCCGGACTACTGGACGATCTTTTAAAACAGTGAGTTGCAACAAATATAACAGCTGGTAATGTCGGGGCTTTGGATGAAGATGGAGTGCTCGGATTGCTTGAGTGGTGAGGGAACTCACGTATAAGGTCTAATAGTCACCCCGGGCTGGCTACGAGTGTATTTTGAAATCCTCTACAAATTACTATCGCTGTCATTACAGACATACTTGAGTAACTTGCAGTGGAACGCAGAAGGGGGCCCAGGCAGTGGCGGGAAAGCGGGTGTGTGCTCTTCCTGGAACGCAAAAGGGTGCTGACATCGACCGCGGTTTTGCTGATGTATGCAGTTGTAAGCTGTCTCTCCCTTCAAAATGGCCACCGCTCCGTGGAATGCAACGCTGAAACGCACGATGTGACAGATAAGATGGCCGCCATCATTTAAAGGGCTAGGAGGATTGTTCTTACACAGCTGGATATAATTGAGAAACCTTGATCTGTTTTTGAGAGAGACAGGCAGAGACGTCATCAGGAGCAAGCAATATCGTCAGAGCTGTAGTTTGTTCCTGCCTGTTCTATGAGGAAGAAAATCTGCAGTGCATGTGCTTTTCTTACTACTTCAGATGCTTGATCCTGGAGCTCCCCCTTGTGTTTTATGTGAGTACAGCTGGCAAAAGGCACTATAACCCTCACAAGATATTCTTCTTGGTTACAGTCCACTCTGCAATATTAGCACACTCATGCCAAGCATTGGAGAGGAGAGTATTGGCTTTCATACAGGGAGTGGAATACATGCTCTTAGTTGAAGTCCCTCCTGGATTTGAGGCGGCAGAGACATTTGGGGATAGTTGAAGCAGGACCGGGGCACACTTCCTTCATAAAGGTTCATTACTCCCGACCTGGCAGATTCACTGCTGCATCACATTCCTGCTGTCTTATCAAGGCACTACCCGTCCAGAGGGTCTGATTGGAAGGCATTCTTGGCTGAATTTGATGGGGGAGTGAGGCTTCCCAAGCCATTGTATCTTCTGGGTGGTAGAGAGGTAGAACGAATTCTAGAAGAGGTGAGTCAGTCTGATTCACCCTCGGGGTGTGCTTGGAGCACAAGAGCCTGTTGATAGAGAACCCGGATCTGCCCGACGGACATGGCCACTGCAAAATCTTATGCATCATCTTTATCCAAGTTTGCTAGATCTTCGGATTCTCTCAGTACACAATCTTCACGTGTGTTTATTTATTTATTTTATTTACGTTTCTTATATACTGCGCTATTTAGAATCAGCGCGGTTTACATCATAACATAACGACCATAACGACAAGCTGTCAGGTTTTACATCGAACAGGAGTACAAACTTGGATAACAGGGTTAACTATATACATAAGCTATTTACACTGCAGATAATACATGTAAGGGCCATTCTAGATTGGGTCATTTCTTGGGAGGGATATTTAGGTTCAATTGCTGTCTGGGAAGTATTGGAGGAAAAGGTGGGTTTTGAGAGCCTTCCTGAACTGATATAGATTGGTAATGACCCTGATGTCAGAGGGAAGAGCGTTCCAGCATTTGGGGACATAAAAACTGAATGCCCTGTTTGTGGTTGTCGTGTTGGACTTTGTCGAAGCCTTTGGTGTTGCTAGCAAGTTCACAGCTGTTCTTCTGGATCTGTTGGGGGGGACAATGTGGATAAGATGCGTGAGTGAGGAGGATGAAATACCTTTGATTGCCTTGAATGCTAATAGAAGGGATTTGAAGGTGATCCTCCCATGGATCGGTAGCCAGTGCAGCTGTTTGAGGATAGGGGTCACGTGGTCGTTTCTGGATGCTCCGTAAAGGACCCTAGCTGCGGCATTCATGGCCAACTGTAAGGGGGTCAGTGTGGATTGGGGGAGACCTTGTAAGATGGCATTTGCAAAGTCAAAATGCGGCAGGATCAGCGCTTGATATATGGTTCGGAAATCGTCTGAGTCCAGCAGGGAGCGTAGGTGCCTGAGTGAACGGATTTTGAAATAGACGGCTTTGACTATATTGCTTATGTGGCGTTTCATATCTAGACGTTGGTCCAGAGTAACTCCCAGGTATTTTATTGCTTCTTTAGTTTGCAATTCAGCTTCCTTGACACTGACGTGGGACGGGGGAGTAAAGTTGGAGTATCTGGTGATGAATAGGACCTCTGTTTTTTTATGTTGAATGCGTAGGTTCTGTGTCTGGAGCCAAGTTGAAACTGCATTGAAACAATCTGTGAGTGGGGTCAGATCCATGTGAGTTGTGGAGAAAGGCATGTATAAGAGAATGTCATCTGCATATATCATGCAGTTCACGTTGAATGATCTTATGATATTGCAGATGGGCTGCATGTAGATATTGAAAAGTAAGGAGGATAACGAAGAGCCTTGAGGTACCCCTTGCTTTTGATGGAAGTGTATTGACTCTTCTGATCCAGACTTCACATATTGCCATCTACCGTCCAGATAAGACTTACACCATCCTAGAGCGTTGTTGCAGACGCCCTTCTCTTTCAGTCTTCCGAGGAGAATTTCGTGACTCACGGAGTCGAACGCCGCGGCGATGTCTAGGAAGATGAGCACAAAACCTTGACGGATGTTGTCAATTCCTGTGATGATATCGTTGAATAGACCAGTAAGTAGTGTCTCGACCCCATGATGTTCTCTGAACCCATGTGTTGGAGGGTATGCCCGTTTCCAAAGCCAGCACTTCGGGTCTGCAGTCTCCGGTTACGAAAGCAGACTTTCTAGAAATTCTGAAGGAGCTTAAGCTTTTCCGCCAAGACTTCACCAAGGCAGTGAGTGATATCCGAGCAGATTTAAAATCACTTGATGATAGAGTCACACAGACTGAGATCAATATCGGGGAACAAATGGATTCAACGGTGGCCTTTCAATCTAAGCTTATAAAACTGGATCAACTCACGAAAGATCTAAGAGAGAGACAAGATGATCTTGAAAACCAGCAGACGCAACAACATTAGAATATTTGGCCTCACAGAACAACCGGGAGGTTCAGAGGATACGGTGGCTTTAGTTCAAGAACTTTATGCTTTCTGTGTGCCGAATGCTCTGAAATCGGTGTGGTTGGAAAGGGCACATCGCTCTCTTGGGGGCCGAAGGGCCTCTCCTGCGCAACTTTGTGCTTTTATCATCTGTTTCACCTTCTTTGAAGATAAAGTAGCACTAATGAGAAGTCTCAGGGGTAGACGTTCGTTGCTCTTTAAAGGTCAAGATCTTCAAATTTACTAAGACCTCTCAGTACACCTTAGAGCAGTGAAGAAGTTTCAAGCCCTTGACCCAGGCGTTGCAGAAACATGCAATTCCATACAGATGGGGCTTTCCCTTTGCTTTATTGTTTGAATGGAACAACTGTGCTCAAAAAAATCTGGATCTGACTGCTGCAATGGATTTCTTAGATCTGATGCAACATGGTGAACGACCAACTCGCCCGAGAAACACCAATGGAGAGTGGGAGATGTCCCTGCCAAAGAGGCGCAAGGTTCCCAGATCTCGAAAGTCGACCAACTCAGATCCGGACTCCAATCTGCAAAAAGAGATGGACACTTCCACTCCTACATGATTTTAATATGCTTGTCAATCGCTTGAGGGGTATTGTTATCTGAGGTATTGTTCTTCCTTTTTATTCTTCACATTACTGCATGGGGTAGGATAGGTTCCATTGATACAACTCAGACACTGAAGTAGGGTTGAGGATTTAGGAGGAAGAGGGGAGTGTGGGGTTGGAGTAAGTTATCCCAGGAGGACAGGGGAAGTGGGATGGGAGGCTGGGTGGAGTTTAGCTGATAGGATGCATTAAGTTACCGGGCAGCATTTACAGCAGATTTTTTTTTCTTTCTTTCCCCATATTGTCAGGTTGCAGGAGGGGAGGGGAATAGGGGCTTGTTTGTCACACACTTATTCACCATGCCCTCTTTGGATACACTCGAGGTGTCGCCAATTTTATGGCATTTTTATGTTTTGTCTACTTCCTGCAGTTATAGGAATGTAGGGGGGTAGGGGTGGGGGGGGAGAGAGGGAGTGGGAGGGGGGCCTCTTCTGACCTGGGTACTAAACAGTTCCTTTTGCACATTCGAATTACTCACTTTCTTCAGATAAGTGGGGGGGGGGGGGTAAGATGTGTTGGGGGATTTTGGGGAAGGCGGTTGGCTATTCAAAGTCTAGGGTGCGCAGGGCAGTGGAATAGTTTCAGGATGAAAGATTACCAGCTGCGTTATGTTAAGATTGGGAATGGTTAGAGCTATTTCCTGGAATGTGCACGGCTTATCCGTGCAAACGTAGGAGAGTGGTGGACCAGATATGTAAGGAGAAAGCTGAGATAATCTTTCTTCAAGAAACCCACTTCTCCAAGCGTGATCATTTTGATTCTGCTAAAAGTAGGTTCCCGCAAATACACCTGGCTAACTATTCTACCAGGAAGAGGGGGGTTGCTATTCTGTTCTCCTCTACTTGACCCTTTCAGCTGCTTAATAAAGTGGCGGACCCAGAAGGTCATTTTCTGATTCTTGTAGGATCTATTCACGGGACCACATTAACTTTTGTAAATGTCTATCTTCCTCCAGCACTGGTGGGGAGTTCCTTGATCGACCTCTCAAAGGCACTTCAGAAATTCAGTCAGGGACCGTTGATCGTAGGAGGTGACTTTAATTGCGTATGCTCTGAATGGGACCATTCAGGGAATCTGTCTTCGAGCAATATTCTGGGGAGGTCACTGGAAGAGTGGGTTTCACAGTTTGATTTATGTGATGTATGGAGGCACTTACATGCTTTGGAAAGGGACTACACCTTTTATTCACAGGTACACTTCTCATATTGATATGTGGTTTGTCGCGGTCCGGGACTTCCTGGCTGACTCAGGCCCACATTGGGACCATGGGGCCGTCTGATCATGCAATTATATCTATTGGTCTCACTTTGGGAGAAGCTGATCCCTCCGTTCAGGTGTGGTCTTTGCCTCGAGGGCTATTACTTAATCCGGAGTTTGCCGTGGGAATTCAAATACTCCATCCAATCTTTCCGAATTTTAATGACGCCTCAGATATCTCTCGAGCTCTCTTAGGGGATGCGGGGAAAGCGGTTCTGCGAGGGCAGCTTCTCTCTATGTTGAGTGCTTTTAAGAAACGTTTAGTAGCTCAACAGGAGGACTTGAGGAAAGAGAATGTGGAATTGGAAAAAAAAAAACACAGGAAGGGGGGTGGCGACCAGGTGTGGAATTTGTTGACTAGACATAGGGGGAATTAGCAGCGTTGGAGAGCGAACGAGTGGCGTCGCTTTTCCTGTGTACAAAACAATGTTATTATGAACAGGGAAATAAGGCAGGAAAGCTGTTGATGTAGCAATTAAAACGTCAGCGACGTCGGAGTTGATGCTATTAAATCTCCACAGGGTCAGATTCTATATCGATCCCATGATATTGCCTCCACTTTTGCTCAATTCTATGAGCATCTCCATGCTAGTGAGACATCGGCAACATATGCAGACATATCTGTGTGGTTGCAGGAGGCTTCGCTTCCTCAAATATCAGGGGAAGGAAGGGATCATCTAGATCGTCCGTTCACATCAGAAGAGGTTCAGCATGCAATGAAGAACCTCAAAAATGCTAAAGCGGCAGGACCAGATTTCTTGCTGGTGGAACTGTATGAGACACTCCAGGATTTGTTTGCTCCAACTTTGCTAACGGTCTTTAATGAGATTCTTTCCAAGAAATCTCTCCCTGACTCCTTTTATCAAGCAAATATTGTTGTAATCCCTAAAGCTGACAAGGATTTATTGCAGTGCTCCAACTACAGACCGATTTCTCTACTAAATTTGGATTACAAAATCTTTACCACGATTCTAGCTAACCGCCTCACTTCGCTCATTCCAGATATTGTTCACCCGAATCAGATGGGTTTCATAAAAAACAGGTATGGGTTTGAGAACGTTCGTAGATTAATCAATGTTTTGCAGAGGATAAAACTCAAAATGGGATCGTATAGCATTCTCTCGCTGGACGCTGAGAAAGCCTTCGACAAACTAGAATGGCCTTACCTACTACAGGTCCTCCGGAAGTTCGGCTTTGGGATCTCATTTTGTACGTGGATTGCTTCACAATACGCTAGTCCCCAGGCAGTGGTGTCTATTAATGGTTCCAATTTTGTCACCCTTTCATTTAGGGAGGCACCAGGCAAGGCTGCCCTCTTTCTCCTTTGTTTGCTCTGGCAATGGAACCTTTAGCAGCTCATATCAGGTTAAGAGCAGAGGAAATAGATATCCATATGGGTTCGGAATGCCATTCCATTTCCTTATATGCGGATGACACGATCTATTTGAACGAGCCCTCTAGATCTTTACCTATTGTGTTAAGTATTTTAGAAGGCTTCTCATTGGTTTCCGGTTTTACTATTAACAGACAAAAGTCTACCCTACTTTGCCGTTTGTCCCGCTCCTCCACTGAACTTCACTATAACGCGGGCAATTTCCCGGTGGTGGACTACTTTAAGTACCTGGGCATTGTAATACATCGGGATATTTGGAGGCTGTATAGCTTGAATTATCTTCCTCTTCGGAAATCGATCAAGGCGGATATGGAACGTTGGAGTCCATGTTCGGTTTCTTGGTTAGGCCGCATTAACACTTAAAAAGTAACTTTGGTAGGACCAGCATCTTATATGTTTATGCAGTTACCTATTGCTCTTCCGGGCAAGTGTTTTTACAACCCTTCGTCAGGCCGTAACACGATTTCTATGGTTGGGGAGACATCCTTTGCTAAGCTGGCGGATACTCACACTTCCAAAGGGGTCTGGTGGGATGGGTCTTTCTGATCTGGAGTTATATTACTCTTGTATCTGTCTGAGATCATTACTGCTGTGGAGAATTCACTCCGGGGCAGAATGGGTTTTGTTAGAAAGGGAATGGCTAAGTCCGATCCCGTTGGTAGCTGTACCCTTTTTTAGCGACCCACAAGAGGTAATTCAGGTGAAGGCACATGTGTTTCTTGGCCCTTGTTGGGAGGCGTGGAGGCGGATTTGTAAACAGACAGGGTTATCTGCTTCCCACTCGCCCTTTAGCATTCTGGGGGCCTTGGGATTTATTCGTAATATGAATAAAGGTTTAAATTCGGATTTTCTAATGACGAGACCCGCCTCCTTATATGAGAATTCGCATCCAGTACCTAAGCGGGGGCTAGAGGAGCGTTTGGGTTTTCAATTCTCTCCGTTTCAAGATCTGCAATTATATCATTGTTTGCGTACCCAATTTTCAGTAGATGAACTATCTAGAAGTCCTAGATGTTGGGAGCAAGATCTTTTTGTGTCCAGGAAACTAACCGCGTTTATTGCTCGGCTGTATAGACATATAGCAGATGATTCAAATGTCCTTCCTACTCTAAAACTTCCTCAGCAGAGATGGGAAAAGACTTTACCGGGGAAGGAGCAGGAGTTCTGGCTCGAAGCTTATTCTTATTCACATTAGTGTTCCATTTCTTTAGGTTTAATCCATACACAACTACAGATACTCTATCGTTTATCTATAACACCGTCAGATCTTTTTCAATGGAAAAGGACTGATTTGCTTTGTTGGAGATTGTGTGGTCGTCATGGGACTTTTGATCATATGTGGTGGCTGTGTCCTCACAATCAGAGTTATTGGAGAAGGGTGATGGAACATATCTCTGGGAGGTTGCAGGTTATCCTCCCCTTTGACATGGAGTTTTGCTTAATGGGGGGGGGGGGGGTGTTTCTCTGGATTTTCCTGATAAGCGTCCTCTTCAGAAATTGGTACAAACGCGCTTACCAGCGGCCAGATCGGTGATTGCTTGTTTCTGGAAGCGCAGTAGAGTACCGTCTCTTACAGAATGGTGCTCTAAATGCTGGGAAATGTATAGGCTGGAGAAAATGACTGCTTAAGTTTGAGGGCGGTCCTTTCTGGAAGAGGAACTTTGGAGCTTAGTGTTTCAGGAGGACATTTGAGGGTCAGGGAACATTGGTTGCTCTATAGACTACGGGGTTTCTCTCTTAAAACCGTTTCTTCCCTAGGATCTGTTACTTTTTCTCTTATTCTTCGCTCCCTTTTTGGGGGAAGGTTTTGATAGGTCGGAAGGGTTGGGGTGGGTGGTGAGGAAGGGGGTAGGGGGGGAGGATAGGATGGGATTAAAGGGGATGGGGGAGGGACATATGAGTAGAGTTGTTTGCACACCTATGTCGCCTTCAAGGATTGAGTGGGATTTCCCTCTCTCGGCTCTGTATTGCTATGATGGCAGATAGGGGTATTGCTATGAAACCTTAGGGAAGGGAAGGGAATTGTAGTTACATTGCCTTAGCCTCTTGAATGTTCTTACCACTGATGCATTTACGTGGGCGGGCTTGATGCTTGGTATTGTGCTGTTTTGAATTGATTTGCATTGTATTGCTTTTGTATCTTTTGTTGTACTTGTTCGGAACTATACTGTATCTTTTCCTATCCTAATGTGGGTTGATGTCGGGGGGGGGGGGGGACTTTAGTACGTGGGTGGTTGGTTCTCTGATACGGGGTTCTATTTATAAGCTTTGTAATGTGTATTGGCTGCTTCACTGAGGTCGATATTTTTGACCTGTTCCTTATTAGATGGTTAACGTTGCAGTAAAACGGGTAGAGATTGTACTACAATGTTATGGTGTGTTGTATCAGAATGTATGTTATTTACATCTGCTCAATAAAATTTATTACATAAAAAAAGGAAAGTTCTTTCTAAAATAATCACCAGAACTATAAAATGTTGCGATTTTAAAATTCTTACACACAATTCGGATGTCAAAGTTAACTAACAAAAATAGAAAGCCAGCGCAAGCTGTTGAAGGTCAGGGTGATGCAATCAATTTCAGCCAAATAAAAATTCTAGCTGCTATGTTCTGATATACCAAAGCCTAAAAATCTGCTTCTTATGGATATATAAAGCATTGGAATAAGTCAAAGGCTGTTCATATTGCATTCATGTGACTCATTTTGAAGTCGGCAGGTCTTAAGAAGACTGAGCACAACAGAACCTTGACCTACTTTGATGACACCAGGATGAACTTAACTAATAAGAGTTTTCAATCAGGTACTTCAGGAATTTAGTTACAAATCAAAATGAAAAAGGGGGATTTTTCTTTAAAAGATCAGTGCAAATGCTAACAATTACTGAAAGAGAAACAATCTCACCTGGAAGCCTACAATTTTTTCCAGGATCAACATAGCTATTATAAGCCATACACTTTAAGCGTCATTAACAAATATGTAAAAGCCATGTGGCTAGTTCTGTCCCTGCAGATTTGACTGGATTATCTAAAACATAAGTACATGCATACTTCCGTTTGAAAAATTACTACTTTTCACACACATTTACATCTGCTCTTTGACACACAAATTGTCAGGGTTTAAAAGTATCCATTTAAAGACTCTGGAGCCTTCTGGGAAAAGCAGTATAAAGAAAAATGCAGACCCTTCCACAGCCAAGCGCTTCAAAATGTCTCTACTCATGTCTAAGTACACATATAAAAACAGGCAGTATATGTATAAGTAAACCTGTATACAGCAAGCGGGCAATTTTATCAAAACCATTTTGTCTAGGTAAAGCCCTGCTTGACCTACAGAAATGCTTTTGAAAATATATCCCCACAAAGAAGAGAATGATGCAGCATTTGGTTAAGGTGAGGACGGGGTTTGGTGCTCAGAACATATTGCCCTTTCAAATGACACATTCCATTATTCATAATGGTATGTGTTAATTAATGGTAGCACACTCCCTAATACTTTATAATGTCATGTAATAGTCTTAAATTCATTAAAAAATAACCAGTAAGTGGCCAGAACAGATTACATGGCTGACATTGATCTAGCAGCCTTTCAACTGGCTGAGTGGGTCAGACGACTTCCTTTAAATGGCTAGCCTTGCTTGTTTGTAGACAAGGTGTGCAAATTAATCATACCAATGGTGTGTGAACCACTTTAATTTATTTATTCCCTGAAGAACTCGACTTTATCTGCAAAGCCCAGTGTTGCGTCAGAAGACAGAGTTGTGGTGCAGCTGAACATGATGGAATTTACAGCTAAATAATTTGTTCTTTAAAAGAAAACTTTAAGATTACTCCATGTATGGCGGTTATATATGAAGTAATGAAGAATTGATTTCACAATTTACTTAGTTCTGTCATTAAAATGGACCATAATGAGCTACTATGGTATTTGTTTATGCACAGTGTGAATATTAATCCTACAGAAAAATATTTTTCAGAATTTTTTCTTTTTGGCATGTTCTTCTTAATGGACTTGATTTATTTATTTATTTATTTATTTACTTACATTCTCTTATATACCGCGCTATTCTGCATCAGTGTGGTTTACATTGAACAAACTGAAATTACATTGAACAGGGCATTATAACTTGGAGATAACTGTTTTACAGGGAACATGGGCTATGGAGGGTTAAGTGGCTTGCCCAAGACCACAAGGAGCACCTGTGGGACTAGAAACCTCAGTCCTTCCGGCCCAAGGTTGCTGTCCTCTAGTGGGATTTGAACCCCCGACCTTCCGGCCTGAAGTACCTTGCCCCAACCACTAGGCCACTCCACTCCATTTGAAAATCAATCTTCAGCAATCCTCACTAGGAAGGATTAATAAAGTTTTCAAGAGTACCAATTTGGTGTAATCCAAAATTAATACCTAGTAGAGGACCCTGGAATCGCATGGTGAGAGACCAAGCTTGCAGGAACAAAGGATTATGGTCTCACAATGCTGAGTTAAAGATTAGGAAAGGGTATATAGAAGATAGAAGTTATGGAAAATCTGAACAGATGTTTGGATTTACACTTTGGGAAGTTCCCTAACTCTCCACAGATACACCACTACATATGGTGAAGTGATACTATATGTTAGTACTGCAAGTTTCCAAAGAAGAAATGCTATCCTACTTCCCTCCCATGCATTTTATATTGAAGCAGACAGAAAAATGATAGTTGAAGATGACTTGACAGATGTCTGCCTTGGACAGTTTAGACGTAATAGGCTTTCATGAAAGCTCTCAGCTGGCTGTAATAACAATCGCTACACTCACTTCTACACTAAAATCAGAACACAAATGGACTTTGAGATCTTCAATTTAAAAGTATTTAAGTGATTATATGTGTATTTCCCGACGTCTGCAGTGCAACTCAGATCACCACAGGACAAATCTTTTCTTTTAGAGTTTCCTTGTAAGTATTGTATCAGTTTGAAGATAAATATTACACACATTTTTTTATGATCCAAATTAGCTTCTGTAATTTCTAGATGCTAGGTATGCTTTGATGTTATAGTTGTTACTCTTGCTCCAGCACAACTAGGAGTTTGAGTTAACATATACTTGTTTGATTGTTCTAGAGATCTACTACCTCTCTCTAATATTTCTTTTCTTGAATTCCTACTATATTGAAGAATATTGGCAGTATGTTATTTTTTTTAAATATATTTGATTTGTATCATACTGAATGTTTTTCCTTTATATTGTGCTGAGAATATACTTGATTTTAAGAATCTGATAAAATTATCTTGAACCTATAAAAAACAACATTTAAATAGTTTGTGGGGAGAGAAGAGAGAAGACTCACAAATTCCTCTCCTCTCTTTCAACTCATTTGGGATCCCAACACAAGCCTTCATTCAAAGCTATAGGGGTTTTCCCCCTCTAATTTTAATAGACCCATCTTCCTACTGATTCCAGTGGTCCCGAGGATGGGAGCCATACATGAGGGCTTCTTTCATAACACTATCATAATGGACTCTAAATCCAGGCTCACGTGTACCCTTGCTGATGACTATAATATACCCTTTTCCATCCAACCGCCCCCCCCCCCCCAACCAATCCAGGGTTTGAATACTGCCTTCATAGGAAACCTGGGGGTATGAAAGACCTGATTCAGCCATTGAATCAAGGATCCTCTGCACGCCAGTACACAGTACAGCCAATAAGCCAGTCCATTAAATGCTTATAAAATGTTTATATATCAACAGATTACTGATACGCATGTAGATTAAGATAGCATAGATCCAAATGTAAACACACACAGACAAATACATATAAATAAATACCTTTGTGTAGAAGTTTTTAAGTCTAGTCGTCAATATATAAAAAGACTTATCCAAGTTGCAGTGAGAAGGATATTCAGCGGCACTATACGGGCAGTCTGTGGGCATAGCTGGGGTAGAGCCAGCACTTATCCAGAGTGGCAATTTTAAGAGCCACTATCTGTCTAAATCTGCATGACTCAGGTTGTCTATTTGAATAATAGCTATTACCGCCCTCCAGATAGGGCTACTACTGAATGCTAAATCCAGATATTCAGTGCTGGCTGATATCTGGATACTGGTACTGCTAACTGCATTTTCCTTTTACCTATGGTGGCTGGCGTTTAAAAATACTGAGTTCATAGACTGGAGTATTACCCCTCCTTATACCACCCTACTGCAAATTACACAGGTACACTAAAAACATTTTTTTTAAACTGCCTCTAATGTTTCGATTGATTTTTACGTTTTTTGGTGCGCTGAATCCAAATCTGGTAACCAATTTGCTCCATCACGTACAGATTTTTTGCTACATTGGGTTAGCAGTTTGAGGTGAACGTTTCAGATTGAGTGCGATCGAGATAAAAGTTTCTTGGATGAATTCTTTATACTAATTGTTTAGTAGTTATTCAAATAAGAATAAAGAAAATTGTAACAAGGCAGCACATAAGAATAGAGTAATGTCAACAAAACACACTGTGATGGTAGCAAAATTGTCTGCACTTAAAACAGCCACATACATGTGCACAAACATTGAGCATATAAGAGCGAGGTTAGACACAAAGCAAAGCAAAGAAATGTGCAAAAAATGTTGTACAGGTATGTATGTAAGAATAGAAAACGCAAACCGCACCATTGCAATACATGAAGACAAACACCCGATGGTGTGAAAATAAAATTCTAATAAATGAGATCCGACACTGTGGTAATAACTAGCAAATTTTTATTTCAAAGTTTAGTAAAAACACGATATTTGTCAACACAGTTTAGATTTTAAAGTCATTCTTGGGTCAATCAATCTCCTGGTGGGCCCGTTTCTTCTTCCCCCGAATGCTTCTCTTGGTGCGCTGCTTGGCGTATTTTTCATCTGGGGTTTCCCGCAGCAGCAACCAGCAGAAATCAGCCATCATAGTGGTGTTCCATCTTCCTTGGTACCTTCTCTCTGCGTCCTTGATGTCCTGGTGAAACCTTTCACCTTGTTCTTCACTGTACGCCCCCAAGTTTTCGGGAAAGTAGTTCACATGGGAGTGCAAGAAATGGACTTTCAGGCTCATGTTACAGCCTTGTTCTTTGAAGGCATTGAGCATCCTGGCAACAATATCCTTATAGTTCTCATCCCGCCTGTTCCCCAAGAATTTGAGAACAACATCCTTGAAGGAATCCCAGGCTTCTTTTTCCTTCTCAGACATCGTTTCAGCGAATGCTCCATCTGAAATGAGTTTCCTTATATCAGGGCCAACAAACACTCCTTCCTTTAGCTTTGCTTCAGAAAGTCGGGGGAACTTTGAGCAAAGGTACCGAAAGCACTCACCATCTTTTGGAAGGGACTTGATGAATTGCTTAATGAGACCCAACTTAATGTGGAGAGGTGGTAATAGAATTTTATCACGAGGTACCAAGCTCTCATGAAGAACATTTTTCTCACCGGGTCTCAAATACTCCCGAATTGGCCAGTCTTTTTTCCCCCAGTGTAGGTCGCGGGCCCGGCTATCCCACAAGCAAAGGAAGCAGGGATATTTGGTGAAACCGGATTGCTGCCCTAATAGCATGGATAGAATTTTAAAGTCTCCACAAATCATCCACTTATGCTCATCATAACGAATCTTCTCAAGAATCAGGGCCAAATTCTCGTATTTTTCTTGGAGAATAACAGAGTGAGCAATAGGAACTGAAGCGAATGTGTTGCCATTATGAAGAACACCTTTTATGCTGTCTTTTGACGAATCAATGAACAGCCGTCATTCAGCAGGATCATACTTGAGTTTAAACTTTTCCATCACTCCGTATATATCGTTGCAAAATACCAAATCTTCCTCTTTGCTGAAATACTTCAAAAATTGTGTCTCGCGGTTGCGGTACCAATAAAACGTTGTTCCTGGTGACAATAGATTTTTCTGTTTAAGCCGAGAACCTAGCAGTTGGGCAGCATCTTTTGGGAGTCCTAAATCCCAGACTAAATCATTCAATTTAGCTTGAGAGAAAAGTTCAGGTTTCGGATCTGGTTCAGTTTCAAACTCGGAAGTACTGGACTCATCGGGAAAAGCCATCTGATGAGTCTCATCATGATCAGAACTGTCCACACAAATATGATCCAAAGATTTTGGTGGTTCAGGCACAGATACTTTGTTGCTATGAGGCATAGGCCTAATTGCTGAGGGAAGGTTGGGGTAACTTATTACGTTCTTATTTTTTAAGTTGTATCCCTTCACAATGCAAGAGCAATAATAGCAGTCACTGCTGTGGTCTCTTTGTTCACGCCACATCATAGGTATTCCGAAACGAAATGCTTGTTTTATACCTTGCATCCATAAGCGTCGATCTTCCTCACATGTCTTGCACACTTTGTGAGGAGCCCACGGTTTGTCTTGATCGCCTAACTTCAAACCGAAATAGGCGAAATATACTTTTTTAATAAATGCAGAAATGTTCCTCTGCCGCTTTTTCACGGTATATTCCCCACAAATAAAACAAAAACTGTCCGGAGAGTTGACGCAACCTCTGGCTCTGTGAGCCATCACAAATACACAGCACTGCAAACTACAACTGTAGTGAACCACTTCGGAATAAAGCTGGATTACGACTGAGCAAACAAAAGGTAATAATGAACTTGCAAGAAACTGAAATTTGACAGGAACGTTCATGTCGCAACCACCGTGTTTGAGCGAATGAGGCGAGGCGAACAGGAAAGAACATGCGCCAGCGCGAGTACTGGATTTAGCCCCCCGCCTCCCAATTGTCCTGTTAATGTATAAAATGAATACAAAACACTCTAAAATATCATGAGGGAGTGTTTCTAGATAGTTAACCATTACAACCTCTATTTTGGGCCAAGAAAATAAACTGCAGTCGGCTAAAAAGAAATTATGTGAACATTCCTTATATGGGTAAGAAATCTAATTTTGCAAGAAAACGTGACGTGATGGAACATTTTGGCTATTTTTCCTGGATTCAGCACCCCAAAATCTATAGGAATCAGTTGCAAAACTGGAGGCAGTTTTTTGGTAGTGTACCTGTGTTATTCAAGTTGATTTTATGTGAAATAAATAAAAATTTAACATAAACCAGTTTATGCTTTTGTCATACATATTTTGTGAATTTTCTATCCCTCTAAGCAAAGTACCTTGCTTATAGCGGATTATGTTTGTTAAAAATACCCTACAACCTAATATTAAAGATGCCAAATAAGGAGTGATGTTCCCTGACAATTTCATCGCCTTTGTTGATTTTTCTCCAATGTCAACTGGATTATTCCCATCTTTCTATTTTATTTTTAAGCATGTTTCCTTTAAGCCACAAGTGCCTACTGGGGAAGAGTCCATTCTCTGTCCATGTTCATTTGTTTGCACATGGGAAAACATATGTATGGAGTAAGGGAGAAAACCACAGACTCATCTAAAGCAGGACGACAACAGCAACAGTGGTGGCAACAGCTGCAGCAATCAGCACAGGGTCCTTAGTGTCAGTGTGCAGTGTGTACTTACAGGCCCCAATACTTAGTATGTGTTTCCAGCCTAACAAAAAATTTACCCAGTGGAGGCAAGGGCCTATGAATATTTACTGGCTCAAAGGCCACACACTGGTTAATGCCACTACTTGGCATAGGTCACAGTGAAAGTCCAAGGAGATGGCGAAATGTCTATGTTTGTGACCCCCATTTGTGTTCCTGACTCAAAGTTTGGGAATCACTGTCCTAGACTAATTTATTTTGAACTGAATTTTTTAGACAGCAGAATGTGAAATGTACAAGGGGTTAAGACTTTTACAAGACACTGAATGACTTGAAAATGAAGTTTAATTACAGGGCGAGTCTGCACTTACAGCTGCACTGCCTCATCCATTAAACTTGCAAATACATTTGTAAATTCAATATACTCTGATACATTTTAGGTTAGAATTACCTTATTGAAGATCCCCTTTGCCTGCCTACTAGAAGTCGTCCCAGCAAACTAACTCAGTAATCCACTACAGCTTGGAAGTTAAGGGAAATGCACTAGTAGAGATCCTCCAGCATACTGCAATGCAGAATTAACAGAGCCATATAATCTAATTGTTTAGTGTAAAAAGACTTGCTGCTTTAATATTACCAAGGAACAAAATGTAAGGGCGGCAAACTAGGAGCTTTATGCAGGAAATCCTGTTGTAATGTTGAACAAACAGCATATTAGTAGCCAGCACTGCTGAGGGCGAGGCTTCGAACAGGTAAAAAAAAAAAAAAAGAAGACATACACACTGCTTGGGACAACAGTAGGACTGGACAATCTGCATGGAAAAAAAAACCTGACAAGTCACATTCCAGATTCATACAAAATGAAGATTTCATGCCGAAGAGATGACTGGTTGTCTTTTTGATTCTAATTCTTAACGCAAATTATTTGAGCCTGAAAATAACATGGCTTTCTAACATAATTCTTTTGTAAGCACTATGGAATATGCAACATGTGCAGGAGGGTTCATTTTCAAAATCCAGCTAGAAAGAAGTAGAGCATGTAGTTTGCCCATTTCCTAGCCACTCATTCTCGTTGATTACGATCACATTCTCTACCTTACCTCCAGCATGAAACGCCCCGTAAACACATACAACATTTAATCAGTCTGAAGCAGAACTGCAAAGTCATTAATTCCACTAAGAGATACTAGAAAATGTTATATTACTTTTTAAAAAATAATCACCAGTAAAGCCATACCTTTTGTATGGGCTTCATCTTACCAGGACAGATAGTCCCAAGCTAGTTTCAAGACTCTATGCATCGACTCCCAAAAAATTAGATAAACTATTACTAATAAGCTTATATCATTAACATGGTCAAAGAATAGAACCGTATACCAAAACTATCTATCTTGAAAGTAACCATTTATAGAATTAATATATTTTTGTTTCCAGTAGCAACTATTGAGATTCAGATGCTATTTGAAAAACACATGAAGAAAGCATTCTTCTATACATCTTCCTACCTGCAGCTGCCAGACATGTTATGAAGATCTACTGCAGCACCATCTTGCACTATATCTTGGAGTGTGGCAAGGAACAGCAGCAGTTTCATGACTCACAGAGCAGCCCCACCCTCCCTCTGCCTTTGAATGGCAGCACACCTTAGGAACACCTATTCCAGAAAAAGAAAAAAATAGTATACTATGGCACAACCCTCTCCAGTCCTGAATGTTTCAAGAGTTTCAGTTATCAGGACATTTCTCCCATTACCCCCAATGACTTCCATTGCTGATCCAATTCTCTGGTCCTCCAGACTACTTCACTATCTGCAGGTAGTACAGTGTGTAATAAATATAAAGTGTTCTGCCACAGCAAACATGCTCAGTGAAAGTCAGTAAGTATCGACTGCCTGTCCTGGATGTCAGTGAGAGAGGAGGAGGTAAATCAATATTTGGGAGCTTGATTGCAAAGCTAGCAGCTGTTGCAGATACACAAGAAACATGGGTCTGTTGCTGAACATGTTTGTTGTGCATCAGCATCAGCTGCCAGTTTTGCAATCAAGCTCCAAAATATTGATCCACCTCCTTCCCTCTCACTGACAAATCAGCAGGCAGTCAATACTGACTTTCGCTGAGCATGTATGCTGTAGCAGAACACTTTGCATGGCACACTATGCTGCCTGCAGATAGTGGATCATCATTGGCAGCTCAGGCTGCCTTGCTTCCTATCCACCATACATCACATTAGAGCCAAGACTCAAGGAAAATGAAAGCTAGAATGGAGAAAGAGTGGCCAGTCTTCCCCATCAAGGCAGCAGCATGAGAAAATATGCCCCCTCTATTCCCCATGTGCAGAAACCAGTAATCCAGCATAAACCAGTCCCATTCAATAGGCCATGGTCTGACCAAAAATTGCCCAGCTACAGGCAGACAGACTCCCCTCTGTTCTCATGGATATCAATTAGGCAGACCCTAGCGAGGGGTGGGTGGAGCCACGAACCAAGATGGATGCAACCCCTTGAGCTCCGCTACCCCTCGTCACAAAAAAACAACAAAAAACAAACAAACCCACAATTGTTGGAAGACATGCTTGTTCGTCAACTCTGGCAACCACTTTAAGCCTTGTAGGCGTGAATACCGCTGGGTGTGTGTGGATGGTGCCAGGGCCCAAGAAGCCATGATATCACCAGCGAGGTAATCAGGTGATTGGGGGAGCTTCTGATGGCAAAGGTGCAAAGAGACCTGCATAAGTGGCTAAAAATGGGGGATGCCACGCTGTAGCAGACAACGGCAGACTGTGCACACACACAGAGGAGTGGTACTGGTGACTGGACGACAAAATGCTCCAGTGGTTGAGTGGAGATAAGGTGAGAGAGAGAAGCTGCATCCGGCAGCATGGAGACTGCAGATCGTGATGGTGGGGAGTAAGGATGGGGCCACACAAGTAGTACAGAGTGGCCTAAGAGGAGGAAACTCCCCTGGACCACCACACCCCTCCAGGCAATTGGAATTTCCCTTGGGTGATGCCTAAACAGCTGAAGTCCATAAAAAAGATGAACATGCATAAGATGACAAGGCCTGCAGGCCAAGTCCAGCCTGGAGGCCACAAACAATCCACTAGCCCTGCTACCCACTGAAGAGGTGGCCAAGTATCTTACAAAAAGTGTGGCAGCTGTGCTGGAAGATAAGCTGGCTAAATTCCAGTCCACACTGGAAGAGATGAAAGAGGCTTTGTCATCCCACACTAGACAAATTTTAGAAAACACTCAACGGATCCAGTCTGTGGATGTAGTAGTGGAGGAGATGAGAACTCAACTGTTGCAGCTCAAACAGAAGAATGAGAGCTTGGAAGAGAGGTTGGTGGATCAAGAGAACAGGAGCAGAAGAAATAACCTGCATCTAGTTGGAGTGGACGAGAGCATTGGTGATAAGGAACCTCTGGAATTTTGTGGAAAGGTGCTCCCTGAGTGGTTGGGGCTGCCGGACACTTCATTGCAGTTGAAGGTGGACAGTGTACATAATTTAGGAGCGAGACGTGATGAAAACAACCACTCAAGATTGATTATCGTCAAGGTTTTGAACTACATGGACAAAATGGCCCTTTTGAATGCCTGCTGCCAGCAGAGAACACTAGAGATAAAACAGAAAGAAGATCCTGATGTTCTAGGACTTTTCGGTGCACGTGTCAGCTAAGAGGAGAGCGGTTACACCTTACTGCTTACGACTGTTCAAGAAGGAAGTATATTTCAGACTGTAATAGCCAGCCAAGTTGAAGGTTTTCCATGAGGGTGCAATGAGATCTTTTGAGCAGGAAGACATCAAAACCTTTGTGGAAAAAATAGAGAGGGATGGTCTGCAGGGCATGCCAAAGTGTTCCTGACAATCACTGACAATTGGTGGCAATAGCTTTGTAGGTGTGAGATATTGAGCTAGTGGACTCTTTAGTTTAGTCAGTGTATGCCCCCCTGTCTCTGTTCTCCCTTCTTGTGTCTTGGTAACCGCTTTGATTTAAGGAAAAGGCGGTATACAAAACCTGTTAAATTAATTAATTAATTAAATAAACTAGCTGAGCTTTTGTGAGGCCTCCGCTAGGCTGGTATGACCTGTATTATACTATTGTTATATTTGGGGGACTATGCTCTTTACTTTCTGGTGAGATGGTGTGGACAGTTCCTTATGATAGTGCCACGGTTCGGAGTGGACACCGTGGTGACCGACACCTGGTAACCAGAACCCCAATTCTCTGCAAAGAACCCTGGAGGCTGGCCCCCTAAGTACCCAGGGGGTGGAGATGTGAAATAGGTATGGTCTGGAGAATGGACTTTGCTTTAATGAACAGATGTTGGTTGTATGTTGTCAATTACTATTGTTAGGAAACATCAGTGGTGAACGGGATGGGGGGGGGGGTCGAAGAGAGAAGGGGCGAGAGGGTCCTATGAATTCTACAATGGGTAGGAGGAAGGATGAAAGGCTGAATGTGGATGGATGTCTGGTTACATGGAATGGCAGCATTAGGGGAGTTAAGGGTGTAGACCAGATGAGGGTCTTGGAGGGGATGAAACATATGCACTGGGGTACCGGGCAAACACACTGGAGAGACCTCCACATTGTCCTGAGAGAGCCAAGTATCCCTTGTGTGGGGCGGGGGGCGAAGGGAAGGTGGCACAATAGCAGCAATACATGCAAGAGAAACACCTATGGCAGTGTATGGAACAATGGCTGACTTGCGGTTGACCACATTAAACATGAACAGAATCTACATACCAGTAAAGCATATGAAAATTCCTACATATTTACAGAAGGCTAAAACAGATATAGCCTTCTTAAAGGAAACACACCCCCAAGTGCTCTAGAGCAAAAGAAACTGCAAGGATCTTGGGCGAGGGAAGTATACTCATTCGCTTTTAATGGGCATCAGAGGGGAGTAGCAATTCTCTTTAAGAAGGTATTGGGGTTTACAAACACAAAGTGATACAGGATACAGAGGGTAGATAGATCATTGTGTTGTGTGAGGTTGGGGGGGCATAAAATGATGCTTTGCAACATACATGCACCAAATGTCTATGGCCACAACTTTTTCACAACTCTAAAGACGAAGGGGGCAATGTATGTAGACTATAAGTTAATCCTTGGGGGAGGAGGGGATATGAATATCATAGCCAACCCGTAGCTTGACTGCAAACATAGTAGGTGGGGGAGCTTCTAAGGGGCATTTTGATAAAGGGGTGAACTTCTTCAGAGCAGAGTTGGGAATAATTGACTTGTGGAGATAGCTACATCCATGTGAGCAAGATTTCACTCTCTCTTCTCTGCTCCACACAAAAATGTACTCCAGGATTGATTATTGGCTGTTAGATTCCTCTCTTATGGATAAGTCTGGATAGAGTCCAGTGCATTATCAGACCATTTAGCTATCTGTATGGAGATTGAGCTGGTCAAGGGAGAGAGAGAATTTATTTGGAATATGACCCCAGGGCCCTATTCGGACAAAAGCTTTAAAGAAGCAGTCTGAAAAGTCTGGGTTGAATAACAGAGGCATAATAAGGAGACGGTCACCTCCCTGATGACATACTGGGAAGCAGTAAAAGCTGTGCTGTGGGAACAAAATTATGGCATTCACCTCAGCGGCGAAGAGAATGGAGGAAACATTGAAATGACTTTTTTTTTGCACCATGTAAACCGCTCTGATATGTATTTGTAGAGCGGTATATTAAGTCAATAAACAAACAAACTTACGGAAAAACTGGGTAAATTTCACAAGATTCACACCTCCCGCTTGTGCAAGCAGGATGGGCAAATGGTGGAGGAACTCAAGAAACAGATAAATGAGATACTGAAAGGGCTCAGTGTAGCCTCTTGATGCAAAAATACCAATTGCACAGGTGGGGGGGGGGGGGGGGGGGCTGGGAGACTGATGGCTCACTTGGTACATAAATCGCAGGGCAGGAAAATGATTTCCAAGATAAGAAACAGTGCAGGGGCACTCAAAAATGGAAGCCTCAGAAAATATACACAGCTTTGTAGACTTATCAGGCCCTTTTATAGTGGTTTGGGGGGGAGGGTGGGGAAGGTTGGAAAAAAAGAATGAAGTTCTCTGAGGAATTGAAACTGCCACAGTTAAGGGAGGAGGAAGTGAATGCCCTAAAAAGACTCATAACGGTGGGGTAGGTCAGAGCAATTATTAAAAGGATTAAAATTCGCCAAGAGTCCTGGGCCAGATGGCCTTCGTGCAGAGTTCTATAAAATAATGCCAGACTTGGTGAGAGGGCCACTAGTGGCTATGTATGAAGCTGTGGTGGGAGAAGGGAAATTGACGCCTGAGCAAAACACTTATTTTGCTTAACATACCACCCTTAGCGTTGGCAGCAGAGCAGTTTACAATAATAAAACAAAATTAAAAAAATAATAAGAAAAGGAAAAATACAATATAAGTAGAGAAGAAATAGTATAGAACGAAAAACAAATCATAAAGCATAGTTACTCACCTGTAACAGATGATCTCCAGGAACAGCAGGAATTTAGTCTTCACATATGGGTATCGTCGGTACCGATGAAGCCTGCGTGGGAACGCTCCCCAGCGTCCAATAGGAAAGCTTTTGGGAGCATCCCACAGCACCTGCACGCTGCCTTCCCGCCTTTCTCAACTGTCCCTCTCCAGTTGAGTTTAAAGCTGAGACAAAAGAGAGAGAGAAAGAGAGAGAGATAGAAAGATACAACTCCTAGGGGAGGTGGGTGGGTTGTGAAGACTAAATTCCTGCTGTTCCCGGAGATCACTTGTTACAGGTAAGTAACTATGCTATCTCCAGGAACAAGCAGGAATGTAGTCTTCACATATGGGGACTCCCTAGCTGCAGATGCCAGGGAAATGGCCCCATAAAGTTGTGTGCCCTTGTGAAAGGGCTCCAATTCCCCCCATGGATCTCTGGCATCCTACCAGGGATGGTGGGTAGGAGTTGATTAAGTCTCGAACAGGTGTTGAACAACAGCCTGACCAAACAAGGCATCCCGGCAGAAGTCCTTGTCTAAGCAGTAATGGGCTGTGAAGGTATGTACCGAAGCCCAAGTAGCTGCTCGACAGATGTCGTCGATAGACACAGAGTGAAGATGAGCCATTGAGGCTGCCATGGCTCTCACATTGTGAGCTGTGACATGGCCTTCAAGAGGAAGGTTCTTACTCTCATAGGCAAAAGATATACACTGTGCAATCCAGCTGGACAGTGTTCTTTTGGAGAATGGAAGTCCCAAATGACTAGGATCAAATCCAACAAAGAGTTGAGAGGATTTTCTATGTTGCTGTGTCCTTTGCAAGTAAAAGGCCAAAGCTCTTTTACAGTCCATAATATGAAGGTTCCTTTCTGCATTTGAGGCGTGAGGCCTTGGAAAGAATACAGGAAGGTAAACCGCTTGGTTTAAATGAAAGGGCGAAACCACCTTTGGCATAAAGTGTGGATGAGTCTTAAGGACTACCTTATGATGGAACCTTGTATAAGGAGGATCAGCCACAAACACTTGCAATTCACTGATGCGACGTGCTGATGTGATTGCAATGAGAAAGATAACTTTCCAGGAAAGGAATTTCAAAGAAGTAGTGCCTAATGGTTCAAAGGGCGGTTTCATGAGCTGCCCAAGTACCAGATTCAAGTCCCATGCCACCGGTGGTGGCTTAATGGGAGGCTTCGTTAAAAGAAGGCCTCTCATAAATCTCACTACATGAGAGGATGAGAGGAAATAGGTTGTCCATTTAGAGGCTTGAAAGAAGCTGCAATAGCACTCAAATGGACTCTCACTGAATTGGTCTTAAGCCCTGCATTTGATAAATGGAGGTACTCCAGCAATGATTCCAGAGGTATCGCAAAAGGGTTAAGACCCTTCTGCAAGCACCATATGGTAAACCTTTTCCACTTAAATGCATAAGAGCGTCTTGTGGAAGGTTTCCTGGAAGCATGAAAGATATCCTTTGCCTGCTGGGAAAGGTAAAGACCATGAACATAAGATATGCCATACAGGGTCAGACCAAGGTCCATCAAGCCCAGTACTCTGTTTCCAACAGTGGCCAATCTAGGTCATATGTACCTAGCAGTTTCCCCAAGGGACACAGGTTCCACAACGCTTGTATTGGATCAAGCATTGATATCTTGCGTCCCTTCTTAATAATGGTTTATGGACCTTTCCTCCAGGAACTTGTCCAAACCTATTTTAAACCCAGCTACACTAACAGCCTTTACTACATCCTCCAGTAACAAATTCCAGAGTTTGATTACACGTTGAGTGAAAAAATATTTTCTTTTATTAGTCTTAAATAATTTACCCTGTAGCTTCATTGCATGTCCCCTAGTCTTTCTATATTCTGATAAGGTAAACAATCGATCTACGTTTACCCGTTCCACTCCGTTCATTAATTTATAGACTTCTATCATATCTCTCCTCAGCCGTCTCTTTTCCAGGTTAAAGAGCCCTAACCTTTTTAGCCTTTCTTCATAGGTGTATCCTTCCATCCCCTTTACCATTTTGGTGGCTCTTCTCTGAACCTTTTCTAAAATCGCTATATCCTTTTTAAGAAACGGCGACCAGAATTGCACACAATATTCAAGGTGCGGCCTCACCATGGAACAATATAGAGGCATTATAATATCTTTTGTTTTATTTTCCATTCCTTTCCTTATCATATCTAGCATTCTATTTGCTCTCTTGGCCGCCGCTGCACACTGGGCCGAGGGTTTTAACATGGTATCCACAATGACACCTAAATCTTTTTCCTGGGTGGTGGTTCCTAATGTGGAACCTTGCATCGTGTAACCATAGTTTGGGTTGTTCTTCCCTAGGTGCATAACTTTGCACTTGTCCACATTAAATTTCATCTGCCATTTTGATGCCCAGTCTTCCAATTTATCAAGATCCTCTTGCAATTTTACATAATCCTCTTGGGTTTTAACAACTTTAAATAGTTTTGTGTCATCTGCAAATTTGATAACCTCACTCGTTATTCCACTTTCCAGGTCATTTATGAATATGTCAAAAAGCAGCAGACCCAGCACCGATCCCTGGGTTACACCACTATTCACCTTTCTCCATTGGGAAAATTGGCCATTTAGCCCTACCCTCTGCTTTCTATCTTTTAACCAGTTCCTGATCCACAATAGTACACTGCCTCCTATCCCATGACTCTTTAGTTTTGCCAAAAGTCTCTGATGAGGGACCTTGTCAAAGGCTTTCTGAAAGTCCAGATACACAATATCAACCGACTCACTTTTGTCCACCTGATTATTCACTCCTTCAAAAAAACATAACAGATTAGTAAGACAAGATCTTCCTTGTCTAAAGCCATGTTGGCTGTCTCCCATTAGGTCATGACTATCTACATGCTGAGTAATTTTATTCTTTATGATGGTTTCTACCATTTTTCCCGGTACTGATGTCAGGCTCACTGGTCTGTAGTTTCCCGGATCACCCCTGGAACCCTTTTTAAAAATTGGTGTTACATTGGCGATCCTCCAATCTTCAGGTATTAGAGATGATTTTAATGATAGCAGTCCTGCTATTAGTAATCTGTGAACTCTCTCATATTTCAGTTCTTTCAACACCCTTGGATGTATACCATCCGGCCCAGGTGATTTGCTACTCTTCAGTTTATCTAATAGTTGTAATACATCTTCCCGATGTATCGATATTTCCTTCAATTCTTCCGCACCTTTAAATACCACTTCAGTCATGGGTAACATCCCTACATTTTCCTCAGTAAAGACCAAAGCAAAGAATTCAGTCTCTCCGCTATCGCCTTGTCGCTTCTTAATGCTCCTTTAACCCCTTTATCATCTAATGGACCAACTGACTCTCACAGGTTTTTTTCTACGAATGTACTTGAGAAGGTCTTTATTTCACGTTTTTGCTTCCGCAGCAAGCTTCTTCTCAAATTCTCCCTTTGCCTGCCTTATTAATGCCTTGCATTTGACTTGGGAGTGCTTGTGCTGTTTTCAGGTTTTGTCGTTTGGCTCTTTTTTCCATTTCCTGAAAGATGCTTTTTTGGCAACAGCCTCTGACCTCACCTTTAAACCATGCTGGCAGTTTTTTGGACTTCCTTCCACTTTTCTTAAAGCGTGGAATACAGCTGGTCTGGCCTTCCAAGATAGTATTGTTCAACAGCAGCCAAGTCTGATGTACGTCTTTAACCTTTGCAACTGCTCCTTTTAGTTTTTTCTTAACTGTTTTCCTCATTTTATTATAGTCTCCCTTTCGAAAGTTAAAAGGTAGTACTGTGGATTTCCTTACTATCCCTCCTCCACTAATTAAATCAAAGGCGATCATGCTATCATCACTATTGCCAAGTGGCCCCAACAACCTTATCTCTTGCACTAGATCTGGTGTTCCACTAAGGACTAGATCTAATATGGCTTCCCCTCTGGTCGGTTCATGAACCAGCTGCTCCAAGAAGCAGTCATTTATTTCATCTAGGAACTTTATCTCCCTAGCATGTCCTGACATGACACTGACCCAGTCGATACCGGGGTAGTTGAAGTTCTAGGCTTTCAGCAACCAGGCTCTGAGATGCAGAGACTGGGGATTGGGATGCCACAGCATCCCGTCCCCTCTTGAGAAAGAAGATCTGGAACAGATCCTAACTCCAGAGGTGGAGCTTGAGAGAGATGTAGGAGTAGAGGGTACCACATTTGCCGTGGCCAACGTGGAGCTATGAGGATCATATGACCTCTGTCTCTCTGAAGCTTGAACAGGGTTTTGGGAATTAGGGGAATGGGTGGAAAGGCATACAGAAGTCCTGACCCCAATGGAGGAGGAAAGCATCCCTGGCCTGACAACCTAGAGCTAGAATTCTGGAACAGAACCGGGGAAGTTTGGCATTCAGCGTTCTTGCAAAGAGGTCTATGTCCGGGGTTCCCCAAATTTGAAAAATTTTTGCCACCTGGTCTGCATGGAGAGACCATTCGTGTGGAAGCAGAACTCGACTGAGTCTGTCTGCCCAAGAGAGTTTTGAATGCCTGGAAGATACACTGCAAGGAGATGTATATGATGCTCTCTGGCGAGGACCCATAGTCGCAAAGCTTCGTTGCACAGCGACAGAGAGCCTGTTCCGCCCTGCTTGTTCACATAGAACATGGCTACCTGATTGTCCGTTTGAACTAGGCCTGTCTTGTAGCTGAGCTGGGTGTGAAATACTCGAAGAGCAAGGAAGATTGCTCTGAGCTCCAGGAGGTTGATATGGAGATAGGCCTCCTGTGGCGTCCAGGTACCCTGGGTAGAGAGGCCATGCAGGTGTGCTCCCCAACCCACCTATGAAGCATTTGTTGTTAGAGTGTCTTGGGGTGGGGGTTGCTGAAAAGGAGACCCCACCAGAAGAGTTTTGTGTGACTGCCGCCATTGGAGGGACAAAATAAAGAGATCTGAGTTTGCTATTTTGTCTGACAGGCAACCTGACGCTTGAGTCCACTGAGTGGATAAGGTCCACTGGGCTGCCCTCATATGGAGGCGAGCATAAGGAACCACCTGCACGGTGGATGCCATGTGGCCTAGCAACTGTAACATTTCCTGAGCAGTGAGGTGAGGTTTTAGCACTGCCTGGGAAGCTAACTGCACAATACGAAGGCAGCGGGGCTGTGGAAGGAAGGCCCTTGTCTGTCTGGTATCCAGAAGAGCTCCTATAAACTCTAGGGATTGAGTGGGAGCAAGGTTGGACTTTGGGAAGATTATGACAAGTCCCAAATACTGAAGGATGCGCATTGTGTGAGACTGAGCAACTCTGGCCTCTGGCTCTGAAGGGGCTCGAATGAGCCAGTCATTTAAGTAAGGGAAGACGAATATTCCCAGGGTGCGGAGAAATGCTTCTCCACAGCCATGCATTTTGTGAACACCCTTGGTGCAGAAGCCAGGCCAAAAAGGAAGAACCCTGTATTAGTAGTACTTCCCTTGAAACAGGAATCGAAGGAACTTTTGGCGAGTTGGATGGATGAGAACATGTGTACACATCCTTGAGATCTATAGAACAAAGCCAATCCCGACTCCGAAGGTATGGCAGCAGAGTTCCTAGAGAAATCATTTTGAATGTCTCTCTGAACAGGAATTTGTTCAATTCTCTGAGGTCTAGAATGGGTCTGTATCCTCCTGTTTTCTTTGGAATAAGGAAATAGGGGGAGTAAAGCCCTGTACCCCGTTGGGGAATGAGCACCTCTTCTATTGCTCCTTGAGCAAGGAGCATTGTGACTTCTTGACCTAACCGGTCGTTGGGAGAGGTCTGAGAATTGAACTGTCTTACTATTGTAGGAGGGGGCATGCTGAGGAAATGAAGCAAGTACCCCTCTCGTACAATAGACAGTCCAATTTTCTGCTGTTATCTGACACCATCTGGGGGCAAAATGACATAACCTTCCTGGTATGGTGGAGGGTTCTGGGCCGTTCAGGGCCAGGAAGGCAAAGTTCTCTAGATAGGATTCAAAGCCCCTGTGGAGGCTGAGTGTGCTGAGCTGGTTGAGGCTTAGCTGCTTTTGGCTTCCTTTGTTGCCTAGGTTGTTGCTGCTGTCCCTTTTGGGCAGACTGACCTGAACGATGTCCCTGCTGGGTATAGGAGGGATAAAACTTCTTCTTCTTACTGAAGAATAGTTTCTTAGAGGATCTTTTCCTCGCAGGATCAGCTGTAGATTTGGACAATCTATCCAAAGTGATATTGTCAGCATCTATCTCATTAGCTTTTTCCTGCCAATTTTTGCCAAAGAGATTCTCTCCTGTAATACTAATTAAAGATTTGAATTTTTGGATCAGCAAAGATATTGTACTGAACTCATGAACCATTCTAACTCATGAGCCATTCTGCCTGTGAGGACTCATGCTGAGCCAATTTGCTAGCTCAGAGACCATAGCTGTATTTACAGTCTAGTGAGAGATCTTTACACATCTAGCCTGGGGAGTGTTAAAAGGCCAGAGAGGGAGACAGAATTCTTCCCTTGGCCTTTGAACAATTCTCTTGGCCAATATAGAAACATTTGCCTAGCCAATGTAGACAGGATAAGAATTCATCAATTATAATGTAGAAGCCTTGAGCTGCTTCTAAAACCATGGGGGTTGTCTCCCTTGGCTGGAAAAAGCTGGATGAGTGACTCATGCAGTGACTCAGCAGCTAACATTTTTTTTAGCTGCTGGTCACGAGCACAGATTTGGCCCTGGCCAATCCTGGTGTGAACCATGTGCACAGGATTGACCCTGGCCAATCCTGATTTGAGCATGCAGCATATGTTAACCAATGAATTGTAATATCATGCAGCAGGCACGATCTTAGTTTAGGTACTTTAGGGGGACTCTCAGAAGGAAAGATGGGACTGCAACTGATATACGAGGCAAGCGTGTCTCTGTAGTTTTTCCCCGGATTTTCCTCCTGAGAGTGATTGCTGAACAGTCCCCCACCTGGAGTGATGAGCTATAATATCCGGTAAAAGTATTAATGCTTACCTTTGTGCTTTATTATTATTCCAAAAGGACTTAATTTAATAAAACTCATATTGCATTTACTAAAGTGTCTATGCATAGTCTGTGAGCTAATGAGTGACAGAGTTAACTCATACTGTATTTGCCAGAATATTTATGCCTAGTCAGTGAGCTAAGTGAGTGACAGGGTCAAAGGAAAAGCGTAGAACTTGGCAATACATCTCCTATGCAAGGTATATTCCCCAGTTTGTCCTGTACCCAGATTTCTAAGTCAGATGCCTGGAGCCAGGCAATTCTACGTGCACCTATGGCAATAGCAGAGGTTCTGTTTATGCATTCAAAGCATTCAAAGGCTGCACGATTCACATACTTGGAAACAACCTGAGCATGTTTAACAAGAGTAAGATAATCTTGCCTTTTATCATCAGGAAGGAGAGGGCTCATAAGCTCTAAGTCTCCTGTGACTTCCTTAAGGAACATTCCCATATACAATATATAGGAACTGATCCTAGCAGAAAGCATGGAAGCCTGGAAGGATCACTCACGTCCTGGAGGATTAGATGCATGCCTTTTTGCACTCTTCATCCGTCTCATGGCTGATTCTACCACCATGGAATGGAGTGGTAATTGAGTCTTCTGAAACCCAGGACAAGGAGGAACTCGATACATGGTGTCGAGTCTTCGAGAATGAGGAGATGTGGTTAGAGGTGTTTCCCACATCCTTAACATAAGATCATGCAATTTTCTCATGGATAGGTAAGGTAGCTGCCTCCTTGGGAGCTTTAGGGTATTGTAGGATTTTTAATTCCTTTGCCCTAGGCTCTTTTTCAGGAGCCACTGTGATGGAAAGACCTCGGGCCACATCTCGGATAAAATCCTGAAAGTTGCCATGTTGCCTGTCTGCAAGATGGCAACACGTACGAGCAAATGGAACCACATCTGAGCCATTCCTACAAAGTCAAGGAGTCCCTCAAGGATCCTCCCTATTGTCTCTTATGTTTAACATTTATATCCAACCCATATGTAACATCATTAGACACTTTAATGTGAGTTGCATGATTTATGCCGACGATGTCCTACTTTACCTGCCAATATCCCTGGATTGCAGAGACCTCACCCCACTAACTAAGTGTTTCAATGCAGTATCCGAATGGCTCCTCTCTCAAAATCTGCGCATCCAACATAAGAAAACAGAGGTCCTATTCATCTCTAGAAATCTTGAGTTTATTCCACCTAACCACTTGGAAGTAGACAACGCCAAGCTGCAAGTAAAATCAGCCATACGATACCTCGGAGTCACATTGGATCAGAACCTCAACATGAAGCAGCACATAGCAAAAACAGTAAGAGCGATCTACTTCAAGATCAGATCCCTCAGACACATACGCCCGCTACTCCAGCTGAGTGACTTCCGTACCATCTACCAAGCCCTCATCATCCCTCATTTTGATTATGCAAACGCCATCCTACAAGGTCTCCCTCAAGCAACCTTACATCCCTTACAACTCGCTATGAACAGCGCTGCGCGAATCCTTTTAGGAGCTCCAAGGAGAGAGCACATCACACCCCTCCTGATGCAGCTGCACTGGCTCCCCATCCAAGCCAGGATTAACTTCAAGATCTTAGTGATGACATTCAAGGCCATCAATGGGTTATACTCTTCTTCAATATGTGACCTCATACAACAACCCATGCCCAACAGGATAAGAAGAACTGCTGCAACCAACATGCTAGCAATACCAAAAGCTATGACAAGATGCGCCATATCAACTTCAAATAGAGCCTACAGCCTGAACGCACCAAGCCTCTGGAACTCCTTACCACCACACATCAGAGCTATCCCCAATTTGAGCCAGTTCAGGAAGGCCTTAAAACACCTCCTCTTTATTAAATACCTCACAGCCTCCCTCGAACCCCAGCCACCAGTTACGAACAACACACAATGACCCCATCTCACATATATACAGTTACCAATCTCAGTATCCCATCTGTGTACATAGTTTACCAATTTCAGTATTCCATGTATGTACATAGTTTCCCCGTTATCCAAGTTGATTGCTCCTGTTCATTGTAATGACCTGACTCTTGTTCATTGTCGGATTCTGTTTTGTTTTATGTAAACCGCGCTGATCGTAAATAGTGCGGTATATAAGAAATGTAAAATAAAATAAAATAAATAAATAAATAAATATCCTCTGGTGGAGAAATCCTACGGTGAGGAGAAAAGGAATCCTTGGGAAGAAGTACTCTGGTATCGGCAGAGCCTTCGGAGTCTTCAGACTCATCCGAGGATTCGAAGTATCTCCGATCCGGGTGATTGATCGGTACCGGTACCGTGCCTTGCACAAAGTCGGCATCGGAGTGGTCCGGTACCGACTTGTCGATGCCAGATAGAGACGCATGACTCGGTCCTGGTAGAATACCTGCCGATGTCGATGTAGTCGGTGCCAGTACCGGTTGAGTTGTCTGAAGCGGTTTCAGGGGCATCGAGGCCGTGAGAAGAGCCGCCAGATTGCGTTCAATAGCCAAGAATCTCTGGTCTATCGACGCTGCCGATGCTTGGGTATCAGTGCCGACTGAAGCGGCCGGAACCCCAGAGCATGGCACCAGTAGTTCTGCAGAGGTTGAAGCCTTGAGAACATCCTGGAGCCCCGTTAGTGCTTTGGAAGCCGAAGCCTCCCGCCGGGGCAATTTTGCCTGTGAAAGTCCCTCAAGGGCAACGCCAGAGACATCTCGATGTTTAGAAGGAGATCTACCCTTAGAAGACTGGCTAAATTTATGTTTAGTTACCTGAGATCCATGGGAGGCGGCTGATGAAGCCCTGGAGGATGTCGATGCCACGGAGGCTGCATCGGAGGGAAAAAGGGTGCTGAGCTTAACAGCTCGGTTTTTCCAGTCCCTTTTTGACATCATTCCACAGGCAACACACTCTGAAATAGAGTGGTCAGAACCTATTTGGGCTGCAGCAATCCAAGGGAGCAATACAGCATAGGAGGTGAAGTACTTTTGTCCACTAAAGAAGAGCAGGACCTAGGCGTAGTTGTGTCCGATGATCTTAAAGTAGCTAAACAGGTAGAAAAGGCGACGGCAAAAGCTAGAAGGATGCTTGGGTGCATACGGAGAGGAATGGCTAGCAGAAAAAAGGAGGTGATAATGCCTCTGTATAAGTCTTTGGTGCGACCTCATTTGGAGTATGGTGTGCAATTCTGGAGACCGCACCTTCAAAAGGATGTGAACAGGATGGAGTCGGTGCAGAGGGTTGCTACTAAGATGATTAGTAGTCTTCATTATAAAGCATATGAGGACAGACTTAAGGATCTTAATATGTACACCTTAGAGGAAAGGCGGGATAGAGGTGATATGATTGAGATGTTTAAATACCTCCGTGGCATAAATGTTCAGGGAGAGAGCCTCTTTCAATTGAAAGCAAGTTCTGCGACGAGGGGACATGGGATGAGGGTGAAGGGAGATAGATTCAGGAGTGATATGCGGAAATATTTCTTTACGGAAAGAGTAGTGGATCCGTGGAATAGTCTCCCAGTGGAGGTGGTAGAGATGAGGACAGTAACTGAATTCAAAAAAGCATGGGACCAACACAGAGGATCTCTAAAGGTAAAAAGTGGACTGTTGTAGTTGTTGTTATGGAAGGACAGACTAGATGGGCCTTGTGGTCTTTTTCTGTCATCATGTTTCTATGTTTCTATGTTAAACATTTGAGACACCACTCATGGGTGTCGGTGACGGAGATGGTACCGCCACACATAGAACACTTTTTAAAACCCAAAGCGGGTTTTTCCATTTTGAGGGAAAAAGTTGGGCCTAGTGCCCAAAATGGCACATGGCACTCGAGAAAAATATTACTGGAGAAAGACGCCAGAAACAAGAATTTTTTTTTTTTTTTTTTTTTAGAAGAAAAGAACCACCGGCGGTACCGGTATAGCGTCAAGGGAAGGCAGATGCGACCACAAAAAAGAAGTATAAGAAGGGAATTTTCTGCGGTGACAGGATGTGTGATCTGTTGGCTCCGTGGAAAACGAAGAACTGGAGAGGGACAGTTGGGAAAGGTGGGAAGGCAGCACGCAGGTGCTGTGGGATGCTCCCAAAAGCTTTCCTATTGGACGCTGGGGAGCGTTTCTGCGCTGGCTCCGTCGGTACCGATGATACCCATATGTGAAGACTACATTCCTGCTTGTTCCTGGAGATAATAAGAATGACTTGTTGAGTACATAGATGTAAAGACATCTGACCTCCTTAATGCCTCTTCTGTCTTACAACAGCCCTATTCCTCTAGATCAAATGCTTGCATAAATAGCTTTTCAATTGGGATTTAAACTTCGTGAGAGATATGTCTCTAGACTTATCAAATCAGGAAGGCTATTCCATAGTACTGGAGAATTTTGTGACAAAGACAAAAGATCTTCAATTTGACATTTAGAGATATTGAGTGGGTAAAAATTTCTTAACCAAAATATCCAGGTCCCGAATAACCAATCTCTGAAATGCCGCTATCAGGGGGTCGACTGCCAAGGAGGGACCCACTTAGATGGCAAACAAACTAAAGAGACATCCTCAGGCAAAGGAGTAAGTGAATTATTTAGCCTAATCACTAACTTACGAAGGAAGCCATATATGGCTACACTTGTTTTAAAAGGTCAATAAGACACAGTTAAAATGTCAAATTGAAGATCTTTTGTCTTTGTCGCATAATTCTCAATTTGTTGTTCGTAGAGCCAATAAAGAAGGGGCAGTAGTTGTCCAGTCTTTAACTCAATATAATCTTGAGGCTCTGCGTCAATTGGCTGATGAAAAATACTATTGGACCTTGATCCTACTACGAGTTTTGGGAAAGGTGGGATTGTGTATGGCTACCTTAATGGTTATTTAACGCAAAAGGAACAGTTTTTTTAATACTCTATGTTAAGTATTTTATACATTGCCTTAAACTTCATAAATTGTATCCAGACCACCTGGACGTCCTACTGTAGCAGCGAATGTGTCTGTGCTGGAACCTCTGCCTATTTTTGTGGCTAGACTGTTGAATCCTTCAGCTCAACAGGTGAAATCATATGTGAAAGACACTAATCAAATGATTAATCTGCTGGCAACTATCACCAATTTGCATGTACAGGAATTTTTTTTAGTGACCTTAGATATTAATTCTAATGTAGATCAGCAAGACGCACTGTCTACTATTGCTACTTTAGATAGTTAATTGTGTAGGCAAAATATTTCCCCAAAGACGCATGTTCTGAGGATGTTACAACTGGTATGGCATGAACATTTTTTTGTTTTGATAAATGTGTTGTATCATCAAATTTTTGGGATCACCATGGGGGCTATGATTTCCTCAAAGGCTGCAACATACAGGGTAGCAACTGTGGGAGCAGAGTTCTTGGATGTGTTTTGTGCGGGTATGGTAGTGTTACCTGGATGATATCTTTTGTATCTGGGGAGGTACTAAAGAGAATTTGACTGATTTTTTGGTCCTTGTTGAATACCTGTAAACCAAGTTTGACTGTTCTGTTGACAGTCATCGTTTACTTTTTTTTTCTTTTTGGATATGATGGTATTTAAATTGGGATCTGTGTTAAAAACTACTTTATACCAGGAATCGGTTGCCTGTAATAATCTATATTTTTCAGGTTAACATCCAATTGCTGTTTGTAAAGGATTGCCAGTAAGTCAATTTTTGAGGCTGCGTCATCTGTTATGATCAGAATGATTACAAATTGCAGGCTGTTTCTACAATACAACCCTATTTGGACAGCAGATCCCCTAAATCAGTAGTAATGGCTGCATATAAAACAGGGCTTATATGCACAGCGTGCTTTGCTTTTGCATTCCTCTGAAGGTTCTTCTAAGGATGTTCCTTCAATGGTTTGTGTGTTGCCATACTCCGAGCCCCTATAGTAGCCTCAATTATTCATAAGCATCGGCAAGTTTTGCAATCTCATGAATGCTTCAGGAGCGTCCTATAATTGCATATTGTTGGGGATGTAATATTGCCACTTATGTTTGTAAGGCTATTACCTGGCAATTGGAAAATAATGAATCTGTGTGGAAAGGTCACTATGCCTGTCATTGGTGTGACTTTTGAGAGACAACATTGGAGGGTGATTCCTGGAGTGTCTCTTATGGATCAATAATTAAGTCAAAATGGTTTACTGATTGTATGACATTTGTTGTGCATGTGCTGATATGACCATGGAAAAAGCTTTATATTGGGAGAACGAAACGTTTGATATTTCATTGCCTAAGGGAACATCGGAGTAGAATTCAGAATAAGCTTAGGTCGGCTCCTACCATTGAATATTGCATTCTGTATAATCATCTGTTCACGAATTACGCTGGAGTACTAGATCATGTATCGCTCTGGTGGCAAGGAGGAGATAGGGAAGCTCACCTGAACTACAAGGAACAATGATGGAATCATCATCTGGATGCAGTTATACCCAATGGCCTCAATAGGCAGATCGACTGAAAACTTTAATCTGATCTCCCTATTGGATGGTGTCTGGTTTGAAATGGACCAATCAGCTCTATACTTGTGTCTCTAATGGCGTTTTTAACCTGTGACAGTCGATGACCATTTTATAAGACATCTTGCAAGAGTGAAAAAAGTAGCTTGGTACAGTGTTTGATACTATTGTGGGCTACAGTTAAAGTAGCAGGTTTTGTGTTTTTTTCATTCATGCCCTGTACAGAAATAGTGATTTCAACACACGATGGTTGTAGTCTGTGTAATATGAATGAATGAATTTGGACAGAGTTTGAAACTATATTTTTATATGTCTAATCACTTTATTGATTAAAATGGACTGATATGAAAAGAGAGCAGCTGAAGTTGAGTGGCTTTTTGCTACTATCGGTCTTTACTGTGGCATGGCTCAGGGCTGTATGTAATCCCCGTCCATATAATCCAGATAACCCGCTGGAGAATAAATCTGAGAGGTGAAAGAGTCTGAAGAAGCAGCAGCTAATGCTTTTAAAGCTTACAATCTTCCTTTGATATATAGAAAATACATTTAGTGGAACGTTTACAGAGCACAGCACAATGTGGATGAAGAGCATAAAATGGCATGCCCCTAACTGTATGATTATTCCACAACAAATACCAGTAATCTATACTGTCAATAACCAAATCAGAAAATCCACTGTCTAAAGCTAACCATTCTATAAACTATGGTTGTCATTTTATTTATACCGCTTTATCAACATAATCAAGGCGGTTTACAGAGAACTCAAAGTTACAAACATGGGTAGAAGTAAACAAAGATAAGTTGTTAAATTACATATTAAAATAATAAACTGAAAACGAACTAACTTATTTATACAGGCAGTATAGTTATACATAGTGGGAGGATCATCAGTTGTGTCTTAGTTAGAAAATGGAGCATTTCTAGGGGTTGTGTAAGTAACCGTGAGAATAAGAAAGGACTATTGTTTTGATTATGTTGTAGGGTATACTTTTTGCCCATTTATCTTTGAAAAAATTCTGTAAATAGATGTGTCTTGATTTGTTTCCGGAAGACGGGAGTTCCAGAGAATCAGTGAGTAGAATGTAAAACCTGTTACTTGTTTGGTTTTTCTGAAGTCTGTAGGGATTACTAAAGTGGTCTGTGTGCATTCTCTCCTTTGCCTGGTGATTGGCAGCATATGTATCAGAGAACTTAGGTAGGATGGGGCCAAGTTATGTAGGATCTTGAAAGAAACCATTAGGGATTAGTATTTAATTCTAGATATAGGAAGTCAGTGCAGTTGATGTTAAATGGGTGTGATGTGTTCTGATTTAGCTACTTTCTGAATGGTACGTGCAGCTGTGTGTTGTGCCATCTGCAGTTGATGTAAGGCTTGCTTCAATAGTCCCTGTAGGATGCTGTTACAATTGTTGAAGTGGAGGCAAACCATTGCTTGCAGTACGGTATGGAAGTTGAGCTGATAGTAGTGGTCTTAGGTTTTAAATCATACTTATTTTATTGCACATTGTCCAAGTTAAGTTGATATGTTTAGTTAGGAGCAATTCTAGATCAAAACCTGAACCTAGGTATCTCACCTTTTTCTTGACCTCCAAAAATGCATCTCTGACTTGTATTTAGCTGGTAGTATACAGTCCATATCCTTAGTAACAAAAAGGACTTCAGGTTTTTTGGGGCTTTTTTTAGTTTATTTATTTATTTTTTCCAACAAAACACGAACACAAGGGAAAACCAAATTGCAGTAAATCAAAATATACAAATCTTCTCTCTAACATGAGATAAGAAAAAAGCTAAACACAGCCCACCCCACCCTGTCCCTCCAATCATGCGATCAGGGGCTATATAAAGGAAACAAAACATCTGCAAGCCAGCAAGGCCTACAAGGGCTATAGAAGAGCAACCACTCCTCTACATAGGAAATGAGAAAATTTGTCTAATAACCCTTATATCACATCACATATTGTGCTTTAGAGATGTAATTCTGTAAGCGTTTCCACTTAAGAGGAGGATGTAAGGGAACTACTACACTATGGTATTTGCACATATATGTAGCATAAATATACCATAAGTACAAGTGTTCCACCATTCGTGTCAACCAAGTTCTGCTGTATGTTTCCAGTTAGAAACAACAAAATGTAGGATTACCCCCAACATGAAGTCAATTAAAACTGACAATCCTTCTAACGACGAGATGCCAACTGCTGATAGAAAAACGACCCCAGACCAGGAGAGAGTGGCCCGGAATCCCAGTACCTCTTTAATACGGTTCCAAATTGATACCCAATAAGACTGACTGTTAGGACAACCATATACCACCTGTCTCAAAAGTGACGACATCTCCTCGATGAGACTAACATTCATTCCCAGCTGCCTGATCCCATTTAGCAACCTTTCAATAGGCAATCCTCCTTAGGAATTGCATTTGCTAATTGTTGAAAGGCCTGAGTATCCGATATAACCCTATGAGACTTCAACTCCCAACAGACACCATATGCCAGTAAGAAGATTCTAGGGGAAAGGATTACTTAATCCCTCTTCTAGTTCAAGCCATACTGAGTGTGTACCTACGGCCCCCTCCACCCATTGCGGATCTTGTTTTAGTAAAAAATCACAGTGCTAGATTCGAAAAGCAGGGAAACTCATCCCACCCCCCTTTCCTCTTTTTAAGATTTAAGTTTCCTGAGAGCAATTCTAGGCGGTTTATTTTCCATAGAAATTGAACAAGAATCCTTTCAATTTGACGATAGACTTTACTTGTAAGGAAGACTGGTAGCATTTCTACTATATAATTCACTTTAGGAGTGATAGTCATATTTATAGCTTCAAGACAATCCCACCAAGAAAACAAACCAGCGACCACTTTGCTGTTATATGATTTGTGATGCAGCAGACCCTCTTGCAGATAGAAGAAAAGTTTTAAATCCAGAAAAAAACAGGTATAAGCTGCAATATCCTGAAGATCCACATAGAGGGAGCATGAGAGTTAGTACAGAGTCTGAAGAACCACGCCTCTATGGGCAGGACTTGGGCCCAGTCAGTTTGGATTTAAGCAGAGGCAGGTCTGAATCAAGAGGAGAAAGATATCGAGAGGAGAAAGATATCCAAGGAGGAAAAGGTATCCGGAGATATATCCAGGAGGAAGGAGAGAAAGATATCCAGGGAGATATCCAGAGAAGTATCCTGAGAGAGGAGGACAGAGATTCAAGAGCCAAAGAAAGGGCAGTCTTGAATGAGAGAGAGAAAGCAGGCCTGAGAAGCAACGAGAGTGCTGGCCTGGGAGAAAAGTGGAGAACACAGAGGACTGGTGAGCAGAGAGAAGCTGAAGGAGCAAGGTCACCAGGCAACGACAGCCTCAGGAGTGAAAGCAAGGGCAGATGGCAACAGCTGCAGCCTTGGCACAGAGAGGTTCGTCCATATACTAAGGCAAGAGAGATATCGTGGGAGAACTTGGGCCATCCTGAGTTAGAGGACAACCGGACTAGGCCTCAAGCCTTCCCTGAGAAGGAAAGAAGAAAGCTCAAAGGTAAAGCTTCTATTATTTGCAATTGTTTGCTCAAACCTAACATAAGAGAAAGACAGGGGAAGGAAGTTTCTCCTTGTAACAATGACATTTATAAGCAAAAGCTAACAGACAATTTCTCTAAGAGGAGAACTGTAAATACTAAGCATTGTGCTGAGAGAGCTTTTAAAACTATAGCTGAGGAGGAGCCATTGTTTTACCCAGTGGCCAGAAACCGACGCCCTAACCTAATCACCAGACACTGGGAAACTGTACAGCACGCTTTTAAAAAGCCAGAGTTCAGTTATGCAGAAGCCTCAGACTCAGAGCTATCAGACATAGAATTTATGCAAGTGGAATCTGCAGGCGAAGAGTCTGACGAGCCGATGGAATGTACATATTATTGTACAGCAATGAAGCTGTAGTTTATTTCTAGCTCCATGAATGCATAAGTGAATGCAGTGTTTTGTCTTACCTCAAATTACTGTGAAGTTAACAGCCATTACTTTGACCTTTTTATTTGTGCTTTAAAACCTGATGCAAGGACTTGTTCAGTTGTGTTACTTTCCAAAGCCGTTTATCCTGTTTTTGAACCATTTTTGTGCAAAGGGGAAATAAAGCCTTTTTCATTTTTCCCTCCATTTTCGTGTGAACTTGTTCTTTTTGGGAAGTTGGTAACGAGGCCGGCACAAGGGACTGCTACCCTTAACCCTCGCACCTGTCCAACCCCAATCACCATAATCTTGTGCGCTCCCCAGGGGGAGCTGCGGGGGACAGATTGAAAGCTCATTGAGTCAAATAGGGTAAATGAGATTGCAAAATGTTAAGAAATATGAGCCACATGAATAGCAGACTCACTAATTCTAGAACAAAGTCCCCTGGAAACTAGGAGAAATCAATACGTGATATTTGAAAAACTATGGGGGATAGAACTTTCTTCACTAAGATGGCTACCCCATTATTCTTATGATGGGCAGCTGAAAAGCCCCTAAAGGATAGGGCTTTATATCTAGTTTCAACAACTCCTTTATGTTCAAGTGTGTCTCCTGCAGCAGTAAGATGTCAGCACTTTCTTTCCTACCATACAGAAGAATCTTTTCCTCTTAACGGGATTGTTAATGCCCTTAAGATTCCGTTAAACGATCTTAAAGGAAAGCATACTGACAATAAAGCTCAGATGGACAGTCGAATGTTGCAGAAACATACCAAACTGTAGCATTTAGTTTTACATTGTAGAACAATTTAAGCGCCCTCAAAGTGTTAGCTGCACCCATAGCCCAAAGAAGAAAACCCAACAAGAGACACATTTTAGCCCCAGCCCCGTCATATGATCACTCACAATAAGAACACCTAATTCTGAAAAAAACATCTCCCCAAAACCACCTAAACCCAGGGGGGCTATATAACACACAAACCTTAGTGGGTGAGCCCACCAGGACAAGACAGACACGGAGGTCAAAATGACCTAGTACTTATGCACTTCTAGGTCACTCAGAATATCGTGCTTTGCCCACCTCCCTTAATAAGAGTAAAGACAATGTACTCAAAACCCCCAAAAAAAAGAAAAAAAGAAGAGAAAAACCAGAATTGCATGGCACGGCAGCCCTCTTGGAATCAGATTATGGCCTAGAAGACCCAGCCCAGTGAACAAGGGCCACTCCACTCCCCAAGGCTCTCCCAGTCACCATAAACATCACAAACATTAAATATAAAAGGAGAGAGAGAGAGAGAAAACAAAAGAAATATCTCAACCAGGATAGTACCCTGGAGCTCCTTCAAAAGAGACAGAAAGGACGTCCCAGTATACAGCAATGTTACATAATTAAATATCACTTCTGCATGGATAAGTCGCCTTTACACGACCTCAGACCAAACGCCCATATGATAGCAAGCGCCATAGAACTGTAGCAAATAAAAGTTGCAAAATGACTTTCATCGCATCCCCACCGACTTCTTATCCTCCAGAAATGCATATAAATCCCTGGGATCATCAAAAGTCTTGGTCTGGTTAAGCAGTGTGACTCTCACGTGGGCAGGATAGAGCAGCCCAAAACGGGCCTGCAGTTGTACAAAGCATGGACGCAGCACCAGAAAACTCTTTCTCTGATCCACCGTTGCCTTGGCGAAGTCCGGGAAGAACAGGAGTTTATGTCCCTGATATTCCAAAGTTGAAAGTGCTCTGGTGCTCCCATTTGCAATACTTGCTGAAAATGTAAACAACTTTCAAGATGATTGGGCATGGATGCTTGCCCGTGACCATGGACTGAGTAGGTACTCTATGGGTGTGCACTCAATCTTGAACGGCATAGCAAACTGCAACTTTAACACATCTGGAAATCATGGCCTGCAAAAAGGACATCATGTCAGAGCCCTCTGCTCCTAGTATTCTTATGTTATTCCTCCGAGAGCAATTATTACCGTCTTCCACCTCTCTTTGTAATGAACGTATCAACTTGGCTTGCTTCTCAACGGCCTCGAACCTTTCCCCATGTGAAGACAACACATTCTCTACCTTCCCCAAACGAGCCGTAATTGACTCCAAAGAAGTTCGCAAAGCGTTTATATCTTCCTGCATTGCATATAGCGATTCTCCATTAGCTTTGACCAAGTCTTTGACTGCCCGAATCTCAGCCAGGAGCTCCTGTGGGGTCTCAGGACAATCTCGGATGACTATCATCTTGTGAGGTGGGAGAGGTTCTGTCTTGGTTCTCTCTGCACTAGCATTTTGAGATACTTGGTAATCCAGCCGCGTCTGTTTGGGGCCCGACATATCTGGGATCGAATGGTATCAAAGTAGGTAGGAACTATTTGATTAAAGTTTGCCAAAGCCAGGATTCTTGTCTATTGCCCTCCGGAGCACAGCTCTTACATGTCCGTCTTGACCAGAAACCAGGCTCCGCCCCAAGGACTTCAGTTTTTTTTACGTTTATTCTGAGGTTGGATGAGTTGAGCCACTGCAACACTTCACTGAAGCGATCTGTGACTTGCTGGAGGTTATGTTTTGATGCATTAAAGGGATGAACAACATTATGTCATCTTCATAGTTTAGTCATTTACCTTGTGTACTTGGAATATGTTACAAATCGGTTGGAGGTAAATGTTAAACCATAGTGCAGATAAGGCTGAGTCTTGCGGTATTCCTTACTGCTGACTGTATGTTTCTAATTTTGACTGATCAATTTTCACCTATTGTATACAGTCAGACAGGTAAGATTTGAACCATTGGAGTATGGAACCATTTATGCCAATCTGTTGAAGTCTTGCTATTAGAATAGCGTGATTAATGGAATCAAACATAGAAGCTATAGCTAAGAAAATTAGGATGAAGGCTTACTTGGAACTTTCTATTCCTTGTATGAGTTTGTCAGAGATATGAAGAGTGTTCCCACACCAAATATGGCCTAAAACCATGCTGGTATAAATTCAACGGAGCATATATATCTGGGTGTTCCAAGAGTTGCTCTTGGACAATCTTTTCAATTTTAGCTATAAAATAGAAGGCTCGAGATTGGTCTGTATAAATTAGGGCAGCTTTTGTCAAGTGAAAAATGTTTTAGGATAGGGCAGATGGTTGCTGTTTTCAGAGTTTTTGGCATGTGTCCTAGAGATAGAGAAAACTAACTATTTTAAGAATGGTGGGTGTCATTTCCAATCGTGTAATTTTAATCCAGCTTAACGGGCATGGGTCTAAATGAGATGTTGCTGTGTTGATGAAGGTAATGATCTGTTGTAACTGATCAGTATTGACTTGAGAATGATTGCCATGATGTGATATCATCATTGTATTTGGGTATATACAGCAATGGGGTAATGGTTGGCATCTAATGGCAAGTATAGCCATTAGTGTAAATAACTTGTAGAAACTTACCCCAGTTATGTCCAGGTTCTAGTTCCTGTTCACTGTAAATACAATGCAGTACGTCTGCATGGTATAAGGTTCTGTTGAATGTACACCACACTGATATGAATAGCGCGGTATAGAAGAGACGTTAAATAAATAAAATCTTTAGCATATTCACATAACAGTCAGCTAGCACTTGCTAGGCTGTTATTGTGGTCTTCTAGGTAGGGTGCTCGAACAAGTAGTTTTACAACTACTACAAGTAGTTTTGTCAACTGAGGGATGTCATAAGTATCTTAGTGCTTGGAGGGTATCTATGTAGAGGTCCCTGTCATCTGGTGATTTAGTTAATTCGCCATTTTAGTTGTAGTCTTCTTAATTGTCTCTTTAATGACCTTATCTCCTGGAGTATACCATATCACTGAACTTCTATTCCTCTTGCTTGATCATGGATTGGGGGCAGATGCCAGCTGGTCAGTATAGCTTCTATATCCTTTAAGTTTGAATTAAGGTAAGGTAGCATTTGTTTTAGAAATATCTCCTTGTCAAATCGTTTAAAGCGGTGTACTGTATTTTCTTTAAATTTTCCCTCTATTCATAGGAGAATTGTGTATAATGGTGAAACAGATTAGGTGATGATCTCTGGGCTGTTGATATTGTCTTGCTGAGAGCTGTTGACATCATCTTTAGGTAGGAATATTAGGTCAAGCATGCGTTAGTTAACACACCATCTGATGATAGTGCATATCATCCATTGCATTAAGGAAAGATGGATGCATGACTATTGCGTATTGATGCTATTAAAGTCACCTAGCAGAATGAGATGTTTGTTAATCGGTTTATCTGAGCAAGCTGATTCAAGAATTGTTGCTAAGCTATTAGAGTCTGAAGTTGGAGAACTGTAAACTAGACTGAATAAGAAATGTTTGTTTTCAATCATGAACATATAGAGACCTTCAATGCTGACTGCTGATGTGTACGAGGCATTCAGCTAATACCTACTAATGATAACACCGCCTCCCCGCTTATTATTTATTGGGCAGTGAAAGATGTCAAAGCTTGGTAGTCTCAATTGGTTGATCAGTACCATATCACTATCTAAGAGCCAGGTTTCAGTAATAAACATGATATCTGGTTTACGGTTGTCGTCATCTAGTATAACTGGAATCTTGTTCTTCACTGATCTTGCATGAACCAAGCAACATTTTAATTCCATTGTTTTGGTGCTATTTTTCAGCTTATATTGCAAGCACTGGGGTGTATGGAGTGATATATATAAGCCTATTAGTATGGTGTTGATTTCCACAAACTGATTAATAAAATGTTGCATTTGTTGTGATGAACAATCAGGATAGTTTGCATTTTTTGAGTGAGAGAAACTGCATGTGACGCAAGCAGAAGACATACAAGTAAGCTATAGAGGGTCAGATATAAAGGAGAAATTTCACTTTTTTTTTTTTTTTTTTATTTACATTATCTTATATACCGCGCTATTCTGCATCAGTGCGGTTTACATTGAACAAACTGAAATTACATTGAACAGGGCATTATAACTTGGAGATAACTATTTTACAGGGAACATGGGCTATGGAGGGTTAAGTGGCTTGCCCAAGACCACAAGGAGCACCTGTGGGACTAGAAACCCCAGTCCTTCCGGCCCAAGGTTGCTGTCCTCTAGTGGGATTTGAACCCCCGACCTTAAGTACCTTGCCCCAACCACTAGGCCACTCCTCTTACCGTTAATTTCCTTTCCTAGAATCCTGCTAAACCAGTCCAGACAAGCGGGTTGTGTTCCCCTTCCAGCAGATGTTGGAGACAGAAAAAAATACTTCAAGAGCTCCGATTGGTTGAGCTCTGGCAGGTACAGGCATACCCCTAGGGGTCCTCCTCAGTATACTCTGCTTAGCAAAAAATATTACTATGAAAACTGGCCAACAAGGCCAACAAAGCCCATGTGAGAAGACTGTCACAACTATATTCATGAACAAGAGATACACAAAAGGCGTCTCTAGGACATCCAACTGTATTAACTTTCTTTAGAACGCCCTGAAAAAAAAAAGATCTTCGGCTTCACTGCACCAGTAATACTGTAACTGACAGCCGGGTGGGACCTGGACTGGTCTAGCAGGATTCCAGGAAAGGAAATTAACGGTAAGTGAAATTTCTCCTTCCATTTCATCCTGCTAGACCAGTCCAGACAAGCGGGAAGTACCCAAGCTAATGACCTCTAGGGTGGGCAGAGAGCCGTTGAAAGCACCCCAGCTCCAAACTGACTATCTTCTTGCGCCTGGATATCTAGTCGATAATGCCGAACAAACGTGGACAACGACGACCAGGTTGCCGCACGACAGATATCGAGAGGATCGACTTGAGAACGTTTGGCCCAGGAAGTTGACTGGGCTCAAGTGGAGTGCGCCCGGATACCCGTAGGTACCAGTCTACCCTGCCCAATATAGGCAGCCTCAATGGCCTGTCGGAGCCATCTAGCAATAGTGGACTTAGAGGCTGCGAGATCCTGTCGAGGGCCTGCAAAAATCACGAAGAGATGGTCCGATTTACGAAAAGAATTGGTAACTTTCAGATACCGACAAAGGATTCTCTTGAGGTCTACCACCCTGAGATTCTTAAGCTGCCCAGAGCATTGCTCTTTTGAAAAAGACAGGCAGCGCTCTTTTGAAAAGACAGGCAGCAATACCGGCCGAATGAGATGGAAAGGCATAAGGACTTTAGGCAAGAAGGAGGGAACCGCTCGAAGAGAGAGAGACGCCCTCTGCAGAAAAGGAAAGATAGGGATCCAAACATGACAGAGCTTGCAATTCAGAGATTCTATGAACCAGGTTATTGCCACCAAGAATACTGTTTTAAGTGTTAAGTCCCGAAGAGCAGCCTCTTTCAGAGGCTGAAAAGGTTGGTCCATAAGTGCCTTCAGAACTAAGGTAAGATCCCAGGGAGGAACTACCGGACGTATGGGAGGATGTAGCACTTTAACCCTTTGAGAAACCGAGCCACGTCCAAGTGTGACGCCAGCGAGCACCCATGCACCAGCCCACGGAAACACGTTAGAGTGGCCACATGCACCCGAACAATTCCGAGGGCTAACCCCTTATCCAGGCCCTCCTGTAAAAAGGCGAGGATTTCTGGAACGTCTGTACACCATGGGGAGACCTTGTGCTGCAAACACCAAAACTCAAAAACGCGCCAAACACGCGCATATGCTAGAGACGTTGAAGATCGACGAGCATTGAGAAGAGTAGCCACCACTTTGCCTGAGTAGCCCTTGTGGGTTAACTTGCGGCGTTCAAGAGCCAAGCTGTAAGCGAGTAGGGAGCGGGGTTTTCCATGGAGATTGGACCCTGTCAAAGAAGGGTTGAAGAAGCTGCCAACTGCAGAGGGACTTCTCGAGACAGGCAGACGAGATCTGCATACCAGAGTCTTCGGGGCCAGTTTGGAGCTACCAGGATCACCGGTCCCTGGTGCTCCATGATCCGATGGAGAACCTTTCCGATCATGACCCATGGAGGAAACACATATAGAAGAACGTGGTTCGGCCATGGCTGTGCCAATGCATCTATCCCTTTTGAGCCGTGTTCCTTCCAGTGACTGAAGAAAACTGGCATCTTGGCATTTGATTTTGAGGCCATGAGGTCCATTGCCAGCAACCCCCATCTTTGCACTATTCCCTGAAAGGCTCCCAGAGCAAGTTCCCATTCTCCGGGATCGAGAGTGTGTCAGCTGAGAAAGTCGGCTTTGACGTTGCTTGTCCCCACGATATGTTGTGCTGAGATGGCCCGCAAATGTCTCTCTGCCCAAGGGAAAAGGAAATTCATTTCTCTTGTTACTCCCGGACACTTTGTGCCTCTTTGGCGGTTGAGATAAGAGACTGTAGTTGCGTTGTCGGAGAGGACTTGAACTGCCTGATCCCTCAGAGTGTGTAGAAAACAGTGCAAGGCGAGGTGGACTGCCCGAGCCTCTAGTCGATTGATAGACCAAAAAGACTCGTGAGGCGCCCAAGTTCCCTGCGCTGTATGAGACTGGCAGCGAGCTCCAACCGGAGAGACTGGTATCTGTTGTCACTAGTATCCATTGTGGATTTTCCAGGGGTACACCCTAGAGCAGATTGCGTAGGGGACAGCCACCAATGGAGGCTGCACCTGACTGCCGGCAGGAGCAGGAGACGGAGTTGGTAATCCTCCGATACTGGGGATAATCGAGAGAGAAGCGCCTTCTGAAGACAATGCATATGTGCCCTTGCCCAGGGTACCAGCTCTATGGTGGCGGCCATAGTTCCCAGGATCTGAAGGTAATCCCAAACCCAAGGAGAAGAGTGAAGCAGGAATAGGCAAAGTTGTGCTGACAGCTTGAAGCGTTCTTGCATCAAGAACACGCGGCCCTGGCGGGTGTCGAATCTTGCCCCTAAAAAGTAGAGTTGCTGAGATGGCTGGAGGCAGCTCTTGGCGCGATTGATTACCCAACCTAGATCTTCCAAGGAAGGAAACTAACGTGGATATGGTGCTGCGAGCCTCCGGGAGAGAATCCGCTCGAATAAGCCAATCATCTAAGTAAGGATGCACCCGGATTCCCTGTTTGCCCAAGGCCGCCGCTACCACCACCATTACCAATTTACTCATCACTGAAGTTAAACGCTGCTGAAAGAGAAAATAGTGAGGTTTCTGGAGTCCAGCGGATTACAGGATCCTAGGCAGCACCCTATGTTTGCCTCTTTGCAGATGGGATGATACCACATTCTTACTTCTGCTTTTATGTAAAGGCATCACATGAGCCTCTCTCCAGTCCTTTGGCACCACTCCCGACTCCAAAGATGCACTGAAAAGGTCAGTCAGTGGAGCTGCTAGAACGTCCCCAAGTTCCCTCAGTATTCTAGGGTGTGTCCCATCGCTTTGTCTACTTTAAGTTGAGCTAGTTTCTCACAAACACAGTCTTCTGAAAATTGTTAAAGATGTCCCTCGCTTCTGTTCCTGTTTGTGGCTGTTTTCACCCGCTGACCACTGTCGCAGCCATAGCCATCTCCTCGCCACCGTTACTGCTGCCACTGAACGAGCAGAGAGACGCAACAAATCATAGAAGGAGTCTGCCAAAAAGGCAGTGACTGATTCTAGACACCCCATGGCTGGATCATCTGGTAGACACAGAATCCAGCGCAATAAAGCCCGGGCCGCTAGGCCCCCACAAACAGTCGCCTGCAGCACTAGAGTGAAAGATGAGAAGGCTGTCTTCAAGAGACTTACGACCTTACGATCTTGTTGGTCTCGGGAGTGCTGTACCGCCCTCGACAGGAATGGTGGCATGCTTGGTCACTCCTGTTACCAATGCATCCACCTTCGGATATGAGTGTGGCAGCACTGATAGCATGCAATAAATAATACCCGGAGTCAGTTCAAGGATCCAAACCAATTTATTGTGCACAAGGCCCAAGCATCAAAGGACTGAGCAATGGCGAACAGGAACAACTTCCTTATATACAAGCTTCACAGTTTGATACAGGCAGACTTTCTATTGGTCCCAACGCCCCCTGCACCTATCCAATCGGGGACCCCCTCACTGGGCCCTGTTCCCCCTTCTCAGGCTATGCTAACACAGGCTCAGTTTCTAGACATAATACATTCCTGCTACAAGGTCATTGCATCAGCATAAAAGCATGGAATAAAGGATTATCAAAAGCAGTTTAGAGCGGTTTAAGGCGGATCCTCAGCCTTCACTGACTTTGGTCTTTCTCAGCACTACTATTTCTAGCAGTGGGGGCGGGGACTCAGGCCTAGCTTGCAGGCTCATACATGTACAGGCTATTATATAGGCTATAGCCTACCACATGAGAGCCACCACTCCATCTCTGCTGGGGACCATAGATATAGCTGTCCAAGACAGCGTGCCGTACGCAGAGAGGTATCCGGGGTTTCCCACTCCCGAGACACCATTTGCTGTAGTTCTGCAGAGAAGGGAAAAGCTTTGGATGGCTTACGTATTCCCTGTAAAATTGGATCCACCTGAGACTGTCTGGGAACTGCCCAGCTCAAGTGGGTCAGAGAGACGTAGAGCTTCAACCACCTGTTCTATCAAAGCAGGCAATTCTTCCTTCCGGAAAAGACTGATATCCTGTGAATCTTCTGGAGCAGTTATTGAAGAGTCAGATGGAGAATACTCCCCATCTTCCCGATCAGAATATCCTAGGCTGCCTTCCGCCAAGGATTTATCTTCCTCAGAAACCACTGGTCTGTCACCTAAACTGCATGAGCCCGTCTTGGGAGGGCGTAGTAACTTTGAAAGGCCAAGCAAACTCTTCCATTTCAGAAAATAGCCGTCGGGAGCGTGATTGCGCGCTTGCAAAAATGGCCGCCGGCAGAAAATGGCACGAAAACGCAACTGAAGTTCAAACCCCCCCCCCCCCCCCCAAAAGAGCAGCAAAACTACTCGATAGCTGCGGTCCCAGAGAAGACAGCCAGAGGGAGAGTGGAGCGCTAATCAGAGCCCCGACTGTGTAGAAAAAGCTGACTCCGCCCCGCGCTATCCCAAGGGGAAGGGGGGGGAGAAGCGAAGCTGTCACTTAGTTTCCTGCAGCGTAGCCAAAGCCCCAAAAACAGGACAGCATATCTCAATGTCCGTTCTGAGGATTAAATGAATTTAGCTGTCCTCCATCCAGCCTGCAGACCCTTGTGGTTTGTGGCTGGGAATCCCCGGTGGAGGGAGCTACACTGACCTCGAAGATCAGGAGCTCACCTCAGGGTAAGTCACAGAAGATTAGACTATGCAATGTGGCTACTATGTCCTGGGAAACCCAGAGTAACATCTCCTGTGTGCTCTGGGTGCATCCAGGGAGGAAAGGACAAAATAAAAATAAAATAATAAAATTGAGGAGAGATAAACAAAAACACCTTCATCTGCTGGAGACAGAGAAAATACTGAGGAGGACCCCTAGGGGTATGCCTGTACCTGCCAGAGCTCAACCAATCAGAGCTCTGGAAGTTTTTTCTCTGTCTCCAACATCTGCTGGAAGGGGAACACAAACTGCTTGTCTGAACTAGTCTAGCAGGATGAAATGGAAAATTTTATGCTATCCGCTGCTGGCAAGTTAATTGAATTCTTGATTATAATATAAGATATGTGGTTTCCTATCCTTGTATGTAGAAGGGATCAGAGGCAATATAAGTCAGCCTGTCAAAAATGCTAAGCTCCTCAATAGGGCCCTTTGGCTGGTCTTTATGGTTCCTGGGGATGCCGATAGTGAGGTCAGTGGGGGCAGATAAAGGAGCCACATGGAGCTATCTTATCTTCCCCGTCTGCTGCCAGATTTTAAAACTCCTAATCATGATTCAGACATCCGAAGACGTGCACGTGGACATCCAAATCACAAAGACATCCCTGAAACCATTTTACAAATGACTTTTAAAAATGTCTCTGGTGCGGGGATGTCCAAGTAGGCAAGGGACATGGCAGGAGAGGTGCAACAGATTAAAGACGTCTGCATTCAATTTCAGAAATGTCAGGGACATCTACAAACCCATCCATGTTTAGACCTGCTCCAGGCACAAACAGGCATCAGGAAAGTGCTTGTTTTGGCCTTAAAACATCCAGAGGGTGTAGAGATAGCACAGTTACTTACCTGTAACAAGTGATCTCTGGGAACAGCAGGAATAAGTCTTCACATATGGGTATCGTCGGTACCGACGGAGCCCGCGCGGGAACGCTCCCCAGCGTCCAGAAAGAAAGCTTTTGGGAGCATCCCACAGCGCCTGCGCGCTGCCTTCCCGGCTTTCCTAACTGCCTCTCTCCAGTTCGAGTTTTAAAGCTGAGACAAAGAGAGAGAGAGGAAAGGAAAGATAGATAGAGAGATACAACTCCTAGGGGAGGTGGGTGGGTTGTGAAGACTTATTCCTGCTGTTCCCAGAGATCACCTGTTACAGGTAAGTAACTGTGCTATCTCCAGGAACAAGCAGGAATGAGTCTTCACATATGGGGACTCCCCAGCTAGAGATGCCTGGGAGACCACCCAGATTTTGAGTCCCTGGGAAGGGCTCTACCTCTACCCATGAATCTCAGGCATCCAGTTCAGGGATGGAGGGTAGGAGCTGATTAGGTATGGAACAGGTGTTTGAGAACAGCCTGACCAAACAAGGCATCCCGACGGGAGTCCTTGTCCAAGCAGTAATGGGCTGTGAAGGTATGAACCGATGCCCAAGTGGCCGCTCGACAGATTTGGTCGATGGACACAGAGTTTAGATGAGCCATAGAGGTTGCCATGGCCCTCATTGTGAGCTGTGACATGGCCCTCCAGAGAAAGGTTCTTAGTTTGGTAGGCGAAGGAAAAACACTGAGCAATCCAATTGGACAGAGTTCTCTTAGAGACTGGAAGTCCTAAATGAGAAGGATCAAAAGCAACAAATAGTTGAGAGGACTTTCTCTGTTGCTGTGTCCTGTGTAAATAGAAAGCAAGTGCACTTTTACAATCCAGGGTATGAAGATTCCTCTCTGCACTTGATGCATGAGGTCCTGGAAAAAAAGACAGGTAAAAACACCTCCTGGTTCAGATGAAAAGGTGAGACCACTTTAGGCATAAAGTGTGGATTAGTTCTGAGGACTACCTTGTCATGATGGAACCTTGTATAAGGAGGATTAGACACTAAAGCTTGCAACTCACTGATATGGCGAGCTGAGGTGACTGCAATGAGAAAAATAACCTTCCAGGAAAGGAATTTTAAGGAGGTAGTGGCTAAAGGTTCAAAGGGTGGCTTCATAAGCTGGCCAAGAACCAGATTCAAGTCCCAGGCCACTGGAGGTGGTCTAATGGGAGGTTTAGTCAAAAGAAGGCCTCTCATGAATCTTGCTATAAGAGGATGAGAGGAAATAGGTTGTCCATTGAGAGGCTTAAGGGATGCTGCAATAGCACTCAAACGGACTCTGATTGAATTTGTTTTAAGGCCTGCATGGGATAAATGCAGCAAATAGTCTAGTAAAGAATGCAAAGGTATTGCAAGAGGGTTGAGACCCTTCTCTGCACACCAAATGGAAAACCTTTTCCATTTAAAAGCATATGAACGTCTGGTGGAAGGCTTTCTGGAAGCATGAAGGATGTCCTTCACTTGCTGAGAAAGTTGTAAATCTTGAAGGTCTAGGCCTTCAGCAACCAGGCCCTGAGATGACGAGACTGAGGATTTGGGTGCCACAAGGTTCCCTCCTCCTGGGAGAGGAGATCTGGAGCAGACCCCAGGTCTAGGGAGGGAGCTTGAGAGAGATGCAGAAGTAGAGGGTACCACACTTGGCGTGGCCAAAGTGGTGCTATGAGGATCATAGTCCCCTTGTCTCTCTGAAGCTTGAACAGAGTCTTGGGAATTAGGGGAATAGGTGGAAAGGCATAGAGGAAGTCTTGCCCCCAATGAAGGAGGAAGGCATCCCTGGCCTGAACTCCCTGACATGGAATCCTGGAACAGAACCGGGGAAGTTTGGCATTCCATGGTCTTGCAAACAGGTCTATGTCTGGGGTACCCCAAATCCGAAAAATTCTGGCTATCTGGTCCCCATGGAGGGACCATTCGTGCGGAAGCAGAACTCGACTGAGTCTGTCTGCCCAAGAGTTTTGAACCCCTGGAAGATATATACTGCCCTGAGATGGATTTGATGCTCTCTGGCGAAGGCCCACAATCTCAGAGCTTTGTTGCAAAGCGACAAGAGAGCCAGTCCCTCCCTGCTTGTTCACGTAGAACATGGCTACCCGGTTGTCCGTGTGGATGAGGACTGTCTTGTAGCTGAGCAGGGTGTGGAAGACTCTCAGAGCCAGAAAGATTGCTCTGAGCTCTAAGAGGTTGATATGAAGAGATGTCTCCTGTGGAGACCAGATGCCCTGGGTGGAGAGATCTTGTAGATGAGCCCCCCAACCCCTTGGAGAGGCATCTGTTGTAAGGGTGGCTTGGGGTAACACCGGTTGAAAGGGGGACCCCAGCAACAGATTCTGAGTGGACTTCCACCAGTGGAGGGACCAAAAAAGGCGACTGGAGGTTGCTATTTTGTCTGACAGGCAACCTGATGCCTGGGTCCATTGGGAGGAAAGGGTCCACTGAGCTGCTCTCATGTGAAGGCGAGCATAGGGAACCACATGCACCGTGGATGCCATGTGGCCTAAGAGTTGCAACATTTCTCGAGCAGTTAAATGGGATTTTAACTGAATCTGGGAGGCTAACTGCACCAAGCGTAGGCAACGGGCCAGGGGAAGATAGGCCCTTGCAGTTGTGGTATCCAGTAAGGCCCCTATGAACTCTAGAGACTGAGTAGGGGTGAGATGGGATTTTGGAATGTTAATTACCAGTCCCAGATACTGAAGAACACGCCTTGTGCAGGCCAGGGAAGTCTGGGCCTCTGACTGGGATGGAGCTCGGATGAGCCAGTCGTCCAGATATGGGAATACGAATATCCCTAGAGTGCGTAGGAATGCAGCTACTACTGCCATGCATTTTGTGAACACTCTTGGAGCAGAGGCCAGACCGAAAGGAAGCACTTTGTATTGGTAGTGCTTTCCCTGGTAAAGGAACCAAAGGAATCTTCTGTGTGTTGGATGGATGAGAACATGGGTGTACGCATCCTTGAAATCTAGAGAACAAAGCCAGTCCTGACTTTGGAGGTATGGAAGGAGAGTTCCGAGAGAAGTCATCTTGAATTTCTCCTCGCATAGAAACTTGTTCAATTCTCTGAGATCTAATATGGGTCTGTAGCCCCCCGTTTTCTTTGGAATGAGGAAATAGGGGGAGTAGAACCGTGAGCCCTGTTGAAGAAGGGGTACTTCTTCTATTGCCCCTTGGGCAAGAAGGGTAGCAATCTCTTGACCTAGAAGGTCGAGGAGAGATGTTGGAGAATTGAACTGTTTCACCATGGTGTGAGGAGGAAGGTTTAAGAAATGAAGTTTGTACCCTTCCTTTATGATGGAGAGGGTCCACTGCTCTGCTGTGATTTGTTCCCATCTGGGAGCAAAGTGAGCTAACCTTCCTGGGATGGTGAGAGGCTCTGGATGTTCTAGAGCCAGAAAGGCTAAGTTCTCTAGTAGAAAGTCAAAGGCCCTGAGAAGGCTGAGGTTGTTGGGCCGTAGCAGTCCTCGCAGCCTGGGTTTTGGCCTGTTTTGGTTGTTGCTGTCTCTTTGTAGCAAAACAACCTTGAGAAGAGGCCTGACCATAAGAAGAAAATTTCCCTTTCTTTGGGAAAGATCCCTTTTTGAACAACCTCTTTTTAAAAGGAGCAGTAGTAGACTTTGAAAGTCCATCTAAAGCAGAGTTTTCAGCATCCATTTGGTTGGCCTTTGCTTGCCAATCTTTGCCAAACAGGTTTTCGCCTGTACAGGGAAGGTTACCTAGACCATCCTGTACCCAGGATTCCAAATCAGAGGCTTGCAACCAAGCAACTCTGCGTGCACCTATGGCAATAGCCGAGGCTCTACTGGCCCCCTCAAAAGAGTCAAAGGCTGCACGGTTGGAAAACTTGGATACATCCTGTGCATGTTTAAGCCAGGTGATGTATTCTTCTCTCTTATCTCTTATCTTCTGACATAAAAGGAGATAAGGTTTGCAGATCTGTAACTTCTTTTAGAAACATCCCCATATAGAGACTATAGGAGTTGATTCTGGCTACAAGCATACTGGCCTGGAAGATTTTCCTGCCAAAAAGGCATCTAGAGTTCTGCATTCTCTTCCTGGAGGAGCAGAGGAGTGCCTTTTTGTACTCTTGATCTTTTTCATAGCAGACTCTACCACAATACAGTGATGAGGAAGCTGAGTCTTATGAAACCCAGGACAAGGAGGAACACGATACATGGTATCCAACCTTCTGGAATGAGGGGAGGTGGAAAGAGGAGTCTCCCATATGCCCAGCATGTGATCAAAAAGAATCTCATGTATTGGTAAGGTGGCTGCCTCTTTAGGAGCCTTAGGATATTGTAGGATATCCAATTTTTTGGCTCTAGGTTCAGTCTCAGAGGACACTGAGATGGACAGGCCTTTGGCCACCTCCCTAATGAAGTCCTGAAAAGACAAGTCTTCAGGAGGAGACATTCTCCTTTTTGGAGAAGAGGGCTCCTGAGGAAGGATGCCCGATGCTTCAATTGAGGCCTCTGAAGAATCAGAGTCTTCAGAGGAATCAAAGTATCGACTATCTGGATGCTCTGTAGAGCCCGATACGCGTACCGGGAGGTATCGACATCGGGAGTAATCGGTACCGGGCCGGTACTGATGGGCATCACTGGATAGCGTACCGCTGCGGTCGATGCTGATGTCGATGCAAGCGGTACTGGTATCGGGACCGAGATCGGGTCCGGTACCGGAATCGGTACAGGTACAGACAACGGGGTTTGTTGCGGTACCGTAGGCGTTGCAGCTTGAATGAATGCCGTGATGGCACGCTGCATGGTCAGAATATTCTGATCCATTGACGCCACCAATGTCTGGATATCGGTACCGGTAGAAACTGCCGGTACCCCAGAACATTGTAACAGGTGATCGGTCGAGGCCAAGCCATCGATGTCAACCTGTGACCCCATAGGTAGTGCTTTGGAAGCCGGAGCCTCCCGCCGGGGTAATTTTGCCGGTGTGGTATCCTCAAGAGTAAGCCCGGGGGCATCTCGATACTTAGAGGGAGATGAACTCTTTGAGGACCGGCCAGATTTAAGTTTGGTTACCTGAGATCCATGGGATGAAGCAGCAGCCCTGGAAGACGTCGATGCCACGGAAGCTGCATCGGAGGGAAACAGGGTACTGAGCTTAGCTGCCCGATTCTGTAACCCTCTTTTAGACATCATGGAACAGGACTCACAATCCGCAATGGAGTGGTCAGGACCTAAACATTTTAGACACCAGTCATGGGTGTCAGTGACAGAAATAGTGCTGCTGAGGGAAAAAATATATCTGTAGGCCTAAGGCCCCAGAAGAAAAATGCACTGAAAAGAGTAGAAGAGTAAAAAAAACAAAAAACAAAGGACCGGTGGTACCGGTGCGGAATCGAGAAGGCAGACACGTGACTAAAAAAAAATAAAGAAAATAAGAAATTCTTCAGCGGTGACAGGAAACACGACCTGCTGGCTCCGCGGAAAAGAAGAACTGGAGAGAGGCAGTTAGGAAAGGCGGGAAGGCAGCGCGCAGGCGCTGTGGGATGCTCCCAAAAGCTTTCTTTCTGGATGCTGGGGAGCGTTCCCGCGCGGGCTCCGTCGGTACCGACGATACCCATATGTGAAGACTCATTCCTGCTTGTTCCTGGAGATGGAGTGTTACGCGACTATCCTAAAATCACAAGCAGCAACACTGAGATTTGAACCATGGCCACCCTGGTCCTAACCCACTACTCTAACCATTAGGCTATTAAACATCCCTGTTCTGAAATGATATTCTGGGGACGTCTATGTAGACGTCCCCATACACATCCATATTGGGCACGTCCACATTTGTGAAATCGTGCCTGTAGATAGACGGTGTCTGCTTCCCCTTCCCTCAGACATTCTGGCAAGGACGTCCCGGATTGCACTTGGGACATTCTTTGTAAAATTTGCCTTCACGTATATAAATGCACATCAAATTTCTTTCACGTAGAAAAAAAGTGAAAAAAAAATTTAAATGGAGAGAAAAAAAAAAAAAAAAGGACCAGAATTTGTCTTTATCATCTTTTATTATCTAAGCCACTTATACAGTATTTTAATAGCCTTAAGTGGTCCTGCATAATATATTCCCATCACCCTCTGATAGAAAAGGAGTCAAAAGAGATAATTGCTTTGTGACCTCCTGAAGGGATAGACTCATATAAAAAAATATATGAGAGAATCCTTGTTGCCAGCATAGATGTTTGGAAGGTTTGACGTCCAAAGACATCCAGTGTTCTAGATTCACGACCTGGCGGGTAAGAAGAATGCTTCTTCTTGCTTTTTACCTTCCTCATTGCTGATTCCACTACAATGGAATGATGGGGAAGTTGAGTCTTTTGAAATCCTGGAGAGGGGGGCACCTGATATAGAAGATCAGTTGCTCTAGAACAGGGGTCACCAACCTGCGGCCCACGAGGTCCCTTCGTGCGGCCCGCGAGGCTCTACCCCGGTTAACATTACGTGCGGCCCGCCAAGGATTCCCGCCATTGTATCTGCGGCCCGCGGCATGCTCGGCGGGTTCAACGGCACGTGACCGGTTTCCCAAGAGCAGCGCGCGCAAATTAGAGGACCAATCAGCAATAAGGCTTAAACTTTGATTCTGTTTTTGCAGCTATCGATAGAATTCCTGTTCTCTTTTTTCCCCATTTGCGTTTGTTGTTTTTTTTCGCGGGGGCGGGGAGAAGGGGGGTGCGGCCCGCGAGGCTCCCGGTAGTCGGCTGTGCGGCCCGCGGCCCTCTGGAGGTTGGTGACCCCAGCTCTAGAAGGTGAGGAAACCCTTAAAAGTGCTTCCCACATTCGTAGAAGAAGATCCTGCAAAGAATGATGTAAAGGAAGCATTATATTTTCCTTTTCTCCAGAACAAAGAGAGCCTTGAGCAGGATCATAGCCAGGGGTAGGAATAGCAAAAGATGTTGCTATGTCCAGGAGAAAATTCTGAAAATAAGGATCTACAACAGAAACCATCCCTAGACAGGCTAGATCTGAAGAACTAGCCTGGGCACGGGAGTAGGCACTTGAGAATGTAGGAATAGAAGATCTCGCCCGGTGCAGAAAAGGATCCCTAAGGGATGGATACTGGTACTGGAGGTCATGACGTGAGACAGTCAGTACTGCATCGTCCATGCCAGGTATCGACTCCAAACTAGGTATAGAAAGGAGCGACTCTGGTGAAAGAAGCATGGAAGGAACTGACCCTGATGCTACTGCAGGTTATCGGCACCGATACCAATACCGGTAGCTGTGCCGGAATCGAAGATGATACCGACATCGAAGCAGTCATCGGAGGCTGCTCAAGTGGTACCGAGGAAACCGAAGGCCTTTGGTAATTACCCTCGGTACCGAGCATCCGGAATCGGTAAGCATTGGATCCGAGACATGTCGGTACCCAGTCTTCCAGACTGGAAATCGATTCCAGACTCGGCATCGAAGGAAGCGAGTCTATCAATGCATGTCTGGAAGGTACCGACGTCGGTGGTAGTATCGGCGGTGATACCGATACTGGAAAGTCAATCTGGGATGTATCGATCGGTCCCAAAGGTACCGAGAAACCCAGATGACGATCCCTGGTGAAGAGTGGATCACTCAACACCAGTGCCGATGCCGGGGTATCAGTACCGCTCGAAGCGTATGCCACCACCGAGCATGGCTCAGGTATGTTCTGTGAGGGGTGAGCCTCAGGAACAACCTGAAACCCCTGAAAGGCTTTGGAGGCTGAAGACTCCCGCCGGGGTTTTGAAGCCAATGGATCCTTGAGGGCAAGGTCGGAGCCGTCATCATGCTGTGCATGAGACCTACCACTCAAGGATTGGCTAGTCTGAACAGACTGTTTGTGGGTTACCTGATCCTGTAGAGAAGGAGAAATGGTCGGTGCCCTGCCATTGGAAGGGAACTCTGTATCGAGGAAAACTCGAAAAGAAAAAAACACCGGCGATACCGGTGGAGTCGGGGAGACAGCCGCGACCACAGGAAAACAAGAATTAAAGAATTAAAGAAAAAATTTTCTGCGGTGACAGGAGGACGTCCTGCCGGCTCCGCGGAAAAACGAAAACTGAGGAGAGACAGTTCGAAAGGCGGGAAGGCAGCACGCAGACACTGAGGGATGCTCCCAAAAGCTTTCTGATTGGATGCTGGGGAGAGTTCCCGCGCAGGCTCCGTCGGTACCGACGTACCCATATGTGAAGACACAATCTCGAGGAACAAGCAGGAATGAATTTTATGAATGCCAACAGAGCTATAGTATGATCACCATCAGGTCCTATTTGCTACCATTTGTCAATTAGCTGTAGCACCTCTTCCAAATTTATAGTGATAGGTTCTGTTATGGGTATCTTCCCCAATATCCTCTGCAGTGAACAGTGAAGCAAATAAATAAATGTTTTTCTGCTATGGCCCTACTCTCCTAGAGCAACCCCTTTGCTCTCTTGACAGAGCCCTGGCCAGGATGTTTGGGTTGTGATAGGGAAAAACAAATGAGTGCAATCCACAGAAAAACTGAAGCAAGATACAATACAGACTCTTACCACAGCAGGAAGTTCAACAGCCATGCCTTTGGTGCAAAGGTAAGTTAACAGAATTCATTAGGCCATACAAGATTCGGGTACAAAGGCTTCAAACAAGAGGTATGAATCCAGGAAGAAAATAGCACAAGAGGTACAGGAAGCCAGCACAGGAAAAGGAATAGATCCCTAGTACAATGACCCAACCCTGAGGCAGGGCAGATAAATTCCAGCTCTCTGGGTTGGCCTCAGCAATCAAAACAAGACAGAGGAACACTCATTCAACAAAGACAGGAGAAACTAGAGCACACTCATCCCAGAAAAAAATTAAAACAAAAAAACACACACACACAGAAGGAACAAGAACACAGCTCCTTCAAGAGGACAGGAGGCTTGTGTGTAGCATAGCAAAGTTACAACCTGTAAAACTGCAAAAGAAAAATTCTGTGGGGAAAATATTTTCTTAAATATATACATAGCTAAACATTAACATAACATAGCTCCTCTGTATCAAAATTAAAAATTTATAATCATTTACAAAAATAAGAGAAAGACATACGAGCTCATAACCATTGAAACCTATGCACAATATGTGCCTTTCTAATCATGGAAATATCATCATGACCAAATAACTGGAACTAAAGGTGATCCAACTGATTGTGGAAATTATTGCACTTGCTCTGATCCCACATGCCAGCAAGATTCTACTCAAGATTATTCAGCACAGACTACAACCATACCTGGAACGAGAACTGCCTGAAGTGCAAGCAGGGTTCAGGAAAGGGCGAGGAATGAGTGATAATCGCTGATGTGAGATGGATCCTCGAAAAGATAAAAATACTAAAAGGATATCTATATGTGTTTTATCGACTACAGCAAGGCTTTTGACTGTGTAAACCATGAGAAACTCTGGGCCACATTAAGAAGCATGGGTATACCAGAACATCTGATTGTTCTCTTCCACAACCTTTACATTGATCAAGAAGCAACAGTTCATACAGAACAAGGAGAAACAGAATGGCATAAAATAAGCAAAAGTGTACGATAAGGCTGCATACTTTCCTCCTATCTGTTTAATTTATATGCAGAAGTAGTCAGAGAAGCAGGATTGTATGAAGACAGCCAAGGTGTGAAGATTGGTGGAAGACTCAACAACCTTCGCTATGCTGACGACACCACATTACTGTCTGAAAGTGAAGACTATCTGAAACATTTGCTGCTCAAGATCAAGGAAGTGTCTTCAAATGGGCCTGCACCTCAATGTAACGAAGACAAAGATCTTGACAACTGGCAAAATCAATAAGTTCATTGTTGATGGAGAAGAAACTGAAATAGTGGACAACTAACATACTTGGATCAACTATCAATACAGAAACAACAAGCAGTCAAGATATCCGATGGTGCATTGCTCTTGGCAGAATGGCTATGAAGACCCTAGACAAGATTCTCAAGAGCAGAGATGTCTCTCTCCATACAAAGATTCGACTTATTCAAGCCATGGTATTTTCAATAACGTCATATGGATGCGAAAGTTGGACAGTGTACAAAGATAGACAGGAAGAAAATTGATGCCTTTGAATTATGGTGCTGGCGACAAATACTGTGTATACCATGGACTGCCCGAAGAACAAGCCAGTCAGTATTAGAGGAGATAGCACAGTTACTTACCTGTAAGAGGTGATCTCCGGAACAGCAGGAATTAGTCTTCACATATGGGTACGTCGGCGCCGATGGAGCCCGCACGGAAATGCTCCCCAGCATCCAATCAGAAAGCCTTTGGGAGCATCCCTCGCGCCTGCGCAGTGACTTTCCGCCTTTCCCACTGTCTCTCCCCAGTTGAGTTTCATAGCTGAGACAGAAGGAGAGAAAGAGGAAAGGAAATAGATAGATACAACTCCTAGGGGAGGTGGGTGGGTTGTGAAGACTAATTCCTGCTGTTCCGGAGATCACCTGTTACAGGTAAGTAACTGTGCTATCTCCAGGAACAAGCAGGAATGAGTCTTCACATATGGGGACTCCCTAGCTGTGGGTGCCAGGGGAGATCCCATAAAATGCAAATCCCTGGAACAGGACGGCAATTCCCAAATCTGGATCTCCGGCATCCCCTGGGGGATGGAGGGCAGGAGTTGAATAGAGCAGAGCTGTAGAGGAACAGCGATTCTAAAGACTACAGGGAAAAATGTCTTTAGAAGGTATGTCAAGTATCAGCAAAATATTTAATGAACTAGCACAATATAGAGCTTACCTACTGGATTTTAGGAAGTAGACTGTAGATGCAGTAGCGGAATCTTCAAGGTGACTCCACAGCAGTGAGGAAGACGTTCCAATCTGGAATGGGCAGGTGACCCAGGTGTCAACCGGGCAGGAGAAGATCGGCAGGTCTCCAATGAAAAGCTTTATGGGAAAAGCTGAGAACTCATTTAGGTACAGAGTCCTAAACATTGAGGACTAAAAGAAGAAGACTGACTGATCTGGAAAATTAGCCCAGTCCGGAAGGGAAGAGAGGGTATGTAAAAAAGCCCCTATTCCCAAGGAGAACAGAAGTGTACTCAGGAACACTGAAGATGTACACTGTCCTTCCTAGCTGTTAAGCGATAGGAAGACATTGAAGTTTGAGACTGCACAGATAGGGAGATGTATAACAAAAATAGAAGCTGTTGACGTCACAGCAGTAATGGTTAGTATAACCCGTCCCAGTCACTGAGCCGTATGATAATAGGCAGGTTGACTGTCCGGACCCCATAAGAAAATACAAACCTAAGCACCGACAGTCAGGGAGATAGGTAGACATAGGGTGCTATGGACATCTCCCAATCTATATATATATCTATATATATCTATATATATCTGGAAGACATACATATGTATCCCTATGAGAATATATGTATGTAGACAAGTAGTTTTTTGGTTTTTTTTTATACATATATATCTACATATAGACATGTAGATAAATAAATGTATAGATAGAGGTGGGATGGCTGACGCCCACCCAGGGTACAAATACATGTATGCCCACATACAGAAAAATAATTTTTCAGAATACATGCCAGCAACTGAGCCACAGAAAAAAACATTCACATGGGGAATGTGATGGGAAAAAACTCATCCAATAATAGGGGGTGAAACCCACCTGAAGAAATATAGAGAATCGATTTCTGTGGAGCAGGAATGTAGGTCAGTGGACGAACCAGTATGGTTGCGTGAAAAACAGAGGATAACAGCAGTCTGGCAAGAGTACGTCAGCAGTACTTTAGGACTCTGATACGTCCAAAGGACAAGAAGAACGCATAGACGAAGATACCAGAGTGACCCAGCCAAGGGGTTCAGGGGTATCATGTACGATAAAGGAGTATGCGTTGTCCAAGTGGAGTAGAAAAACATAATGCCAAGCTGTAAGGAACAGGAGCATATTCCGGTCAGATTGGGAACTCCGTGGACATTCACGCAGAAAAGCTTGTCTGCTGTATATGAAAGACCCTCAGAGACAAAGGTCAATGCTCTGTAGTAAGGGCCCAGAGTAGAAGCTTCTCTGAAGGTTGCCGAGAGCATTGTGCAGGAGAATTATAAGATAAAACTGACAGAAGTCAGGCGTGTTGCCACATCCGAGGAAAGGATATGGCTAGAAGAAGATAAGCTGCAGTGAATAGAATTATGCAAGATAGTTGCAAGCAACTTGCAATGAGCATTAAAGTAATCACTGGAACTCCTGCATATACAGCAACTGAACAAAACAACAGAGGGGATTCTCCTGTAGAAAAAAGAGAGAAAACAGACAAAGGCAGCGGAGAGAATCTCCGTCCCTGTCCGATGAGTTGTTCAGAGCACGCAGTGAAGGAAAAACAAACAGGCTACACTGGAAGAAAAAAAGTGTTACAGTATGGCACCAACTCAAGCAGGGGAAACCCTGGAAGAGAGGGGGTTGGAAAGTGACTTACCATGGGGTAAGGCAGCTGAAGGAAAAGATGTCCATATGGGGACAGAAACTATCATGGGATAGTTGTGACCTCCCTTTGTGGTAGTAAGAATGGGAGAATTCTGCAACCCATGGACAAAAGTATCCGAGAGCATAGCATACTGGAAAAGAAACCAGTGTAGAGTTTGAAGAATAAACTTCTGCTAAGGGGAAGTTAACTGTAGATTGCAATACACAGGAACCTATGGTTGCTGGTTATGAGCAGACTGGGTAGAGTCTGGAGACTTCAGACTAGGATGAGACGTCCCTTGCTTGGGTACACCGGGAGGATGGGCAGAAGAAGGATTAAACTTTCTCTTCTTCGGGAAAGAAGGTTTGTTAGGATATTTCCCACGTCCTGGGGAAAAAGGCGGCTTAGGATGGTTTCCAGAACTAGGAAAGTCAGTGGAGCAATGAGCAACCTGACGTAAAGCTTCTCTATTGAAAAGATTGTCTCCAGTACAAGGAGAATTACCCAGTGTATGTTCTGCCCATCTGCTCAAGTCTGAAGCCTGCAGCCACGCTGTACAACGCGCTCCAATGGCAATAGCAGAGGATCTGCTAACAGACTCAAAAGAGTCTAGAGAAGCACGAGAAAGGAACCAAGAGATATTCCTGCTATGATTAAGAAGCAAGGAATAGTCAGAGGCCTTGGGTTCTGACAAAAAAGGAGACAAAAGAGATAACTTCTCTGTGACCTCCTGAAGTGTGAGACTCTCATAAAAAATATATGAAATAATTCTTGAAGCCAACATAGAAGTTTGGAAGGTTTGACGTCCAAAGGCATCAAGTTGCTTTAGATGCACGACCTGGTGGGAAAGAAGAATGCTTCTTCTTGCTTCTGACCTTCCTCATTGCTGATTCCACTACAATGGAATGATGCGGAAGTTGGCTTTTCTGAAACCCCGGAGAGGGAGGCACCTGATACAGAACATTCATGGCTGTAGAAGGGACAGGAACCTTTAAAGGTGATTCCCAAATCCTCAGAAGAAGATCCTGCAAAGACTGATGCAAAGGAAGCATTATGGTTTCCTTTTCTGCAGGATCTTGGTCAAGAGTAGGACCAGGAATAGGAATGGCAAGAAAGGCTGCCATGTCAAGGAGAAATTTCTGAAAAGAAGGATCTCCCAGAGGAACTATTCCTGGGTAGGCTGAGGTTGAATGAGCAGCATGAACACCAGAAGACCTACTGAACTGGTGCATAAAAAGAATCCTGCTAGATGGAGAACGATACTGACAGCTCTGATTCGAGGCAGTTAGTACTGCGTCGTCGGTTCCCGGTATCGATTCCAAGCTAGGCATAGAAAGGATCGATGGCACCGATGGAACTGCAGGAAACGATGTCGACACCGGTACCGCCATCGGGGACGGTAATGCCATCGTAGCAGGTATCGGAGGTTGCCGAAGCGGTACCGAGGTAACCAGAGAGCTTTGGTGATTATCCCCGGTACTGCGTAGTCGGAGGCAACATGGATCGGCTCCGAAACGCGTCGGGACCAAGTCATCTAGACTGGATATGGATTCCAGACTTGGCATCGAACCGAGCGTCGGTGGTGGAATCGGCGATGCCGCTACCTGAAGGTCAATCGGAATCGTATCGATCGGTACCGAAGGCACCGAGGACGACGCCCGGTGTAGAGAGGAACACTCGACACCGGCGCCAATGTCGGGGTATCGGTACCGCTCGAAGCCGGTACGCCCCCAAGCATGGCGTAGATAGAGGAAAGCCCATCCGGGGCGCATCGGTCGGCCCCGAAGGTACCCAGGGCACCAGATGACGATCCCCGGTGAAGAGTGGAACACTCGACACCGATGCCGACGCCAGGGCATCGGTACCGCTCGACGCCGGTATCAACCCCGCGCATGGCTGGGAAGCAGGAAAACCAGTCTCGGTCGGGTCGATCGGTCCCGAGGACACCAGACGACGACCCCTGGTGAAGAGTGGAGCACTCGACACCAGTGCCAATGCCGGGGGAGCGGTACCGCTCGAAGCCGGTACCAACCCCGCGCATGGTGGGGACGCAGGAAAGCCAGGCTGGGTCGAGTCGATCGGCCACGAAGGTACCGAGGACACCAGCTGACGATCCTCGGTGAAGAGTGGAGCACTCGACACCGGTGCCGATGCCGGGGGATCGGTACCGCTCGAAGAAGATACCTGAGCCATGCTCGGGGGTGGTATGTTCTGTGAGGAGTGAACCCCAGGAACAACCTGAAACCCCGTAAATGCTTTGGAGCCCGAAGACTCCCGCCGGGGTCTTACTGCCAATGGGGTCTTGAGGGCAAGGCCGGAGCCGTCATCCTGCTGGGCATGAGACCTACCCACATCAAGAATTGGCTAGTCTTAACAGACTGTGGGTTACCTGATCCTGGAGAGAAGAATAAACCCGCCTCCTCACCTCAGGAGGAAAAACGGCATCGAGAGATACCCGAAAAAGGGAAGGTCTTCTCCCGATACTAAAGCCCGATGGACCAGGGGAAAAGGGGTCAGGACCCAAACAGGTTAGACACCAGGCACTGGAGTCTAAAAAGAAAACTAAGTTTCCGCAGTGAAGGCACTTCTTAGGGGAAGAAGGCTCCATGTTGGAAAGGCCTGTTAGGCCTCAAAAAGATAAAAGAAAAAACTGAGAAGTTATTTCTCTAAGTTGGAAAAGAAAAGAATAAGGCACCGGCGGTACCGGTATCGGCGGGAAAGACAGCCGCGACCACAGGAAAACAAGAAATTAAGGATTTTAAAGAAAAAAGTTTCTGCGGAAAAACTAAAAACTGGGGAGAGACAGTGGGAAAGGCAGGAAGTCACCGCGCAGACGCGAGGGATGCTCCCAAAGGCTTTCTGATTGGATGCTGGGGAGCATTTCCGTGCGGGCTCCGTCGGCGCCGACGTACCCATATGTGAAGACTCATTCCTGCTTGTTCCTGGAGATCTAAACTAAGCTTTCTTTAGAAGCTCAGATGACAAGACTGATTATTATACTTTGGACACATCATGTGAAGAGAGAGATCATTAGAGAAAGACATCATGTTTGGCAAGATAGAAGGTCAATGCAAAAGAGTAAGGCCAGCAATGAGATGGATTGATACATCAGCAGCAGCTATGGGTGCCACTCTATCAACAATGAGCTGTCTGACTGAAGACCAAACACAGTTTAGGACAACTATCCAGAGGGTTGCCATGAGTCTACATCAACTCGACGGCACTTAATTATGGATCACCTTAGGGAACCCCCCCCCCCCACCATCTTGTTTTTCTTAAACAGTGCTCAAAAATTTATTTTTAAAATGTTCAAAATTCAATTACCACTCTGTAGAAATTAATGCCATTGCAGCTCTATACACAAACCTCAGGATGAATCAATACAGGTTTTTAATGTGTACATCTTTTAGTATAATTTTTAAATGCACTAATGAAATTTGTTTTGTATTACAACTAGGGAAAAAGGAGACTGTTGTAGTGGTTGATATGGAAGGGCAGACTAGATAGAAACATGACAGCAGAAAGAGACCACAAGGCCTATGTTTCTAACTAATTTCCTATTTCCAGGTACATTTTTCTCTTCAGGTGAAAAAGAATAGCCATAGGGTCTACAATGTGGCCCCTTCATTGGCTTGTTAGCTATGGCAGATTTTGAAAAATCATTGTTATATTCTTTCAGTTATTTGTCATTGATACATTTGTGGCATTGCTATATTGATGATTTTTTTAAAATTTGGCAGAGTTAATATCAAATTGGATAAATTTTGGTGTGGCTTAACTAATTCAAATTTGAATTTACCAGCCACATTAGTGCAACAAGTATAACTCTCCTGGATCTTACAGCACATTTTTGGACATCAGGGATATTTATGTACTTTCATGAATAGTAAGGCGATTGACTTCAATACTTTGTCATCATATTTAAGTTTTGATCCTCATGTCTTCTGGAACATCCCCCCATTGGGTCCATTTTTTAATTGCAGGATGCGCAAGGCAGTGCAATAATTTTACACCAGATACGAGGGATCACTCTTTGCAAAGAGATTGTCCTCACAGGATAGTATAGCAAGCCATGAAGTGCGCTCTCAGTATCAATTGAGATCTTTTATTAACCCCTAAAACTAAATGTCAGGAATGTTACCTGGTTTCTCTCTTACCATACTCTGTGAGAGCCAATAAGTTGAGGTAAAACATGTTGAAGTATTGGCATATTTTATCAGTACATTCAGTGTTTCAAGTTCCAGTCTCTGCTTTTCATTGTGGCAGCAATCTGTGTGATAAGTTGGCCTCTTCATATTTATCCCCTGATTTAGCTGATCAGCATACTATTCTTAAGGCCATATAGACTGTGTGGCCATTTTATCTGTCAATATGTCACCAAGGACAATAGTATTTATTGTTTACCTGTAATGGAGGATTCACCATGGACAACAGGGGAATGGAGCCACACATGGGCGACATCTTCATCACCTGGATCTGGACCTTCTGCTTTCCACTGTTACCCAGAAGAACTTTGGGAACTCCCTTAAGCATTGAAATTGCAGACCTACTGTTAGTAATTTATAAACTTGTAATTATAATAAATTTATAGTACCTGAAGATTGGAGTGTGGCCAAAGTAACAAGTTTTTAAAGGGTTTTTTTTTAGAAGCCGCATTAGAGAGTTTTGAATATCTAAAAATAGGTATGCAGATGTCCAGTTCATAAGTGGTTGTGTCTGATGATCTTAAAGTAGCTAAACAAGTAGAAAAGGTGACGGCAAAAGCTAGAAGGATGCTTGGGTGCATATGGAGAGGAATGGCTAGCAGAAAAAAAGGAGGTGATAATGCCTCTGTATAAGTCTTTGGTGCGACCTCATTTGGAGTATAGTGTGCAATTCTGGAGACCGCACCTTCAAAAGGATGTGAACAGGATGGAGTCGGTGCAGAGGGTGGCTACTAAAATGATTAGTGGTCTTCATTATAAAGCATATGAGGACAGACTGAAGGGTCTTAATATGTACATCTTAGAGGAAAAGGCGGGATAGAGGTGACATGATTGAGATGTTTAAATACCTCTGTGGCATAAATGTTCAGGGAGAGCGCCTCTTTCAATTGAAAGCAAGTTCTGCTACGAGGGGACATGGGATGAGGGTGAAGGGAGATAGATTCAGGAGTGATATGCGGAAATATTTCTTTACGGAAAGAGTAGTGGATCCGTGGAATAGTCTCTCAGTGGAGGTGGTAGAGATGAGGACAGTAACTGAATTCAAAAAAGCATGGGACAAACACAGAGGATCTCTAAAGGTAAAAAGGGGACTGTTGTAGTTATGGAAGGACAGACTAGATAGGCCATGTGGTCTTTTTCTGTCATCATATTTCTATGTTTCTATAAGGGCATCCCTGCCATTAGGTGAACCTGTGCTAAGTGCCACGCTTCTGCAGTCACATCTAAAATGTTCACCACGCCCAAGTTCTGCCTCTGACCCACCTACTGTCAACATTAGCATAAGAATGCCAGTTAATGTGCATTTCAGCAGTCAGTAGCTGGCATGCCCACGCATTAAGGTTCACTATGGCCAGTTACTTCTTGCCAAAACATGTGTTAACTGGTTAGCAGTATTTAGTAAAAGGGCCCCTATGTTTCAATAAGCTCTCCTCTTCTTCCCTCTTATTTTTGTAAATGATTATAAATTATTTTTAAAGGTGAATACCCAGGGGTTATATTTATGTGAATGGTTTTTTTTTGAAAGGACTAACCCGTGCCATGCCAGGCAATCTAGTCATTTAATGATTTGACTGAATCCCTGGCAGACACTGTTTCTGATGTACTTGAAATAATTCTAATTTGGTTTGGCTTCTTTGGAAAAATTCTTCCTCCAGTTCCTCTTGACTTCTTATTAATGTTTTGGTCAGATTTATTTTGCAAGGCAAAACAATAATTCAGGATATGAAATATACATCTAATTTGTCAGCGTTTGTGCTCTCTCATATTTTCCACATTAAAACTGCTTTCCATTTTAAAAACATTTTAAAAGATGCTTTTTTTTTTTTTTGCTGCTTTAATAGCCTCTTTTCCTGCACCATTTAGCCATGCTGGCATTTTGTCTTCATTCCAACATCTTAAACCTGTGGAATACATTTCATCTGGGTTTTCAAGGTAGCATTTTTGAAACATCCCTATGTCTCTTGCAGACTTATAAAATGGGGGCTTCCAAAACAAAACCACCACCCCTCGATGGGGAATTTGGGGTTTCTGCTATAACCAAACAAAATGCCCTCTCAGTTCAGATGACATCGCCCAGCAACTGCCATTGTAGCCGGATGTCAGTGGACTGTTACATCAGTGGCCCTTTGCTGCTCCTCTGCTCCATGCTTCTTTGTCCAACACTGCTGCTAGCACTGAGAATTGAAACCACCACAAAAGGCACATCCCATTTCTTATAAAGGAGACTGGAGGAGTGCATTCTGGATCTGACTGCTTGGGTCCCGATTCCACCTGTGCACGCCGGGTGTCAGAGCTCCTCCCTCCTTGCGATTGAGGATAAAAGCCAGTTGGTGCCACGGGACACAGCCATGAGTGCATGGCCATGGGTGCAATCTAAGGGGCATGTTCTCCCCCGTGTGAGCCCCTTAGGAGTGCCTGAGGAAGTCTGTGGAAGAGTGGTCCCCTCTTGCTGTGTTTGGAGGCTCAGCAATGGGGAAGCGGAAAGCTAAGGTTAAAACACCTACTGCAGCGCAAGCGGTACAAGGACCAATGGATATGCACGTTGTGAGTATTGTTAAACCAGCTTTAACGGTTGGGGAAACTGCTTCTTCTGCAGATGCCTCATTAAGTTTGGGGTTTCGTACTCCTCCCCTTCAACCCAATGCAGTTAATGTTTCATCTTTTAATGGGCTGGAAGACCCCGGTTTGAGGGAGGTGTTTTTTTCTCCTACTACCTCTGCCCCATGCGCTCAGGGAGACACCCCTGTGGAGTCTTTCTTTGAGCGGAATGTTGCCCCTTCCAGTTCCCGTTTCCATGCCTGCTACTGCAGATTTGGCATTGGTTCATACGGTAGGGGCTGATATCTCGTTGAAAGAAGTTTGGTTGTCTGTTACCAGAGTGGAGGAGATATTGAGGGGAATTCTGGCTCAATTATGTAATTTTTCCCAGGGTACTGCTAAAATGTCTCAACAGCATGAAGCATCGCTCTCTGGCCTGGATGAGGGTTTTTCCAGACTAGAGGTGGCTGTGGGTGGAATACAGGGGGTGGTGGATACATTTGTTAGGGATAGTCAGATCCTGCACACCAAGTTGGAGTTGTTAGAAAACAGGGCTAGGGCTAAAAATTTGCATTTTTTGAATTTTCCTGTTCGCCTGCTTTCCCCGCTTGAGCTCTTAAAGAAATATATGAAGGAGGTATTACAGTTTCTTTTGATGATTCTTCTGTTATTTCTTTAGATTACCTCCCTTGTAGTTCCCCTGAGTCATGTGGGGATCAGTCTGGTGAACAGGTAAATTTAGACAGTCTGGATTTGACTCAATTTTTACAGTCCTCTCTAGACAAGGTTTCTAAAAGGGAGACTTTAGTAGTTACTTTAAAATCTGAAGTTGAATAGTTGGCTATTTTAAAATCTTATTTTCCAAAAAAAGATTTTTTTGCTTTGTGGTTATCCAATTAATATTTTTCCTGATGTGGCTAGACTTGCACAACTTCGTCGGAAAGCTTTTTTGAACTTGAAATCTAAAGTTTTAGCCATTGTGGGGAATTTTTATTTAAAAGTTTCCCTGTAAATGTTTGGTTTTGTATTCAGGGTCTAAATATATCCTTACATAAGTGTCACACCTTGAGCGGTTCCTGAGGGATAAATAATGTGGCTGTGGGTTGGATGAAGTAAAAGGGGTTTACTAGTATTTACCAGGTGAATTGGGTCTGGAATGGCTCCTATTATGTGGACTTTGGATATTCTATTTTCCTTTGTTGTTGTTTCCTTAATTTTTCTCTACTTTAATTTTTTGTTTTTGGTTTATTTGGTATAAAGGAAACCTTAATGTATGTTATGTGATATTCTATGAAATGATCAATAAAAATATTTAAGTGAAGAGACTGGAGCTATGACAAGGGGAGGCAGATACTGGGCCTGGGAGAAGGGGCTGACCCTGGCAAATGCTGGGTGTGGATGTAGGAGAAGGAAGCCATCAGCACAGAATTACTTGAAAATTGTGTTTTGGATCATTGAAGGGAATACACCTAGAAATACTTAATTTTTTCTTCACGACAGGAAAATACTGATACATCCCTGTTTTATTAATCCTCAGGAAGCACCTAACTGCCTTAAAGAAATAATCCTAAAACAAAGCAAACACTTATCAGAAGCCCTACTTATAATCCATACAACTGGTCTCTTTAGACTTTTTTTAAATTATGTGTTTATTGAAAAAGATTGGGGGGAAAAAATCACTGAAAATAAATAGCATTAACAGGAAAACCAAACACAAACTATTCTATTTAAACCTTCCTCCTCACCCCCAGAGAACATTACAACACATTTCATACAGAACAAATCACATTATAAGAAATATAGTATCCAATGACTTAACTCTTTGCAAAAGGAAAAAGCAGTTATACCACCAAGGACCCAAGTGAGCACCCCCCCCCCCCCAGCCCAGACCTCCATACCCTCAGTCAAGCCAAATATCCCTTTAACAATCAACTAATTAACTCTCAGTTACACCATCCCTTTCAACAAAGGAGACCAAACCTTTTGAAAATTAGATAGAGTCTGCCGTCACATAGCAGTTAGCCTGGCCATCCCCTGGATGTATTTGACCTTCTGGACCACCACGTTTAAGGGGGAGAACCTCGAGACGCTGCCAATACTGGGCCAAAGATAACAAGATTTCTATTGACAGCCACAAGATTAAAGGGAGGGGGGATAGTTTCTGACCATCACCACCCACCCACCCACACAATAAAGCAGAGACAGTTGAGGGAAGGATCCGCCTCTTCTGTACTCGACTAATAAAAGAAAGTACTTGCTCCCAGAAGGGCAAAATATGTGGGCAAGCTCACCAAATATGTAGGAAAGAATCTTCCTCACTACATAAGTGCCAGCACAGCCCATCTCCAAGACCCAATCTCTTCAGCCTCTCTGGGGTATAGTACCACCGATAAAACACTTTATAAAACATTCTCAATCAAAAATACACTGCTTGTAGTCCCTTGTATAGGCACTGGATCACGGGAGTCCAATCAGCAATGTCCAGTTCAACTCTAAATCTGATTTCCATTGAGACAGATGCAGACGCTTCTCACCATCCCCTCTTCCAGAGCCTTATACAACCTGGAGAGACGGCCTTGCATGAACTCCCAAAAAATAAAAAAATAAGACCCCCAACTCCAAGGGCTTCGTCACACTCCCTCGCCGAGCCCAGTCACCTCTGCTCAAGTAATAACACACCTGCACATACCGATACTGGTCAGACTCCTCCAAACCACATTCACGCTGCAGTTCAGAGAAGGAGATCACTATCATCCCTCCAAAATTGTACTAGGTAACACAGGTCCAGAGTATCCCATCGCTTGAAGGTGGGGTCTGTAAGACCCGAAGGAAAACAGGAGTTGCAACGAAGCGGAGTAAGTGGGAACAACTGCCGATTCCCCAAATGCCTCTGCCTTTGCTTATCCCAAACATGCAGTTTAAGGCCCTCCAAAAGGTTTATCTCTGTCAGAGGATCCAAACGTAAAGGGCCACACCACATGAAGGAACACAAATGCCGAACCCCCCAGAGCCCTGCTCCAAAGACACCCAATCCTTCCAGGTCGAAAGATGCTAATACACTGCACTCCGAAGTATCACTGTCTCATAATACTGCTGTAGATCCGGAACAGCAAGACTACCCTGCTCATGTGTGCAGAAGAGAACCCAATGGGCCACCCGATGGCGTTTATACCCCCACCCAAATTCCATAAGGCCCTTCTGCCATTTACGCAAAACTGCCTTGGAAAGCCTTATTGGGAGAACATTAAACAAATACAAAAATTTAGAGAGGACCATCATTTTAATACTATTGATCCGACCAAATCACGACAACCCCACATTCTTCCACTGCTGGAAGCTGGAGAAAATCAACTTTCACAATAGGTTGAAGTTAATCTGACAATTTAGATGGATTTACTGCAAGATTAACCCCCAAACAGCGCACATGAAATGGAGCCCACCAGCAGGGGAAGTGCTCACGTATCCACATAGGATCTTGTGCGTCCAAGGAAATTTCCAAGATCTCGATTTTGACGCATTCATCTTAAACCCAGAGACTGTACCAAAATGCTCCAGTTCTTTTCCCACTCCCACCAAAAAGAGTGCACAGGATCAAAGAGTAAACAAATCATCCGCAAACATGGATAATTTATGATCACAATTTGGCCCAGGTATCCCCACAATATCTTCACGGGAGCATATATATTGTGCCAAGGGCTCCATAGCCAGTGCAAATAATAATGGGGATAAAGGGCAGCCCTGACGCAACTCAAATGGCCGAGTAGGAGACATTGATCTTCAACTGTGCTGCAAGATGCATGGACAGCACCTGAATCCACTACCAAAACAGACCACCCCAGTCCAAACTTCTCCAAGACTCGAAATAGATATGGCCAAAAGACCCTACCAAAGACCTCTTCTGCATCAAGAGTAAGAAGCAGGGCAGGCCCCCCTATCCAATATTGCAATTCATATTAAATTAAATCTTCTGCACAATATCAGAGCACAGTCTCCCTGGAATAAAACCTGACTGGTTACAGTGCACCAACTTGGATAGTCAAGGTTGCAGATGGTTAGCCAGGACCATGACAAAAAACTTTTGATCTATACCCAAGAGTGAAGTGGGTTGGAACGAGCAACATTACAAAAGAATCTTTCCCTTCCTTAAGTAGCAGAGGCACACCTGCAGCCTGCACCAAAGGAGACATCAGTTGCGCTTCCAAAAATTATTATACACAAGAACAAACAGGTCCACCAGCTGATCCTGAAAGGTTTTATAAAAAACAATTTTTTGAATACCCATCCAAGCCCGGGGGCCTTTGATCTTGGCAGGCCCTTAATGACTTGTAAAATTTCCACCCCAGAAAAAAAAATTGGGTGCCCCAGCACCACCCTCTGCTCATCCATAATGCTGGGGAGCATGCATCCCTCTAGAGTGATCAATGGCAGCCACAGAGGCCTCCCACTCTGAAGTATAATGTTCCCTGTAGAACTCAAAGCAATCTTGAATAGCCTCCTGCTGTACCACCTCAACCCCCTTTTTATCTTTGATCCTCCAAATATGGTTCTTTTCCCAAACTTTCTTCAAGCGGAAGGTCAACACCTTCCCTGCTTTGTTTCCTAACTCAAAATGCTCCTGCCCCAACCTATCCAGGGCAATCGAATCTCTGCCAACTGAAGGTCATGCAAAGCCCACCTCTTACTAGCTAAGTCCGCAAGAACCTTAGACTCCTGATTGCCCTGCTTCAAAGGCCCCTCCAATATCACCATGAAGGGAAAGCAAAGCCTTCTCCTTTCCCCTTTTCTTATGGGCATCGAGGCTAAATCAGGCGACTATGCAGCACAGCCTTCAACCCATCCCACAATATGCTGGGTGTACAGCCCTCCACATCATTAATGCACAAATATTCCTGTATTATCCCACACAGCTTAGAACAAAATCTCCAGGTCCTCCAGAAGAGTAATCATTAAGCCACCAAAAGCTCCTGGGGCGTTCAGTGGAGGCCAATACTGAATCTACCCACAGAGGCGCATGGTCTGACAAAAGTACAATCTTCGATCCAGCTATCCCAAAGCATGCCCCCCCCCCCAAAGCCTTGCTTCCCAAGTATTAATCGTAGATCCCAGAGCAGATCATGTAGTCACGCTTACCAGGATGCATTGCCCTCACAGGTCTTCCAACTCAAAAAAGGAATGACCAGACCCACAAAATCCTATGCCCAGGAGTGTGCATAGCTCCTTGGCCACTAGAGGTGTCCATCCATGGCATAAGAGCCAAGTTAAAATCACCAACAACCAAACACATGACCTTCAACAAAACCACTCATCACTTTATCAACCTCATTGAAAAAGGACCCGACCCACATTAGGAGCATACACACTCCCCCTTCACAATACTCATCATTCATCATGATCTCTACACAGATCAAGTGTCTTGAAGGGAACAATGGATTCCATAAAAATGGCCAACCCGCATGTTTTGGGCTTAATCCTATTAGAGGCAAACCAATGCTGTCCAAATTTTTGTGGGTAAACCGGCCTTCATCCTTCCCCAATAAAATGTGTCTCTTGTATAAACGCAATCTGAGCTTGCAACCTAACAAGTTCCTTAAAGAGCAACCGGTGCTTGGTCGGAGAGTTAAGCCCACGAACACTGAGGGTAACAGCTCTCACAGTCCCCATAATACTCTGGGGGAACATACCAAAAGCTTGTCCTGCCTATAGACCCCAAATCCTCTTATCCTATCCCCCAACCTCCACACCACCTACTACACTACACACACCACCACAGCAACCAAGTTCCCAGTCCAGCTACTGAGCAACCCGACTCAAATGTAAATGAAAACAAAACACCCCATCTAGTAAAAGCAACCAGAGAAACCAAAAGGTAAACTCTCTCATCTCTCAATCTCACTTCAAGCACACCTTCAACCGCTCCACCTACATTCTCGTCAAAGCAGCACACAAAACCAACTCGCATATTAACATATCAGCAAAAGCATATTAAGTCCAGCTCAGTCCACAAATCAAACTGTAGTATCAAGACTCCTCTCTCTGGACAAATCTGCCTGCATGCATTCCCACTAAGGTTTACAGGCTACTGACCTCTTGGGCTCCGGGGGGTCGTGCCGGTAAATCAGTACAATCAGCATCTTTCAAAAAAGGTTAAGAGCCTCTTCCAGGGTCCGTGCACAGACAGAGCGGCTCCCCAGAGGAAACTGCAACTCACACGGGAAGGTCCATTTATACTTCACATTACACTCCCTTAATCGCTGAGAGATAGGTCCCCAAATATTTCAGTAGGTGCATTCTCCCATGACAACTGGCCTCTCTTATGAGCAGCTTGTAATATCACTTCTTTGGAAGCAAATTCATGTAAACACACTAAGATGTCTCGTGGTTTGCCTTCCCATGGTTAACCAAGTGCATGGTGTGCCCTTTCAATTCAAAGCACAGTGGACCTGGATCCACATGGACCTGCTGGATTACTACCCTGAACAAACACTCAGCCTGGTCCAAATAGTCTACTGGAGACTTAGACTTAGGTAATCCCCAGATCCTCAAGTTAGAGCGATGCAAACAGTTCTCCAGATCTTCAAGCTTTGCCAACAAATCCTCCTGTTGCTCCTGAAGAACCACAGTCTTAGAAGTAGTCCCCGCCAGGGCCTCCTTGTGCTCAATTCGTGTCTCTGTATCCTCAACTTGCAGGCCCAACTCATGGAGATCAGATCTAATATGGGCCATCCATGTTTGAAAATCTTGATGGAGGACACCCACCTCACTCTTGATCCATAAACCATTGTCTCAACTCTGTGCGAAAAGCAGCAAAGTCCCCCAATACTTCTGCCCCAAGCTCACCCTGTACAGGATCCTTGCCAGAGGGAACAAAGCCCGCCACTGCCGGGTTTGTTTCCCACCGGAGCACAGAGTCCCCTGCTCTTTTAAGCAAATGCCTTTAAGTCCACAGGCTGTTTCTTCGATGAGCTGGACATGACCAGACTTTGGTAACTGGAGAGCAAGTCAAGTAAGCTTAAAACTGGAGAGAGTCCACCAAAAAGGACGGATTATCCACAAAGAAGTTGAGAGCTCCCGAATCAGACTGCCATCATGGCTATGACGTCACCGCAACTCCAGCATATCCATCTTATACCTCTTACATTTTTCCACCCCTCCCTCCCACCTCCACCCTCCAGGTCCTACTATACAGCAATATCATCAACACCATTTTACAGTCTTAGCATAAAATACAATAGTAAGCTTTGTTAAAGAAGCGCCCAGCTTCAATGACCCTTAAGCCAGTATGAGTACCTATTCCACACTTTAGCAAAAGGGTAAAAAGTTATCATGGCATAGAACCATTAACTTACTCATCATATACAAAATTATCCAAGCATCTTTCAACCTCACATGGCATTGGAGGTTTGATCTGTTTCCAAGATTGGGCAATCGCTATCCAAGAAGCTATACATCCCATCTTTAAAAATAGTCTGTCCCCCCCATGGTATCTCTGCTATACTCAAATTCAGCAAAGCCATCCCTGAGTTAGGTTCATAGACCTCCCCCACAATAGCACTCAACCATTTAAACACTCCTCAATTTTTTCATATTTTCTCACAAGTCCACCAAATATGGAGGAATCTTCCCCTACCCCTACACTGTCTCCAGCACAGAGCCAATCCCTCAAAGGCTTTCTCTGCCAGCAAAGGGGCATGACATTTTATTTATTTATTTAACATTTCTTATATACCGCTTTTCATGATATCAAGGCGGTTTACATTGAACAAACTGAAATTACATTGAACAGGGCATTATAACTTGGAGATAACTATTTTACAGGGAACATGGGCTATGGAGGGTTAAGTGGCTTGCCCAAGACCACAAGGAGCACCTGTGGGACTAGAAACCCCAGTCCTTCTGGCCCACGGTTGCTGTCCTCTAGTGGGATTTGAACCCCGACCTTCCGGCCTGAAGTACCTTGCCCCAACCACTAGGCCACTCCTCCACGACATACCACCGATATAACATTTTGCAGTTATATTCTAAGAGATTACTGGCCAGCATCCCTTTATACATCCCCCTAAACACACATTACAATTGTTTATCATCCCAAACCTTACTCAGGTCTTCCTCCCAAACAACGCTATTTATTTTCTAGCACCTTTCCCATCATCCCATAAAGCTTTGAGATAGCCCCCTTATCCACCTTATGAAGAAACAGTTCTTCTACCTCCATTGGGGTCTCACCCAACCCTTTTCTTACCATTATCGTGATGCAATGGACTACTTGCACATACATATATCCGTAGTAGACAGGAATATTCTTCCCAAAGGTATGCAAAGTCTACCCACATTTTTTGCATGCTCCACTTGCCCCACTCATCTCAGCCCTTTCTGCACCCAATGTGTATTCCTGGGGGAAAGTCCAAGTTGATGTAGAACAGTGTAAATCGTGAGTATCTCAGGGGTCCCAGCCAAATTATTTTCCATTTATGCCACACCTTCAGTGTGGTACAAATAAATGGCATGGTGCACACTCCAACCACCCCCAGATTCCCAAAATCACTTCACCTAGGTGCCGCCCCCTCCCCTCCCAATTCCACCCTCTCCAGTTCCACCCACTCCTGAGTCTCATAGGACTACCACTCCCAGTACCGACCACAGCCGAACCGCCTCATAGTAATGATTCAAATGAGGGACAGCCAACCCCCCTTTCTTTCTCTTTCCTAGAAAATAGAACTATTCAGGCCACCTGGAGCTTCTGGCCTTTCCAAATAAAATGCATAACCTTATGCTGCGCCCTCTCCAGAAGAGCTTCCGGAACAGAAATTGGGAGTATGATAAACAAGCCAAGGCAGGACCATCATCTTAACTGTAGCTATATGCCCCAACCAATGTTCCCTCTAATTTTCTGTAGGCTGTGTGCGCATAAAATATCAGCTGTGCATCTTTTGAAGGAAGGTTAAATTTTTGTGCGCCACATAACGACACTCCGAGTTATATACATTAAAATTTGACTACACGTCAGAATACAGTATGTACACCACATTGATTGCACTAGAAAATATTGTAGAACTTGTGAAAACCATAAATACAACACAACTTTTCAATTTTAAGAACGTCTGTGTTGTTTTCTATCAGAATCAGAACCGTAATTTTTGTGCGCTCTGTTGTAAAATATGTGCGCTCACTCGGTGAGGTGTGTGCGCGCGCACACGCACACAGCTTAGAGGGAACAGTGGCCCCAACCAAGACAGCCCCAGAGATCCTCACCTATCCATATCATCCACAATTTTCTTCCACCTTTGAGGGTAGTTGGCCCCAAACAATCCACCCAGCTTTGGAATTAAATAACCCCCAAATACCGCATACCCCACCGAGAAGGGAAGGCCTCCCAAAGAGCTGTAATTTACCTCTCCGTAAGACAGATGTTAAGCAACTCTGACTTGGTAGCATTCATTTTGAAGCCCGCCACTCTCCCATACTCATCCATCTCCTGGACAATGGCTGGAAGGGAGTTTTCAGGACCAGAAACAGGATATCAGCAAACAGAGTTTCGCACACACACTACCTTAATCTCCGCACTCTCTCGAACCCCTTAAGCCAAGGGTTTCACTACGAACATAAAAAGAAGCAGAGACAGAGGACATCCCTGGCGAGTGCCTCTCTGTAGTTGAAAGGCCCATGTGTAGCCCCCATTGATCTTCAGGCAAGCCGTCAGTGCCTGGTACAAAATCTTTATCCATCATAAAAAAAGTCTCCCTGGAATCCCATCCTCTACAAAGTCTGAAAAAGAAAGAGCCAATACACTCTGTTGAACGCCTTTGGCATCCACGGCCAGCAGGGCCAGGCCCTCTCTCAGTGCTTAGCAGAGATGGGCCTGTATGACCCACATACCCCAGGGTCCTTTCCCTTTCTTATACAAAATGCTCACTCCTGCCTTATGCAAGGAGTCTGGCATTCATTCCGCCTACCCAAAGGAGTTGAACATCTCAAGAGTCAGTGGGTCCACTAACACATTACGAAAAACCTTATAAAATCTTGTTAGAAAAGCCATCCAAACTCGGTGCTTTATGGAGGGGGTGGGGGGGGCAGCGCCTTTATTATGCTCAAGACTTCATGTGTAGTAATGGGGTTAGACAGACCCTCCCTGCCTCCTCCACCAACAATCAGGAAGTTCATCCCCTCCAGAGACCGCTTCCAGGGTATTATAACTGTTGATAGAATTCTACAAATCTCTCCCCGATCTCCTCTCCTGTATGAGGTTCAACCACTTTCCTATCCCTGATTTTGGTAATATAGTTACGACTACAACTTTTTCAACTTATGGGCCAGCAGCCTATTGGGTTTATACCCATATTCAAAATAGGACTTATTCAATCTGTCCAGCCCATAATTAATCTCTGCCATCTTCAATTCCTGGAGATCCCAGCAGGCTGCATGTAACTAACCTCTCTCTTACCTAGCCTCCCCCCCTTGATGGGCTTTCTCCAGCTCCCCTATCCTCCCCTGCAGTTCTCTTTTTTCTTCCTTAACCTTTTTTCTATGGGACCGGCAATGAATTTCCCTGCACCACTGCTTTCAGGAAGTCCTACACTATACCTGGAGAGCATTAACCATCCGCAGTTAGGATAAGCTAGTCCCCAATATCATTTTGGATCTACTGTACCACTGCAGTGTCATTAAGAAGCGCTTCATTAAGTTTCCACCTATGCCTCCAGTAGGGGTCGCACTCCCTTGAAAGAACCCCCATACTGGCACATGGTCAGATCAGGTACATTCCCAAAACGACAGTCCCTGACCCTGGACACTAGGGTCTTATCAACCAGCAACATATTAATCCTCAAGAAGGACTCATGCACTGCAGAGTAGAAAAAGAATAGTCCTGCTGTTTCCTATGCCTCTTCCTCCATACATCCACTAGATCCAGATCCTCAAGCATACACTTCAGCTTGCCTCAGGTTCAAGGGTACACAAAGTTAACTCTCCGTGAAGTATCCAAGACGGGGTTTAACACTAATCCCCCCCCCCCCAAACTATTACCCGCCCCTCAGAGAATTGCAGGAGCAGTTCCCAGATAGAGTCAAACAATCCCATTTGGTTGGTGTTGGGAGCATACACATTGACCAGGTATATATCTGTCCTCCCCAGGTAGCCTTAAACAAATCTTCCTCCTTTGTCCCTTCTAATCACCACAATTTGATGAAGCATTTTATGGAAAATCATTTTTATTAGCAGTATCCATAATATAGCTAGAAACAATTCACAATACATCAGATCAGGCCGTTGCTCTCAGTATTACATTATCAGTATGACAGACTGAAGTCAGCTCAACATCTTAAACAACCACATTTACCGAATAGCAATCAGCAATATCACATTTTAGTGGTCTGTAGACACACATTTACGACACCTCCTTCTAATTCCTACACCATTGTCTTAGCACATTTATCATATAATACGATTCCACAGCCCTTGATAAACTATAGCTCACAGTTAGCAACATTCAATAACTCCCCTGCCGGTCACCCATGTCCCCTTCCCCCCCCCCCCCCCACTCGCTAGTTCCCCCTCCTACCCTCCCCCCCCTCACTGACAGAACAAAATTCCTCACTTTGAATCTTGGTGTTATGCATATCAGCCTACACAGCACCCTCTTCCCCATCGCCACTATTCATTCCCTGTCGTATCAAGCCCACTCTCTAGAACTGAGGCCCAGACCCCCTTAAACTTATCCATCCGCTGACGCCCAGTAAATGCGCCGTGCAGCGCTCCATAGCCAGTAAAACCCGCATCCGGCTCTCCCACTCCTGCACACTAGGTTCTGTGGACGCTACCCAGTGTCTCAAAATCATTTGTTTGGCCACCACAAAGCCTCTCTCACAAAGTTGGCGTTTACTCCCTTCTATAAAGGCCTTATCTTCATAAGACCCAAATAGACACCATTCAGGAACCATCCTCACTTGCTGGCCAATCCAACCACTAAGCTTCCCTCCGACCCCCCACCAAAATCTTTGGATACTGGCACACAACCAAAATTTGTGCGCCAATGTGCCCCTTTCCACTCCACACAAGTGGCATGTATCTGTAGAGGAAATACCCGCCCGGGCCGCCCAGGCATCATGCACATATCCTCGCCACAGAAATTTATATTGCACTTCCTGCATCTGCACCGATTCCGATACTGTTGCTATGTGCTGAAAGGCCTTATGTAAACACTCCACCGTTCCTTCCAAAATCCGACTGGCCTTCCACCTACTCTCTAATAGTTCCAACTCTGTCATATCTTCCCCCTCTCTAAGCTCTTCCCGCAGTCTCCAGACCGTAATTTTTCCCTCCAGGGCCTGAAAGAGATCCACCATTCCTCTCGCCTCCCACTGTAGGCCCCTAGATGTTCTACGCCGCAGGCTTTGCACATAATGCCTCACCTGCAGGTAGAAGTAAAAATCTTGCGCTCTCAATTGGTATCTTCCCCACAAAGACTGGTAGGAGTCCAACTGTGCTGTCTGCTCCATCCTCAAATGGCCCACATACTCCACTCCACTGTGTGCCCATTGCCTAGCCACCATCCCCTGCCTCCCCGGTATGAAGTCCCCATTTCCCCTCAGTGGGAGACAATCAGAGCATCTCCAATCACATCCCCTATATTGACAGTCTCCACGCCTGATGAACCGCCCCAAGGTAGCCCGAGTGCCCCCAAGACCCTGGTAGCTCTCTACCGAGCTTATGCATCAAATACATTCTATGATACGGCTCGGAAAGGTGGTCAATCAACTCAATCGGGACTACTTCAGCCGTCCACGCTACTAGATCTCGTAGCGGTCGCAGTAGACTAATCAGATTGTACTCCCGCAAAGATACCAAGCCCGCCCCCCCCCCTTCCCGCACCGGCCTTAATAAAGTCACAAAGGCAATGCACGCTCTCTTCCCCTTCCACAAAAATTTTGACAAGTGCCTCTCCAGAGTCTTTAAATCCTTTCTTAAGAGCCATATCGGGGCATTCCTTAGAAGATATATCCATCTCGGTACCTCAATCATTTTAAAAAGAGCTACTCTCCCTTTCAGCGAAATAGGTAGCTCTCTCCATTTCTTCAGTCTTTCTAATGTTCTAACCAGCATTGGCTCTACATTAACTGCATATATCTTGCTGAGCTCTCGTGGAATCTGGATACCGAGATAGCGGATGGAATCCTCCGCCCACACTAACGGGAAGGTACCCCTCCACCTCCCCCTAACTTCCCCTCCTATATCTAGCCCCATCGACTTTGCCCTATTTATTCTTAAGCCAGAGAACTCTCCAAACTGCTCAATTCGGGATAATGCGCATTCTAAAGAACTCTGCGGATTCGTCAAACACAGTAATAGATAGTCCGCAAACGCACTAACTTTCACTCCCCCTTTCAGCCATTCGATCCCCTCCGTCTGCTCTAAAACTCTCAACAGGGGCTCCATCTGCATGATAAACAACAGAGAAGATAGCGGACAGCCCTGCCGCGTCCCTCTTCGCAATTCAAAAGATTCTGAGCGCTGTCCACCCGTTGTTATAAAAGCCAAAAGGTGCCATATAAAGTGCCTGTATCCAGTTCAAAAAGGCTCCCTCAAAACCAGACCGCCTAAGCACCTCAAACATGTACTTCCAAGACACCCTGTCAAAAGCTTTTCTCCGCATCCAGGCTTACCAACAGCAAAGGCTCGCCTCGCTGCACACACACAATTCCACCCCCAGAAGAACTTTACTGATATTATAAAAGGCCTCCCTGCCTTTAACAAAACCTGTTTGACAGGGGCTAATCAATTTCGGGAGGATCATCTGCAACCTTTTCGCTAACACCCCAGCCAGCACTTTCATGTCGTAGTTGATTAAGGAAATCGGTCTATATGAAGCCGGATCTTCCGCATCTTTCCCAGCCTTATGAATCACCGTGACCGTCCTCATATCTCGAGGGAAACCTCCCTCATTCAACACCTCCCCATAGACTGCAGCCAGGGTGGGGACCACCTGCAATTCCAACATCTTGTAGAATTCTACTCCGTAGCCATCCGGCCCGGAAGCCTTGTGTGGTTTCCCCTCTCTAATCACCTTCTGGATTTCCACTCCTATCAGTCTATTTAACTCCTCAAGGTCTTCTCTCGAAATCTTCGATAGTGCTATCTCATCCAAGAATGCCTTCTCCCTCCCTCTATCCTCCGATTCCGGGGTATACAACTGTTCGTAAAACTGCCAGAAGATCTCCACTATGCTTCTGGGGTCTGAAAGCCTAACCCCTGCACTATCTCGAATAGTTGCTATCACCTTAGGCCCTCCCACCTCCTTCACCAAGCGAGCCAGCAAGCTGCCAGTTTTGTTGCCATATCTGAAGAATTGATGTCGGTAGTATTGCATGCTGTATACCGCTCGCTCTTGTAAGATTCCATTAAGCTTCCGTTGGACCTCTAAATAAGTCTGAACGTGTTCTTTTCCGCGGGCCCCTAGGGACAGCTGCTTTAACCGCTGCATTTCCTGCGCCAATATCAATACTTCCCCATTTATTCTGTGCTTCTCCTTTGCCACATATGCAATAATATATCCCCTCATTACGGCCTTCCCAGCCACCCAACACAAGGTGGCAGATCGAGCACTGGATTCATTAAATTGTAAATATTTCTTCCCACTTTTGCACTAAATATTGCTGAAAGTCTTTGTTCTTCCACATCTGTCTAGGGAAAGCCCATCGAGACTCCCCTCTGCCTCTCCCCCTCCAATCCATTCTCACCATGGCATGGTCAGAGACTAGAATAGGCTCAATTTCGGAACTTATCACTCTGTCAAATTCTCTCTCCACTACTAGAATATAATCAAGTCTAGACCAGGTGTGGTGTACCCTAGACAGATGTGTAAAGTCTTTTTCCCCCCCTGCAAAGTTCTCCAGGTGTCCACCAGTCCCCCCTGTCTGGCATAGGTAGCTCATTCCCCTCTTGCTCCACCCTCCCTTCTCCTTCACACCAGACCTGTCTAGCTCAGGATCATGAGGGCAATTAAAATCGTCCGCCACAATTAACGGAATCAGCGGGGCATTACCCACCTTGTGACTTATCTGTTGAAAAAAGCGGTGATCATAAACGTTAGGGGCATAAACATTCCCTAGAAAAAAATTCCTCCCCATTTAACTTTAAATGTACGAACAGGTATCTGCCCGAGGGATCCAAGTCCTCTCTCAACACCTCCACTTGAATCTCTTTACTAATCAAAATTGCCACCCCTCTTCTCCGGCCACCCGAGGGAGCAGCAAGCACTTGCCCTACCCAACCCTTTTTAAGTTTAAGTTTGACATGCTCCTTTGCACTGAGATGTGTTTCCTGCAACAATGCTACTTGGGCCTTACTTTTCCACAAGGCCTGCAGTATCTGTTCTCTTCACTGGCAAATTTATCCCCCCAACATTCCAAGATATAAATCGCATATGCTGTCTCATTGATTCCCATTAGCAAAGGGTGACACTACGTATTCCCCCCATTTCGCTGCCCGGGGTTGCCCAGCCTCAACCCCCAGCCTGGTAGTTACCAAAAATAGGCTGCACCTCTGATTTATGATGTGGTCTACCCTTCCTGCCCTTTTTCATGTCCCTGTCCTGCACATCCCTCTGGCACTATGCGTTCTCCCCTCCCCCTGCCCCCCCTCCCACTCCCCTCCCTCCCCTCATCCCCTTCCCCCACCTTCCCTGCCCGCCCTCCCTAACCCCCTCCACTCCCCAAGTAAAAAACCTTCAATCCCACCTTCAACCATCTTGACTGAACAGCGAGTCCCTACCGTGCACTGCGGGGCCGCCCTGAGCTCCCTCTCTGGAGGTATATCAAATTTGAGCTGCCCCTCCCAGGTTGCCCCCAGGTGGCTCCCCAGATCGAATTCGTACAAGCAATTATGCATTGGAGGGCAATGTTCTCCCGTCCACCTTACGTTCCTCCCCCCAACCAATACAGAGTACTCCATACCCTCAGGCTTGAAAAAGGACAGCAAAGGATATCAGAACAGGATATCAGTAACATAAATTAAATGTAATAAACAAAACAGCAACGCAGTAGACACACGTTAACATAATGCGGTCATTCACCCGCTTGAATGTTCACGGGCCTGGTTGAACCCGAGAGTGCCTTTCTCTCTACCACAGGCCTCACTTCCACACTATAAGTACTATCATATTAATAGCCCAAGAACCATTCGTTCTTATGATCCAGGGCATAGAACCACTTCTCCGTTCTGTTCAGGCACATTTTTGTCCAAGTCCGCCAGAAATGCCTTAGCCGCTCCCACCGATTCGAAAACAAAAGTTTTCCCCATACTGAACACTCGCAAGGTGGCTGGAAACGCCAGCGTGAATCTGACCTTCTTCCGGAATAAAAGCCGCACACACTGGTGTAAACTCCTTTCTCTTCGTTGTGACCAAGGCCGAATAGTCCTGAAATAAAAGCAGCTTGTTATCCAGAATTAGCTGTCGATGCCAGCGGTATGTTTGTAGTAGTTGCTCCTTGTGTGCAAAATTGAGGATCCACACTATCACCACACTGGGCCGTGGCCAGGTCGACATTTTCCCTCCGATGCGGTGAGCATGCTCCACTTTGATTTCTCCCACCAACGAGTCAAGTCCCAGAGCCTTCGGGAGCCATTGCTCTATCAATTATTAACGCAATATAGCCCCCGTATATCTCCCACATCAATATCCAAACCATAAGGGAAACACACACACTATTTTTGTCGGAACCTTCACCATGAAGAATTAACTTCCTCTCGAGGTGTAATGTTCCTTTTTATCTTTTTATTTTTAGTAGGGCCCTAGCCCCATGTGATCTTGAGAGAAGCCCTCAACACCAACGATTATCGAGATCCCCAAACCCCAAAAGTTCTTTGACTTGAAGCATTAAGATATTATCCAGGCTGCCGTTAACTTCAAAGCAGTGTGTTTAAAATGCAATGCACAATATATCATAACTTCAGATCAGAATTTCGCAAACATCCAAAAGGGTACTTAGCTGAAGCACGGTAACGCTGTCCAGGCTGTCATCCCCAAAACAGCAGGAAGAAGTGCAATGCAGATAACACTGTAGCCTCAGTCCTTAATCATGAAAATGGCAACATGACCGAGAACCAACAGTCCCCGTCCTGTAACTTAACGTTGTGTTTCAGGCCAATGGCATTCCTGGCCCTTTCTCAAACCCAGTTGCTCATCTCAGTCACGGAAATCCGGTAATTTAAGGCCCCCGGCATTGATCACCTGAGCAGTTGGTATTAACACAAAGGCTTCTGGTAGCTGTAGTAAATATCTGCCAGCACTAAAGACTCCACCACCATTCCAGAGATTGATTCAATCCATCCGGTATCATTGAATGCAAATGAAAAATCCAATACTGTTCCCGATAGTAAAGTAAAGAATCTCTGTCTCCCCCTCGAATTGGTAACGGGACATGATCCACAAATCGCCAACAGAGAAAAGCAAAATGATGAAAATCCTGACAATGCATGGTCATCGGAGCCAACAGCACTGCATTTGTGATGCGAGATTTGTGCTCCTGTAGGCGGCGTTTCATAGTCCGATTTGTTTTTCCAACATATATCTTAGAACAAGGACAGATTATAAAATATACCACAAAGGAAGACAAACAGTTGGTATGATATTTACTGTAGATCCAACGACCATTGGTCGGATGTTCCCATACCGAGCCTTCCAAAGTAGAAACACAAAATTCACAAGTAGTGCAGGGGTAATGACCCGGAGTCACACTTTGATGTGGCCGTCCTGAATTATGTATTGTCCAATCAGCGATATTTCTACCCCCGTTGGAAAGCAATCATCAGTGGCTTATTAAAAACAGTGTGCAAGGATAAAATATGCCAGTGAGATTTTAAGATCTTTAATACTGTAGTGGCATATAAGGTAGAATGCCTACATAAGAAGATTCATCAGAGCGTTGTGCTATATCTTCCTGATGATCAGAATGCCACCAATCACTGTAGTTAAATCGCGCACGATGATATGCCCCAGAAACTATAGAACGTGGGTATCCCCGTTGTAACAGGCGGTTTTTCAGATCTCTGGCTTGTAATTTAAACTCCTCCACGGAAGAACAGAGACGACGTAATCGAATAAATTGTCCCACAGGAAGACCCCGCCGTAAAGGGCCGGGGTGATAGCTGGTGTAATGCAACAAAGTATTTCTTTGCACAGATTTTCTATGTAATGAAGTGAATTGCTCTATCAATGGCAACAGCTGCTGATCAGTAGTTGTCTCCGGAACACCGACCAGGCATATGTTGTTTCTGCGGGAGCGATTTTCTAAGTTATCGATTTTATTCTGTAAGGCCTCCAGTTTCGCCCGAGAGCCATCGTGCTCCCTCGCCTGTCATCCTTCATTGTCCTCAATTGCCACCACTCTGTTCTCCAGCTCCTCTATTCTCTGGCTCATTTCCACCATCGATGTGCCCATGACCTCCAACTTTAATAATATTTGGTCAAATTTGGGGTCCAACTGTCTTACCACTTCCCTCGTCAAGTCCTCAGTGGCAGACTCCACGCTTTCTTTACTCGGTGAGGAGGGCTGCGTTCCCGCCAGGGTCGGGGCTCCAGGCCTTGGCACTCTCTCCTCCTCCCTCTCCTTGCACGGAGGAGGAGGCATTTCTCTGCGATTTGCAGCCCGTTATCTCTAGTGAGAGGCTGGAGCTGGTCCTCTCTCCACCCGTGGCCTTCCTCCGGGGGGTGAACAGTTAGATTTTTGGTAGATTTCTCGAGGCGGCCCCGGTGCGAGCGAGCGGAGACAGGTCTTCAATCGCTCATGTGTCACGTGGACTCCTGATGAAGCATTTTAAACAGACATTAGGACACAAACGCCCCCCCTTTTTCTTCTCCAGCCTATTGGAGGCAAAATATCTTGCTGGGAATTAAGCATTACTCACTCTACCTTCATCTTTACTTAGCAGGTGGATCTCTTGGATGAAAGCAATATCACATATCAACCGCCACAAGCTCTAACACTAGAAGCCCCAAAAGGAATTTTACCTAGAAACCCCGAAGTGCATCAATTGACGCATTCTCACGACGACTGCGTTTAGCATGAAATGCAGATGTGAATTAATGTGAAGTTACTTATTTGTTAAATACATGCAGTATGTGAAGTCTTTACATGACGTCATCGTGTGTTTGTTTGTAATGTCGGAGTAAAACTGTAAACAGAGACTGAGATGCGCCACCTAGTGGGAACATGAATTTATACCTAGAAGCCCCAAAGTACATCAATTGGCGCATCCAAGACAATTGAGTACACCAATTGACGTACTTTGGGGCTTCTAGGAATAAATTCATTTTCCCGCTAGGTGGTGCATCTGTCATTAATTTTCGATGCACATATTTGAACATCTTGACTTTGCTAACAAAGTCATGGAACATGACTGACATGGTTCTAGCAGTGGCGCTGGTATATAACTGCGAAGATGCATTTGCGTCAATTGACGCACTTTGGGGCTTCTAGTGTTAAATAACAGAACATAAAAGATAAGACATACTAGGTCAGACCAAGGTGCATCAAGCATAGTTACTCACCTGTAACAGGTGATCTCTGGGAACAGCAGGAATTTAGTCCTCACATATGGGTATCGTCAGTACCAACGGAGCCAGCGCGGGAACACTCCCCAGCGTCCAATTAGAAAGCTTTTGGGAGCATCCCATAGCGCCTGCGTGCTGCCTTCCCACCTTTCCCAACTGCCTCTCTCCAGTTGAGTTTTAAAGCTGAGACAAAGAGAGAGAGAGGGAAAGGGAAAGAGATAGAGAGATACAACTCCTAGGGGAGGTGGGTGGGTTGTGAGAACTAAATTCCTGCTGTTCCCGGAGATCACCTGTTACAGGTGAGTAACTACGCTATCTCCAGGAACAAGCAGGAATGTAGTCATCACATATGGGGACTCCCTAGCTTTAGGTACCAGGGAGAGACCCCAGAAGCTGTGTGTCCCTGAGAAGGGCTCCACTTCCCCCCATGGATCTCTGGCATCCTACCAAGGATGGTGGGTAGGAGTTGATTAGGTATGGAACAGGTGTTGAAGAACAGCCTGACCAAACAAGGCATCCCGGCAGGAGTCCTTGTCCAAGCAGTAATGGGCTGTGAAGGTATGAACCAAGGCCCAGGTGGCTGCTCGACAGATGTCGTCGATAGACACAGAGTGCAGATGAGCCATTGAGGCTGCCACGGCTCTCACATTGTGAGTTGTGACATGGCCCTCCAGAGAAAGGTTCTTACTCTGATAGGCGAAGGAAATACACTGAGCAATCCAGTTAGACAGTGTTCTCTTGGAGACTGGAAGTCCCAAATGAGAAGGATCAAAAGCAACAAAGAGTTGAGAGGACTTTCTATGTTGCTGTGTTCTTTGTAAGTAAAAGGCTAAAGCTCTTTTACAATCCAAGATATGAAGATTCCTCTCTACATTTGATGCATGAGGCCTTGGAAAAAAAACACAGGTAGGTAGACCGCTTGGTTCAGATGAAAAGGCGAGACCACCTTTGGCATAAAGTGTGGATGAGTCCTAAGGACTACCTTGTCATGATGGAACCTTGTATAAGGAGGATCAGTTACTAGCGCTTGCAACTCACTAATGCGGCGTGCTGATGTGATTGCAATGAGAAAAATAACCTTCCAAGAAAGGAATTTCAAGGAGGTAGTAGCTAAAGGTTCAAAAGGTGGCTTCATGAGCTGCCCAAGAACCAGGTTTAAGTCCCATGCCACTGGTGGTGGCCTAATGGGAGGTTTAGTTAGAAGAATGCCTCTCATAAATCTTGCTATAAGAGGATGAGAGGAAATAGGCTGTCCATTTAGAGGCTTAAAGGAAGCTGCAATAGCACTCAAATGGACTCTTTACTGAATTAGTCTTAAGACCTGCATTGGATAAATGAAGGAGATAGTCCAGCAATGATTCCAGAGGTATCGCAAGAGGGTTAAGACCCTTTTGCGAACACCATATGGTAAACCTTTTCCACTTGAAAGCATAAGAGCGTCTTGTGGAAGGTTTCCTGGAAGCAAAAAGAATATATTTTACTTGCTGAGGGAGATTAAGATCATGGAGATCTAGGCCTTCAGCAACCAAGCCCTGAGATGCAGAGACTGGGGATTGGGATGCCATAACATTCTGTCCTCCTGAGATAGGAGATCTGGAGCAGACCCTAACTCCAGGGAGGGATCTTGAGAGAGATGTAGAAGCAGAGGGTACCACACTTGCTGTTGCCAATGTGGAGCTATAAGAATCATATGGCCTCTGTCTCTCTGTTAAATCAGTCAGGGCCTAGTAGCAGCAGTTTAAGTTTAAATTTAACACACAGAAGAGAGCTTTCTGGTTAAATTTAGAACCCAGCAGAGAGCTTGTAGTTTAAATTTCATAATAAGTAAGAGCCTAGCAGCAGCAAAGAACTATAATTTAAATCAAATAAGAATATAGTTTACCTCAGCAGCACAGGACAGGTTACTGTGTACCAGCCCTCTTAATAAGGGACAATAAGGACAATATCTTTATTCAAAAAAAGCATGGGACAAACACAGAGGATCTCTAAAGGAAAAAAGGGGACTATTGTAGTTGTTATGGAAGGACAGACTAGATAGGCCATGTGGTCTTTTTTCTGTCGTCATATTTCTATGTTTTTAAGACGCGCCTCTCGAAACTCCCTTTTAAGGGGAGACTCCTATTTGGGGAAGATCTTGATAAATTGGTGAAGGATCTCAGGGACGTTAAGCCTCAATGTCTGCTGGAAGATCGCCCGAAGACCGCAACACGGCGATCATTCCAGTCTTATAATCAGAACGCGACGATTTTCAAGACCTCGCGACTCCATTCGTATAAGCTTGCTCCCTCTTCGCTTCCCTCTGGCCGCTTTGGAAAAAAGGAGAGACTGTTGTAGTGGTTGATATGGAAGGACAGACTAGATTGGCCATGTGGTCTTTTTCTGTCGTCATATGTTTATATTTCTAACTACTGTTAATGCACACGAGCCATTTTGTCCTTGTATAGGGAAATTAAAGATGAGTTGTTGCTTGTGGGCATGCCATACCAGGGCTGGAGAAGTTACTCACTAAGTTAAATTTTTTGGGCACTGGATCATTCCAAAATGTTGTCAAGGTGGTCTGTGGAATGGACCAGTCATCATTTTCTAAGCATTTTAAGCAGGTGTTGCAGGCCTTGAAAAATCTGACCAGGGATCATATTCAGTACCCAGGGCAGCAGGAAGAAATGGCAGGTGTTGAAGGTGGACTTTTTCAATATTGCTTGAGTGCCAAACATGATGGGAGCAATGGACCATACCCATGTAGCTCTAACGCCCCCTTCGGACAGAGAAATGGCATTCTGGAACAGGAAAAGCTTCTACTCCATAAATGTTCAAGTGGTGTGTGTGATGCACACATGAAGATCTTGAATATGGTCTCAATTTCCAGGGAGTTTCATGATTACCATATCCTTGCCAACTCTGCACTTGGCCGTAAGAGGGAAAGTATGGTGAAGGTCGGCTCCTGGTAAGTGTCGCTTAGGTATATTGAAACATTGGGGAGGGAGGGACAGCTATATGTTTCTGCATATTATATAAGCTATTATATATTGTACAATTATATCCATACACGACATCCTCAATGCATTAAAATGAAACAAAATAGCATAAGTCTTGGTTGCTGACTCTTCTGCTGTCGCCACACACACTTGTGGAGAGGCACTACAGTGAGGCATCCATTGCTACCAGATGTGTCAGAGCACACCTTTGGGGTCCTGAAATTGCTTCCATTGTCTGGACCTTTCGGGGGGGGGGGGGGGGTATTGTTGCAGTGTGCTGCATGCTGCACAATATAGTCTTGAATCATGGCATGCCAGGCAACATAGTTCCTGATCTGCCACCAGAACTTCTCATCTGTGCTACTGTTCAATCAAGACCAAAAGAAGCTTCTTTTTGTAACCGGTGGGTCCTTATGTGTCAATGCGTAATCAAACTCTGAAATTTGTTAACAAAGACGTAGTAAAAGCTGTTAAGGTAGCTGGGTTTAAAAAAGGTTTGGACAAGATCCTGGAGGAAAGGTCCATAAACCATTATTAAAGGGGACCCGGGAAATCCACTGCTTGCCCCCAATACAAGTATTATGGAATCTGTCTTTTGGGGAAACCTAGATTGGCCACTGTTTGAAACAGGATACTGGTTATCTCCTGCAACAAGCAGGAATGTAGTCATCACATATGGGTATCGTCAGTACCGACGGAGCCTGCGCAGGACCGCTCCCCAGCTTCAAGTTAGAAAGCTTTTGGGAGCATCCCACAGTGCCTGCGTGCTGCCTTCCCGCCTTTCCCAACTGCCTCTCTCCAGTTCTTCTTTTTCTGCGGAGCCAGCAGGTTGTTGTTCCTCTCACCGCAGAAGAATTCTTCTCTTTCTTTCTTTTTTTGTGGTCGCGTCTGCCTTCCGACGCTTTACCAGTACCACCGTTTTTTCTTCTTACTTTCTGTCTTTAAAAAATGTATTTATTTATTTATTTATTTTTCTTCTTCAAGTGCACGCGCCTTTTTGGACCTTAGGCCCAAAAACGTTTTCTTACAATGGAGAAACCTGCTTCAGGTTTCAAAAAGTGCACCAAGTGTGGCGGTACCATTTCCGTCACCGACGCCCATGAATGGTGTCTAAAATGTTTAGGTCCTGACAACTCCATCACGGATTGTATGTCCTGCGCCATGAAATCTAAAAAAGGTCAGCAGAACCAAGCTGCTAAGCTCAGTAGCCCGTTTCCCTCTGATGCAGCTTCGGTGGCATCGACGTCTTCCAGGGCTTCCTCTTCCTCCCATGGATCTCAGGTAACTAAACATAAGTCCAGCCAGTCCTCAAAGGGTAGATCTCCTTCTAAGCATCGAGATGCCTCTGGCGTTGCCCTTGAGGATTCTGCACCGGCAAAATTGCCCCGGCGGGAGGCTTCGGCTTCCAAAGCATTATCGGGGCTCCAGGACGTTCGAGGCCTCGACCTCGGCAGAACTACTGGTGCCATGCTCTGGGGTACTGGCAGTCTTCTCCGGTACCAACATCCAGGCATTGACAGCGTGGATAGACCAGAGGGTCCTGGCTATTGAGCACAGTCTGGCGGCTTTCCTTGCAGCATTGATGCCCTCGGAACCGCGACAGACAATCCGGCTGGTACGGGCCTTGGCACCCCTGTCGGTACCGGTACAGACAGCATCGACATCAGCATTGGTGTCTGCTTTGTCGGTACCCAGTCATCCAATGCCCTTAGGTAGCGATACCCCGGTACCGATTACTCCAGGTACCGACTTCGGTCGGTACAGGTATCGGGCTCTTCAAGAGCATCCGGACAGACGGTACTTTGAGTCCTCAGAAGAATCTGAGGATTCTGACAGTTCTGTCGATGCAGGAATGCTTCTCCCAGAGGAGCCCTCCTCCCCTAAGCGCAGGATGTCTCCTCCAGAGGATATTTCCTTCCAGGATTTTATCAGAGAGAGGTGGCTCGGGGTCTGTCCATTACTATGGCCCCTGAAACAGAGCCAAGGGCCAAGGAGTTGGAAATTCTACAATATCCCAAAACTCCTAAGGAGGCAGCTACCTTGCCCATTCATGAGATTTTATATGATCTCATGTTAAGGATGTGGGAGACACCTCTTACCACCTCTCCTCATTCTCGCAGACTGGATACTATGTATTGAGTCCCTCCTTGTCCTGGTTTCCAAAAGACTCAGCTTCCTCACCACTCTATTGTAGTGGAATCAGCTATGAGAAGGATCAAGCGTGCAAAGAGGCATGCCTCTAATCCTCCAGGACATGAGTGCAGAACCCTGGATGCTTTTGGACGTCGGGTCTTTCAAGCTTCCATGCTTTCTGCCAGGATCAGTTCCTATAGTCTCTACATGGGAATGTTCCTGAAGGAGGTCAGATGATTTAGAAGCTTTAAGTCCTATTCTTACTGAGGATAGAAGACAGGATTTTCTCACTTTGGTCAAACATGCCCAAGATGTTTCTAAATTTGCCAACCGTGCAGCCTTTGACTGCTTTGAGTGCATAAGCAAAACCTCTGCTATTGCCATAGGTGCACATAGAATTGCTTGGCTCCAGGCATCCGATCTGGAGCTCTGGGTACAAGACAAATTGGGAAACATCCCTTGTACTGGTGAGAACCTGTTTGGTAGAGATTGGCAAGAAAAGGCCAATGAGATGGATAATCTATCCAAGGTGGAGTTTTCAGCATCCAAGTCCACAGCTGATCCTGCTAGAAAGAAAAGAATGGTTTCTTGAAAAGCAATAGAAGAAGTACCCATTCATCAGCAGGGTACAGGGTTCTACTCCGCTTATTTCCTTATTCCAAAGAAAACAGGGGGATACAGACCTATCTTGGACCTCAGAGAATTGAATAAATTCCTCGTCAAAGAGAAATTCAAGATGATTTCTCTTGGGTCTCTGCTGCCATACCTTCAGAGTCAGGATTGGCTTTGTTCTCTAGATCTCAAGGATGCGTTCACCCATGTCCTCATCCATCCAACCCACAGAAGGTTCCTTTGGTTCCTTTTTCAAGAAAGCCCTACCAATACAGGGTGCTTCCTTTTGGCCTGGCCTCAGCACCAAGGGTGTTCACGAAATGCATGGCTGTCGTAGCAGCATTTCTCCGCACTCTAGGGATATTTGTCTTCCCCTACTTAGACGACTGGCTCATTCGAGCCCCAACAGAGTCAGAGGCCAGGACTTCTCTATCCTGCACAATGCGTATCCTTCAGTATTTGGGTCTTGTAATAAACATCCCAAAATCCAGTCTAACTCCCACTCAGTCTTTAGAGTTCATAGGAGCTTTATTGGATACCAGAAAGGCAAGGGCCTATCTCCCTCAGGCCTACTGCCTTCACATGGTGCAGTTAGCTTCTCAAGCAGTGCTAAAACCTCATCTCACTGCTCGAGAAAAGTTACAACTACTAGTCCACATGGCATCTACTGTATATGTGGTTCCCTATGCTCGCCTCCATATGAGGGCAGCCCAGTGGACTTTATCCACTCAATGGACCCAGGCATCAGGATGTCTGTCAGACAAAATAGCAAACACAAGTCGCCTTATTTTGTCCCTCCAGTGGTGGAAGTCCACTCAAAACCTGTTGCTGGGGTCCCCTTTTCAAACAACCCTTATCACAAGCAACTCTCACAACAGATGCTTCTCCAATGGGTTGGGGAGCTCATCTGCAAGACCTCTCCACCCAAGGCACCTGGTCTCCACAGGAGAGTCATCTACATATCAATCTTGTAGAGCTCAGAGCAATCTTCCTTGCTCTGTGAGTGTTCCACACCCTGCTCAGCTACAAGACAGTCCTCATTCATACGGACAATCAAGTAGCCATGTTCTATGTGAACAAGCAGGGGGGGGGGGGGAATAGGCTGTCGCTTTGCAACGAAGCTTTGCAACTATGAGCCCTCACCAGAGAGCATCAGATTCATCTCCTGGCAGTGTATCTTCCAGACATTCAAAACTCTTGGGCAGACAGACTCAGCCGAATTCTGCTTCCAGACGAGTGGTCTCTGCATGCAGACCAGGTGGCCAAGATTTTTCAACTTTGGGGAACCCCGGACATAGATCTCTTTGCAAGTCCGTGGAATGCTAAACTTCCCCGGTTCTGTTCCAGAATTCTGGCTCAGGGGGCTCAGGCCAGGGATGCTTTCCTCCTTTACTGGGATCAAGACTTCCTGTATGCCTTTCCACCCATTCCCCTAATTCCCAAAACCCTGTTCAAGCTTCAAAAGAACATAAGAAGATAAGATATGCCATACTGGGTCAGACCAAGGTCCATCAAGCCCAGTATCCTGTTTCCAACAGTGGCCAATCTAAGTCATACGTACCTAGCAGTTTCCCCAAAAGACACAGGTTCCGCAATGCTTGTACTGGGTCAAGCATTGATATCCTGGGTCCCTTCTTAATAATGGTTTATGGACCTTTCCTCCAAGAACTTGTCCAAACCTTTTTTAAACCCAGCTACACTAACAGCCTTTACTACATCCTCCGGTAACAAATTCCAGAGTTTGATTACACGTTGAGTGAAGAAATATTTTCTTTTATTAGTTTTAAATAAATAGTTTACCCTGTAGCTTCATTGCATGTCCCCTAGTCTTTCTATATTCTGATAACGTAAACAATCGATCTACGTTTACCCGTTCCACTCCGTTCATTAATTTATAGACTTATATCATATCTCCCCTCAGCCGTCTCTTTTCCAGGGTAACCCTTTCCAGGCCGAGCCCAAAACTCTTGGGATCCAAAATTCTGACTAAATATTCCTAACAAATGGTATATAATACAATACATGACCATAGAAGAAGGAAAATCACTATTAGAACATATTGAATAAGACGGGTACAATTTTCCTGAAATATGCAAAAATTAACCAGGTTGCAGAATGTGGATTAAAAATTTAAAGTAGGCCTTGAAAGGGTTAAAGAGCCCTAACCTTTTTAGCCTTTCCTCATAGGAGTATCCTTCAATCCCCTTTACCATTTTGGTGGCTCTTCTCTGAACCTTTTCTAATAACGCTATATCCTTTTTAAGATACGGCGACCAGAATTGCACACAATATTCAAGGTGCGGTCTCACTATGGAACGATATAGAGGCATTATATCTTTTGTTTTAATTTTCCATTCCTTTCCTTCTGATACCTAGCATTCTATTTGCTCTCTTGGCTGCCGCTGCACACTGGGCTGAGGGTTTTAATATGCTATCCACAATGACGCCTAAATCTTTTTCCTGGGTGGTGGTTCCTAATGTGGAACCTTGCATCGTGTAACCATAGTTTGGGTTGTTCTTCCCTAGGTGCATAACTTTGCACTTGTCCACATTAAATTTCATCTGCCATTTTGATGCCCAGTCTTCCAATTTAGCAAGATCCTCTTGCAATTTTCCACAATCCTCTTGGGTTTTAACAACTTTAAATAGTTGTGTCATCTGCAAATTTGATAACCTCACGCGTTATTCCACTTTCCAGGTCATTTATGAATATGTCAAAAAGCAGCGGACCCAGCACAGATCCCTGGGATACACCACTATTCACTTTTCTCCCTTGGGAAAATTGGCCATTTAGCCCAACCCTCTGCTTTCTATCTTTTAACCAGTTGCTGATCCACAATAGTACAATGCCTCCTATCCCATGACTCTTTAGTTTTGCCAAAAGTCTCTGATGAGGGACCTTGTCAAAGACTTTCTGAAAGTCCAGATACACTATATCAACCGACTCACCTTCGTCCACCTGTTCATTCACACTTTCAAAAAAGCATAATAGATTAGTAAGACAAGATCTTCCTTGTCTAAAACCATGTTGGCTGTCTCCCATTAGGCCATGACTATCTACATGCTGAGTACCAAAGACTTATACAGAGGCACTATCACCTCCTTTTTTCTACTAGCCATTCCTCTCCGTATGCACCCAAGCATCCTTCTAGCTTTTGACGTCGCCTTTTCTACCTGTTTAGCTACTTTAAGATCATCAGACACAACCACACCTAGGTCCCGCTCTTCTTTAGTGGACAAAAGTACTTCATCCCCTATACTATATTGCTCCCTTGGATTGCTGCAGCCCAAATGCATGACCTTACATTTTTTAACATTAAATCCCAGCTGCCAAATTCTAGACCATTCTTCAAGCTTAGCTAGATCCCTCCTCATGTTATCTACACCTTCCTGGGTGTCTACTCTATTGCAGATTTTGGTATCATCTGCAAAGAGGCAAACCTTACCCGACAGCCCTTCCGCTGTATCACTAACAAAGATGTTAAAAAGAATCGGACCAAGTACATGCCTCTTGGAGTCTGTCCAGTTCTACCCTTTTTCAGAATAGGCATGGTCTGCAGGGGTGTTAAGAGGTTGAGTCTGTACGTCCTCACCCTCCTCCTTCCATGCATTCCATTACATGTCTGTTGCTCAGGTCTCTCTTGTTCTCCCCATTTCTGCTCTTACAAGCAGCAAAGTCACTAAAGGATAAGAAAGAAATGTCTTTCTTCTTGAATGCCAAACTTTCGAATGTATGCTTTAAGATACATGCCGAAGATGTTCACGCCGGCCGCAACAGTTCACAGCACGCATACTGAAAACAGATTGTCTTGACACTTGCAAGAATTTTATGCACCTCAGACCAGGTGTACAGATAATGGCACTCTTGAACTTTATGCCTAACTGTGCAATCTTGTACATGTTTCTCTGCATCGGGCACAGGCCTTATTAATATTCATTTTAATACATGCAGCTCATTTGCATATCATGTCAATACACTTGGCATTGTTGTGTGCACATATTCCCCTCCCCCCTCTTTACGCATGCGTCAATATCTTCTCTGCATTTGGCGTAGTACTTCTGCGTATATGTTGTGTTATCTGTGCACAAAGGGCACGCTACACTTTCTGCGTAGATTGTAAGCCCTCTGGGGGACAGAGAAACACTATTATACCAAATTGTAACTCGCTTTGAGCAACTAGTGGAATTAAGTGAGCTAAATGCTAAATAAAACTTAAAATAAATGTAAATGTTATTTATACCAGCAATAGAAAAGGCTAGCTCTGTTCAAAATGGTGCACATAAGAATTTTAAAAAAGTCTAATACGGTGAAATTTTACTTACTGTTAATTTCCTTTCCTGCTATACCAGTCCAGACTAGTGGGTTATATCCCCCTGCCAGGAGATGATGGAGACAGAAAGAACCAATCATCACTGGCACATATATGGACTCCCTAGGGGATAACACTGGCAAAGCAAGAGGACTTAAGAAAAGCGCTCAGAAAAAAAAAAGAGAAACACAGGCTAAACAAAACTACACAAACATGCAACTATATACAAGGCAGCAGAGCCGCCGGATTCAGTAGAAACAGAAGAACTATTAAACAGCCGAGCTACAGACAAGGTTGATTCTGAATGTCAGCAAGGCTGGTTCTCAGAGAGTGGGCAAGTCCTGGACTGGTCTAGCTGGATTCCAGGAAAAATAAATTAACGGTAAGTAAAATTTCTCCTTGCAAATCATCCTGCTAGACCAGTCCAGACTAGTGGGAAGTACCATGGCTACACCACCAGAGGGTGGGAAGGGCCAGCTGCTGCAACAACAGTGGTACCAAAAATGGGCCGACTCACACGTTTGGAGAACTTCTGACATCTGTTCTAAGTTAGAAACACTCACCCTAACCGAGTATCAAAAGAGGGCCCTGAGAAACTCGCAGGTCTGAGACAGGTGTAAGGAACTCTTGACATGGCCAACCACCCAACCGAGGCTTTCCAAGAAGGAGAGGACCCATGTCACCACTCCCTACGTGAGACTTCACTCAGATGAGCCAATTGTCCAGGTAAGGATGGACACACATCCTCTGACGATGCAAGGAAGCTGTGACCTTTGAGAAGATGCAAGGAGCCATGGCAAGACCAAATGGCAGGGCTCAAAACTGGAAGAGATGTCACAGTATCGTAAAGCGCAGGAAACACTGATGGCCATCTCAGATGGAAATATGAAAAGTAGGCCTCCGCAAGGTCCAGTGAAATTAAGAACTCACCCATGCAGACTGCTTGAAGCACAGACTTCAAGGTCCCCCTGCGAAAACGCAGTATGTGGAGACTGCGATTGACCCTTCAGAGATCTAGGATGGATCAAAAGGAACAAAGTAGATGTAACAGCGGCTGGATCTGACCTCGGAGGGGAGAACCAGACAAACTGCCCAAAGCTGCAGAAGCCGCTGAAGTCTCTTGCGAGTTGACTTGCAAGAGGGCTGCGGTTCAAGGGGAGATCATAAAGGCATCCGTGATGGGTCTGGTGCAGTTGAGAACGTAACTCTGGGATATTATGTCAAAGGACCCACCTGTCCATGATAATCCGGGCCCAATTGCAGGAACTAGGCACAACCGCCCACTGACTTGTGGCACTACTGAACAGACCCTGAGTCCATCAGCAGGAGGCATGTGTGGCCCCAGAGAACTTGCTGGGAGTATTTGTCCCAAGATCGACAGACCCCTCGAAAGGGCTGCAACTTGCCACTCTATTTGGGCGTCAAATAAGATGACTTGCCAGGCCAATAGTGGCATTAATCTCAAAAGCACACTCTGGAGAAGACGGAGACAACGTCCTCCGGTGCCAGACAAGATGCCCCTTTGGGTTTCTCTTTGGGCAAATGCTGAGGTTTAACCTCACCCAAATCTTTGACGAGCTTTTCTAGATCCACCCCAAAGAGAAGTCTGCCCTTGAACAGGAGCCTGGCCAGGTGGGCTTTGGAGGCTAGATCAGCATTCCAATGACGAAGCCACAACCAACGCCTCACCACTAACAGCTACGACTAACTGCACTGCCAACAGAAGGATATCAGAGGGCATTGGCCAAAAGGCAGCCACAGATTCCAAATAGGCTGAAGAAGAGTCCTGCGGTAGGAGTTGAATCCATCCAAGCAGGGCACGTGTCACTAACCCCCCCCCCCCAGACAGAAGCCTGGAGAGGGAAAAAAAAAAAAAAGCAGTTTTCAAAAGGCCTATGAACCTTCCTATCCTGCTGATCCCAGAGTGCTGCTCCTCCTTTCACCAGGATGGTGGTGTGCTTAGTAACCACTTCCACCAGGGCAACCACCTTAGGAATGTGGAGCCACTTATCAAAGTCTGCAGTTGACCAAACATAAAAATGGCCAGATCCCTAGCTGAGTGCAAGGAAGCATCAGGAGATTCCTACTCCAAGGAAATCATCTGCTGTAGCTCTAAAGGAAAAGGGAAGATTCTAGACAGATCACAAATGCCTCTGAATGGGATCCACCTGAGACTTGGACTGGGTGGAATCCTGATTTTCCAGGAGGGTCAGTAATATGGAGGGACTCCACAATTTGAGAAATGAGAACCGGCAGCTCCTCCTTACGAAAAGAGACATAAATCCTGGGAGACATCCTGAAGATCAGCATCCTCTTCTGAAGACAACTCCCCTATCTTCGTGATCAAACTCAATGACCAGACTGTGATCTTCAGAAAACTGACTCCAAGGGATTCACTCTCCAGGAGCCCAGGAGACTTCACTGGAGGGCCGCTTCTCCTGAGCAGGCAAGGTAGAGCTCGCTCGCTTTCTGGATGATGGGTCCTTGGATACTGACAAACCAGAAGGCCCTGGAGAGGGGGCTTTGGGAGAAATGGCCACAGAGTCAGAACGCCAAAGTTCCCAGGCCTGACGGAACAACCAACTAGGAAGAATTGGGCTCCCCAGGAGGCTGCACTTGTTCCGGCAAAAAAAAAAACAGGAGGAAGAAAAACAACCACCCTCAGCGGGGCCAGCGCAGGGGGAGCTAAAGGAGAAGGCACAGCTGAACTCTCCATGCCCTCCCCTGGATCAGAAGTGCAGGGGCTTGTCCATCAAAACCCAGCACTTGTGGCAACAGCCAAGGCAGTGCTTAAGAGAAGAGAGGATCCGTAGAGAAAAAAAAAAAATACATGATACACTGCTGTTTCACAAAGAAAAAAAGCAGGTATGCCAAAAACAAGAGCAGCAATGGCCGTCTATACACTTGCAGCAAAAGAAACTGAACACGGTACAAAAACAGTGAAAAAAGGTTCCTGCGGTAAAAAAAAAAAAAAGAAGAAAATTGGATCCAGGAGACAAAACGCAAATGAAAGCAGCTTAAAAACAGCTGGCCTGGTGAAGAAATGCTGCAGGAAAAAACTTGTTAAAAGGCTGAAAACAAAAAATAGCGCAACCGGCTGATAGAAAAATTGAAGAGAGGGAAGGAGGTGCAGTAGTACTCACAGTTACCACCCGAGCCCTGCAGAAACCATTTACTGGCTGGGGTAAACTGCTTCACTGAAACAAAATGGAGCTCTTATTTTTTTTTTTAAACTGTAATGAAAAAACAAAGAAATAAAAGCCCGACAAAGCAGGAGCTCAGGTTCACCCCTAAAGACTGCACTGCTCCTCTTGAGCAGGTGCCCCCCCACCCTTCCCCTCTTTTTCAGGGAGCTGAAACTGATCCATCTGATCAGAGGCACACCGGCAAAATCCCAGAAAGCCCCAGAGGGGCACCTCTTGTGTACCCTGGGGACATCCGATACCAAAAAAGAGCAACACTGGACTGTCACTCTCAAAGTGACTGCCAGGAGCAGAGTAGCCAAAGTTCACCATCTGCCGAGACAGAAAATATTGAAGCTATCCCCTAGGGGAGCACATATATGTACCAGTGATGATGTCACTGAAGCTTCTGCTTTGTTCTCTGTCTCCATCATCTGCTGGTAGGGGGATACAACCCACTAGTCTGGACTGGTCTAGCAGGATGATTTGGAAAAAAAGGGTTTTTAGTATTTTTAATGGCAAAAATAACATTAGCTGCAACCCCATAAAGATGAGTAAATACGTTTTCTTTGCTCCATAGATATGCAGATTATACTTTCCAGCAGTGCTTTTCTTCACAGCTGTGCCCTCTAAAACCTCAGAATTCTAGAGGAACATGTAGGTGGGTCTGAAGTAAATAAAGAAACTTAAAACTGAAAATTTAAAATAACTTATTACAAAGTGGAATGTGGAGATGTATCATTGACTCTTACTTGTAAGTTCATTGTTGGCCCAATAAGAAACAAACATTTTGAATGTAGTTATATTATATTGCCAAATTCAAAGCATTAGACAACCACACACAGCAGAACAGCTATCATGGAGTAAACCTGTCCAAGAGAAAAAAATAAGTAAGAGGAGAACTACAAAGCAACAATGAGGGGTCCCCCCCCCTCCACACCCAATGTGAACTAGATCTATAATTTTTATGGAAAAATGTTACTTCAGTTTCTACTTTTAACAAACATTTATCCTAAAGGTTTAGGCTATGAAGATAACATGCAAACAGAGCTATGTTTAATGGGTAAAAGTGAGTTTTTCCCTATTTTCAAATAGATCAGCAAGTTTTAAAGGGACAACATTATTTCAGTTTCCAGCTGTTATAGACTTAACTTACCCTCAAAATTTGGTTGCTGTAGATTTCATTGCTCATTAGATCACATGGACACAACCAGAGTGAATAGTAAGCAGTATTTTAAAGAAAAACATGAAGTATTTCTAGAAATGCAGCTGTCTGAAGACCCTTTGGAGACAGAAATCAGTAATCATTGACCATATGGTCAATTTGTATAATGAGCATTTTACTGTAATTTAGGAAAATCATATGACTGACTGAACAATTTCAAAAGAATGTTTTTTAATCATTCTAACTTTTAATAAAATAGTGTAGGCCTAATCTAGCAAGCACACTAGGGGCCCTTTTTAATAAAGTGTTAGGCTTTGCACTTAATGTATGTTGAGCGCTAAAACAAGCATGCATTACATGGCAAAATCTCTATTTTAACTGTCAGGAACATGGCCAGCATGTTCCCAGCAGTTACCGCACAGACATATCACCTAATATGCAGCAGTAGCATTTGCTAGTAACACAGCACACTTAATGCCACCCATTGAGGTGATGTTAGGTGCATCCACACTAAATGCAACATTGACAGTTATGTTCTCCTGTGCTAAATGCAATGCACTCTCCATTCCTAACCACCCATTCTTCATCCCATCATGAGATTTAGATAGGCCACCTTGAATACCAAATGCTGTAGACATAATGCACTGAAGAAACGCCTAGCGATCTACTTTCGGTCACACCTTGCCAAGAAAATCCAGGGAATAGGGACAACTATCCACAGGATAGTCAGGAGTTAGCATAGACTTGACAGCACACAACAACTTGTCATGCCTGCACAGTAACAACAGCACATGCTAAAATGTGCATTAACCGCTTAGCGCACCTTAGTAACAGTGCTCGTAGATTTCCTCAATGTATAGAGATACTGCAAGGGCAAGCAAAATGCCCTGTACTAAAAAATTCCAGTACAGCCAGAGCCAATTATGAGAGGCCACATCAATCCAACAATAATGAATACAAAACAATTTCTGTTCAGAGAGAATATTCCAAGAGTGAAACAAATCTGTTAAAGGAGATAAAAGTCCATGGTTCAAGTTTTCGTTTAAAGTAGAATGAAAGGTTTTCATATGACACTATGATGTATAAACTTTTGTCATGGCTCAGAAAGAACTGTTAAACCTGCATTCCTGGAACTGAAATGTATCCCTGCAAGTGAGCTGTAAACACATCTTTGGAGCTAAGATAATATTGGTAAGGCTGATAACATTGTACACTGGAAGAGATATCAGAGGAACAATGGGCTCAGATAACTAGAAAAAAATCAAAGTACTAAACACCTTAGGACAAGGGTGGTTCAAGACTTTGTCCAACAAACAGGAATTCAATAACATTTTTAGCTTTTCATATTCACATTTTAAAACATCTCCCCTTTTTGAAAGTTAGTAACCACATTTTGTAAAGAAAAAAAAAAGCAAAAACAATAATTTCCAAATCTAATTATTTCTAGAGATCTGAGGAGGTAAAACACATTTACTTCTGGTTTTAGTAAGGGCCTCCCTATTAATGCAAAATTTATTACTTATGTTTTTATCTGTGCAGGAGACAAGCTTAGACTTAAATTTCCATTGCACAGAGACTGCCTCTTATGTGTCTCTCTCCCAGGGTAATATCTCTGAATGTCTTAATTTTGCACAAACCATGACAGGAATGAACCTCATTCTATGCCAAGATCATCTCCAACCTATCTCAATTTCTCATAGTCACTGCTAATGATCGTCTCTGTATAGTTTATCTACAAAGCGCTATAGAAATATTGTTAACCACCAACTGAAATGCAGGAAATTCAATCATAAAATTTATTTAGCAATGCTTATATACCCTTTTTCACCGGGTACATTCAGATATGGTATATATTTGCCTTGTCCCCGAAGGGCTCACAATCTACGTTATGTACCTGAGGCAATGGAGGGTTAAGTGGCTTGCCCAAGGCCACAAGGAGCACCTGTGGGACTAGAAGTCCCTGAGGTTGCTGTCCTCCACAAGCAGAATAAAAAAAAAAATAATGATGATATCTTGTTTTGTTTTGTTTTTATCTTCTATAACTTATTTACACCCACTTGTGTGATGTGCCTACCCTCCGAATCAACCTATGCGCGCCCCAAATTCTACTGTATTTACACCCACTTGTTGTGATGTGCCTTACCCTCCGAATCAACCTATGCGCGCTCCAAATTCTACTGTACTGATTTGACAGTTCTCCTATTGTAATCGGACCGCTGCTGATCGCTGGAAGCAGCGGTATATAAATGTTTGCTAAATAAATAAAATAAGTTAAAGGGGTTCTTTTACTAAAGAGCACTAATCAGTTAGTGGTTGAATAGGCATGTAAATACTTAACATACAGCTGAGGGAACGTTTATCATGCTGGCATGACACCTGTTAACTCGTAAGCTAACTGCATACTGTGTTACGGGGTGGGAAAAGGACAGGCTATAGGGTAGGGAATGGGTGTGGACTGCATATTGCAGGTAGCGTGCTGACACTTACCACAGGCTGTCACATAGTAACATAACATAGTAACAAGGTATATGATGGCAGATAAAGACCAGTATGGTCCATCTAGTTTGCCCAGCAAAGCGACAAGAGTAGGTGCACCTGCCGCTCTGTGCAGATCACACTCCCAATGTCTCCCCACTATTACAGCTAGCACAGATGCACTTACCCCCCCCCCTAAAAAGGAAGCAGGCAAACGCATCAATACACTTACAGCACACTAAAGAGCGTTTCTGTTGGTAACTATTTGGCAACATACTGGGAATGCCCCAACAGTTAGGACATAAGCTTTGCACCTTTCATGCATTCAATACAAAAGTTAACTAGGAGTATAATCCACAACTTTGCTGCGCTTTGGTAAAAAGCCCCAAAGTTTGTTTCTCCAGGAGCACAACAAAGTCTGAAGAGGTGCCTCTCTCACAGTCAATATTTTATTGCCCTTTCTGGTACCCATAAACAGAGACTAAGAAACTACTTCTTGGGTCTCTACTCCGAGAATATAAACCTGTAGTGTGCAACTTCCCACATAAAATTGGACAACCACAGGAAAAATTCCCAAACCCCTTCATCCAGGCAACATTGGGAGAACCTCCACCTTCATCAGCAACAGTAGGGTTGCTTGTCTTGCAGAGGTTTCCAACTCCAGTCCTGGAGGGCCAAACACCATTCAGGTTTTCAGGCTGTCCCTAATGAATTTGCATGAAATACATTTGAATACAATGGGGGCAGTGCATGCCAATGCATCTCATGCATATTTATTAGGGACAGCCTGAAAACCTGAATGGTGTTTGGCCCTCCAGGACTGGAGTTGGGAACCTCTGCATGATAAGTTAGAACATAACGTTCTCCTCCAGCCATACAAGAGGTAAGCTCAATAGCCATTTCGACTACTCAGTAGCTAAGGTGTAAGTATCCCTCAACAACTACTTCGTTCAAAGGGGCGGCTAATAACCCCGCACCCACCTGAATTACCAAACACAACCGGCACGGAGCTGTGGGAGTCAGGCAACTACTGACACATGGATGCCGAGGGTGGGAGGCCCCGGGCCTAAGGCGCAGCCCCATGATAGGAGGAGCCGTTACCGCCTACAATATCCCGCTTTTGGCATTGCGGGCTTCAGGGCTCCTCGGACAAAATGACCCGGCAAAACCGTAGTCTCGCGCAAACCATTAACAGAACTTACAAAAAAACGATTTCCCATCAAGTCTTGCAAGAAACCGAAGCAACCTTCCGACCACTTCAGCCACTAACTCACAAAGCATTATTAAGAACCACTCCGACCGTGTCTAGCTCACTTCCGTATTCGCTCTGGCATTGATATTCCGCGCGTTAACTTGGGAAATGTAGTCCTAGGCGTACAACTGTCCCGCGCCCTTCCTAGAGAATGCGGAGTGGCACCTCACCGCTAGAAATGCATGGGACATGTAGTTCACTACCGTTATCCAACTCGCACTAACTATACAGTGATCTCCAAGCAAAATACTCCAAATCCCAGAATCCACATCGCTGCGGACCGAGCGTTTGAGCTGGAGGCCCGAGATGGGTAAAGCCTGGGAGCTGAGACGTCGTTTTTTTTTTTTTAGCTGTAGCGCAGCGGCAGCGGCGTGCAGCTGTTTTTTCCGCGGGGGGGAGGGGGTTGTTTCGCGCATGCGCAGAGGCTGCGCTGGGCAGCGAAGTTGGTTAAAACCGCTGGCAAAAGAAATGGTAGGTGAAAAGAAATTTATACTTTTCTGCTCGTGACTGTGAAAGGGTTGGAAACAGATGCCGGCCACATAGATGGAAACTCCTCTCGTTAGCCTATTCCACCAGCGAGGTGACGTGTGGCCGGTCGGTGCAGGTTCTCTCAATGCTGGCTGCCGAGAGGATGGCCCTGGGGTTTGTAGAGCTGATACGGACTCGCCGCACGCACCCTTTCCCTTTTTTGGGGCTGGCGATGTCGCCGGTGGCGGGCTTGTCCTCTGCCTGGGGGAAGGGAGAAGGCGAACGGTGGTGTCAGAGGAGAGGAGAAGGGAAAGACAGGGCCCTTTACGCACTGTGTTTGAGTTGATATGCTCCCTGGTTTGGTGTATTCCTATGTGCCGTTGTCATGTTGTCTCAGATTGTGAGGAGAAATATTAGACACTTTCAGTAATTTGGTTCCGAATCCTTCTTGAGAATAATTGTTGTAGATATAATGTAAATAGTCACTGCCACAAGCAACAAAAGACATAGCATAACTCCCGAACCCCGATTCTTCTCGTACACTTGTGAGAACAGTGAAGTAGGAGGTGTGGGAGTTCTTTACGCTACTACTCGGGGGGGGGGGGGGGGGAGAGAGAGCCCTGATCATACAGGATACTTACTCAGCATACCCTGGGTTCATGACAGTCATGGCATGCGTAAAACTAACTCATTTGGAGAAATTGCCCCGAGAGAAGCCTTTCACTACTAACTTTGGAAGTCATCTGGAAAGGTATGGCCAGATCCAATATGCAGACTGGGGGAAATGCTGTCAGATTAGACTGCAGGCAGGACTTGGTGGCTGTTTATTCATTTTTCTTAAGCAAAGTAATTAAAGTAGGTCTCAATTTTAATTGTGTTCTTAGCTGAAGGCCCATAGTTTATAGTGACGCTGTGAAATGTTAACCTTCAGGACACTGTCTATATGCTCAGAGCACTCTTATATTGTTAGTTGACAGTATCGTCCTAACTGCTTCAGAGCTGGATCAGTTTCTCTGCTGCTTGTATAGAAATGTTTGTTTTTAAAAGAAATTCATACAGGAGCGTCCTCATGGGAAAAAAAACACTTTCTGCTTTGCTTCATTGTGTTTGGTTTGGTTTTGCCTTTTTTTTTTTTGCTGTGTCATTGTCACATGCAATCTTTAAATGTTTTGCTTTGCAGCTCAAGAATAAAAATTCAATAAGGTTGAAGAGTTAATATTAAAAAGGTTTTTTATTTATTTATTTTTTTATATTCTCAGGTGACAGAATTCATAAAATCCATTCTGTCAGTTACATATCACAAAATTCAGTCTCCATTTTTGCTGATAAAATATATATAGAGAGAGATGTACAGCGCCAGTCCAAGTTGGGTCAAGTTGTTGGCACCCTAGGCAAACTTTAAGCTGTACACCCCCCCCCCCCCTTTTTGAAATTGCCACCCTAGGCAACTGCCTAGTTTGCCTAAAAGCTAGTCCGGCTCTGTAAATGTAAATACGTGTTGTATGTACTGCAAAATTCTTCACAGTAATTTTAATCTCAGATTTAGGATTTTTTTGTAAATGTTTCAGAAATTTTAACAAAAAATGATTAGGGGAATGTTTACTAATCTGGGCTAACAGCATGCTCATTATTTTTAATTGGGTTCCATGTTATTCAGTGGGACTTAGTTTCAAATAGCACACTTCTATAAACTTCATTTTCAAAACCTCTAATACATGTAACGTTATTTGTCTAGTTTTATAGTGTGGGTTTGTTTTCTGCTTTTGTTCTTTAGCTGAAATGAAGAAACAATTTATGATAAAGTTTAACCTTGGTGCATTTATGTATCTACAGGACAGCATTCTTATCTTCTGAGACTGTCTGTGATAACCTTTTAATGATCTCAATATATTCATAGTGTGTACAAGAAAGAGATATACACTTAAGTCTGTGACGTCTTAATGAACAGGGTTCCATGATCTACACCAGACAGTAGAAGACTTAAGTTTTTTTTTCTGATCTTCAAGGATCAGTGAGTTAATTCTTTCTGTTCACCTATATTTGGCAACTGAAATGCTACACCAGCAAACTAAAAAAGCTGAACTGGCCACCTAATATCTGCCGACAAATCTGAAGCTCATCTGTGAGGTGGGGGGAGCTAAAGCTTAATTTCTGAATTAATGTATTTCATTTAAAGATCTGAAAGAACATAATGAGTTTAGTTGTTGCTGTCTGGACTAATTTTGTTGTTTCTCTCCAGGTATATTAAAGGTTCTCTCTCATTTTGTGTCTACGGGAGAAATGTTCTGTATATAGGGCCCTTAGCCTGTTACTGTTTGGTTTTCTTTTTAAAATAACATAATGCAGTATCCAAAACAGCAGAACAAGTAGATGCTTCTTCCAGCATCCTTGACAGAAATGTCAAACTGCGTTAAAAGAAAATTAAGTTCACCAAGCATTGTGTAATGTTTCAGGAGTCTGCTGGTCAGTACTATTGCCCAACTGTTAGTAGTATAAACATTTTATTTAGAAGCAGGGCTACTAGGAAATTGTCCAAAATGTATTTAAAGAAAACGCCCTGCAGGGATTTATGTAAGCCAGTTTCCTTCAGAATTTTTCATAAATGGCATTATGTAAGCCAGACTGAGATCTTTGCTCAGATTCATTGAGAATGGGTGACATGGAACCTGGTCTAATGACCATAGCATGACGCTTCCAAACAAAAGAAAAAAATGTAATAAAGTAAACAAGCAAATAACAGGGAATGGAAAAGGTGAATGGGCTCAAAACAACTGAGATGTCTTAAACTTAATTTACAGCATTTACTACACTTGCACATTTCCTGTTAGTTTTTAAGCTTTTATAGACAGCTCCCAGGCAGTATCTTTTTCGGTTTTTAGTATTGTCACTAATCAAATCACGGAGTATCTGATTAATTCATGCTGTGTGTGTGAGATTATAATTGATGACCTCATAGGGAAGTTGATACTCTACTGCTGCTCTTGGAGGACACAGTACCATTTTAAAGAGTCTTCAGAATAACATTTTGTAACTCTCAACAGTTTAGCCTAGTTTTCTACAGGGAAACTGGCTTTATAAGAACAGCCTGTTTGAGTGTCTTTTTGCCTTCTATCCAATAGCTTTAGAATTATGCATCTGATTTCATTTACATTTTTATCACAGACAGTAAACACTCACTAACCCCTTGGCTCATGCTTATTTTCTCATGATGCCCTTGGCACAGAGTTGCTGTCTACTTTAGTGCCTGCAGGGATATCTCAGAAGAAAAACTGAACAGTCCGGTTGAAACCTCAGGTAGGTCAGAGTATACTGTGATCTCATCAAGCTTTTTTGCAAACTCCATTGTAGACACTAGTTAGTCATAATCGTGTGCAAATTTCTATACTAAAGAAGGAAAATTATGTATCATGACACATTCACACATCTTGTCAATAATTCTGGTGTACACCTTCTTATTATGGCCAATAATAGAAGCACGTTGCACTAAAAAAAACCAAGTTGTATATTGAAAACCCATCAAAAATAATTTATTTAATAAATTTTAAACTCTTTCAAATCAGTTCATATTTTCTTTTAAGAATTCTGAAAATATTTTAAAATTAAACATAAATGTAGGACTAAGCAGGGCTTAATTTGTAGACAGAAAAATGGAACTGTGGGCAGAACCAGGACCGGAAATTTGTACATATTTGTTCTTGGTTTTTCGTTTTGATGTTTTATTGCTTTATATTGCATCAGCTGAATTATATGTTGCCCCGATGCAGACATAGTTGCTGAAACTTGGCCAGTCAGGTCTTCAGTAAAGTATTAACAGAAGACCTTTTTCTGTGGCCGTAGTCTCTTTCCCCTCCTTCCTTTTGGCATTTAGAAATTTAAACAGCCCTATAGCATCTCTGTTTGTTTGTTTTTTGTTTTTTTGAAAATACACTTGGCGTAATTATGCATTTGTCAGTGAATGCATAATTGCCTTTGAATAGGGCTTAATTATTCATTCATATGGGACACTTCCAGATTACCAATAAAACTCGCCCATCAGATGAAGAGCAGACATATAATTTTCACTTTATAACTCAACATACAAAAAAGATTCCATTCAAATTCTGGTCTAACATCAGTGACAACACCATCAACTCTCTCCACTGTCAAACACTACACGTCATAATGCAAAATCTGCAAATGCCTACTCGACACCAGAACCATGTTGAAGAACTAAACCTGCACCAACCTTATCTATGAAAAAGTAGCACTGCAGATATTCTAAAATCACCAGCAACCTCCATTTCGACAAAGAAAACAAACTGAACTGCTATAGATTCCTACACAGAACCAACATATTAACAGAATCGCTCACATCGGCTGCACATGGAGAACGCAGACCATCGCCTAGTAAAGAATAAAACTACAAATTAGAAAAAAAATATACAGATAAAAATTGAAATGGAAATTCCCTAAAACAGATACTGAGCTGTGTGACACCAACGAAAGAAAGAAACAAAAATGCATTTCCTTCTGTACCGAACTATAAGAAATGAACACTTTCAAAACTGACGTTTCATTCTCTTAAAAACTGCCTTTTTTTTTTTTTACCTTTTGATCATTTTATTTTTCTAGTCGGGCTGATCCTTTTCTGAATTCTCCCCCCCCCCCCCCCCGACTTCCTCTTGTTGGTCATCTAAGTCCTTTTCCAGGATCTTGTTTCTGTTTTCTGTTTCTTCACACTGCCTTACTTCATTCTTTCTGACACTGATCTTTGTGTGTTATCTTTTTTTTTTCTCTGTTTTTCTCATCAGACATTTTCTTAATTTATAGATTCATTCTGTTCCTCCCTTTTTTTAATCTTCAGTCTTCCTCTTTTCACCTTTCACCTTCTTACCAGCTTTCCATTTCTCAACCTTGCTTCCCTAGTTCTTCCATTCTCCAGCTGTCTCATTCCTTCACCAGCCTTCTCCCCATCTTTCACCCACTTTCTAGTCTTAGATTTCCTCCTCCTGTATGTCCTCCCCAGCCTCATCCATCACCTTTTGCCTCTCTTCCCCTAATCAGCTCCAGCTCATTCTGTAGCACCTCCAGGCCCTTTCTTATGTCTTCTCTCCCCCCCCAATCCAGGTTTACATTTCCACTTTTACCTCCCCCCACCTTTTACTCTCACCACCTTCAAGGAAGAACTGTCCCTTTCTGTGGCTCCCACCCACTTCAAAGCCCTCTATCCTTTTCAACTATGCCAAAACCTGCCAAGGCCCTTCAAACATTCTCCCCTCCCCATATTTCTGTATTTGGTCTCTCAGCCCTACTGATACCTCTTGCCCAATCACCTTTTCACCACTGCTTTCCTAATTTCTGGTCAATTTCTTCAGTGTAGCACAGCCATGGGAGCAAACAAAGATGCTCCCACGGCTGTTTTTAATAGATCCTTGGAGACGGAAGAAGTTCCACAGGACTGGAGAAGGGCTGATGCAGTACCTCTTTACAAAAGTGCTAATAAGGAAGAAGTGGCAAACTACAGGCCAATAAGCCTTATCTCGGTGGCGGGAAAAGTAATTGAGACATTCCTGAAAGAGAGAACAGTGGGCTTTCTCAAAACCAATAGGTTGCATGATCCAGCCAACATGGTTTTACCAAAGGACGATTATGCCAAACAAATCTGATTGAGTTCTTTGAGTGGGTGACCAGAGAATTAGATCAAGGGCATGCAATGGATGTTATCTACCTAGTTGTCAGCAAAGCCTTTGATACTGTTCCTCATAGGAGGCTTATCAATAAACTGAACAGGTGGTGAACTGGATCAGAAATTGGTTGCTTGACTGACAGATGACAAAAGGTAATGGTAAACAGAATTCACTCAGATGAAAAGAAGATGATTAGTGGTGTGTCCCAGGGATCGATCCTGGGGCCGGTACTGTTCAATGTATTTGTGAGCAATATTGCTGAAGGACTGAATGGAAAAGTCTGTCTTACTGCAGATGACATGAAATTTGCAACAGAGTGGACTCTCCTGAGGGAGTCGATAACATGAGAGATCTGCAAAAGCTGGAATAATAGTTTAATGCCTGGCAGTTAAGATTTAATGTGAAGAAGTGCAATGTCATGCACTTGGGATGCAAAAATCCAAGGAAATTGTATGTGATAAAGGGGCAAGAGGTTGGTGTGTACGGACCAGGAGAAGGACCTCTGAGTGATTGTTTTTGAGGATCTCAAAGTGGAGAAACAGTGTGACAAAGTGGTGGCAAAAGCCAGAAGGATGCTGGGTTGCATACAGAGAGGAATTGTGAGCAGAAAGGAGGAGGTACTAATGCCACTGTACAAGTCACTGGTGAGGCCTCACTTGGAATATTGTGTTCAGTTTTTGAGACCATATCTTGCAAAGGATATAAGAAGACTGGAAACTCTTCAGAGGAAGGCAACCAAAATGATTTAGTGCCTGTGCCAGAAGACGTATGAGAAGATACTTGAAGACCTAAATATATTCCCAGAGGAGTGGAGGAACAGGGGAGATATGAAACAGATCTTTAAATACTTAAAGGGTATTAATGAACAAACAAACCTTTTTCAGAGGTGGGGAAGTGCAAAACTAGAGGAAGACGACATTAGGAAATACTTTTTCACTGCAAGAGTGGTAGATGCTTGGAATGCCCTCCTGTTGGAAGTGGTGGAGGCAAATACAGTGACTATTCAAAATGGCATGGAACAGACACATGATTAGTGGCGTGTCCCAGGGATTGGTCCTGGGGCCGGTACTGTTCTTTATAGCAACAGGATAACATCAAAATAACCTTAGCTGAGACAGTTATCTCAACAAATAGGGGTGACCTGCACGGAGCAGTGGGTATACCCATAAACAAAGACATGGGGAGGAGTGATCTGTAAGGAGCGGCAGATGCACCTACTCATGCCACCTCTCTGGGCAGACTAGATGGATCATGATGGTCTTTATCTGCCATCATATACTGTGTTACTATATTTTAATATGGCTGCGGGGTTCCAACACTTCTTAAGCTGAGAAGTGATTCCTGCCTTGGCCATATTAATGTTTAACACAGCTGTGGGAGTTTAGTCATTTGCTCCTGTGGCTGTGCTGCAATGAAGCAGCTCAGCCTGTGGCATTTTTATTAAAAATACTGCAGGCCGGGCTGCTTTAGTACAGCACAGCCACGGGAGCAAATAAAAATGTTCCTGTGGCTGCATGATTACTTCCTGGGCTTAAGAAGCGCCAGAACCACTCCGTTACAGCACAAATTAAACCCTGGGACTGATACCTTCTGCTGACATTCAACTCGCAAACACATGGTAATTTCTTAAAATAATTTGTGTTTTGAAGAACACAAAATAGAGAGAGACCCAAACAAAATAAAAGCCAAAGGGGGGAAAAATAACCCTTGTGACTGACAAAAAAATTTCAGAAAAAGATCAATGTCTGCTTAACTTGCAAGAAAATTCCCCAAATGAATGAGTCCTTGCTATAAGATCAAATTGTCCTCTCTTCCAAAAGGGTAGTTGCAAATCATGAACATAAGAGATGCCATACTGGGTCAGACCAAGGTCCATCAAGCCCAGTATCCTGTTTCCAACAGTGGCCAATCTAGGTCATACGTACCTAGCAGTTTCCCCAAAAGACACAGGTTCCGCAATGCTTTTACTGGGTCAAGCATTGATATCCTGGGTCCCTTCTTAATAATGGTTTATGGACCTTTCCTCCAGGAACTTGTCCAAACCTTTTTTAAACCCAGCTACACTAACAGCCTTTTACTACATCCTTCGGTAACAAATTCCAGAGTTTGATTACATGTTGAGTGAAAAAATATTTTCTTTTATTAGTCTTAAATAGTTTACCCTGTAGCTTCATTGCATTTCCCCTAGTCTTTCTATATTCTGATAACGTAAACAATCGATCTACGTTTACCCATTCCACTCCGTTCATTAATTTATAGACTTCTATCATATCTCCCCTCAGCCGTCTCTTTTCCAGGTTAAAGAGCCCTAACCTTTTTAGCCTTTCTTCATAGGAGTATCCTTCCATCCCCTTTACCATTTTGGTGTCTCTTCTCTGAACCTTTTCTAATAACGCTATATCCTTTTTAAGATACGGTGACCAGAATTGCACACAATATCCAAGGTGCGGTCTCACCATGGAACGATATAGAGGCATTATAATAACTTTTGTTTTATTTTCCATTCCTTTCCTTATGATACCTAGCATTCTATTTGCTCTCTTGGCTGCCACTTCACACAGGGCCGAGGGTTTTAACATGTTATCCACAATGACGCCTAAATATTTTTCCTGGGTGGTGGTTCCTAATGTGGAACCTTGCATTGTGTAACCATAGTTTGGGTGGTTCTTCCCTAGGTGCATAACTTTGCACTTGTCCACATTAAATTTCATCTGCCATTTTGATGCCCAGTCTTCCAATTTATCAAGATCCTCTTGCAATCGTCCACAATCCTCTTGGGTTTTAACAACTTTAAATAGTTTTGTGTCATCTGCAAATTTGATAACCTCACTCGTTATTCCACTTTCCAGGTCATTTATGAATATGTCAAAAAGCAGCGGACCCAGCACAGATCCCTGGGGTACACCACTACTCACCTTTCTCCACTGGGAAAATTGGCCATTTAGCCCAACCCTCTGTTTTCTATCTTTCAACCAGTTCTTGATCCATAGTAGTACACTGCCTCCTATCCCATGACTCTTTAGTTTTGCCAAAAGTCTCTGAAAGGCCAACGATTAGATTCTCTCAAAGTATTTTTGTTTTTATTTTGTTTAAATAACAATAATTATTCCTAACAAGTCATGCAAAAGATTCTTACAACAAATATCTGTGTCAGGGGAAGAAATCAAAGCGCTGGGAATTTAATCAGCTTATAAGATCCCATCCTTTATCAGTGTGTGTTTTGTTTTTGTTTTTTACATTTTCAGTTGCAAATATGCCCCCAACTTCAGAAACCTATTACCCCCACTGCACTGGTAATTTTACTTTTTATTTAAAAACAAAAAATTACAAAAATGTATTGTCGGACAGCAGGGGGTGGGGAGGGGGAGTTGTTTAAAGATTCCAGGTCAATGATCTGGCAGAAAATTAGTATAGTCTGAATGGGAGGGATGAACCCAATGCTATGTAATTTGGTGCACTATTTTTTTAACAGCTTTGAAAGAGGAAACGTGGTGCTCAGTGTCCCAACATAACGCCCTGTGCACCCCACAAAAAAGGGACTTGATTGGCCATACATGCCAGTATCACCTATTCCCTTACAAAAATGCCATCTGCAGTATTCCCCCCCTACTACCTTTCCCTCTTTGCTCCCTAACTCCCTCTGTCCACCTTCTCCTTTCCTGCTTCTTTGCCTTCCTTTTTGAACCTTATTCCTCAATTCTTTCTCTCTGTTGCCTTCCCCCTAACTTCTACATTTCACATCACATCTCTTGGGGATCCTCCCCTCTCTCCTGTTATCATTGATGGTATCAGCAGTGGTTGGGTATGTAGCACCTTTCATTGTGACTGGGGCTTTGCCCAAGCAGCAATTTCAGCAGCAGCAAGGACTGCCAGATACTCTGGGACTTTAGTAGTGATGGTATGCATATCTGCCTGCTGCAAGCTCTTCCAATGTAAAGCAAAAGGTTCCAGCAGGAAAGATAGTGTTATTGGCTGCAGTCTTCAAATAGTAGTGCCTCTGTCAATGAGATCATTAGATACTGCATACCCCCAGAGTTATGTGTACCATGAGTTGACAAACTGATGCACGTATGTAATTTTATTTTTGTAATTTTTCTTCTATAGATTTTCTTTAGATAAACATTTTTAGTTTTTTGGTGCATTTCGCATTAAATGCGAGCATCTGTTGCAGAGGCTTTGTCCATGTGTATGCATTGAGACAGAGCAAGAGCCTTAGAGGTGGCAGAGATGCCAAGTCCTGTTGCCTAAAGATGCAGAGATCCTGGGGCAGCTTAAGCCCAGAGCCAAGGATAAGTGACTGTTGCCCAGAGCAGCCCTTGGTTCTCTGGCAACAGTGCTGATGTGATGGGGAGCAGACCTTTTGTGGAAATGGCTGATTGGCGCTGTGATAACTGATGAGGAGTGGGTTTTGAGGGAGGAGAGAAGCCTGTGATAAGGCACATTCCCTCCTCTAGTTCTTTCATCATCCATGCACTCACTCTTCTTAACTCCCCACACTTATTTCTGTACACAGCCTTTTGGAGCCATATTTGCTTATACATACCTCACTTGTACACTCAAGTCCCTCCATATGCTTGCACATGCACTCTTTCCTTAATACCCCTGTCCCCCCACATCCACAACCACCCTGTTGGTGGGACTATGAGGGAGGTGCATGTGAGACTGTGTTCCCGCAGCCCCATATCAACTTACTCTCACCCCTTACACTCACACATCCATACCACTCCATGCACCCCTACAGGATCGTACCAAGCTAGACATGCACCCTGAGCAACTAACAAATTTTGTGCCCCTTTCCACCCAGCCATGTGCGGTAACTCACTCTTCCATATCATCCTGCTAGACCATTCCAGACCAAGTGGGTTGTGACTGGTGGAGACAAAGAACCAATGAAAAGCCCAGGTTTCAATGACATTACTCATATGCCTCTTTTCGCTTCAGCCACCAGAGGTCTCTTCAGTATTTCTTTGTCTCCAGCAGATGGTGGATGGATTTTCTCCTCTATGAAGAAAATCTGAAGATTAAGAGGAAAAGATTGATTGCACTTGTGAATGATCACCTTGAGGATGACTCTCTCTCACCTGAGCACGACATGGGAGGCTCTACTAGACTGCGTTCTTTTTGGTAGCATAGGAGAAGGGGAAATTGTTTCAGCTGCACATGCTTATCATGATAGCAGCCTATTGAGCAGCCAAAAATTGGAAAGATCTGGAAGAGTGCAGTAGCCTCACACAACCTCATCGCACTCTCCCTCCTCCTCTGTCACCTCCTGCTCTCTCCCAAAGATTGCAGAAGGCTTTTGGAGGGATCTGCCTGCCAGCCACCTTAAACACAATGCTGCAAAGCCAGTGAAACAGTTTCAGGGGAGACGAGCTGAGCCTGGCACACATCCTCTGCTTGAGACTCTCACGGGGCTAGTCGTTGTCCTTGTTGGGGGCTTCCGATTCTCTTTGCCTGGGCTGCAATTCAGGGTGGACTGCTTGAGACCATTTGTGCGGTATGGGGATTTCTTACCATTTTCTGCACATGTTAGCAGCATTTTTTTGTCTATTGTGCACCTGATGGTTGCATAGCCCTAGTGCATGTTCCGCCCAAACGATTCTAACTCTACCCTAGCATCTGTAATGCATGTTGAAGTAAAAGTGCAGTTAATGTGTGCCCTTCGGGCTGTGGCCTTAGCACACACTATTGTGATACTTGCCTTAACTCTTTTCTTCCAGGAAATACTTGGCTTGTGGCAAGTGATGTGCCTCATCTCCTGGACTCTGCTGTTCTTGCATGGCAGCATCTAAGTCATTCCTGGAGGGCCTGCCCCCCCCCCCCCCTTAACTGTGGGATGCAGTTAGTCCGGCCTTGCCTGTCTCAGGGCAGGAGGTGACAGATGGCGCTATGGGTAAAGATATCCAGCTGGCCGCAGGTTCTGGCTACTGTGCTATGAGCCATTCCTTGTGCTTTAGAGGGTCTGTGGTGGCTATACCCACTGGTGTTGGGGGGCCATTTCTGAGAGGAGAACTTCTGGACTCTGGATTGCCCTCCTTAGAATTATTTTCCTTTCTACAGCAGGCCTGGTCCTTCTGGCATGGGAATTCAGACCCTGTGGCCTCTGGGTGCCCCTGGTGCAGTCTTGTGAGGGGCAGGCTGAGAGTGGAAGCCTTGTCCATCTGCCTTTAGCTAAGCATCCCTAGCGAGGGGTTCCCACTAGAGATGGGGATCAGCTGAGATCTGTTTGAGATTTGAACAGTAACTTGGGTTCAGCTATCTCGGCACTGGGCTCTGATGTGGTTGAAACTAAGTCCTCTCACCTTCATAGCATTGTGGAGAGGCCAATGTGATCCACCTGTTTTGTGAGGAGAAACTGGATGCGTTGATTCCTAGGGTCTTATCTACCTTGGGCTTGGCGAATGCCCCAGACATGGAGCAGAAACCAAAGATTCATCCAGTCCTGCAGTGGGTGTGGAAATCCTATTCCTGGAGGTGCTCAAGGACCTTTTCCAGTCGAAGTGGGATTCCCCCAACTACCCAACTAGGGTCTAAGGGTGTATAAGAAGATGCATGCTCTCCTGGAGAAGGAGTGCAATGTATAGTTTGCTGTTTCCAAGGTGGATGTGCAGATCACAGCAGTTACCAGTTGGACCACCATTACTGTAGCAGGTGGATCGGCCTTAAAGGATGCTCTGGACCTAAAGGTGGGTTCATGTTGAAGAACCAGTTCGCTGCATCAGCTGCTATTCTTCAGTTGGCAGTATGTGCAAGCCTGATATCTCGAGCACTGCTCCAGTGGATTCAGTCTCTTCCACTGGACGATTCTATCCCTCTTTTGGGGTTTGCTACAGCCTTCCTTGATGCTATTTGTGGCCCGGTTTGTCTAGCATCAGGGATTGGGCCCCGTCAACAGTGATGTGGCATTGGCTTAGGGTGACATGGCGCAGTGGACTCGTCTTCTAAAGCCCCATTGCCCATCTGGCTTAGAGGAATGCTTCTGTTTGGTCCAATTTGGAGAAGCTGGTGAAGGACCTGGGCAAGATGAAATCTTTTTGCCTTCCAGAGGACTGGTCCAAGGGGCCTGTGAAGAGGGCAGGAGCCCCTTTTTCATTGGCCTCAGTCTGCTTCTCACAGGCACCCTGGTTGTACCCCCAAAGGTGTTAGGCTTTCCAGGCAGTAGTGAGGGGAGTCCTTTTTCCCCTTTTGCTTATGGACCGGGCTCGTTCTTAGTCCCTTCATGGAGCACTTGGGGCCCAGGGGCCCGCTTCTGTCCAAAGGAGGACCCTCCCGTGCTGTGCAATGAAGTTTTGAGGACCCATTCCCTGGTTTCTCCAGTTGGGGGCCAGCTTCGCCTCTTCTCTCGGGAATGGAACTGGGTCTCCAAGGATCTCTGGGTGCTAGTCTCCATTCAGAATGGCTATGTGTTGGAATGCAAAGAGCTGATCTCGGCCGCTTTTGTCATCTCCCCTTGTGGGTCTATGAATGGCAGAGCCACTGTGCAGATCACCTTGGACAAGTTGCCTCTCCTGAAGGCAGTGGTGCCCATTCCACCAAACGACTGGGGCAAGGGCAGGTATTCCATCTGTATTGTGGTGCTAATACGGAAGCTTTTTGGTCCATTCTGGACCTCAAAGGTGTCAACGAGCATCTGCTCATCATGCGCTTCTGGATGGAAACTTTGCAATCCATGGTTGAAGCAGTGCATCAAGGGGAATCCCTGGCATCTCTGGATTTGACAGAGGCCTATTTTCATATCCATTCTCCACTGCCCCAAGGACATTCTCCAAGGTTGTGGTAGTGGTGGTGGTGGCTGTGGTGATATGGCGCCCAAGGATTTCTGTGCACTTATAACTGGGCTACTGGCTCATCGAGACCATTCTCTTTCAGAGGCATCAAGAGTAACTCCTTGTGAACTTTGATGCGCCTCAGCTGTGGTTGATCAATTGGAAAACATAGAAACATAGGCCATGTAGTCTCTTTCTGCCATCATGTTTCTATCTAGTCTGCCCTTCCATATCATCCACTATAAGAGTCTCATTTTTTTTCTTTAGAGAGCCTCTGTGTTTGTTCCATGCTTTTTTGAATTTAGATACTGTACTCATCTCTACCACCTTCACTCGGAGACTATTCCACGCATCTACCACTCTTTCCACAAAGAAATGTTTCCCCATATTACTCCCGAGTCTATCCCCTTTCATCCTCATCCTATGTCCCCTCTTTAATAGAGCTTGCTTTCAATCGAAAGAGGCTCTCCTCCTGTGCATTTCTGTCACGGAGGTATGTAAAGGTCTCAGTCATATCACCTCTGTCCTACCTTTCCTCTAAAGTATACATATTAAGGTCCTTAAGTCTGTCCTCATATGCTTTATAATGAAGATCATTAACCATTTTAATAGCCACCCTCTGCACCGACTCCAACCTATTTATATCTGTTTGAAGATGCGGTCTCCAGAATTGCACACACTATTTCAAATGAGGTCGCACCAAGGACTTATACAGCCAGTTGTTGCATTTCCAGTCCTTGGAGTTTCTGGGAGCATGTTTCGATTCTCAAGTGGGCAGTGTCTTCCTGCCAGAAGAGAAAATCAAAGGCTTTTGGGTTGCCTAGCACTGTTTTGTTCACAACAGGCTTCAGAGTCTGGGTTGCTCTTAAGTTCTTTGGATTGATGGCAGCAACAGTTGTGATGGTGGCTGCATGCTCATCTTTAGCCACTCCAAGAGTTCTTACTGACCTGGTGTTCCCCGGGTTCTCAACAGTTTGCGCTCAGGCTCCCGCTCCCAAAATGGTGATAGCCAGCCTGTAGTGGTGGCAGCAGCCCAGTCTTGAGGAAGGGTATGCCGCTGGATGTTTGCTCATGGATCCTTCTGATGGCAGATGCCAGTCTCTTGGGCTAGGGAGCCCATTGCCAAGGCTGAACAGCCCAGGGCCATTGGAACCGCAGGGAGGTTGTGTATTCCATCAGCTGCCTTGAGGTGAAGGCCATCAGGTTGACTCTATTGTGTTTCCGGCCCCCCCCCCCCCCGGTCGAGGGCCTGGTGGTTTGAGTGTTCTCAGACATCGCCATGGTGTTGGCTTATGTCAGTTGGCAAGGTGGCATGAGGCATGCCAGGATAGCCCTAGAGATGGTTCTCCTGTTTGCCTGTGCAGCAAAGAACCTCACAGTTGTCCGCTCTGCTCATTGCCGGGGTGGAATCTGTAGAAACAGAGGTCTTCTCAGTTGGCACTCTTTGGTTCCAGAAGAGTGGAAGTTGAGTCAGGAGGTGTTTCAGTTGTTTGCATTGCTGGGGTCATCCTGAGAGGGATCTGATGGCAACCCACTCCAATGCTGAAGTGTGCTGCTTCATTAGTTGTCGCATGGAGATGGAGTCCAAGGGTGTCTGCGCCCTGGCACAACCTTGACCAAATCAATATCTGCTGTATGTTTCCTCCGTGGCCCACGTTGGGGGGTGTGATTCGACGTATGGAACGCCACCCAAGAAGGATTATTCTGGCAGCACCAGATTGGCAGAGGAGAGCATGCTTCTGAGATCTGATGAAGCTCCTGCAAGCTCCACCTCTTCATTTGCCTCCCTCTCAGGGTCTATCGTGTCAGGGGCTACTTGTCCTGGAGGACCTGGCTCCCTTCTCGCTTACGGCTTGCCTCCTGTAAGGAGACAGCCAGTGCATATGGGCTACTCTCCGGCAGTAGTTTCCACTCTGTTCAGAGCCTGGAAAAGGTCTACCAACCTGGCATAAGTGCTGGTGTGGCAGATGGTGGCTGAGGTACTACCTCTGTTCGCCTTTCTTGTAGAGAACGGTCTGGAGAAGGGGCCTTTTCTCTTGACTTCTGAAGGTTTGGGTGGCAGCTTTGGTCTGTTTCAGAGGTCTGTTTGGTGGTAAGTCTTTAGCCCTACACCCGGATGTTTTGTGCTGCCTTCAGGGAGCTCGGTGTCTGCAACCTCCCCTCTGGTCTGTGGTCCCTTCTTGGGATCTGTGTCTGGTGCTCGGGGCCCTGATGTCGGAGCCCCTTGAGCCATGGATGTGCACTATTCCTGAAGGATTTGATGCTCAAGGCAGTCTGACTTGGTTGCAATTTGTCCCGCAAGGAGAGTTCTGAGCTGCCGAGTTTGTCTTGCCAAAGTCCTTACCTACTGTATCTATCTTTTTCTAAGAAGGCCATTCCATTCAGCTTTTGCCTTCCTCCTTCTCTGAAGTGATTTCTCCCTTTCAAGTGAACCAGGTTGGTTGTCTGTCATCCTTCTCTAAGGAGCAGTATCAGGGTGAATGGTAGAGATGTCTGGAGGGAGCCTCTCCGGCTCTTGGAGGTTACGAATTCTTTTTGTAAGTCAGACCTTCTTTTGTTCTGCTTGTTAAGTCTACACAAGATGGCTCAGCAGCTAAGTCTGCATTAGGGCACTGGGTTAAGGAGGCCATGCCTTGGTGGAGCTGTTATGGAACCGGTTGGTTGGTTCCAGAGAATTTGGCCACCCAATCTACCTGAGCACTAGCATCCCTGTGGGCAGGGCAGAGTGGCACTCGATAGCCTCTGCAGACATTTGTCAGTGGCAGCATGGGCATCACTTTCCATTTTTTGTCAAGCATTTCTGCTTGGACGTCCATGCTTGGGTGGATGTGGCCTTTGGCTCTAAGGATTTGTGTACACTAAAAATGAATTTTGGTCGTTTTGTGAAGGGATAAACGAATAGCAAAAATCAATGAACAATTCCCTTCAAACAAATAAGTCAGCGGTCTGATGTTATATTATGTAGCAATGCATTCATTCACACCTACTTATTCTTCTTATAGTATGAAACATGCATTAGGATATTTTTATATAAAGAACCAGTGGTCTCAGACTGTTGATAACGTTGCTCCAGACATGACTCTTATGAGCTAAACGTTAGAGATGGCATCAATGACCACATTGATTTAGGTTCTTTGATCATATATCCGATGTTGCTACTTTCAAAAATTTGTTAAACAAAATCAGACTTAACTTAAGTAGTATTCAAGTTTACTTCCATACATGCCAATATTGCAATTGCCCCAACGCCTTCTTGGCGGTACCTGGTGGACGTTTCAGTTCTTCGTCAGGGGGTGTGCAATCTATACATTAGCACTGTGGAGGAAATGCACAACTGTTATTACTAGAACACAAACAAATATAAATAACACAAATTCTCACAGCAGACTGGAGACCGACCATGGCAAAAAGGAAGTATTTCACACATTCTGCATACGCGACCCTCAAGGATTCCAAAAATAGCTGTGGTGCTTTTGAAAAAACGCCGCGCATGCGGGTTGCCTACAAAGCTCCAAAGGTTAAATAGTCGATCGATCATGACGTCAAGCTCATTAACATGGAAAAGACTGGAGATCGAAATAAATTTTACAAGAAAATTATCAGAGACATGCTCTCCATTCTATCACAGTGTTTAACCCTCCTGGCATAACTGATTGTAGTTCATAAATCCATTTCTGTTCTCGTAGTAAAAGGCTTTGATTTCTTGATTTGCCCGCACTGCCTGCTAACACACGATCAATACCATGCCATCTCTAACGTTTAGCTCATAAGAGTCATGTCTGGAGCAACGTTATCAACAGTCTGAGACCACTGGTTCTTTATATAAAAATATCCTAATGCATGTTTCATACTATAAGAATAAGTAGGTGTGAATGAATGCATTGCTACATAATATAACATCAGACCGCTGACTTATTTGTTCTAAGGATTTGTGGGCTGCTGTCGTCTTTCCTCCCAGTGAAGACGTAGCTTTGGTACATCCCACTCGTCTGGACTGGTCTAGCAGGACAATATGGAAGGTGACATTTTACTTAACAGATAATATCTTTTCCTTAATTCTTGCTAGACCAGTCCAGAGCCTGCCCACCTGCCCCCGTGAAACCGTGTTTTGCTCTGCTCTGTTATTCTGTGGGGGTACTCCTGGGTCCACTATAACTTTTATACTTGGCTCTGTAGTCCATGTTCTACGGACAATCTTCTGTTTATGCTTTCCTGTACATAGTTCTCTACTGTTGCTTACTCAGTGGTGCCCATTATTGAGGTTGTGTGAAGCTTGCCATGTTCTCCCATATGCTTTGGTATGGATACTGAAGAGACCTCTGGTGGCTGAGGCGAATAGGGGCATAGGAGTGATGTCATTGAAACCTGGGCTTTTCATTGATTCTTTGTCTCAACCAGTCTAATGTTGGGAGAACATAACCCACTTGTCTGGACTGGTCTAGCAGGACTCAAGGAAAGGACATTACCTGGTAACATGTCACCTTTTGTGAGTTTTATGGAAGCCCAGTCACGATATTGGCACCCTCTTCTGTGTTTGCACCCTTTGCAGCCGCAGTGATTGCACAGCCCTTGATATGGCCCTGCACCCCGATATATGTATTTACCCACTCTACATAGATGCTCTCATGCACAGATTTCCACACCACACACAAACACACACACCTCATATACATCACTCCTACTACAAAAACACACCATGTACACTTCTCCACCATACTACCTTGCCGAGATTAAACTTGCTTACAGGTCTCCTCACAAGTCAATCTCACAGATGAACCTGAATCTGTCAAGAGAGGAAGGAGAAACATGCCGTTATGGTCCCTACTTCTCTCTTAAAGAATTATAAAATGAACCTCGACATTTTTGATACATGGTGAATAAAACTGTTTTACAATGCACGCTTCTGAAATACTGCACATTACTTAACATTTTTCTTTGGGATCTTTAGTATGGATTGGAAAATTTGACTGTTTCTTGCTGTTTAAGGTTTAAATATATATTGTATGCATTAAGAGGAATGTCCATATTGATCACTGTCCCTTGGAAGATTTGCTCTTGATTTTATATATTTAAAACTGAGCCTTATTCCTGATCTATTTTAGCTCTTTCGATGATGACTAAGCAAGCCCTGTACTGCTCACTAAACCATGAAAATTAAAAGCAGTTCTTCAGTCCACTCTCTTTTGCAGGCTTTTCAAGACAGTTATGCCCTGATTCTCAGATTTAATAAGTAAGGATTAACCTGTCTGACACATTCATTTTCAGCTGCCAACAATTGTATACTTTTCTTTTCCAATAAAAGTTCATAATGTAGTTGAATGATAAACGTTATGTAAGCTCAGCTGTGTATGTTTATTATTGTGCTACATTATTGGTCAGTAAAGTTTTGTTGCTGTTGCAATAAATTAACACAATTCTTGAATATTTTTTTAAAGAATAAATATACATGTAGATGCTGTCATTTCAGTCTCAAAGAAAAAAAATGAAGTCTTTTTAACTAGAGAAGAGAGACACACATTTTTGTCTGCCTTTAATGCCGAAGTGACCATTGTGTTTCAAGAAACTAATTCATCATGAGATAGGATATTAGTTTTAGAATGCTGAAACAAACTTCTGGATTGGCTTCATGGGCTCTCCTGCTTCTTTTGCATCCTAAAGCATAAGCTTAAATCGTCTCAGAAGGACAAGGTCCGCCAATTTATGGCATTTACACAGGCTGGTGAAAGGACTGCTATATACTGTTTAATGCAGAATGAGTGGAAACTAGAAGTGGCAACGGACAACTACTTCCAGAACCCAGACTTGTACTACAAAGAATCCATGAAAAATTCAGTAGACAAAAAGAAATTAGAACAATTGTATAACAGGTACAAAGGTAAGATATATTTTTTTTTATTGTGATTTTAATTGCCTTTGTTCTGCCACCTACAATAGAAAATATTTTTTGTGATGTGTATGCTAATTTGGTGCTTTTTGGGGTTTTTTTTTATTCCTTCCTCATAATGGCGTGGATAGGCATCTTTACATGAAATCGATCCTGGTGAAAGTCAGCAGCTAGTTGAGCATGGGGGAATTCTGTGCAAAAGTTTTAGAAATTATGGACACAATGTGTTTAGAATTTTTGTACATTTATTGAGCACAATTTCTCCATCATGAAACCCAGCTTCTTTCTACCCCGCTCATTCCATTGGTGTATATTGTCTCCCCCCCCCCCCCCCCCATAATGTAGCAAAGGGGTAAGGAAGCCCTACTTGCAGTGGGGGCAGGTGGACCTGTTTATCATTAGTGCCTGTTTATCATTAGTGCCTGCAACATTTGGGGAAACATCCTTCACCCCAAGCTACACCTATGGCTTATTCTGCATTTTCTGCCCTTTCCTCCCAGGCATTCCCATCCTCAGCTTTCTGTTTTTGTCCTTTTAGCTACTCCGTCATACACTCCTGGTATCCGTGCTGTACTCTGTCGTCCTCCTTCCCTCATAAATGTCCTCACCAGCAAGAGGAATCGTCAGCAGTACTCCTTACTGGCTGTCTTCCATTTCACTGGCTTCCTTCTGATTTCAGAACCTCATGGGAATGTATAGTCTTCCTAGCCCCAGTGGATCTGCATGTTTGAATGCAAAAGGGTCATGCAAGGAGACCATTCAAGTATTGACTTTGAAACAGATTATGCATGTGTGCAGCAGACTTTCCAAAATACAAATGTTTCATTTGCATAATTCTATGTTTCTGAGAGTCTGCCCTTCTGGTGACTCATGAGAACACGAGTGATTGTATCTGCAGAATTTCATTAAACAAAATCTGTATTGATGAAATTTAAATTCCATATTGTCCTGCTAGACCAGTCTAGACAAGTGGATTGTGTTTCCCTAACAGCTGATTGGTGGAGACAAAGAACCAATGAAAAGCCACACACAGTGCTGTTAGCAGTTAACCCCGACTTGAGCCCCTTAGAAAGAGAACCGGGAGCCCCCAACAAGGACAATGACAAGGTCAAGTCTTAGTACGCAGCCCCTGAGAGTCCCAGGAATAGGAGCCTTGCCGGGCTCAGCTCTACTCCTCTGAAACTGCTTCACTGGTTGGGTTATTTTAAAGGCACTGTGTGAAAAGGTGGCTGGAAGGCAGATCCCTCCGAGAGCCTGCAATCATTGGGAAAGGGGGGGATGGTAAAGAAGAGGGAGGAGGGGTCGCTGAGGTTGTGTGAGGCTGCTGTACTCTTCTCAAATTCTTCCAAATCCTTCCATTTGTGGCTGATCAACAGGCCCTTACCATGATAAGGGCATGGAGTTGAACCAATTTTCCCCTCCTCCTCTGGCTACCAAAAAAGACAGGAGTCTGGTGGAGCCTCTTTCACATTCAAATGAGAGTTACCTTTTTAGGGCTTAAGTGGCTGTTCCTTAGTGTCTCTCTAGTCCAGTCCCGGAACCATAGAGTTGTGAACCTCCACCAGCAGCTTTGGAGACTGAATATCTTCATCTCTTTGATCATCCAGCTATATGCAGCCCCAAGGACCGGAGCAGCTTTGGAGACTGAATATCTTCATCTCTTTGATCATCCAGCTATATGCAGCCCCAAGGACCGCCCACACATCAGTATCTCAGTCTCCAAGCAGCTTGGAAGTCAGAGCCCAGAACTGGGCTCCTTAGGAACAAATAAGCAGAGCTTTAGTGTTTTATTATTTTCTAGGTTTAGGTGCTGGGCTGCTGCTGTGGAGGAATTCTTTGGCTGTGTCCCTTCTGCCTTTATCTGATCTGTTTTTTTTCTCTCTTTCTCTCTGTCAGTCTCCCCATAGGTCAAACAAGCAGGAGAGCTGCAAAGGACACAGGTCTCCTTTCTACCGAACCCCCTTGGTGGGTGAGGAGAAGGTTGAAGGCAATTAACTGCAGCAATTAAATACAGCAGTAGGCTCTGAGGGTCCCCTAACTGATTTAGGGGTTCCCCGAGCTGCCCTGAGCGGTTATTAACTCTGATGTTGGCTCTGATAACTGCTACTCAGAGCTTGTGGCAGGCACGCTGGACAGCACTCACAGAGTTTTGACCCCCCCCCCTCCTCTCCTGTGTGTGGGTGAGTAGAGTTTGGGGCTTTTTATTTCTAAAGGCAGTGATAGAGGCCTTGGGGTAGCCTGGAATCAGCTCTGGGGAGTTTGTTTAGACCTTTTGGGTACTTTTTATAGTCCTTTTTTTGGCGGCATCGGGTCCGGTGGCCATCTTGGATTTTCAAAGTCATTTTTTCTTCGTGTTTGTTTTTAGGGATAGGAGCTTTGTTTTCGAATTTTTTGGTCAGATATCAGCTAATTGACCCCAGCTCTATCTAATCCTGTGATTTGGAGCGTTTTTGAGCACTTTTAAAATCGCAATTTTTTTTTCTGCTCTGTTTGCTTCAGCAAGGTGTCTCTGCTTTGCTGGTAGAGGGCTGTGTGCATAGACATACCTCCTAGTCCTCAGTGTTTGGTTTGTGGCATTCGTAGAAGTAGTAATTTGGAAGCCAGAGTCTGTGCCACTTGTTCTGCTGTGGGTGCTGTCATGGAGGATCCTCTGGAGGGCTCCAGTGCGGATCTCCCTCCTGTCTCTACAGAAGGGACATCAAGGCAGGCAGAGACGGTCCTTGATCCGGGGATTTCTGAGGTGCCAGAGCGCCTGTTGGCGGGGGGCGTCCAGGAGAGATCCCTGGGAATTCCACCTGCCTTTTTCTCTCTCATGCAGGAGGCTCTGGCTCTCTTGCAGCCGGCGGGTGGAAGTTCGGTCCCGCCCCGCCGTGGGCTAAAGCACCCACTTTCAGTAGAGGGAGACACCGGTCCACAAAAGAAGAGCCGGCCCCCGAGTGTTGCGGATTCTGCGCCTCCTGGGGATGAGTCCCACGAGGGGCTGGGGGAGGCTCTCGGGCTAGAGTCTGCGGAAGATTTAGAAGACGGCGAGTTGTTTGACGATGAGCAGAGTAGTAGAATAGTGCGTGTATTTCGTAAAGAGGAACTTCCGGCACTGATTGCCGAAACCCTCAAAGTATTGAACATACCCGTGGAAGATTCCGCTGCGGAGGACCAGTTGGAGGATCCCTTGATGCAGGCGGTGCGCACTTCCCACAGAGTCTTTCCGCTCCATAGGGTTTTTAAGGCTAGGATCCAGGAGGAGTGGAACAGTCCAGAATCCGCCTTGCGCGGGGCTAGACTGTTGCCTAAGTTGTATCCTCTATCGGAGGCTGATAGAGAGCTTTTTCGTTCGCCGAAGGTGGACGCAGCAGTTTCCGCGGTTACTAAACGGACTACTATCCCGGTGGAAGGTGCTGCAGCGTTGAAGGACGCGCAGGATAGAAAGGTCGAGAACTTGTTGAGACAGGCGTTTGATGTTTCTGCCCTGTCAATGCAGGCGGCGGTGGCCGGGGCCTGGGTGGCACGCGGCTGCCTCCGCTGGTCTCAGCAGTTGCAGGGGCCCCAGTCGGCGGAACAGGAGGCCGCGGTGTCCAGATTGGAGTCTGGTGCCGCTTATTTGGCGGATATCCACAATGACCTCATTAGGGGGTTGGCTAACGGCATGGCGTCAGTGGTAGTGGCGTGTCGTTCTCTTTGGTTACGCAATTGGGCGGCTGATGGTTCTTCTAAAGCTCGCCTTAGTAAGCTGCCGTTTAAGGGCAGGCAGTTATTTGGAGAGGACTTGGATAGGTTGGTAAAAGATCTTGGGGATTCTAAGGGGGGTCGGCTTCCGGAGGATAAGCCCAAGCAGGGGAAGCCGACCTTCACCTTCCGGGGGTCTCAGCAGTCCTTTCGGAGATTTCGTGCCTCCCGCTTTGGTCAGTCCCAGCGTTCCAGATACCCGGGGCACGGACAGAGTTTCCGCGGATTTCGGGGGGCAGGTAGAGGTTTTGGCTCCTTCCAGGCGCAGGTCCCCAAAAAGTCACAATGAAGCGAGGCCGGCTCCGGTGGCGGTGATCCCCGTAGGGGGCAGTCTACGGGATTTCTACCCTGCATGGGCCGCTATCACATCCGATCAGTGGGTGTTAGAAGTGATACGAGAGGGATATGCGCTCGAGCTGCATCGACCGGTGCTAGATTCCTTCGTTATGTCCCCGTGCAGCGCTCCCTGGAAACGAAGAGCCGTATCAGATACACTTTCCCGGCTGCTTCGTCTCCGGGCAGTCGCCCCCGTGCCGGAGGGGCAGTTAGGGTCCGGTCGATACTCCATCTACTTCGTGGTGACCGAAAAAGGAGGGCACCTTTCGACCAATCCTGGATTTAAAGAGAGTGAATCGGTGCCTCCGGGTGTCGCATTTTCGCATGGAAACGCTGCGCTCGGTCATAGCGGCGGTCCGCGAGGGGGAATTCCTAACGTCCTTAGACCTTACGGAGGCCTATTTGCACATTCCCATTCGTCGGGAACATCAAAGATTTCTGCGGTTTGCACTGCTGATGGGCCATTTTCAGTTTCAAGCCATGCCCTTCGGCCTCGCGACGGCGCCACGGGTCTTCACGAAGATCATGGTGGTGGTAGCGGCGTTCCTGCGGAAGGAGGGTGTCCTCGTGCATCCCTATCTCAATGACTGGTTGATCCGGGCGAAGTCGAGGGAGGAGAGTCTCCGAGCGACGGCGCGGGTCGTACAGATTTTGCAGTCGTTAGGCTGGGTGGTCAATCGGGCGAAGAGCAGCCTTCTTCCCTCGCAGACCTTGGAGTATTTGGGGCGCGTTTCGAGACTGGCAACGGGAAGGTTTTTCTCCCATTGCACAGAGCGCGGGCCCTGAGGCGGCTGGTGGAGCAGTTTCTAGCGAGACGGTCATCCTTGGCTTGGCAATACCTTCAGCTTCTCGGCACGATGGCGGCGACCATAGAGGTAGTTCCGTGGGCAAGGGCGCACATGTGGCCCCTGCAGCGAGCGCTGCTGCGTCGATGGTGTCATCAGTCCGACTCGCTAGCTCGTCAGTTAGTTTGCCCCTTGGGGGTTCGGCGCAGCCTTCGCTGGTGGTTGCGTCGGCGCTCTCTGGCGAACGGTATGCCCTTGGAGTCTGGCGTCTGCTGATGACGGATGCCAGTTTGAGCGGCTGGGGGGCTCATTGCGAGGGTCAGATTGCTCAGGGCCAGTGGTCCTCACGGGAGAGCCAGTGGTCCATCAACCGTCTGGAAATGAGAGCCGTGTGGTTGGCTCTGACTGCGTTTCAGCCTTGGCTGCAGGGAGCGGCGGTCAGGGTGCTGTCCGACAATGCCTCCACGGTAGCCTACATAAATCGCCAGGGAGGCACAGGTAGCGCAGCGTTGGAAGCGGAGGCGGATCTGCTTCTAGAATGGGCAGAGCGGCATCTTCAATGTCTGTCGACCCAGCATGTCGCGGGGGTTCACAATGTGGAGGCGGACTTTCTGAGTCGTCGCAGAGTAGACCCCGGAGAGTGATCTCTACATCCCGAGGTATTTGCGTTGCTGGTCCATCGTTGGGGTCTGCCGATAATGGACCTCATGGCGACCTTCGAGTCCGCGCAGATCTAACGGTTCTTCAGCAGGCGTCGGGAACGCATGTCGGAAGGCCTCGATGCATTGGCACAAAGGTGGCCAAGGTACGGGCTGCTCTGTCTTTCCTCCGTGGGCTCTAGTGGGTCGCCTGGTGCAGCGGATAGAGCGGTCACGGGGTCCCGTGGTTCTGATTGCCCCAGACTGGCCTCGTCGGCCTTGGTATGCGGATCTGGTGCGGTTGAGTGTGGCCGATCCGTGGCTGCTTCCTCCTCGGCCGGATCTCCTTTGGCAGGGGCCGCAGCAGATGCCTCAGGTGGCTCGATTCTCGCTTACAGCATGGTTATTGAGAGGGCGCGAATGAGAGCCAAAGGTTATTCTCCGGAGGTCATTGCTACCTTGTTGCGGGCACGGTGTCGGTCCACGTCGCTAGCGTATGTCTGGGTCTGGCGTATTTTTGAGAGCTGGTGTGCGGATCGCGAATTGCGGCCTTTGCGGACCTCCATTCCTCAGATCCTCTCCTCCTTGCAAGCAGGGGTGGACAAGGGCCTGGCGGCCAGTTCCTTGAGGGTACAACTTGCAGCTCTTGCGTGTTTTCGAGGCAAGGTTCAGGGCCAGCTATTGGGGTCCCATGCTGATGTGAAGCGCTTCTTGCGAGCGGTGTTGCTTATGCGTCCTCCGTGCAGGGCTTTAGTTCCCTCGTGGGACTTGAATTTGGTGTTGAGGTCTCTGGTGGCTTCGCCGTTTGAACCCTTGGCGCAAGCTTCGTTGAAGGACTTGACGTTGAAGACGGTGTTTCTGGTGGCGATCTCGTCAGCTCGCAGGATTTCGGAGTTGCAGGCTCTTTCGTGTAGGGAACCCTATCTGTCTTTCTCGGCAGACAAGGTGGTATTGCGACCGGTTCCCGCGTTTTTGCCTAAGGTAGTTTCGGCGTTTCACATGAATCAAGTGGTGTCTCTCCCGGTGTTTGCCAAGGAATGCGGTAAGCACGCGGATAACTCCTTGCACGCGTTGGATGTCCGTCGAGCGCTTCGCCGGTATTTGCGGGAAACGGCATCCTTCCGTAAGTCCGATCGTTTATTTGTCGCCTTTTGGCGGTCCGTGCAAGGGGGAAGCGGTGTCTAAGTCTTCCATTTCCCGCTGGTTGAAAGAGGCGATTTCGTCGGCATACCTTTTACATGGCAAGATGGTTCCTGCCGGGCTTCGGGCTCACTCGACTAGGGCGCAGGCGGCGTCTTGGGCAGAAGTTAGCTTGGTGCCGGCGGTGGATATTTGTCGGGTGGCGACGTGGTCGTCCTTGCACACCTTTGCTAAGCACTATCGTCTGGATGTGCAGGTGGCGTCGGATGCGCGGTTTGGCTCTCGGGTACTTCAGGCTGGATTAGCGAGGCCCTCCCGTTGAGATATACTGCTCTGTTACATCCTCTATGGTTCCGGGACTGGACTAGAGAGACGCTAAGGAAGAGTAAATTAGACTTACCTGCTAATTGTTGTTCCTTGCGGAACTCTAGTCCAGTCCCGGATCCCTCCCTGTCTCTCAGTTCTCGCTGCCAGCCAAGAAGATACAGTCATTATAGGAGTCTGCCAGGGTTTCTGTTCTCTATGCTTTCGGTCAGAGCTCCTCTGCTTGCAGCACGCCTTAGTTCCCTTTCGGGGCCAATTTGGAGGGTGAGCGGTGGCGCCTCTTGTTGCTTGTGTTTTGCGCAGGGGTCGCCACGGCTGTTCTGGTCCGCCTTCCCGTAGGCGGGAGATTGTTCATAAGAAATACAAAAAAAAAAAAAAAAGATTTTCGCTAGTAGTGGGATCTTTAGGGTCAGGATCCTTTTTTCCACTGTATGGTTATATCTACTTATTTGTTGCTCTGCTTAGTATGCTTTGTCAATAGGTACTGATGTGTGGGCGGTCCTTGGGGCTGCATATAGCTGGATGATCAAAGAGATGAAGATATTCAGTCTCCAAAGCTGCTGGTGGAGGTTCACAACTCTATGGTTCCGGGACTGGACTAGAGTTCCGCAAGGAACAACAATTAGCAGGTAAGTCTAATTTACTCTTCATGAGCATTTCCTCTGGATCTTCAGATTTTCTACAGAGAGGAGAAAATCCATCCACCATCTGCTGAGACAAAAAAAAAACTGAAGGAGCCTCTGGTGGCTGAAGTGGATAGAGGCACAGGAGTAATGTCATTGAAACCTGGCTTTTCATTGGCTCTTTGTCTCCACCAATCTGCTGTTAGGGAAAGGCAACCCACTTGTATGGATTGGTTTAGCAGGACTCTAGGAAAGGACATTATCTGGTAAGTAAAATGTCACTTGACTTAATATCGCTTACTAATGTAAGTGAAAGATCAGACTGCGGCTAATTACAAATAAGAGTTTGCATTTCTCTTCACATTTTACTTTCAACTGCAACAGAGCGTAATATGAGTGAATTTTATAGTCCCCTTGTAGACTGCATCTAACTGGAATAAATTAAAGTTTTATCTAGGATCTCTTCATAAAGAAGACATCAAAACATTTTATTTATAGTATGTTTTCGATTAAGTCACGCAGTAGTGATTTGATATTCAAAAATAGATCTTAATTTAGTTACAACAGTTTGCTCTCAGTTTTGTAGACTCCAGAAGAAAGGCAATTCTGTCATAGCATTGACCATATCATTCGATAATGAAACAGAAGCCTCTGGGTACATAGGAGCAGTTGCAAGATAAGCTTAATCACAAGGGCATGTCTGTATCATCACCAGAACCTATGGATAATGCCTCTCACCTGGGGGTGAGTGTTCTCACTAACTTTTGAGAGACTGAGATCATACTCCACATATCCTGGCTTAGGAGTGAGGAGAAATTCCTCCCCAGGGGAGCACTGGGTGTTGGATGCCACAGGTTTGATTAAGGGGAATTTCTAAGCACGCTTTGACAAATTTCCTATACATGCTACATCTTATGAACTCCAGAAGGAGGCTCTTTTTGGCACAATGCAAGTACTATGTTGAACGCTAGCAGTAAGTTTGAGACATTGAGATCATAGTCAACATACCCTGGTATAGGCGTAAGGTTCCTTACCGTTCTGGTATGTGCAGAAACTACTGTTATGCATTACTTGTTAACTGCTGTTCTTTTATTCTTTCCAGACCAGTGAACATATAACCTCCTTCCAGCAGGGGGAGATGGAGCAATTTCTGCTCCTCCACTATATGAGCCAGTGTAGCAGCTAGCCTGTTGGTATTCTATAGGAAGCTGTCTTATAGTTCAGTCCTTGGTTCTCTCATTGCCTATTAGCCATTATTGTAAAATTTATATTGCTGCACATCTACTTTTTATTAGTAAGTAGCACAAGACATAGCATCTCTCTCTTCTCTCTTCCCCCCCCTCCCCCCCCAAACAAGATTCCTTAGGCAGGTTCCTAGACTTGTCTGGTAGGACTCGAGGAATGATAGTTATGACATAACTGTACTTTTCTCTTGAGCCATGCCTTAATAGTGGCATGTACCAAAGCCCTCTTCATCTTGGGCAGAAGAAATCCACTTTGGTTGTCAGGCCTGCCACTCCAAAGGTGACTTGCTTTCTTGCCATCGGGTCCAGTTTATAGTGCTATGAAAAGAGGTGGAGAAGCTAATGTTGCTTCTGTACAGATCTTCAGGCGGAATCAGCCTATTCTCCACGCCTCCTACTATTATTATTACTAATCATTTTTGTATAGCACTACAAAGCATATGCAGCACTGTACATAAACATATGAGAGAGTCCATTCTCACAGAACCTATAATCTATATTTGAAAAAAGTAGCTGAAAAGGTGAGGAAAAAGATGGTGGCATTTACAAAATACAAGAGATCACAGAAAGAGGAAGACGAGCATCAATATTTGGGTAAAGCTAAGAGAAGCTAGGGAAGTAGTTGGGAAAGCAAAGATATAAATGGAAGAAAGAGTAGCCAGTGCAGTAAAGTAGTAGTAGTACTGCTACTATTAATCATTTAAATAGTGCTACAAGGCTTAAACAACATTGTACATATCGTGTAGAAAGACTGTCTCTGCCCGATTAGAGCTTGCATTCTAAACAAGATAGACAATACAGTAGCTGACAATAGGAATACAAATGGAGAAGGGTAAGGATACACATGGAGAACAAGGGATCAGGATTCAAAAGCAATCTCACAGAGGTAAGCTTTTAGCATGGATTTGAAAATGGGCAGAGACAGAGCTTGACATACAGACTCAGGTAGTTTATTCCAGGCATAAGGAACAGCAATGTGAAAGGATCGAAGTCTGGAGTTTGCAGTGGAAGAAAAGGGCATAGAGAGAAGCAGGCCAGTAGAAAGCAAAGTTCACGAGGAGGGGTGTAGGGAGAGAGGAGAGGGAAAAAGTAGTGAGGAGCAGTAGTAGGAATGCATTTGTAGGTCAAAAGGAGAAGTTCCATATAGAATGAGGTGACTTGAGAAGAGGGGTTATATGAGTATAGTGGGGCTGCCAGAAGATTAGGCGTGCAACTGAGTTCTGCACAGATTTAAGGGGATTCAAAGGGAGACCAGCAAGAAGGAGGATGGGATAGTCTAGATGGGAGGTGACGAGCAAATAAGTGTCTTAGTAGTGTGTTCAAAAAGGAAAGGTCACTTTCATTATGAGGAAACAAGATGGTGGTAGAATGTTGCACCAGCACTGAACGCCTTAGCATCTGAATCTCTGCTGACTGCTATGCGGTGCTTTCATCGCCAATGGGGCGAAGGAAACAAAAGCAAACCAGGCTACCTTCAGGTGAGCCTGGTTCCAGCTTGCCAGAACAGAGAACATTAGCTACTTGTGGGTTTTCTGTAGCTGGTGCTGGAGCTGTGTCTTCGGTGGGTCCACAGGAAACGTTTTTTGGACCCAAGTTCATCAGGGGTTTTGCTTTCCCCTGATCAGTGGACCCCCCCCCCCCCTGCTGTGACCCAGAAGTGTTTCCTCTGCTGGTCTTGTGCACCCCTTTGGCTTACTGACAAGTACACTGTTGCAGGAGAGTGAAGAGGGCTCACCAGTCGGGTTAGTGCAGGACCTTGGAGCAACCATTGGAAGTGGAGATAACAGCCAAATCAACTGCTGTGAATGAGGAGTTGTTGCTGGCAGCTTCGGGATCTGCACCCACTTTGGGAGCTTGGGGTTTGGTAAAATCTGCTAAGATTACCATGGAAGCACTGCAGTATGCTGTGGCTGCTATTAATGGGCCTTTACAAATTTTTTTGCCACGAATGTAAGTACTGAGGTTTCTCCAGGACCAAGCAGGAAGTCAGTCCTCACTTATGGGTGACGTCGGCGCCGACGGAGCCCTCGCGGAGCAATTTTCCCCAGCTTTCAAAGAAAGCCTTTGGGAATTGCAGCGCGCATGCGCGGTCCCCTTCCCGCCCAAGGGTGCCATCTTAGCCAGTCTTCTTTTTTCCGCGGAGCCCTACAGACGTACCCGTCGTGTCCCCGCGAAAAAGTTGATTTTTCTTCATAATTTACTCTTTTTTCCTTCGGTTCGACGCCGGTCTTTTTCCCGCCCGGACTCGCGACGCCGGTCACGAGTCCTCTTCTTCTTTTTCGGTTTTTCTGACTTAGTCAGTTTTCGTTTTCGGTTTTTCCCTGGCAGCCCGGTCCTTTGACCTCGCCGGGGCCCTTTTTCCCCCGATGGCTGCCAGTGGTTTCAAGCGGTGTGGTCAGTGTGACCGAAATATGTCACTGACTGACACACACGACCATTGCCTCCGCTGCCTGGGCCCGGATCATGAAGAAATGATCTGTGGGCCTTGTGGCAAACTGTCCTCCAAAGCGTTGAGAAGTCGGCGGCATCAGCGGGATAGAATCTTCGCTGACCCCAGCCGTACCCGGACCTCGTCGGAGGCCTCCGCGTCCAGGGGTTCCAGCTCGGACCGTCGCCGGAGTTCCTCCGACAGGGGTTCTCCCTCCGGGGACCATCGACGGAAGGTGAAACCCGCGAGGGCGGCGTCGGTGGACGCTCCTGGCTCCGCGAGGGCCAGGTCGCATAGCCCCGATAGCCGCCCCGGGTCCTTGGAGAAGGAGCACCTCACGAAGCGACCTCGCCTGGAGTCGGAGCTGCCTGCTCGGGTAAGTCCTGTGGTCCTTCTGGACTCGCCTCCGCGACAGCCGACGTCGGGCCCGACGCCGTCGGGGCCCGAGTCGGGGGCTGCTGGGTCACCTGAGCTCGGACTCAGGTTGACGGCCTTGGAGAGCAGACTGTCTGCCTTCATGGACCAGCAGCGGGCACTGCTCGCTGGCTTCGCTGGCGCCGCTGCCCCGACCGCCGGGACGTCGACGTCTAAGTCGACCCCGGAGACCGAGCCGATCCTCGAGTCGATGCGAACTCGAGTCGATCCTCGGTCGAGGTCACCCTCGGCCTCCCGTTCGGGACCGAGGTCGCCGACGCCGACTCCCTCGGCATCGGGGCGGCAGGCGCCGCGCCCTGCCCGGGCCGACCCCACCGAGTCCTCGTCGGAGTCGGTCTGGGAGTCTGAAGAGGAAGAGTCGCCTGATTCTTTTCGGACTCGGTGTGTCCCCTCGGACTCACCTGAGTCCGAACCTCGGAAGCAGTCCCCCCCGGAGGATGCCCGGTTCTCGGACTTCGTCAGGGATATGGCCAAGGCTTTGGCCTTCCCTGCGGACCCCGAGGAGGAGCCTCGAGCCGAAGAGCTCGACGCCCTCCAGTATGACTCTCCCGCCAGGGAACACTTTACTGTACCGGTTCCTCCCATGCTGGAACGACTACTCTTCCGCATGTGGGAGAGTCCGGCCACCTCGCCGGTCCTGAGCAAGCGGGTCGATTCTATCTATCGAGTCCGCAAGAGCCCTGGCTTCCAAAAAGCACAGCTACCACACCATTCCATGGTAGTGGAATCGGCCATGCATCGTCTTAAGAGCCAGAAGATGCACTCCTCGGTGCCTCCTGGCAGGGAGGCCCGTAACCTGGATGGCCTTGGTAAGAAGTGTTTCCAGGGCTCTATGCTTGCGTGTCGTGTCCAGACCTACCAGCTATACATGGGCATGTATCTCCGAGACCTGGCTAAAGAGCTAGCCGGATTCTCCGCTGGTTTGTCCGAGGAACCCTTGCGGAGGTTCCTGGTCTTGTCCACTGGCATTCGGGAATGCTCAAAATTCATGTCCCGAGCAGCCTATGATGGCTTTGAAACATCGGCTCGAGTGGCCGCAGCCGGCATCGGTGCCCGCCGACAGGCTTGGCTTCAGTCGTCTGACCTTGAGCCCTGGGTGCAGGACAAGTTGGTCGATGTCCCCTGCCGAGGCGAAAACCTCTTTGGCAAGCCCATGGCTGAAAAGGCTGCACAAATTGAGACGGAGACTCTCACCAGGACTAGGCTTTCTAGGAAGACCTCCGCCCCTTCCCAGAAAAAGAAGGGCTCGGGAAAGAAGTCCTTTTACCCGAGGAAGGCGGCTGCCTACAAACAATACCCCCAATATCAGGCCCCTGCAGCTCCCCAACAGGGCCAGCAGGCCAAGGGACGGGGTAACGGGTCCCATAGGCAGCAAGCCCCCAAGCCTGCACCACCAGCCCCTGCTCCGCAGGGTGGGGGTTTTTGACTCCTTAAGCATAGCCTCTCCCCCCCTGCTGGTTCCTCCCAGCACCGGAGGCCGGCTGGTTCACTTCGCCCACAGGTGGTCCAGCATCACCTCGGATGCCTGGGTGCTTCAAGTCGTGCGAGAAGGCTATCTTCTCCACTTCCACCAGGTCCCTCCCTCCTATTTTCCGGGAGAACCTCCACGACCCCCTCTGCACAGGGAATTACTCCTTCAGGAGTTAGCAGGTCTTCTACAGGAACAGGCGGTGGAACCGGTGCCCCACCACCTGAGAGGTCAAGGCTTTTATTCCAGGTATTTTCTGGTACCAAAAAGGACAGGAGGCCTCAGACCCATCCTGGACTTGCGCAACCTCAACAAATTCCTCGTGCGGGAAAAGTTCAAGATGCTTACCCTTGGAATCCTTCTGCCCTACCTCCAGCAGGGAGATTGGCTATGCTCCTTGGATCTAAAGGATGCCTACACGCACATCCTTATCCACCCAAACCACCGCCAGTACCTCAGGTTTGTGGTGGCCGGAAATCATTACCAGTACAGAGTACTGCCCTTTGGCCTGTCCTCCGCACCGCGAGTCTTCACAAAATGTCTCGCGGTGGTGGCGGCCCATCTCCGGCTTCACGGCCTCTATGTCTTTCCGTACCTCGACGACTGGCTCATCAGAGCAGCGTCCGCTCCGGAGGTCACCAACGCCACATGCCGCACGGTGACTCTTCTGCAGTACTTGGGCCTCACAGGATCTCGAGTTCATCGGCGCAAGGCTGCACACTCCTCAGGCACGAGCGTTCCTACCGCTCGACAGAGCTCAACGGCTCATGGACCTAGCCGACCGTTTTCGCAGCCAGCCCCTGGTCTCCGCCAGGCGCTTCCTGAGACTACTCGGCCATATGGCTTCCACCGTCCATGTGACCCCCAATGCCCACCTGAATATGCGGCCTGCTCAATGGTGTCTCCGCCAGCAGTGGCAATAAGCCACAGGCGGCCTAGCAGACCTAGTGCGCGTCTCCGAGCCGCTGATCTCGTCTCTCCGGTGGTGGCTTCATCGGCCGAACCTGATACTCGGCATGCCTTTCCAGTCACCTCAGCCGGTCCGGGTGCTGACAACAGATGCATCCCTCCTGGGCTGGGGAGCACATTGCCAAGGGGCACGTACTCAGGGCCTCTGGACCACGTGGGAGTCTGCTCAGCAGATCAACTTCCTGGAGCTCAGAGCGATCCGCCTGGCTCTCAAGGCCTTCTCCCACCTGACCTCTCACCAGTCCGTCCTTGTCCAGACGGACAATCAAGTTGCCATGTTCTACGTGAACAAGCAGGGGGGCACGGGCTCCTTCCTTCTCTGCCGGGAAGCACAGAAGCTCTGCTCTTGGGCCGTCAGTCACGGCGTTCTCCTCAAGGCAGTTTATCTCCCAGGCCAAGAGAATTGCCTGGCGGACAAACTCAGCAGGATCCTCCAGCCGCACTAGTGGCGCCTGGATCCCTTGGTAGCTCAGAAGCTCTTTCTAAAGTGGGGCCTCCCCACGGTGGATCTCTTTGCCAGTCCTCACAACCGGCAACTTCCTCGCTTCTGCTCTCGTCAGCCACACCCCCTTCGGGTTGCGGCGGACGCTTTTCTACTCTCATGGTCGGGGAGCCTTTTGTACGCTTTCCCTCCCATCCCGCTAGTCTCTCGGACTCTTTTCAAGGTTCTCCGAGACAAAGCCTTCATGATCCTGGTGGCCCCTCGCTGGCCCAGACAGCCGTGGTTTCCGCTCCTGCTGCAATTAGCGGTGGAGGATCCATTCCCTCTGGGGTTACAACCGGATCTCCTCACTCAGGATCAGGGGTCTCTGCTACACCCCAACCTCAGGTCTCTCAACCTAATGGCCTGGCTGCTGAGAGGGTAGTCCTTGCTCCCCTTCTCCTGCCGGCAGAGGTGGAGGAGGTCGTCTTAGCTTCGCGACGACCTTCTACCCGCAAATGCTACGCCCTTAAATGGCGTTGTTTTTCCGTTTGGTGTACCCAACAGTCTCAGGATCCCTTCTCCTGCCCGGTGTCGGTGATCTTGCAGTACTTGCTATACCTCTCTAATCTGGGACTTAAGTCCAACTCCGTCAAAGTTCACCTCAGTGCTCTTTCAGCACACCATGTGCCGGTGGACGGCAGACCTCTCTCCAACGACCCTCTCTTAGCGAGATTTCTCCGAGGTCTCCTTCTACTTAAACCACCTTTGCGCCCGCCAGCGCCTGACTGGGACCTGAATGTGGTTTTACAGCGGATCACCTGTCCGCCTTTTGAACCTATGGCTACCTGTTCTCTCCGTTTTCTTTCTTGGAAAACTCTGTTCTTGATAGCCCTCACTTCCGCTAGACGCGTAAGTGAATTGCAGGACCTCGTGTCTGATCCCCCTTACACTCGGTTCTACAAAAATAGGGTAGTCCTACGGACTCACCCAAAATTTCTTCCAAAAGTGGTCTCCCCTTTTCACATCAGTCAGGAGGTGGTACTTCCGACCTTCTTTCCCAGACCACACTCCAGCCGAGCTGAAACGGTCCT